>CM062804.1:320659262-321288090 GCA_031772625.1 Pinus tabuliformis | reverse complement strand
TGTTAGTGAGGGAGTTCAAGGGCACAAAATTTCAAGAAGAAATCTACCTCTAAATCAAGAAAAAATCTTTTGGAGACAGGGGAGGAAGTCATGTATAGGGAGCCTGTGAAAAAAGGTAATATCTAGGTCAAGTGATGAATGCATTGTGGCCCTTACTGACCAATGGTGCATAACTTATGGTGAACTTGAGTGGAAATAAAAGGAAACATATCTTTTGACCAAGGTGTAGTTGTATTATGATGAGGTCAGGCATGTATTTGAGCATATATTAAGTTGGCTTAATCAATGGGCCTGTTCTATATCATTTGGCCTTGGAACAAGAATTTAGTGGGATGGAAAATTTCTCATTGAGTCATAATATCAAATTCCACAATAGATATGGCCTCTTACACAACTTCCCATGTTTAGAAAAATGGGGACATTATTGTAGGAATGTTGCTCTAATCAAACCATAGTAAATGACAACCTACGTTTGGGATTATATATTCCTTGAGGGACCCACAATAAGAAATTCCCTCATATCTCTTGAAACACATGAAGAAAGAGTTTGAATATTGGTATCCTTTTGATTTGTGAGTATCCAACAATTATTTAATTTAGAACCATTTGATATTTTGTATTTACAATCACACTGCCATATTCCCTAAGGATAAATGGCCCCATTCATTTAGATGCAATGGGAACTTTATGTCGAATTTGGAAAAAAAATGTCAAAGTCTACAGGAATTTTCAAAACATTACATGAGGCAATAAAAGACTTCTCTCCATATGCCACTGAGTTTATTTGGTTGATGCATGAGATGGCATGGAGATGCCAATTTTGTTTATGAGACTACCAATGTTGTGATTTTCTGTTTGACAAAAGATATTGCGTGGATGGAGGATATTTTGGCTACAAAGTTGTCCTTAAGGTAAGGCCCTCCTTCAACTTTCTCAAATTGGGTATTTTCTAATGAAATAAACATTATAGTCAAGTTGACTAAACACAACTACAATTAAATGATGTTTAGGGGGGGCTTGAATATAGTTTTCAATGATCTTTAGGTTGCTCGAGATGAGTATAGATTGTCTTGTGCTTTAGGGGGCATAAATATAGACTTACTATGGAGATTCATGGATGTCCAAACAAGATTAATCACTCCCATATGCCCTGATTATGCAGAACATGTTTGGAAAGAGGTTTTGAAGAAGGATGGATTTGTATTCAAATCAGGGTGGCCAACTGCAGATCTCCCTGATCTTACCCTTCAGTGAGCCAATAAATATCTATATTAAGATACAATTGTTTCCATGAGGAAGCTTCTTTGGAAGAAAACATTTGCTCTAAATAACTCCAAGAAAGGTCGAACAAACATTGCAACAATAGTTGAAGAGTAAAATCCAACTATAGGATTACTCTATGTTGCAGAAAAGTATGACGTTTGGAAAGAATAATTCTTGAATATTCTCCAAGAAAAGTATGATAAGGGTAGATGCTTCAACCAAGGCATATAATTGGTTTCTTTGAAGGACAAACCTATTGGAAGCTCTTATTTGGGAGGGGAGGAGGGAACTTTGGGCCACTTTTGGGCAAGAATATGATTACTAGATACTAAAAATGTGTTTTAAATCTATAACTAGATTCAAAAACCTATAAAACCTTAGGGGCATTTAGATTTAGTAGGTTATACAACTCAAAATTACAATTCTAAAATATCTTTACCAAAATTTGGGCAAAATTTACCATAAAAGAGAAAGACCGTCTATTAGTTAGACTACACTATTATAGAATTAGTTATTATATATCAATTTTGTGAAGATGGAAGCTCTTATGGGGAGGGGGGTATTTTGGGCCACTTTTGGGCAAGAATGAGATTCATTGTTACTAAAAATGTGTTTTGAATCTATCACTAGATTCAAAAACCTAGAAAACCTTGGGGCATTCAGATTTAGTAGGTTATACAGCTCAAACTTACAATTCTAAAAGATCTTTACAAAAATTTGGGAAAAAATTGCCGTAAAAGAGAAAAATATCTATTAGTTAGACTACACTATTATAAAATGGCATTGTTTATTGAGGCCACAATTTCACCCAGAAAATCATTTATCGCTAGAATCCGACCACTTTTTTTTTTCAAAAAATCTGACCATAGGAGTTTTTGAATTGTATTTTTTATGGTGGAAATGGATTCAACATCACCAAAACCCCTAGGGAACCAAAATCATGAAGCTTGACAGTTGTAACCCACATTTCTCAGGATTTTTGCCAAATTTTTGGCAAAATCATGCCAAAATTTCCACTATTTTCGGGCAATTTTTTTTCCTCATTAGACTACGCTTTATAGAATTAGTTGATATATATCAATTTTTTCATATAATTAATCATATAAATGATGATGATGATGATGATGATAATAATATATTTGAAGGTCTCGGCCAAACAGACACCAAATTGGTGTATGAGACTCCTTTGTTTGTGGGACAAGGGACCCACTCCGAGTAGGTATTTGACTATGAATTCTACATGTGTGTACATACTCTACCCCCTATGGATTTGAACATGTGACCTTTTATGTGGAATATGTTATATAATTAATTGTAATATATTAATTTTGTTAATTGAGAATGTGAAATGTTTGTAATATCATTATGACCTGAATTAATTTGACATTTATTTCAAAAGTACTCTATATTTAGTATTTAAAAAATATTTATCAAATGATCTTTACCAAAATCTTGTTCAAAGCAAGATTTATATGTAATTTGTTATTGTAAAATAATAATATGTATACATGATAATCTTTTATTTATACATTTCGAATTAACATTATAATTAATTTATTTAAAATTTTAAAATTTCCGTTCTAAAATTTTTATAAAAGATTCATTAGATAACAATAATGTAACTCTAAGAAAAATACATATGAAATTTTGCAAAAATAAAATGATAAATAATCTTTTAATATATTTTAAGTTATGTTATGTTTTTAAAGTAGATAATATATTTTAAGTTATGTTGTGTTTTTAAAGTCGATAATATATTTTAAGTTATGTTGTGTTTTAAAGTAGATAATTTTTGTAACCATTTATTAACTATAATTAATATGAATGATTTATTTTTAAAAATTAGTTATGTGGTATTATTCAAACATACAAAAAACTTATATTTGACTCTCATAATATGGAGTTTATATGAACTCATCATCTATTGAATTATTATAGTGTGATTTCCCATATTTGACATGTATAATAAAAAATTACATGTCATAAATGATAGGTATTAAAATCTCCAACTTGTCGATTTCACGTTTCAATTTTGAAGGGACCTTTCATAATTGTTGATACCCATTTGGCAATTGCATTTATGCTCTTAAGATACATGCTATGGTATTGTGAATCTCCTATAATATTTAGTTATCCGAGCTATTTAATTATGATAAATATGTCAAGGGCTCGAAACTCAAAACCTTGTTGATGTTCCCACCACCCACGTTGTTTGTTGATTGAATTGGCTTCACTAAAGTGGTAGGCTAGTCCACTGATTGATCATGTTGATTAAACTGGCTTTAGAGATTTCGAAGGCTTGTCTAATAATGATATTGTTGATTGAATGGTGAACCTGCTTTACTAAAGTGGAGGGCTCGTCTACTTTGTTGCGTTTCCTGCAATTTGAAGAGTGGACGCACTAGCACAAACTGTAAGTACTATCTCAACATTCACAAAAACCTTGCTTCCATTTTTTCTTGATCGACACTTTTCGTTTGCAAATGTTGTGATTAAATAAAAAGGGATATTACAAGTCAATCTTTCCAACACTCCCCATCATAAGGCTTGGCAAACCTAATGAGAAAAAATGATTTCCCATCACGGGGAAGATGGTGCAATGGTGGGCAGGAAAAAACTATGTTTCACCCTGCAACTACCCAAGTTGACTATGTCTATTTGTACTATTTATAAATTAAAGTGTGATTACAACGGATTTCATGTTGGGTAGTTAATGAATAGCTTCAACCTGATATTATAAGCATTGATTGGTTCAATTAGTTAGCTTTTATGGCCTACCTATTATGTCATTTTCAGTCTTTACATAGTTTTAAGATGTGGTAGCTTATTAGTTTAACCATGTGCTTTGGATGACAGTGCATCACCCATGGGTTTTGTATTTATTAGAAAAATAGATTTTCTTAATGTTTATTTTTATGGAAGAAGCTCCAGTGAAGAAAGACTTTAAAATATAGTATCTAAACGGGAAATATAAAAAGTTGGATAATGATTCTATGCATAGGAGATGAAATACAATGAATAAATTATAAATAAACTATTGTCTAATAAATATCCGAGGTAACTTTTATATATGTGAAATCAGAAAGAAACTAAATAACTAGAGATGTAGATCTTCTTGTTAAATCATTAATTAAACCATTTGCATATGATAATTGATTCAATTAAATAGTTAATTAAATCATAACACAAACATAATTCACATATAACTATAAATCATTATGCTTACAGAAGAAAGATAAAACAAAAAAAATAGTGTATTATTAAATTGTTCAGATATAAACATAAATGATTGAAATGATTCCATTCAAATATAAAAGCAACATAAAATCAATAATAGTACTAATATTGCTCCACTTTGTTGAGACAGAGAATTAAAATGGTTCAATGCTTCCAATTAGAAAGAAATAGTAAAATAGTGTAACTGGGACTTTTTCTTCAAAATTTCAGAACCACTAACCTAAGCATCTACTTAAAAAAAATTTACAACTACAAGGAAGGTAGTTACACTTTTTGAATTTTCTTAAAATCCTAACAAAAAGAAAAAAAGAAAAAAACAAGGAGCTTGTTACAATGACGAGCCTGATTTGGAATTCTAATCCTTAGAAAAAATTGTTGCGAATGAATCTTGCAATTGATTTCCATCTTTATAGAAGCACGCAGAACTTGAATCTCGAAAGAATTTAAATGGGACTCTCGGAAAAATCTTTGAGAAGCATACAATAGACTGGTTCAACTGAAGACTCAGGCAGGAGGTAGGGTGAAGTTTCCTCCTTGTGCTCCTTATTAACCTGTTACCTTGTATGAGAGTCATCTTATAGTAATCAGGATGTATACCCTGGTGTGGGTATACACAATCATTGCATTAAGGTCTTGAACCAACAACTCCATATGTTGTGGGATTTGGAGCATGGCTCCATGATGTTGTACTTCTATTATGAATGCATTGTTGAATTAGTCCTTCAAGACTAGGATTTCTAGTCTGTATGTTGTCCTGATGTTGGAACACCTTAGTTATCCTTGATGGAATGGTTGGTTATAGTCAAGTTTTTTAACTTGGTAGATGCCTTGTCTATCTTTGAATCTGAAACTAGCTTTAGTCTTTATTTTTGGTGACATAATTCCCAAATTTACTAATAATTAATTCTCACAAGGAAGAGGCTTTCTCACCATTTATGGTTTTATCGCCATTTATCTATCCCTTCAAATAGCCAAGTTGCCTGGAAACCTTTCACAATTGTTGCATCATTATTCTTTATATTGGTACTAATTAGGCTTATGTCCCTACATATACAGCCTAAGTTGGTTAGTGAACTTGAGGAGAGATCCTTCTCCTTTTTTTTCAAATTCCAATCTTCATGCAACATTTCTTTGCACCATATATTGTATCTAACAACCTTTGGTGTCTGTTTGTTTCTCAAGAAAGGTCCTTGGAGCTCCAGGAAGGAATGAAATGCTCGTGGGATCTTTTTATAGACACCTATGTATTCATATCCATGGTTGATGCCTATGATTGACCTTCAAAGGAGGGATTCCTAATGATATATGTATTCATATCCATGGCCGATGCATGTGATTGACCTTCAATAGAGGGATTCCTAATGACTTGGTGTGTGTCAACCTCTTTATGGCCTTTTGGCATTGTATGTCATCTGCAAAACAAAAAGGGGAAACTTGGTTGTAAGCTCAAGAGGGATAACACCTATATGTGCTTCACAAAACCCAAAGGTTAAGGGTCAAAATATGTCGCAACTCCAAATGGTTATAGAACCACCAAGGCTAAGTAATGGCAGATATTGTCATGTATGGCCCTATGTGGCTTATAAGGGCCATGCTAGGCTAAAATTTCTTCTATCATGATGAGTAAATGCCGCTATGTACGCAGTAGGGTTTCCTTATCTCAGTCATTGTCCAAATGCATAATATCATAATGGGAAATGAAGCGTGGGATGTGCCTTTATAGGAGGCGGTCACTCATTAGCCCCCTTTTTACTTTAGCCCTCATGACCAGAGGCATAACCTCGTGTACAGGGTCGGAATCAGCATGACAGAATTAAATTTGTGTCAGATTTTGGGCCAATCTCCAACTTAGGAGTTCACATGCGTATGAGGTCGAGGTCGGGCCCAATGTAGTGGAAGTTGGTATTACGTATTTGTATTTGAATCTGGCTGGAATTTGTGTCCATTTAACCACACGAGATAATTTTTTAAGACTCTTGCAAGAGCCTGGGCATGATATATATATATATATATATATATATATATATATATATTATATATATATATATATATATATATATATATTATTATATATATATATATAGTCATGCAATATACCCAAATAAATGAACAAAAAAAATTCCCATCTCAAAAATGAGAGTTAATCAATCAACTATCATTTAACCATTAGCTATTATCACCAACGACAACTAACCAAATAATAGTTCCAAAATGCTTATCAATTTTGACAATAAAATATAGTGCAATGCTTCAAAAGAAATATTTAACAATATATCCTAATATTCCATAGAAAGTAATATGTAAATAAGTTGGAGCATAAAAGCATCAATTAAGTAATTAAAAATATCGCAAGATATCAAGCTCATATCTCAAGAACACATCAATTTCTAAAAGTGGTCTTCAAAAAGCTTCAAAGAAAAAGTCTGATTGTAAAATCAAGAGTCTTCAGTCTTCACAATTTTCGACCCTTACTCCAATGGAATGGGTCATATGAATACGAAAAAAAACTATAGGATAAGATTTGATTTTTAGCTAAAGATAGAAAATCCGAAGGATTTTCAAAAGAAATTCTAAAAATAAAACTCTTATCCTCAAAATATTGTCACTTGAAAAGTGGATGGGTCGTTTTAATTCTCGTCCTAGATTTGAGATTCTTTGGAGGATTATGTCCACAACAGGTTCATAGCAGTAGCCTCAATGTAGGCTGCCCAATTTAAAAAACATTGACTGGCAAATGGAAAGTAGATAGGGAGGAAATGATCAATTCTTATCTAACAATTGGCAATCAGATTATGAATGTATATTTTTTCCTTTTTGTAAGTGGTAGAAAATCTTGAGATCAATTTGACTTGTTCAAATGGAAACCGAAGGTACTTCTAAAAGTCCCACTGTGTCCATAACTTAATTTCCTTGATTGGTTTATCATCATTTTCTCTTTTCTCTTTAACTTCATGTTGATGAGGGATGCCTAACACTGCTTATCTTAGAGACCCTACGTTTGGTAAATCAAATTCTTCCACAATATTTGAATGAAAGTCCCAAGTTACATCACAACGTTGAATAGATTCTCTGATCCATTCTTGAATTTCCTTGGAATCAGATTCTCTTTTTCCCAGTGAGGAAAACATAAGCATTTAATATTTTTTGGGAATTTTATTAATATTTTCAGGGCTGAATTTATTTTCCCAATCCAAAATTAAAATGAACCTTTTCTTCATGTTTTTATCTTCTTCAATCAAAGATTCAAGACTGTCACTAAGATCAATAATGTCATGATAAAACTTGTATATCTTGTCTAACTTCTTATAAAATTTACTTTGATTTTCTAGCAGTTACTAATTAACCTGTAGGGCTTGTTCTTTGAAAAGGTTCATACTCTGATCAATCTCTTGATTTTTCCTTGCTTGCAACTATAGAGTTTCAACTTGTTGATTTAATGCAGTAGAAATCACTTCTATTCTACTTTTGGCTTCTTCATTTAGAATCCTCATTTTATCTTCATGATTATTTCTGAGATTTTCTATCTGTTGAGCATGCATACTCTCCATTTATGTCAACTTTCTTTGGAACTTGATTTGCCAGTCTGTCCTTTATGCATTGAAACTTTCTTCCAATTGTTGTTGAGATAAATTAAAACCTTCTTTGAGAGCATCAGAGTGTGCTTGCCACTACTCTTCATTGAAAATTTTACATTTTTCCAGCTCTACCTCCAATTCTTTAATCCTCTGAACTTTTCTATCATAATGAACAAAGAAATCACTTACTAACTCTTGTTGGAAATTAAAAGATTCTCCAATAGCCCTAGTAGATTCTTGTAATTTTTGTTTTGGCTCACCTGTGCCCTGCCAACTAAACTCTGATATTGTTTCCACCTCGTCCAACTTTCTCTTTTTGGTCCTTTTTACAACTGATTTTGTTTGACTATTATAATAATAATCAATAAGAAGGTATTGTATCAATTACAAGTTAAACCTCAGATAATGGTTTAAAAATATCAACACTGAGAGGAATGTTGGTTGAAATAGGTGTCAATGACACTTGTGGAGACAAAATCTTTACAGAAGAGTCGAGAGTCTGAAAAGACATGAAAGTTGTTTCAGAATATTTTGGAATTGTTGGTGTTGTAGTTGATTGTGCTTCCTTATTGACATTATCCTCTGCTTTCACCTGATCAATAGGTTTTTGTATAGAATTTTCAAGCTAATTTTTTTGCTCAGGTTAATCAAAATCAATATTCAATGCCTCCTGAGTGATTTATTTTTGAGCCAGTTGTGATTCTTTAGAAAGATCATTTTCAGTAGGAAAATTCTCCCTTTCATATTGAATCTCCTTGAATTGCTTCTAATTCTTGCTATCTTTAGCTTCTTCTAGAAATAAAGAGAAGATATGCAATGTATCAACATATTTTAATTCCTTTTCAACCTCAGATTCTTGTTTGGATGGAATTTTAGTAAAATATAAAGAAAAACCATATGATAACTTAGATTTTTAAAAATAAGTTGAACTTTGAAAACTCCTTTGCTTAAGGAATTCCTCATAAGTATCCTCTCTAAACTTCTGTACTTTGATTTTTTCTTCATCCTCCATAGAATGACCCCTATCAATAACATGTTCAAAACTATCAACATGAATGAATAGATGATCAAATGGAGGATTTTGATGCTGATAAGTTTTGGAATAAGAAACCAATTTATAATAATTAGCGACAACATTAATAAGGTCATAGATATAAAATGGAAATATATGACACCAAAACATTCTAGAGTGTTTATTCTTCGACTTTAGCATGACCTCTATCTCTTAGAGTCATTTGACCAATCTTAATAGGGAAACTAGGCCAAAATTTCTTTTGCACTTTGCTCAATTTCCTGGCCTACCCATATAATGCAGTTTGATTGGCTATTTCTCGGATAGCTATTCTATCAGGAATAAATTTGGGTAGAACATGGGGTCCAACCTCACTACCATATATTCTGATATAGGAAAAATTCTCTTCAACAAACTAGTCCCCAATCTAAGATACAACTTCCTGAAAATCTTTATTGATTCTAGGAGGAGAAGTTCCAAACAAAATTTGATGTAAAGGAATCATTATCTTGTCACATATGTCATAAAAATGACCTTTACAGTTACTTTCCCATAAAATAGTTGAATAATCTTGAATGACTTGTTGATTAACAAATGAATAACTTCATCCCATTAAAGGAAATGGTACTGAATCCATTAAAATATCTAATAGATAAGTAGACATACAAAAAATATTTTGAGAACCTAGAGTGGATGATAATGAAATTTTGATAATGTCTGACAAGATTTTGGAAAAAATATCTGCCTAGTTGAATCTCTATGATTGATTGTAAATTCCATGAATTAGGGGCACCCATTCAACTTTTCAATGTTCAAGGTTAACTTCCCCATAAATCCTAGACAACATTTTAATTATAAACATAAAAGGTCTTTTAAAAACAACAATAGGATAATCTTTCCCTGTCTTAAGTTTGTGTTTTTCATCCTAAGCCACTCTCTATCAATCTGATTATAATCTTTGTTTTCTTCCTTGAGGACATTTTACTGAATTGACCCAAAAAATATTTTAAAATATTTCAGGAGGACTGAGTTTATAAATTGCATCTAGCACTTCAGGTTTCCATGAGGTAATTCTGTTTTTACAAGAATCAACAACAGATCAAGTTTGAACATCAACATTGTAGCACCCTCCTCCCACACTTACCCAAGATTACCGGTCCACTGGGTAAATATGTGACAAAGAGTTACTATGATATGGCTCAACTCCCTAAGTATAGTTAAGGAAGTGGAATTGATGAACCGAAAACAAACTGACCTTTCTCAGGAGCTACAGGAGCCCCAGGAGTTAACCAATCACTCTAGGTGCCCAACCCCTGAATTAAATTTCTTTTTCATTAACCTAGGCTCTTAGTCACTCCCATGAAAAGGAAATCCAACGACTGGAAGCCTCCATGCACTCCCATAATCTTGCTTCCCGGCAACTATAGACTATTTGACTCAATTATGTGCCAGTGACCCTGAGACCTAAGCCACATTTTCAGGGTTAGTACCCAAGCCTCTGCCCAAAACTTAATGAAACTCTCAAAATTGATAAATAACACAAAGACAAATTATTTAATGCAAAACTTGAACAAGGACTTAACTTGACCCCTCCCAACCATAACATACATTTTTTCAAACACATCATGAACATATAATCTACAAGTCATAAATACACATCTGAACATACGAGTCTCATAATTATCTGAGAATCATCAAGAAGGTTTGATGCCCTCTCACAATAGTTGCATTATCATATATTAGGTCATACATTCATTAAGAATTCATTTACTAATCAAAACATGATGAGAGTCATAACTCAAGTTTGTCATAAAACCATGCTTATAACCATCATATAACTAGAATATTAAAAATGATAGAACAACCATCAAAGCCACATCATATCAACTATAATACTCATGAAATGCAAGAGGAAAATATCTCTTATTAACATATGCAAAAGCCAACCAAGTGAGGGACTTCCATGTACCACCCGATGATAGATTAGGCTGAACCAAATATTTCTTTCAGCCAATCACCCTTGTGCCATAATCCAAGCATGAATGTGGGACTCACAACAAAACAACTAGGGCTTCCTCAGGATTTACCGTGTATGCCACCATTACCAGTCAAGGGATTCCTAGGCATGAAACCCTCATCTATACAACCAAGATTTACCATGTATCCCACCTTTACCGGTCAAGGGATTCCTCGGCCCAAACAAATAAACATACACTACTAGGCTTTACTGCAATCCTGCCATTATCTATCAAGGGATCACTAGGCTTAAACAAGCATGTATGCCTCCAAATTTCTTCTCCAATACCTTGAGGAATTTTCATATCTCCACCCTCAGGCTTTACCGTGTATCCCGCCATTATTGTTTAAGGGATTTCTAGGCCCCTGAGAATTTTCCTAAGACTAGATCACCTGTTCCAAAACCATCCGACAATCCAGCTCAACCAAATGAAAGAACCCCATCACACCATGGCTATCTGGAAATGGAAAGGCAAGGCTAAAACCAATGTTACACTTGGAAAAACCTATGCCAATATGTTGTGGCCACAACCACCACCCATTCAAAACTTGCCTTGGCAACAATTTTGGATGGGTCCCCTAGAAGTTAATCTTGCATCTCTCGGAATGATCTGTTTCACCTGAGGGATTTAGCTCTCCGAAGAGTCAAATTTTCCATTCACAAATGGTTAAAGCCCCTTAACAAATCCCTCGCATATAACCTTGTTTAAGCCCTTCATTCATATGCTCATCGGGATTTATTTAACTCACAAAACCCTCCATCGTATCATTATTCCCGTCATAGCTCTTTATAGCAGAAATGCTCAAAAAACATCCATAAAACCCCTTCTCCGCCTATCACAAATAACACTAAGACTTACTGTTCACCATTACCTTCCGAACCCAATGGTAGTATTAACCTTATTTTATATATTTCGGATCCAGAAGCTATGTCGCTATATCACTATCGGCGGAGTCCCGAGGGTTATACATATATGGCGCACCACCGTTATCAGACTCGATGGTTCTATTAAACACATATATATATATATATATATATATATATATATATATATATATATATCGAGTTCGGGGTTTAATCGCTTATCATTGTCAGGAGGCCCAAGGCTCATATATATATAGCGCACTTCCATCTTCCGGACCCGATGGTTTTATTAACCACGATATAGATAGATATATATATAGATATAGATATATATATATATATATATATATATATATATATATATATATATATATATATATATATATATATATATATATTGAGTCCGGAAGCCACATCGCATATCGCAATCGGCGGAGCCCAGGGGTCATGCAGTTAGCGGAGAGGCGAGAGCCGGACCCGGCGATGATTATATGCCTGATTACATAACATTTGAAGTACGACCTATGGCGGGCCACAGGTTTTGTCCGTGTTTTCCCTTGTATTTTCGAAAAGCGCTGGAGTCTGGGTTCTACAAAGGGGAGCCTTAGGCACCAGACCAGAAGGAATTATGAACTCCAACATATATGGATGTTGGGTCCAGCCAACTGAAAGGCACAATTGGCATAATCTAAAGCCCAAGCTCATGGCATGATGCGATGCTATGTGGCGGACCCAACATGGTATGGGTTACCGCCTATAGTTTTTCAGGTCCAGATTTTGGATGCAGCCCTGTGTTTCGCGAGGACTTTCAATGTAAATCAGATTTTTGCTTGCAAGACCAAATCAATGCATAGATTAAATACCAGGGGCTGATTCTTTCGTGATTGTTGCTCTTGATGTTATAAATGCTTCATGAATGCAAAATTTGTGTTTTTAAGCATTTGTTTAGCATATCTATATATGTATAACTAATGTTGGCCATCTCTGCAGGTGAGGACTGAGAGAAGGCAAGAAAAACCTAAGGATGGATGCATAAGCTTCAAGTTTGACTCCAAATAAAAGATGCATGCGCAGATCTGAAGAGTTTACCCTTGCGGATATGTTTATTTGAAGATTTGGCTCTATGGCGTGGTGGTCATATGTCCAGGTGTTGCCTATGTATTCTGAAAGTGAAACCGCCCCAGATTGCATCATGAAGAGATGACACACAGTCATCCTCTCTAATCAATAACCATTCAGTTCCCAGGAAATGAAGTGCTCTAATGATAGGAAACTCCCTTTACGTGTCAACAGTGACACCGACTGTCTTCCTCTGTTTCTTCTTATTGGTATAATGAAGGAAGGAGAGGGAAAGCGAAGGGTGAAAAGGGAAGGCCGAGATTCATTTCCAGGGGCATAAATATTCCCTCCAGAGGAGAAAGGAGGGCTTTTTGTTTGGAAAAAACAGTTCTGATTTATTGTGAAGAAAGAGAGACTGCTTGGTTCAATGAACGACCTATGTTTCAGATTGATTTCCCTCTTCTCTTACGTGTTTTGATCAGAATGTTGTCACTGGCATAAATGCAAATGTATATTTGTTTTTCTTGTTCATATTGATAACTTACAGTTCATGGTTATGCCTGGTTATTTGAATATGACTCAAGATCATGGTTAAATCATGAAAGGTTGTTGATTCAAAACGATGTTAGACATCAGTTGCAAGCTTTTCTTCCATAAAATGGAATGTGTACTCCTGTATGAATGATTGGATTACAGTTAGGATTTAATACAACCTTGTTCTTAAAGTGGACTAGTAATTGATTCATTTGGACTTTGGATTTATATATGATGTTTAACGTCCTTTGTTTTGCTCCTGCAGGATAGGTTAGGATAGTTAGGATATAAGGTAGATTAGTTAGAATTATCTTAGATAGGAGTTGATACATATAGGTTAGATGTTTTAATTTTGTGGATTTAATTAAAGCCTTCTTCCTAGAAGCAATCTTTCAACTCATTTAATAGTTTACGGGGTCCCTTAAAACCCGTTGGAACTAGCCATTCCAAACGAAAGCAAGTCTAATTGGGGCTTGCGATCGGGTTAGTTCCCCTTTGTTGGTATAGCGAAAATTCACCATGTCAACAAATTGGCGCTAGAAGGAGGGCCTGAACTGCCATCCACAGCTTTTATGATTTCATTTATAAATGTACGCATGGATTCGAAAAGATTAATGCATGGATAGTGAAGGTTGAAAAGACCCTTCCTCTCATTTGGAAAAGCCTCATTTCGAAGAAGAGACACTGTGGGAGTATCCTGTCACTCAGGAACAACCAGTCAGAAGACTTACTCGAGCTTACGCTCGTTCCCTATCACAGCTCCCTATCTTTCAATCTTTACCTCCGACAGTAAAAACAAAACCAAGGGTCTATCACATAAACGAAGAGACCAAGGGTCTATCACATAAACGAAGAGACATCTGCAGCCCCTTCTCTTGAAGACATTGTGCTTGATTCTTTGCAGAGTATTGACTCTCCTTGGGAAGAAATCCCTAAGGATTCCCCGTCTGAAGGCAATCCCTGGCCTGATTTGGAAAATCCTAACGAAGAAACCCTCAACCAGAACATCCCTATCCTCGATATGGCTAATATTCCTCAACTGGGTGGAAACCAACTCCCACCTCCTCTGGGAGCACTGCCTCCCTGGCTCGCTCAGGATGTCGTGGCGATACCTGGGCAGCAGCATCCCTTACCCAAGAATGCAGAAAAGGTATTGCCTAAATTTGACCCTGAGTGGGGAGACACCGCTGAAAACCATATCAATTTGTTCTTCCTGGTCATGTGCATGCTGGGGGTAGCTGATGAAGATATAGTCTGTTGCCTATTCCCTTTTACCCTGACTGGTGCAGCTTCCACATGGTACTTTAGCTTGAGAACCGAATCGATCACCTCGTGGGCTACCTTTCAACAGGCCTTTTTAGACAAGTATGGCAATGACAAAACCCCTGCTGCCTTAGTCCTAGAACTATCCCATCTGAAAATGGAAACCAAAGAAAAGGTTAAGGATTTTAATATCTGGTTCAACACCTTATTCAACAGAATCCCGGCCACCGCCAGACCCACAGAAGAGGTGCTCATGGAATTCTACATCACTACTCTCCCTGCCCCTATTGTGATGTGGGTCAAAAGGAGTAACGCACAGACCTTACAAGGTGCTATCGATGAAGCAGTAAAAGTCGAGAATGAAATGCTCAATCTCACAGCATGCCACCATACAACCAAAGAAAAGAAATCCTCTCAAGCATCCAAGAAAAATAATGGGAGTGATAACAAGGGGGTTGAAACCAAAGAAAAGGATACCACAGATGTAGAAGGTTTGCATCAGATCATTAATAAGTTGATAAATACAATCATGGATATGAAAAGGAATTCTAGAGAGAGTACAAGCGGGAGTGGAGGAGAATATAACAATAGAAAACCTTTCAAACCGTTCTATCGTAAGAAGGCGGAAGGTGGTCATGGTCCACTTGCACTGCCTGCTCCACCCAATGAAGGAAACTTAAATACAGAAGAGTTGGCTCTTATCGGATCGCTCCTTAACCAGGAAGAACCTATAGTGGAGCTAGAGCCAGAACAAGAAGATGAGGAAGAATACCAAGTAGAGGAGCCCTTGGAAGAAGAATCTCAAATCAATGTACTGTGGGATTTCTATACAAACGAGAACGATGAGGACCAAGGAGACAGTATGGCAGAGATCCACACTAATGAAATCCATACACGAAGCAAAGGGCCACTTACGGGTGTGATAAAGCCTGTAGATCAGACCAAGAAAGATGTCCGCCCTGTGAAGGCACCCGCTCCTAAAGTCCCTGTTGAGAAGGGTAGATCTAGTGGTCAGTCCAAGAATACCGCAGTAGCAAACCATCTTGAGAAAGAAAATACATCTCCCGCTGCAACAAAGGCGACTCAAAATGGTAATATCCCTCCTAAGAATGGAAAAACCGGTATGTTCACTCTGCCCTATCATGTTTATAACATTGATTACAATATTGTGGATGATCTTAAGAAATCTAGGGCCAATATCACATACTTTGATTTGTTGAAATTAACGCAGCAAAGAGATTTTCTCCTGAAAGCTATGAATGAGTGGAACTGCAAAACTCCCACCATCCCGAGCAGCCAAACCCAAAAGTTAGTCTCTAGACCTGTTAGTACTCCCAGCACAGCCCAAAATCCAGCAGCCATGGAAGCCACCCTATCAAAAATGAATCGAAACCCCCAAGATGTCAGTGCAGCCATGATAGGGAGGAAATCCAAATCCATGACTCCACCTTTTCTTATCACATTTGAAATCCTCAACATGAACGTACACAATTGCTTGGTAGATTTTGGTGCCTCTTCCATTGTGATGCCTTACGTTGTTCCCAAAAGACTGCATGCGATACCCAAGAAAACTGGGACTCGAAATATGCAATTAGACAGGACAAATTTGAAAGTGATTGGAGAACTAAAAGATGTGTTGATTCGGATGGTTGCTAAACCACAATACACCCAAGTCATTGATATAGTGGTAGTTGATATACCCAAAGCTTATGGAATGTTGCTCAGTAGAGAGTGGTTAGCAAAACTCAATGGATATTTCTCAACTGGTTGGTCCCATCTCTTGCTGCCCCAGAAGGGAAAAGGTGATATGCTGAGAGTTGATCAAGAGAGATACATGAAGTATGTGGTAACGGAACTAAATGGGCCCAATGAACCTGTAATGTTTACCAACTCCATCCTTGGGAACTATAGTTTCAATGTTTATGCTACAGAAACCTGTTTTGGAGAATTCCATGTAGAAACAGTTGAAGAAACTTTGACATACACACAGTTGGAAATTCCCTCCCATAATCCAACTCATGAGCTACCATGTACTATAGTAGATGATAGGACTAATTTCTTAGATAGTAGTTCAATTGATATAACATCAGATTCTATATTCTGGACACTCTATTTTGATGGTTCTAACTGGCTTGAAGGTGTAGGTGCTGGGAGTATTCTCATTGACCCGCAAGGGAACCAACATTTGATGGCCAAACGATTGGAGTTTGCATGCACTAACAACACAACAGAATATGAAGGCTTGCTGTAAGGCCTAAAAAATCCATTGATATGAAGGTGAAAAACCTTAAAGTCTTTGGTGACTCACAGATAATCATGGATCAGGTAAGGAAGAGGATACACTACAATTCGCCACACCTGGTAAGGTACCAGCATGAGGTATGGAGCTTAATTGACAGTTTTGATTCCTTTAATATCACATACATACCTCGAAGGCAAAACCAAGATGTTGATCTGATGGCTAGTATGGCTGCTAAACTTTTTCCTGATTTCAGATTAAAAAAGAATAAATGTTATGTTGAATTTATTTTCAGACCATATGTGCCTGATAACATCTCAAATTGGTAGGTGTTCAAAGATGACGAGAAAATCCTTGAGTTCTTGCATTGCGAGGAGACATTCAAGAATGCAGTCATTGATGAGAGAGAACACGACAAGCTTATGGACGATAGGGAAGATGAAGAAAAGGATCAATCCAATATGATTCCCAAGTCAGTTGTCAAGATGGAGCACTTATATGACCTGCATAGTAAATTCAAGAAGCCAACTAATTGCAAAATGCATAGCTCATCCATGAAGTATGAATCAGTCAACCTTGGGACCAAAGAAGACCCAAAAACTGTTAATTTGGGCTTGGGGTGCTCTCCACAAGAAAAGGCTGCATTTGTCAAGCTATTTAAAGAATACAAGGACGTCTTTGCATGGACATATGGAGACCTAAAAACCTTTGATACCAGCGTTATGCAGCATGTAATTCCTTTAGAAAAGGAGGCTAAGCCTTACCAACAAAAGCTTCGCAAGATGCATCCAAGCCTAGAACCATTGGTGAAGAAAGAATTAAACAAAATGTTGGATGCTAAAATCATCTTTCCGGTCAGACACACCCACTGGGTAGCCAATCTCGTGCCAATAAGGAAGAAAAATGGAGATATTAGGTTGTGTATCGATTTCAGAAACCTAAACAAAGCATCGCAAGAGGATAATTATCCTGTCCCCTCTATGGAACACATCCTTCAATGCGTTTCTGGGTCTGAAATGTTATCCCTATTAGATGGGTTTTTAGGATATAATCAAGTGTTGGTATCTAGTGGGGATCAGCTGAAGACAACCTTCAACACTAAATGGGGCACCTACGCATATCGTAAAATGCCTTTTGGACTCATTAACGTGGGCGCCACATTCCAGAGAGCTATGGACATAACTTTTCGAGGATTGATTAACAGATCAGTAGTGGTTTACATGGATGACATCACTATGATTTCATATCACAGAAGGGATCATATTTATCACCTGAGACAGATTTTTGAAAGATGTCAAAGGTATGGAATTTCATTGAATCCCAAGAAGAGCATCTTTGCAGTCATAGAGGGGAAACTATTGGGTCATATCCTCTCTAAAGAAGGGATTGTTATTGATCCTTAAAGAATAGAGACTATCATGAGAATACAACCCCCTGCAAATAAGAAAGCCATGCAATCTTTCTTCGGGAAGATCAATTTTGTTTGAAAATTTGTCTCAGGCTTCGCAGAAATAGTGCGCCCCATGCAACTGATGATGAAGAAAGACGTTGTGTATAAATGGAGCAATGAAGCTAAGAAATCGTTTCAGCGAATCAAGGAAGCCATCGCAGAAGCTCCTACATTGGTCAGCCTCAATTTCAGAAAAGAAATATTCTTGTACACTTTTTCTTCTAATCTTTCATATGCCGCAATTCTCACTCAAAAAAATGATGATGGCAATGAAGTCCCTATTTCTTATATGAGTTCTAATCTCCAAGGAGCAGAACTGAACTACCCAGATGTGGAGAAACAAGGCTTTGCGGTCTTTAAGGCCATAAAACATTTCTGCCCTTATTTATTAAAGGCCAGGACTAAAGTAATCGTTCCCCATCCTATGAGAGCCCTCTTCGTGCAGAAAGAAATGGGTGAGCGAAGAGGGAATTGGATCACCACACTTCAAGAATTCGACCTCGAGATTAAGCCAGCAAAGATAGTCCGAGGGTAGGGGCTGTGCAGGCTAGTAGCAGAAGCCTTGGCAGATAGAGAAGGGGCATCTGAAGAAACAAAAGCACAGAGCATGCAAAACGAACAAGTAGAATGCAGGGAGGAGCCCCTATGGATCAATGAAGCGCTAATATATGAACGCGAAGCGTCAGTACCCCTTTTGGATCCTGAGTCGTGGTATTACGACATACACTTCTATCTCACACACGGGTCATGTCCTGAACACATGGACGCATCACAGAGGAGAGCGCTCAGATTGAAATCTAATCAGTATCATTTGGCCAACGATACATTATATTATGAAACCAGCTCAAGAAAAGATAGAAAAGATAGATCAACGCTTTAGAATTCAGCCTCTTCGAGGGGGCAACCTTCTTTACATTACATAAATGAACAATTCGTGGATGATACAAATGAAAATACCTCCTTTCTATATATAGGAGTCTAAGGGGTCATAACATAATCAGAGCCAACATAAGAATAATAATGTAAGGGCACAATAATAACAATAGTGGGCTTCTATGGGGCACAATAGTAACAATATGGGCACTACATGGGTACATCAATATAATAAGTGGGTTTTACTAATAACAATAAGGGGTTACACTAGTAGTATAGGGGCCTAACATGCCCCTCTCCTTCAAAAAGAGTTGTCCTCAACGCTTGAGTAGTTCTTGATGCTTTTGTATAAAATTCTTGTCCTCCCATGTGGAATCTTCAGTGGGTAAGTTCTTCCACTTGATGAGATACTCTGAAATTGATCGATTTCATAGCTGTCAGGTTCTTGTTTCTATGACTGCTCCAGCTTCCAATATGATTTTTCCTTCCTCTTCAATTTCTGGCAATATTGTTTCAATTGGGATCCTTTGCAACTTTTGAATAAGTGGCCATACTTCTTCGTCCTTCTTCCATTCATCCCTTGCTTCGTTTATCCAATTTGGTTGGATAATATAAATAGCACAAAATAATGCTTCCACATCCTCATCCTTGAAGAGTCTTCCCATTCGGTAAGGTCGCCATTTTTTAAGTGCATGTAGTATTTCCAACATTTCCTTCTCATAAATAGCTTGCTTGAGATGTAGCAGTAAAAATACCCAATCACCTACATCAAAACATTTTTCACTACGATGTTTATCTACCTATTGTTTCGTTTGATTTTGCACCGAACTGGCATTATCCTTTAAAAGTTGGAGAACTTGTTGTTGATGCTCGATGTGATCTTTCACTGCTTGAACCTTTTTCTTCTTGATATGTCCTTCTATCTCTAGAGTTTGAGGAGTGGTAATTTCTTCCAATCCTTTACAAGATATGGTCAGATTCATTTCTTGATGCTCGATGTGGTCTTTCACTTCTTGAACATTTTTCTTCTTGATATGTCCTTCTATCTTGATAGTTTGAGGACTGGTAATTTCGAACAATGAATTACAAGATATGGTTGGATTCATTTCTTCTTTCTCGATGTGATCTTTCATTTTTTGCACATTTTTCTTCTTGATATGTCCTTCTATCTTGAGAGTTTGAGGAGTCGCAATTCTTGCCAATGTTTTACAAGATATGGTCTGATTCATTTCTTCTTTCTTTGGGGTGGGGTCCTGGTGTATATCTTCTTCTTTTGATGTTTCTTGATCCTTTTCTTCCTCCTCTTCATATTCTATGTAAAATAATTTCTTCTCAGCACACTTATGACCTTTAGTACATTTTCTATCACAATTGTAACACAGCCCTTTTTCTCTTTTTTCTTCCAATTGTTGTGGTGTAACCCTTGTAGGTTGTGGAAGGCTAGGAGAAACAACACTTCCATCTTTATAGTTGTGAGGGGTATGCTTCCTGGTTTCCATAATTTTTCTTTCCACTATGTCACAAAGCCTTTTTACTTTTTCCAATTGTTGTGGTGTTTCTCTAAAGAAGGTGTTGCTCTTTGTATCCTCATAATGTGCTATCATTTCCTCCGTGAAAATTGACCACGTAACAAGTTGTTTACGAGAACAAAGCCCTTCGTACCATAAAAATTGATCTGGTTCTAAATATGAAGATGCAATACATACCTTTTGTAACAGTTGTACACCATGTAGATCAAAATATTGCTCCATCTGAAGTATCCAATTTATCGGATCCTTGCCATCAAACTTCCTCATCTTGCTTTTTCTTGATTTTAGGAGCTCGACCTTGAAACAACTGTAACTCTGTACTATCATATATTTAAGTTCTGAAATTGCGATCTGTAGTAGCCCTCTGTGTCCTCTTTCCAATGCCACCAGTCTTATCCAAATTGGATTCTCTAAGAAAGAGTTATGCACAATCTCCCAAGATGACCCGATTATAGACCTTTCCAGAAGAGCGAACTTGTATGAAGTGACACGTGTCACTATTTCAACCTTTGGATCTAAAAAAGATATAAAAAACTACAATCTGTCCTCTTTCTATACCTTCTTACGAAATTTCAACCCGATCCCCAGAGAGAAAGTTATGACGATTTTCCCTAGGTCACCTGTTTGGAATGTAATTCAGGAGTCTTCAAAAAGACCAATTTCCTCAGATCATATCTCCGCAAATATAGCACGAAAAGATCTGAAATTCGTACCCAAGGTTCAACGCGATTTCTTCTCAAATGGGTTTTTTTTGCAACTTCTGAAATGTCGCAGAAAAAAAGTTATATCGAAAATGCCACGATGACCTGTTTGGAGCAATGAAACCCTAGAATCCAAAGCTTTGATACCAAATGTTATGAAACCAGCTCAAGAAAAGATAGATCAACACCTTAGAATTTAGCCTCTTCGAGGGGGCAACCTTCTTTACATTACATAAATGAACAATTCTTGGATGATACAAATGAAAATACCTCCTTTCTATATATAGGAGTCTAAGGGGTCATAACATAATCAGAGCCGACATAACAATAATAATGTAAGGGCACAATAATAACAATAGTGGGCTTCTATGGGGCACAATAGTAACAATATGGGCACTACATGGGTACATCAATATAATAAGTGGGTTTTACTAATAACAATAAGGGGTTACACTAGTAGTATAGGGGCCTAACAATTATATAGAAAAAATTATGATGGAATCTGGCTGAGGTGTTTGGAAAAGGATGATGCCGACCATGTATTGAAAGAAATGAACGATGGCCCAGCATGTGGTCACTACGACGGAGAAACCACTACTCACAAAATATTAAGAGCTGGGTATTATTGGCCCATAGTGTTCAGAGACTCGCATACCCATGCTCGCAAATGCAAGGTGTGTCAAACCGCCGCAGGACGAGAAAGAAAGCCTGTTGTTCCCCTCAGGCCTGTTATGATTTATCGATCGTTCCAGCAATGGGGCCTAGACATCATAGGCGAGATCACTCCAAACTCTTCACAGCAGCATAAGTATATACTCACAGTGACTAATTACTTCACCAGATGGACCGAAGCCATCCCGCTTCGGAAGGTGAACGAAGATGAGGTAATATCATTCATTGAGAAATTCATTATCAACAGGTATGGCATCCCTGACGCTCTCATATTTGATAACACTTCTTACTTTTCATCACTGAAATTGATTGAGTTTGCTATTGATAAATCAATCCACATAAGGTATGCAACAAATTATTACCCCCAGGGAAATGGAGTTGCAGAGTCTTCAAATAAAAACCTTATCTGCATAATCCGCAAGTCTGTTGCTGACAACCAGAGGAACTGGCACAACGCCCTAACAAATTCCCTTTGGGCCGATAGGGTCACCCCAAAAGTGGCCTTAGGAAACTCCCCATACTTCCTCGTCTATGGACAAGAAGCCATACTGCCTCCCAACGTTACCCTTCCCTCTTTACAGCTCTCCCAAGCTTCAAGAGGAACCCCTTCAGCCTTACTCCAAGAAAGGATCAACCAACTGGTGAAGTTGGAAGAATTAAGAGAGAAAGCCAAAATAAATTCAAAAATCACCAAATGATTGTGAAAATATGGTTTCATCATCATCTCGGAGGAGATAAAGACTTCCAAATAGGAGAGTTAGTCCTGAAATGGGACAAGTTGAGTGAGCCAAAGGGAAAACACACAAAATTCCAACACTTATGGCTGGGCCCATTCCAAGTTGAGGAGAATATTGGTCAGGGAACTTACAGATTGAAAAATTTACAAGGAGAAAGTAAAAAACTCCCTGTTAATGGCCAACATCTCAAAAGATATTTCCAGTAGCCACCATATGGTGGTTACCTTCTGAGTAGGTTAGAATTCATTTCATTCTGCTGTTAGTTTAGTTGTATTTCTGTCTTTTCCTTTTGTTTTCTGCAAAGTTTATTTTCCTGTTGTTTTGAATTACAGTCCTTTTTCAGCCAACTGATTTTGGTCCTCCAGCCTTGTTTTACCCTTCAGATTTTCCCTCATTCACCACCTTCAGCCTTTCCCTTCCTCACTAACTTGCTGATGATTCTGTTGTCCCTAAATCCATCATTACCTTGCAAATCAAACAAATTTTCAATAAGCCCATGAGAACTTGAAAATCAGCGGTGGAATGCAAACCGAAACCCCTCATTGGCATCTGTTGGGAACTATGTGAGATCTGTTGATAACTTGGATATCTGGAGCATGTAGGGGCATCTTTATAAAACAAAAAATGTGTAACTACAGCTGGACTGGCATGGAGGAACGTTGCATCTTAAGTAAATCCCACTCAGACCTAGCCTATACTTGCCTATAAGGTTTACAGTCATTCTCCAGTGGTCCCATACACCACACTAAATTGTCCAATACCTGTTATCTACAAGTAAACCTCCTTTCATGGGCTAAGCTCACTGTCATATACCCTGTGGCAAATCCAATTGTGCTCTAGTCCTTGTGCCTGAAACTGGAAGGACTTATTTAAAAGAAAATGAAATGTCAAGTCCTTGTGCCAATCTGGAAGGACAGGTTGTTTGGGAAGCCAGTTAGAGTAAGGACTGTTGTTGGGCTCAGAGTACCGGTTGATACAGCAAGCCCAACCTTGCTTAAGCAGTTTAAAAATATGGCATGATCCATGACTGTGCCCCATTCAATCATATGAAAATATAGCACTGAAATTCTCATATAAAGTGCAGATAAACATATCTACATCAAGTTTGATGAACAATAAAGAGCTGAGGTACACACCTAAACAGGTATTGACAGACCAGTGATGGCCCCAAAAGGATTTTTGAAAGTAGGAAATAGGTAAAGGAAGGTTAATAAATCCCATAACACTGCCATTGGAGAATGCCTGTCAAAATCCTATCAGTAAGTAGAAGCTATTTGTCTCTATCCCACCTGAAGCAACTGATGTTGAAGTGGAACCCATGCTTGTCCATCTATATAGTTTGCATTTCAAGTTTATCTTAACACCCTGATGTTTTATTGATCTGAGGATTATTTGGAAACAGAGATAACTGGTTCGCCCAGCAGTTCGCCATTTTTTGTGGCCACAACCACCACCCATTGAAAACTTGCCTTGGCAACAATTTGGATGGGTCCCCTAGAAGTTAATCTTGCATCTCTCTGAATGATCTATTTCACCTGAGGGATTTAGCTCATCGGGATTTATTTAACACACAAAACCCTCCATCGCATCATTATTCCCATCATAGCTCTTTATAGAAGAAATTCTCAAAAAACATGTGTAAAACCCCTTCTCTACCTATCGCAATTAACACTAAGACTTAGTGTTCACTGTTACCTTCAAGACCCGACGGTAGTATTAACCTTATTTTATATATTTCGGATCCGAAAGCTATGTCGCTATATCGCTATCGGCGGAGTCTTATACATATATGGCACACACACACACACACACACACATATATATATATCGGGTCTGGGGTTTAATCGCTTATCGTTGTCAGGAGGCCCAAGTCTCATATATATATAGCGTGCTTCCATCTTCTGGACTCGATGGTTTTATTAACCACGATATATATCTATATATATATATATATATATATATATATATATATATATATATATATATATATATATATATATATATATATATCGGGTCCGGAAGCCACATCGCATATTGCGATCGGCGGAGCCCAGGGGTCATGCAGTTAGCGGAGAGGCGAGAGCCAGACCCGGCGATGATTATATGCCCGATTACATAACATTTGAAGTCCGGCCTACGGCCGGCCACAGGTTTTGTCTGTGTTTTCCCTTGTATTTTCGAAAAGCGCTAGAGTCTGGGTTCTACAAAGGGAAGCCTTAGGCACCGAACCCGAAGGAATTATGAACTCCAACATATATGCATGTCGGGTCCGGCCAACCGAAAGGCACAATTGGCATAGTCTAAAGCCCAAGCTCATGGCACGATGCGATGTGATGTGGTGGACCCGACAGGGTATGGGTTACCGCCTATAGTTTTTCAGGTCCGGATTTTGGATGCAGCCCTGTGTTTTGCGGGGACTTTCAGTGTAAATCGGATTTTCACCTACAAGACCAAATCAATGCGTAGATTAAAGACCAGGGGCCGATTCTTTCACGATTGTTGCTCTTGATGTTATAAATGCTTCATGAATGCAAAATTTGTGTTTTTATGCATTTTTTTAGCATATCTATATATGTATAACTGATGTTGGCCATATCTGCAAGTGAGGACCGAGAGAAGGCAAGTGAAACCTAAGGATGGATGCATAAGCTTCAAGTTTGACTCCAAATAAAAGATGCATGCACAGATCCGAAGAGTTTACCCTTGCGGATATGTTTATTTGAAGATTGGGCTCTATGGCGTGGCGGTCATATGTCCAGGTGTTGCCTATGTATTCCGAAAGCGAAACCGCCCTAGATTGCATCATGAAGAGATGACACACAGTCATCCTCTCTAATCAATAACCATTCAGTTCCCAGGAAATGAAGCACTCTAATGACAGGAAACGCCCTTTACGTGTCAACAGTGACACCGACTGTCTTCCTCTGTTTCTTCTGATTGGTATAATGAAGGAAGGAGAGGGAAGGTGAAGGGTGAAAAGGGAAGGCCGAGAGTCATTTCCAGGGGCATAAATATTCCCTCCGGAGGAGAAAGGAGGGCTTTTTGTTTGGAAAAAACAGCTCTGATTTATTGTGAATAAAGAGAGATTGCTTGGTTCAATGAAGGGCCTGTGTTTCAGATTGATTTCCCTCTTCTCTTACGTGTTTTGATCAGAATGTTGTCGCTGGCATAAATGCAAATGTATATTTGTTTTTCTTATGCATATTGATAACTTACAGTTCATGGTTATGCCTAGTTATTTGAATATGATTCAACATCATGGTTAAATCATGAAAGGTTGCTGATTCAAAACTATGCTAGACATCAATTGCAAGCTTTTCTTCCATAAAATGGAATGTGTATTCCTGTATGAATGATTGGATTGTAGTTAGGATTTAATACAGCCTTGTTCTTAAAGTGGACCAGTAATTGATTCATTCAGACTTGGGATTTATATATGATGTTTAACCTCCTTTGTTTTGCTCATGCAGGATAGGTTAGGATAGTTAGGATATAAACTAGAGTATTTAGAAATAGCTTAGATAGGAGTTGATACATATAGGTTAGCTGTTTTAATTTTTTTGATTTAATTAAAGCCTTCTTCCTAGAAGCAATCTTTCACTCATTTAACAGTTTACGAGGTCCCTTAAAACCCGTTGGAACTAGCCATTCCAAACGAAAGCAGGTCTAATTGGGGCTTGCGATCGGGTTAGTTCCCCTTTTTTGGTATAGCGAAAATTCGCCATGTCAACATAATGACAACAAGAGAACCAAATATCCACATGCATGTACCATGCATGCCAAAACTAGCAAGGAAATCATATATGCAACTCAATACCTGCAATCAATCCCCTTGTAGCCACTTGATCTAACCCTTCCTTCCTAGATATTTTCTTCCCTTTGCTTTCTTTTCATTCCTTTTCCTTCCTTTCTCTAATGCTAGAGTGTTCCAAGAATTCTCTAAGTTTCCAAGAGTATGAGAGAGAGAGAGAATAGAGAGATAGCTCCAAAAAAGAACTGACAAAAGGTTGTGAACTAATCCTTAGAATCCTTTTTAATAATGAGGCATCTATTTTCTTCAATTTTGAATATTTTCCTTCAATTTCCTCCTCACTTGAAATATGTGACCTTTCACCTTCCTTTTCTCCTAATTTCCTTTATTTTCATAAATAAAATACTAAATAATGCCACTTTGCCTTTTCAATGTCGTTTCCATTGCCTTTGCCAATTTACCCTTAGCCATAATAAACCAGATTAACACCCACTAGGATGTTTTTCCCAACATTCAGCTTGGAATACATGTCCCATGACCTTGGTCTTGTTTTTCCTTTATTAACTTTATTACATGGATTTTTAATGATGGTTGTTACAGAACCCCCCTCCTTGGGGAACGTTGTCCTTGGTGTTCAATGACACCTATAACTAGCATGACTATTAAAAACCAAAACATACTGCCCATGGACATTTATAACATAGCTCGATGCAATATTTACAATGAAGAACCTACTAAAAATCAAAACCAATATAACCAACATGGCCACATGACAACAATACCACTTGTTGGAGCTTTATAACACAACTTGATGCAGTATTTACATCATACATATGCATATAGACATAAACAAAACATAACACCAAAACATGTACCGAAATACATTTTCTCAACCAGCGAATAGAGAAGGATACATAGCCCACATCTGATTATCCATCTCCCATGTAGCTTCATCGAGCCCAAAGTGCTTCCACTGCACTTTAACTTGCTCAATTACTCAGTTTCGAAGCATGAGCATATTTCGTTGCAATATGCATTGCGGTTCTAGTTGGAATCCTCCTTTTGGCTCCATCATCCTTTACATATCTTTTAAGTAATGAAACATGGGAAACATCATGGACTTTCACTTTCGGAGGTAGTGCATGTCTATAGGCCACTGGTCCAATCCTCTCAAGGATCTTGAAAGTCCCACAATACCGAGGTGCCAACTTCGCACAAGACCCAATCCTCAAGGAGCTCTTCTTGGGCTTGATGCGTAAGTACACATGTTCTCCAACCTAAAAATCCTTAAATACCCTGTGTTGGTCTGCATAACTCTTTTGCCTATCCTGTGTTGGCTTTAGATTCTTCTTGATAACTTTCATTTCATGTTCCATCTCTACCAACACATCCAATCCAATCAACACCACGTTCAATGGATCACTCAAACTAATAGGATTATTAAAAATCCAGCCATATAGTGCCTCAAACGGATTCATCCTCAGTGACTCCTGATACCCATTGTTGTAAGCAAACTCTACTAGTGGAAGGTACACTTCCCACTTCCCCTGCTGATTCATAGCATATATTCTCAACATGTCCTCTAAAATCCTATTGACCCTCTTTTTCTATCCATTTGTCTATGAATGATAAAATGTGTTGAAGACCAACTCTATACCCAAACCTGCAAATAACTCTTTCCAAAACTTGGAAGTGAATTTGGCATCTCTCTCTGACACAATATTCTTCGGAACACCATGCAACCTCACTATATCTCTCATGAAGACCTGTGCTACCTCACTCGCTAAATAAGTAGACTTAACCACTATGAAGTCAATTACCTTTGTCAACCTGTTGACCACAACCATGATGGAATCATGTTGTCTAGATGTCCTTGGAAAACCTGTAATGAAATCCATAGAAATTACCTCCCATTTCCACTCTGGAATTAGAATCGGTTGTAGTGAACCACCTAGATGCTTGCACTCTACCTTTACCTATTGACAATCCAAACATCTAGCCACAAATTCTGAAACCTCTTTCTTCATATTCAGCCAATAGTATAATTTCTCAACCATTGTCAATGTATTTTGATATCCCAGGTGACCTTAATAGGGCGTAACATGAAATTCCCACAAGATAAGCTTCTAAAGATCGTTATGTATAGCACATAGATCCTATCCCTAAATTTCACCAAACCATCTTTCGTGAGATGATAGTCCACATTTTTTTCACCTATACCCTACTGTTGTAACCTATGCCTAAACTCCGTGTACCTGTTATCCTATTGTTCTACCTATAAGATCAGATCCTGTAAATTTTTTCATATGAACTCATAGTTGTTATGTGATTTACCTGTGCTCTTCTGCTAAGAGCATCTGCAACCCTGTTCTATTTTCCTTTAATGTGCCTGATCTTGAAGTCAAACTCACTAATTGTATCCAACAACCTAGTTTTCCTAGAATTCAGATTCAGTTGGTCAAACAAGCTTCCCAATCCACTGTGATCACTCATTAAGATGAATCACCTACCAAGAAGATAGTGCCACCACATCTTCAATGCATGGACGATCGTTTCCAACTCAAGATCATGTGTGGCATAATTCTGCTCATGCTCATTTAGTTTCCTTGACTCGTAGCATGCTATCTATCCCTCCGACATCAGGACTCCACCAAGTCCTCTCTTGCAAGCATCTGTACATACCACAAATTCTTTATCCGGATCTGTAATCTTTAGAGCTGGAATATTTGTCAACAACTTCTTCAACTACTCAAAATTAGCTGCACATTCTTTTGTCCATTCAAATTTATTTCCTTTCCTCTACAATGATGTAATGGGATAGACAATCCATGAAAATTTCTAGATGAACCTCTTGTAGTAACCTGCTAACCCCATAAATGATCTAACCTCTTCCACATTCCTAGGAGCTTCCCATTCCATGATAGCTCTCATCTTTTCCAGATCCATTGTTATGCCTTCCTTGGAGACAATATGCCCCAAGTAATGCACCTATGTCTGAAAGAAAATGCATTTAATAATCTTTGCATACAACTGATGTTGTCTTAGTAATCTTAATATTGTTTCTAAGTGTTCGACTTGCTCTTCCTCATTCTTAGAATATATAAATATATCATCAATGAATACAACAAAAAACTTGTTCAGATAAGGACACAACACACTATTCATCAAGAACATGAAAGTAGTTATATCATTAGTCAAACCAAAAGGAACTACAACAAACTCATAATGCCCATACCTGGTCTGGAAATCAGTCTTGCAGATGTCCTCTTCTTCAATTCATAACTGATGATATCCTAATCTCAGATCAATCTTAGAGAACACCGCTATTCCCTTCAACTGATCAAACAAGTCATTAATCCTTGGCAAAAAATACCTATTCTTGATCGTTACCTTTTTCAGCGTCTTGAAATCAATACATAACCTAAGAGCACCATCCTTCTTCGTCACAAACAACACTGGTGAACGCCAAGGTGACACACTTTGACTAATGTATCTCTTGTCAAGCATTTCCTGCAGCTACAACTTCAATTCCACTAACTTTGGAGTGCTCATTCTATACGATGCCTTTGGTGCTGGTGTTGCCCCTAGTACCAACTCAATAGAAAAGTCCACTTCCCTATGAGGCGGAAACTCTAAAATCTCTACTGGAAATACATCATAAAAATGTTGTAAAACTAGATACTTCTTCAAGACTTCTACATCCTCAACATCCTTATCTTTATCACTATAAATATGAACTACAATAACACACATCCTTTCCTACGAATGTTCTTTTCCTGCATAGTTGTAACCATTCTAACTGATTTATCCTTCTTCTTACCCTACAAGATTCTTTGTTTTCCATTGTCATCTAAGCACTCAATAGCCTTCTCATAACAATCTACCTTAGTCTTGTGAAGATACAACCAATCCATGCCCAGAAGTATATAGAATGATCCCAATGGAAGTAAATTCAGATGCATTTATGTAGGCATACCATTCAACTCAAATACACAAGCTCTTACCCAATGACGAACTCTCTTCTTAGTACCTGTGGCCAAGTGCACTAACCAAGACTTTGCATGCACTTCTTTTCTCAAATTATCCACCAGGTTAGGGTTAACATAACTATAATTAGATCCAAGTTCAATCAAAATAGAAACAACTTTATCACAAAGCCTACATTCCATCTCGATAATAGATCTCTGGTGATTCACCTGCCTATTATCCAACACTGTATAGATCTGAGGAATTATTTTTCCAATATCCCCAACTATCTGCACTTCCTGTGCATTGTAGATATGAGGCCTACCACCTTGATATGACATGCAATCCCTCTTGAGATTCTCCTTGCCACATATCCAACACTGTGAATTTCCCTTACCCTCACCTTCAGTCTACTTCCCTCTAGGTTGTGACCCATGCCCCTTTCCAGCTACATTAAACTTCTTGTAAGGAACACCATTCTCTTTTTCACTTGCATCTTGAGGTCTTGTTCGCTTCGGTATCCATTTACCTTTAAATTTGTATTTCCCTTTCCAACCTTGTTGAATCTTTGTCTTACACTTCAATTGCTCATAACAGTGCTTCAACTTTCCAATTACTTCTTTAAGTGACCAAGGCTCATCATACTCAATCTGATCTTTAAATGCTAATGGTAATCCATTGAAAAATATCTTAACTTTGGAATTCTCATCCTTAAGATAAGGTACATATCTCAACAACTCCAAGGACTTAGTTGTGTACTCCTCATTTGTCATTGATCCCATCTTCAACTCATAGAACTCCTTAGGTTTACTTTCAATGTACCTCTATGACAAGTACTTCTTTGGGAAAAGTCTCTTGAATTCATGCCAACTTGACTCCTCTGTCTTGATGTCTCTGACCCGCTTCACATCTTCACACCAAATGTATGCTTTCCCTTTGAGGCTGAAAATAACTATCTTGGCCTTAATGTTCTCTGTATAGTCATGCAACTCAAATAATTTATTCATTTCAAGCAACCATGACTCTGCATCTTTCGACTTCTTCAACTCTCCATCAAATATAGTTGGATTTAATTTCTTGAACTCATCCGACAAATATCCCCTATCATTCCTTATGTGAGGATGACAATGATGACCATGATACATGTCTAAACTAGAACTAGAGTAGAACTCATGTCCATCACCTCTCCTTTCTGGTGTATCCAAGAACCTTCCATCCCTAATGGTATTATCCTTATTCGACTTGTGTCCACTATGAGATCTACTACCATAGGCTCCATTAGTCATGTCCTCCTATCCATAACTGATCCTAAGGTGTCCCTGTCTCTACAAATCTGAGAAACACTCAAGGATAACAGTATTGACCTCTGCTCATTTCTCTTGGGCCTTTGCAAATCTCTCCTGTGCCTTGGCAAGTTTCTCTTGTGACTAAATGATTTTGTCATTATCTACCTTGCAAATTCTTATTTATGCCTTCAAACTTCTCAAATTTTTTGTAATGTGAGGGGATTACTCATCACCATGTTGCTCATCTGATCTGTAGGGAGATTCTCGTGAACTATAATCCAACATTTTGTCAGTAATCTTTGATCTTCTTCTTCTTGGAAGCATATTATGTTAGATAACCAAACATAAACATAAGAAACCAACATTAGTATAGTTCAGGGGAGGATATCTCGTCTGCAAGATCAACCAGATTAGCACGATACATGTATAATCATAATCATAATAATATATCAACATCATCTCAATCATTATCCAGTTACCATGCATGAAAATACCAACTACATATGATGCCCTCATGCACGACAACCATGCCCATAACAATGCATGCATAGACACTAACATGCATAAAAAATGCATATACAATCAACATGCATTCATGAAAAATACATCCCAACAACAACATCATCAACTTCTACATGTCAACAAAACTGCAACAATGACCACCACCATGCATACATAGCATGCACATATACAACCTTCATGCATGCATGACAACACATTCTACCCATCCAGTCCAAGGGTTGAATGATGCTATGATACCAATCTATAACACCCTCCTCCCACACTTACCCAAGCTTATTGGTCCACTGGGTAAATATGTGATGAAGAGTTACTATGATATGACTCAACTCCCTAAGTAAAATTAAGTAAGTGGAATCGACGAACCAAAAACAAATTGACCTTCCTCGGGAGCTACAGGACTCCCAAGAGTTAACCAACCACTCCAAGTGCCCAACCCCTGAGTTAACTTGCTTTTTCACTAACCTAGGCTCTCAGGCGCTCCCATGACAAGGCAAGCTAACAACTGGAAGCCTCCAGTCACTCCCGTAAACTCGCTTCCCAGTGACTATAGACTAATTGACTTAGTTTTGTGCCAATGACCACAAGATTTGAGACACTTTTTAAGGGTTAGGACCCAGACCTCTACCCAAAACTTAATGAAACTCTTAGAATTGATAAATAACACAAAGAAAAATCCTTTAATGTAAAACTTGAACAAGGATATAACCTAACCCCTCCTAACCATAACAAATATTTTGTCAAACACATCATGAACATGTAATCTATAGGTCATAAATACACATCTGAACATAGGGGTCTCATACTTATCTGAGAATCGTTGAGAAGGTTTGATTCCCTCTCAAAATAGTTTCATTATCATCTATTAGGTCATACATTCATTAAGCATTCATTTACTAATCAAAACATGATGAGATCCATAACTAAAGTCTGTCGTAAAACCATGCTTATAACCAACATATAGCCAAAATATTAACAATGATAAAACAACCATCAAAGCCACATCATAACAAATATAAATACTCATGAAATACAAGAGGAAAAGGGCTCTCATTAACATATGCAAAATCCAACAAAGTTAGGGACTTCCACGTACCACCTGACCATAGATTAGGCTGAACCAAATATTTCTTTAAGCCAATCACCCCCGTTCCATATTCCAAGCATGAATGTGGGACTCGCAAAAAAATAACCAAGGCTTACTCAGGCTTTACCATGTATCCTACCATTACTAGTTAAGGGATTCCTAGGCCCAAAACCCTCATCTATACAACTAGGCTTTATCGTGTATCCCACTATTATCGGTCAAGGGATTCCTAGGCCCAAACAAAGAAACATACACTACTAGGCTTTATCGCAATCCTGCCATTGCCGGTCGATGGACCAATAGGCATAAACCAACATGAATGTCTTCGGATTTCTTCACCAATACCTTGAGGAATTTTCCAGTCTCCACCCTCAGGCTTTACTATGTATCCCTCCATTACCTATCAAGGGATGCCTAGGCCCATGGGAATTTTCTTGAGACCACCTCCCCCGGTTCCAAAACCATCTGGAAATTCAACTCAACCAAATGAAAGAACCCTGTCACACCATGGCTATCCAGAAATGGCAAGGTAAGGATGAAACCATTATCACACCTGGAAAAACATATGCCAATGATAGCAAGAGAACCAAATACCCACAAACATGTACCATGCATGCCAAAACTAGCAAGGAAATCATACATGAAACTCGATAGTTGCAAGTAATCCCATTGTAGCTGCTTGATCCAACTATTCCTTGCTTGATCTTTTCTCCCTTTTCTTTCTTGTCCTTCCTTTTCCTTTATCCAATGCTAGAGTGCTCCAAGAATGCTCTATGTGTGCAAGAGTATGAGAGAGAGAGAGAGAGAGAGAATAGAGAGAGAGCTCCAAAACTGAACTAAAAAAGGTTGTGAACTGATCCTTAGAAGCATTTTTATTAATGAGGCCTCTGTTTTCTTCAATTCCCATTATTTTCTTTCAATTTCCTCCTCACATGCAACCTGTGAACTTTCACCTTCCTTTTCTCCTAATTTCCTTTATTTTCAAAAATAAAATATGAAATAATGCATCTTTACCTTTTCAATGCCTTTGCCAATTTCCCGGTTAGCCATAATAAACCAAATGAAGCCACTAGGATTTTTTTTCCAACATTCAGCTTGGAATATGTGTCATATGACCTTAGTCTTATTTTTCCTTTATTAACTTTATTACATGGAATTTTAACCATGGTTGTAACAAACATGCAATAATATCCATCTAATCTATCATAATAACGAAAAAATGGTAGCTCTAGTTGCGATTTTATATAGTTCAGTTTTCCTAATGGATTCATAATCAGAGGGAGATTCCTCATCTGAATTATCATCATCTAAACTATTTGATTCTTCCCATTCTTTTTTCTCAAAGAAATTGAAAATATTTTCCGAATGGATCTTATCTGCATCTTGAGTTTTATATGTAGTATCTGAGATTAATCAGGGTTTCTGATAAAGTTTCTTTGGCCCTCATCCCTTAACTAACTTCAGTTTATCTTTTATTTTCTCAACAACCTATCTGGAGGTGGGCGACTTTCCTTTTTTCCCATTGTGGCCTGCAACAAGCAAGAAATTCATAATAGAGAGAAAAATAATGGAAGAAATTTACTTCTCAATTAACCTAATACGAACCAACAAAAATGTGTTCATCCAAATTTCTTAACATTTCAAGACGCAACTTAAGATAAAAACTTGGGCATAAAACTTTAAAATTTACAATGAAAATGGAAATTTTAAGAGTAAATCTTCAACAAATGCTTGAAAAGTCTCGTAAAACTAAAATGTAAATGCATAAAAAGTTTCCATAAACTTTAATAAGTATGATGTGATTTATCGATTTTTTATGGGAAATGTTTGTAATTGGTTGATCAATGTTCTATGGACGATGTAAAAGGTGTTGTCTATCGAGGCCACCATTTTTCCCATACAACAAATTTGTCGCTAGAATCTGATGAATTTCTTTTTTCAAAAGTATGACTATGGGATTGTTTAAATCAATTTTTTTATGGAATAAATGGATCAAGTTCCATCAAGAACCCCAGGGGCACCTGGAATCCTGAAGCTTGACAACTATAACCCATATTTTCAAAAGTTCCTGCCAATTTTTTTCAAAATCTAGCTGGAATTCCTATTATTTTTTGGGAAAAATTGTTGCCTCTTTAGACTCCTTGTTAAAAAAAAACACTAAATGAATGGTGGGTTGTTATTGTCATAGTATAACAAGGCTTCAAATTTTCCCAGAAAACCATGGAAATTCCGACAAGATTTTGAAAAAATTTGGCAATTTGATTTGTAAATCCAAGTTACCTTGTCAAGCATCAATATTTTGTGTGCCCCAGGGGTTTTTAATGTTGATAAATCCATTTCCATTATCAAACATGATTTAAACACTCCTCCTTCTAGATTTTTTATAAAAAATATTGTCAATTTCCGACCACTTTTGGTTGTCCATGCAAATTGGTAGACAACGCCCTATTTATTTAACGCTTTAATCTAACAAATAGAACAAAAATTTTAAAAATTAAAACATAAGAAAATGACATAAATATGAAAGGTCTAGAGTCAGGAAAGGTCGAGAATGAGGACATTACAATAAACGTATTTCAAACAAAAGGTCATGACCTCCAAACTTATGAAGAGTTACACATGTTAGTTATGGCCTCAACTTATTATGATCTGTCCCAGGTGTCACTTTTTGGTGAATAGATGGCTCCCTTTCGTGGCTCCGGTCATAGGGGATCACATCTATTTAATTTGTTGTAAGTGAATTAATGAATTACCTCTAAACTAAAGTAACTAGTGCAATTCAATCAAGCATGAAGTAATTTCTTCTGTCCTACTATGATGTTATACCGCCATTATTCCATTCAAGTGAATTTCATGTGGAGTTTCAAGTCTTTTTGTTGCAAAATGGCTCATGCTGGCATCCGAGTCCTTCCTATTTATCATCTGCTTCGAACACTTTGTTCTCATCTTAGTTTCTTTGTGTGTTCAGTTATTGGGTTTTGGTTTCTTTCCAAGTTATGGATCAAGTGGGTGTGAATTCCTCAATGCCCTGAAGTTCAGAGTTATCTCCACATAATGGAGGAAATTTCCATCCCTTTGGAAAGTATTTTTCTCTCTAACATCATTGATAGAATGTTGTATTCCTCCTAGGCCCTGATTTCCACTATCTAGAAGTTAGAAGATATGGTGGAGCATCAAAGATGTTCCTTCCAGTTTTTCATGGAGGACAATTTGCTTGTTCACCATGTTTAAATGTAAATATCCCTTAATGTAATGAGGGAATAAATTCATCATCTTAGCTCTCGAGTTACAACTTTGGAAGTTTCCTCCTCCTCTGGCGGCAGGACTACTCTTGAGAACACTATCCTTGCAACTCCTACTGCCCGTAAGAGGTTTCACCGCCCAAGAGGATCATATGTTAATGGTTGAGGTGCCTAATTATGTTTGTCACATTCCCTGGAGATCAATTTTCGTTTTATGGCTCATATTGTGCCAACTATCTTGGTTTTTAATGTGTTTTTGTAAATGTATTCTTTTGTTGGGTTATTTCTGTAGAATATACAGTTGTCGTCTCGTTCGTCTTAACTAGTTAGTTAGTCTTGGAGGTAGTAAACTTTTTTACACTTTTTTGTATACTTCGTTGAAGATGTGTTTATTGTCTTAGACAACAGTCGTAAGGGATCTGGGCCCTATCCTAGTTTTTATTAATAGAACTTCTACTATCTGTTCTGTTGAAAAATAAAATAAAATTAATCAATATATGATAGATTCAAAATTTAGAACTCTCAAAAAACACGAAGACCATGATGGATAAAGCTAACATAAATAAATATACAAAAACTTCTAACAATAACCCATGACTTTTCAATGAAGGCCAAAAATGGAACTCCATGACATCAGATTTCTAATTGAAGAACAAACAAAAAATAGAATTCCATATCATTGGATTATGAAACATGATAATGTTAGTTATACATCAATACTTGTTATAAAAATGGGGCCAGGCACAACTTATACACATCTTTTGTGGAACAAATAAATTCTACTATTAATTACAATTTTCATAAGAGGCAGGTACTAAGCAACAACACTAGATATTACATCTATTTGTTTTTTAACATAAATTTCAGAAAATGTGCTCCAATATAAATTAATCATAGCTCTTTAGTATAGGAAACCATATATATAATGAAATTTATAAAGTGCAATGAAAATAAAAATATTTTCAATCTTTTTTTGGAAACACTTTTAACAAGAAAATGTTGCAACATGCAGAGTAAATTAACTTTCATTAAAACCGCAAGAGATAAATTTAAATTAAAAGATACTTTTCAACGATAGCCATGTGGAGAAGGAAGCACATGGGATAGACAAGTGTCATGCGCGGATTGGAGGGTAGGTTGATGTGTGAAATGACATGACTTCCAATGTCATCTTGGAAGACGAATCTCAGAAGAAATTCAAAGGGGTGTTTTTTTAAGAAAATTTGAATATCATTTCTCTGAGAAGACGTGGAAGGTGGAGACTGGTCGTGTTACGTGGACCGTTGGATGGATGATAATCGAAAGTGAGAAGATGTGAACCTATGGGCCATATTAGAACTTGAATCTCGAAAGTATTGAAATGGAACTCTTGGAAAAAATCCAAGAAGCAAGTCCTGAAATGAACATGGCAACCATAAAAACTATGGAATTCTTATATCCTCTCGATTCTCCTCAGACACTTGGTGTAATAAATGAAATTTTATGGCATGTAGTCGTGGGTCCTCCCCCCTTAGGTTATCATACAATCCACAAATAGAAACACATCATCTAATCCACAAACAAAAACTCAATTAGTTTTATATGATGATATTGTTGACCCCATTTCAACGGATAATTGGACGGCCATATTTGAATAGCGGGGTGGGGTGAGCTATCAAGGTTTCGCCTCCTAGTTCTTCCCCTTCCATTGAATGACTACTAGCCACCCGACCAAATCGACCGTATGTTCAAGGTTATGGTCTTGTTTAGCATACGATTGGGGGGGCCGCTATCATAGTTTTCCCTCCCAATTCCTCCCCTCCCATCAAAACTGTTATTATCCACTCGACCAAATCGACAGTATGTGGGGGTATCATCCCATTTTTCATATGAGGTAGGGGGAAGGGTGGGTGGTCTCACTATCGTAAGTTAAAACAAATCTAGTGTGCATTAGATTTGTTTCTAGCACAAAAACAAGCATCACAAAGTAAAACAAATCTAGTGCACGCTCTCTCGGGAGTAAGTTCTCGACAAAAATAAAAAAATTTCAAGGTAAAACAAATGTAGCACGTGCTAGAATTGTTTCTATCAGAAACACAAGTATTACAAGATAAAACAAACATAACACACATTAGATTTGTTTCTAGCACACAAGCAAGCATTGCAAGGTAAATAAATCTAGCAAGTGCTAGATTTGTTTCTAGCACAAACAAACACATTGCAAGGTAAAATAAATCTAACACATGCTAGATTTGTTTTTAGCATAAACACAAGTATTGTAAGGTAAATGAAACCTATCATGCACTAGATTTCCTTTTGGTAAAAAAAAAAGATTTGCAAGGCAAAACAAATCTAATGCAGGCTAGATATGTTTATAACATCAACACCAACGTTGCAATGTAAAATAAATGTATCGTGTGCCAAATTTCATTCTACAACAAATAATGCAACCACAACATAGTATTTATGTTTTTAGTAAAACTTAGGCAACACCTTCAGTGCTCTCAACTATCCACGTGTTCTCACCCATTCATTTTTCCCATGAGAGAAAAAGTAACCTTTTGATCTTCTTTTCCCTTTTAAAAAAGTTAAACAAAATTTCACCAAACACGTTCTCACACAATTTCCAAACTTTCTCACAGTTCCTCACGTTGTCTCCCACATAAGTAAGAGGTTGGGGATTCTCTTTCATCCACCCATTTATTACCCAAATTCCTTTTGAATCTGAATAATCGATGAAACCTTAGGTTAGGTCACTGCTCTGAATGTCGTTGGTACTTATGCCAACTAGTCTGACTACTTGGTGGACCCACAATACAAGGTCGAGGTTGCGTTGAAATGATATGTCTCTTGTAGAGGTTAAAGAGGGACCGACCTCCAACTAATGGTCCTCTCTTCAACTATAGTGGATCACAGAAGGAATGGTGAATAAATAGTGGTTTCTTCCATCGCAATGGATTCTTGCTTTGTGATGATGACTTTGAAGTCTTTCTTCAATAAATTTTAGCATTGTGATGTTGAGTGTAACGTTGGTTCACTATCACATATGTTGACTAGATTTCAGTGATTAATAAGGAACTACGCAACCATATGAATATACACCACAGTGATCCCCTTGGTACAAGCTTCATGATTTTAAAGGATGAAAATATAGAAGTTGTCTTAAGCTAGAAATTTGGAAAACAAAACTTTGATCAAGACAAATCGAAACACCAATGAAATCATTCATTTATTTTCTTTATATTCCCCTCACATTCATGAAGCTCCAATCTTACATAGAATTATATAACACGATAAAAGAGGAATGACAATTAACAAAACATTTAAATTCAACAATGGGCCGTATTCTAGAAGTGATTATTTAACAAACAAAACATTTTTCCTATAAAAGGAACACATCTACTAACACTAAAGAAACAAACTGTTGAAATTTCAAAGTATATCCGTTAGAAATTTAAGTTGTATTCTTCTGGTTTATTTATTCTACTTGTTAATTTTGAACAAGTTATTTAAAACATATCAATAACAAAATAAACACAATATAGTCTGAACATCTACAAATGAACAGCTGAAAGAAAACAACCACACAAGTGACACTGTTATTTTTAGTTAAATGTCCCTAGAAAAACCCAATGTGGGAAAACCGGTGCAGCTATTCTAAGGGTTTATTATTATGCAGTATTTCCTTGAGTACAACTAGGTTCCAAACTAGCTCACTCGACAGAGAAAAAAAAATGGCAGTAATACCTCTCTATTCGGAAACAGGTATTCAAATACCCTGTCCCACGAAACCCTCTCCAACAAATCTGAAGCACCGCATCATCCTCCTGCTGCTCTGCGTCAACCTCAAAACCCTTTGCGTCAGCCCTCTAAGGCACTGCACATCCTCTGGGACCCTCTGCGTCACTCCTTCTTCCCTCTGTGTCGATGATGTAGGCCCTCTGGCCTCTGCGCTATCTCTGTTGGGCTCTGCATGGCCTGCTATGGTTGCTGCGTCTCACTCTCTGCCTCTGCGCTGGTCTCTCAGCACTATCTCTGCCTCTCTGCCCAGCACTCACTACCCCTCGTTGCTAATCACTAATTCAACTTTGCTTAGCAACCCCGCTCTAGCAAATCGAATGATTGATCACTCTGGTGTGTCTACTGACCCTCGAACCTCCTCTTATACTTTTCTTGTTGGTCCTTCAACGGCCGAGATTACATCTCTAATCAATGACTAAGATTAGATTTTGGCTTAATCCATGACTTTTGGAACCTTCTAACCCATTTTTATATTAATACCCATTACTTTGTTTTTCCTAAGTTTAGACTTAGGAACTCCATTAAAAATATTAATTATTTTAATATCTCCCAAACCAGTTAGAATCTACCCAAACCATTTCTAAGTCTTCGAGATCTCATGTGCTTTAGCCTCTCCACCAATTTTCATGGCTAGAGCACATCCGATGCTACCCAAAATCAACACCCCCTCTTAGCGAGGATTGTGCTCTAGTAATACTCCTCACTAAGCATCACTCTAATTATCCGGCACTGATACATGTGCGGATGCTAGGCCTCCCTTCCCCCTATCCTCTGCAGTGCTACCCATGGCCCTGACACTTCCACTGATGCATCCGTACGATAACTCCCTCTACATCTGTGTTGTTTCTAGTCCATCCTCCCAATATTGCAACTACACTGCATTTCCCTCTCATCATGCTACATCGTGCTACTGCCAACTGCTACTGCACTACAACTCAATTACTGAGAAGTAAGTAACTAATCCTCCCAACTTCTGACATCCTTTTCAAGCGAGAAACACTCCTGATGTTGAAGCTCTCTCTATCGCTATCAAGTGCTCCCTCTATGGCCTATGCGCCGCTACAACAACTCCCTGCATATCGTACCCCTACAAACCTCTCTATGCCATCCTGCACTGTTGCAACACTCTCCATGCCTCTTGCACTGTTGTAGCCTACTAGCCTCACGCTGCATGGGAACTCCTGCACTGTAGAACTCTCCGTCACTTCATCCGCATCCATCTCTACCGACATCCGCCAATGTTGCTACTCTCTCTTCGGGGCTCCCATAGCAAGGTATAATTCAATAGGTTGGGCACCTCAAGGATCCTGCCCCTCATCGCCTGTAGTCTTCCTGACTACAACTCGATGTCTCCCCACCTCTTATCTGGAGATACATGAGCACTCATGGCATAATCGTCATCCTCCTCGACCTTTTTCTCTGCCTTCACTGGCACTGCCTTAGATTCAGATGCCTCTCCCTTACTCTTCTTCTTCGGACACTGGTTCACATAATGACGCAGTTCCCCACAATTGAAGCATTTGACCTTAGAGAGGTCCTTTTTCTTCCTCTTCTCCCGATATCCAGCAAATGCTAGAGCTGCATCCTCTTCCTCTTCCTTATTGATCCTGACTCCTTTGCTACTACTTCCCATCTTTCTCAACTGCTTGATCTCCTCTTGGTGAAGATCCGCCCACAATTCTTCCCAATCTGGAAGATCTGCCCTGCCCAGTATGCTCTGGAAAAATGTCTCCCACTCCTGGAAGACTGCATTAAGTGTGTTCCTCACCAACATCTCTTCATCCGGCGTGGCCCCTATGGAAGTCAATTGGTCCCAGATCTCCTTCAACCGACTGAGGAAGTGATCTATCTGCTCCCCCTTTTGCATCTGGTATGACTGCAGCTGATTCTCAAGTAACATCTTCCTCTATACGAAAGTATGCTTGTACAATTTCTTCAAGGCGTCCCACATTTCTTTTTCCATCTCCTTCTCGCAAATATGTTGGAACACATGATCCTTGAACCCATTAATAATGATGCATTTCGCCCTAGCCATTTCCTCCTTGTACTTCTCATTTTCAGCCAGGTGAACTGGGATCGCCATTGTTCTGAAGGTGAAGACCTTGATGCAATGTCTATCTAGAATGGACAGGATCCTGGCCTTCCATACCACAAAGTTGGACACCCCGTCCAACCTATCCGGATCCCTCAACCCATTCATGGCCATCTCTCTGCTCTTATGTAGACTCCTCTGAGTCTCTACTTCCCTCTGCAAGTTCTCTCTTCGACTCCTGCTGAGTCTCTTTACTTCCCACCTGGAATTTCTCTGTTGGACTCCCTCTAAGTCATGATTTCCCTTCTGGAAATCCTCCTGCCAATCGTCAAGTTGTACCTCTCCAATCTTCAATGCACCTGCAACAGTGATCCAGATTCCTTGGCTAGAAATTCGCCTTGGTAGCAACTCCCTCTACATTGGTTTTGCCCTATTAGGTATTGTTCTACCCATAGTACCCCACCAGCTTTGCTCCCGCAAACTTCCCACAGCTTCCTATGCCCCAACAACTAAAGGACTAAGCCTCTAGGCTCTGGGCAATCACGGCACTGGCAAAAAATCTCCCTCAACCAACTGTGTCAACCCTTCTGGTCTCTGCGTGAACCTCTTTCTTCCCTCCTCAGCCTATGCGCTAGCCTCTCTCTAGCCCAGAATGATGATATAGTCCCTCTACGTCAACCCTTCTTCTGTTGCTTTCTACAAGGATCAACTTCTGTCACTCAAGACAACTGGTTCTGCTGCAAATGCTCTGCTTAGTTGATGCCTTCATCTCTCCTATGATCTACAACCACGCTCTAATACCATGTTGAAATTTCTAAGTCTATCCATTATAAATTTAATTTGTATTCTTCTGGTTTATTTCTTCTACTTGTTAATTCTGAACAAGTTATTTAAAACATATAAATAACGAAATAAATACAATACAATCTCAACATCTACAAATCAATAGCTGAAAGAAAACAACAACACAAGTGACATTGTTATTTTTGGACAAATTTCCTTGGAAAAACCAAATGCAGGAAAATCGGTGCAGCTATTCTGAGGGCTTATTATTATGCAGTATTTCCTTGAGTACAGCTGGGTGCCAAACTGGCTCACCTGACAGAGAAAAACAACCGATAATAATACCTCTCTATTCAGAAATAGGTATTCAGGAAACTTGTCCCACGAAAACCTCTCCAGCAACTCGAAAGAACTGTGTCAGCCCTCTGAGTCACTGCGTGCCTCTGGGACCCTCTGCATCACTCCTGCTGCCCTCCGCGTGGATGATGCAGGCCCTCTGGCCTCTGCGTTGTTTCTACTGGGCTCTATGTGGCCTGCTCTGGCTGTTGCGTCTCGCTCTCTGCCTCTGCTTTGGTCTCTCAGCACTATCTCTGCCTCTTTGTCCAGTACTCACTGCCCCTCGTTGCTGATCACTAATTCGACTTTTCTTACCAACCCCGCTCTAGAAAATCGAATGACTGATCACTCTGGTGTGTCTTCCAACTAACCCTCAAGCCTCCTCTTATACTTTTCCTGTTGATCCTTCACCAACCAAGATTGCATCTCTAATCAACGACTAAGATTAGATTTGTCTTGATCCATGACTTTTGGAACCTTCTAACCCAGTTTTATATTAATACCCGTTAATATTTTATTTTTCCTAATTTTAGACTTAGGAACTCCATTAAAAATATTAATTATTTTTATGTCTCCCAAACCGGTTAGAATCTTCCCAAACCATTTCCCGGTTTTGGAGATCTCATGTGCTTTAGCCTCTCCATCAATTTTCATGGCTAGAGCACATCCGATGCTACCCCAAATCAACACTCCCTCTTAGTGAGGACTGTGCTCTAGTAATACTCCTCACTGAGCATCACTTTGATTATCGGGCACCGGTACCTATGCTAATGCTAGGCCTCCCTACCCTGCATCCTCTACACTATTGCATCCTGTACTGTTGCCCATGGCCCTGCCACTGCCACTGTTGCATCCTTACAACAGCTCCCTCTGCATCCGTGATGATGCTGGTGTTAGGGTCCAACCCTAACCCCCTTATTTATGTAATAAGGTCGAATCATAGTTATAGTTAGTTAAAGAGTCAATAAAGCCCATATTAATAATTGTAAGTGGTTGACCCACATTTAAAGAAGGGACCACAGTTAGTTGCAAATGGGCCATGGTATTAGATAGATGGTATTAATATGAACCATGGTATTGCATGTATGAATCCTATATAAAGGATAGAGACACCCCTTAAGGAGCGTCGTGTCTTATTTTATAATTGAGCCTAGCTCTATTGGAGGTTTCCCCCTCAAAGAGGCAAGTGAACATTGCTTTCCTTTATGAATAATAAAATACATGCTGTTATTTCTTATTGTTCTGTGTTCTAGGTATATTTCTTCACATATTTGGTATTCTGGTATTTTATCACAGGTCAAGAGCATAACAAGTGGTATCAGAGCACTTTCCAGGGCCGGTGGGATCTCCATTTTTAGCAGAATTTTTTTTGGCTAGAGACGTGTTCTGGCGTCTTTAAACCATGGGATCTATCGTTGAGCGCATAAACCTGTGGATTTGGGGAGGCATGCACGTAGGAAATACAATAGGTGGTCACGCTTGTTGGACTCCCTTGTAACCCCTGTGGGTACCCCTTCGAGTAGTAGCACATTAGACAAAACCGCGCACAGACTGTCTTCCAAGTACCCTCTGGGTATATTGGAAGCCTCCTAGACTCTCTTGAAACCTCGCCATAGATAAACCGTCGGCCGTCTTGCTACTACATTACATCGAGAATAGCACTCGGGGAGATTACTCGCATGTATGATAGGGTAGTCAAGTTGTACGACTAAGGGTACGGTTGATCCTCCTTGGTTAGTGCCCTGAAAGATTGGGTCGAGTTCTACTGTCGAACCCTTATGTATATTGTGATCTATAGCACCTGACACTCCTTGAGACCATAGTTCCCTTGTATCTCTCTAGATCAAGCGTCATCTTTTCCAAATCAGATCTAGCAGATTGGGTTCTGACGCAGCCGCAACAATCAGTTCCGCCATTTAGATCTATCAGATCCGCCATTTAGATCTATCAGGTCCGCCAATCAGATCTATCAGATCCACCATTCAGATCGAGCAGTTTGGGTTCTGTAGCAGTCATAACAACCAGATCCACCATTCAGATCTAGCAGCAGGGGTTCAATCACTGCTACATTCCTACTCATACTCTGCAGTTGAGGGTTTCGCCAACAGATCCGATTATTTGTGTGGCTCCTATACCTAGGCGTGATTATCGCATGACATTGGCCAGAATTAACTTTTTTGGGAATCGACTACTGCAGTATTTCTAAGCGAGGAGTAAAAAAAAAAAGTCTGAGACCCTCCCGAGACGCTTATAGGAGACTTAGCCCATAAGAATCAGGTCGACGAGCTAAGAAAGGTGGTACCATTCACTTTTCAGCGTCAAAATTTCAGTTGGTCCCAAAAAATAAATTCACAGTAATGATAAGTGCATCGGATCTGTGCATGGTACAAACCAGAGCTCAAGCTAAGGCCAATGAGAAGATAGACACCCTTGACCAAAAGTTGGAGGCATTAACGAAGCAGATCCAGACCTTAAATGACACAATCACAAAGGGCAAGTTGGGGGAACAATCGAAGGCATATGATTTTAATGAAAACCTTAAGGGCGAGTCTAGCCATTCTCTTCACTTCTATGGAAACCACCAACAGTCCCAACCTTGACCACCCAAGCTGGACATGTATAAATTTGATGGCTCTCATCCATCCATATCGCTAGCACAAATGGAGCAATATTTCACATTGAATCACATCAGAGATGATGTGACTAAGATAAGTGTGGGAAGCCTGTACTTGGACAAAGAAAGATGGAAATGGTGGTAGTGGCATAAATGCTGCTATGAAATGCCAATGACTTGGCAGATATTCTCAAAAGCCCTTTCTAATTGCTTTGATCATGAATCTAACTTTTCGGGTCGTCTTACTAAGCTCCGACAGACAAGAACAGTGCAAGAATATATTAAAGCCTTTGAAGCATTAGCCTCCCGCATAGGAGGTCTAGCAGATGAATTCTACTTGGAATGTTTTGTCAGTGGTCTCAAAGACGCCATACAAGCCCACGTCCAACTGCAACACCCAGTCTCATGGTTGGCAGCTTGCAAGATAGCTTGTGAAGTAGAACGCGCGTTAGCGGCCCAGCCAACTCGTCCAAATGTCATAGCCAAGGGATGCCCCACCCAGGCTCTGAGCACTACCCAAACACTTAAGGTTCAAAAGGTGTCACCAATGGAAATGGCGGAAATAAGAAAGCAAGGATTGTGTTACTACTGTGATGAGAAATACTCCCCGGGGCATAAATGCAAGGAACCAAAATTCTTTCAAATTGATGCTACTGATCATAATTCATCTGAGGAAGCCCCACCATTTGAGGGACCAGAGGAGGATGATGAGGACAACCAGCCAGACAATGAGCTCCCAGCTACACCTGAAGAACCAGTTATCTTGCTTCATGCTTTGGCAAGAATTTCTTCTCCCCAAACTCTCAAAATCAAAGGTTTTATTAAGCATCACCCTGTAGTAGTCTTGATTGATAGTGGCAGTATGCATAACTTTATCCATCAAAGAGTCGTTGAAGCAGTGCATTGTTTTGTCAGAGCAGTCTCTAATTTCCAAGTCCAGATTGCTGATGGGGAGACAATGAAATGTGAAGGCGCCTGTGAAAATGTCAAACTTCAAATGGGGGATTATCACCTAAAGACCCACGTGTTTGCCATCAACATGGGTGGGTGTGACATTGTCTTGGGTGCTGAATGGCTCCGCACACTCGGCCCAATCATAATGGATTTCCAGGAGTTATATATGAGCTTTAAGCAGAATAACTACACACATATCCTCTGTGGACTCCAGGCAGGTGCTCCTTCTATCATCAGCTCGCATAGGATGGAAAAATTGTTAAAAAAGGGCCACCATGGATTTATAGCCCAATTTAATGCCATCCAGGCCTTCAAACCCACTTCCCTTCATATTCACCCTGAGATGCAACAGGTCTTAAACAACCATCTGCAGGTCTTTGACAAGCCTCATGAGCTTCCACCCTCGAGAGGGGAACATGATCATAGCATTACTTTGGTCCCAGGGGCACAACCACCAAATGTGCACCCATATAGATATCCTTTTGCCCAAAAGAATGAAATTGAAAAAATCATCAAGGAACTCCTAGAAGCTGGTGTCATTCATCCTAGCATTAGTCCTTATTCATTGCCTGTGGTCATGGTGCTCAAAAAAGATGGGGAATGGCGTATGTGTCTAGACTTCAGGGCCCTCAACAAGCTGACGGTCAAAGATAAATTTCCCATCCTGGTTGTTGATGATTTGCTGGATGAACTAAATGGGGCTCAATTCTTTACTAAGCTCGACCTTCGCTCGGGCTATCACCAAATTCGCATGAAAGAAGTAGACATTCCAAAGACTTCTTTTCGAACTCATGAAGGCCATTATGAATTCCTAGTCATGCCATTTGGTCTCTGTAATGCCCCATCCACTTTTCAGAGCCTCATGAATCACCTGCTCAAACCATATCTCAGAAAATTTGTCCTTGTTTTCTTTGATGACATCCTCATCTACAGCCTCACCTGGGAAAAACATCTTCAGCATGTAGATCTGCTCTTGCAACTGCTCCGGAAGCATAAATTATTTGTCAAATTGTCCAAGTGCTCTTTTGGCATGGAAGAAGTTGAGTATTTGGGCCACATTGTGGGGTGTGAAGGTGTCAAGGTGGATCCCAAAAAGATCCAGGCAATGTAGGATTGGCCTCAAACAAAGACCTTGAAGAGCTTGAGAGGATTTTTGGGTCTCACCAGCTACTATCGCAAATTTTTCCACAATTATGGTCGCATTTCTAGACCCCTCACTCACCTTCTCAAGAAAAATTCATTCCTCTGGAATGATGAAGCGCAATAGGCATTTATAGCTCTCAAACATGCCATGTGTTCCACTCCCGTATTGGCACTACCCGACTTCACCAAATGTTTTGTGATTGAATGTGATGCTTCAGGTACGGGTATTGGGGCTATATTAATGCAGGAAGGTCGACCCTTGACCTTCACTAGCCAACAACTAAGTGGGACAAATCTGGGACAATCTACCTATGAGAAGGAGATGATGGCCATCTTACATGCAGTGGATACCTGGTGACCATACTTATTGGGGCGGCATTTCCAAATCCACATAGACCATCAAAGCCTTAAATATTTTTTAGAGAAATGCCTATCCTCGCCACAACAAAATAAATGGCTAGCCAAAATGTTGGGATATGATTATGAGATAATTTACAAGACAAGGCGCGAAAATGTCGTAGTGGATGCTTTATCACGCCAATTTGAGGAGGAAAGCACCCTGCTAGCAATCTCTCTTCCCATTCCAGAGTGGATTGAAGAGGCTCGCAAGGAATGGTTTTCACATCCTTTGCTCTCTTAACTCATTAATAAATTGCAGGCGGATCCAAATTCCACAGCAGGCTACTCTTGGCAGGATGAGATTCTTCACTACAAGGAAAAAGTAGTGATATCACCAACATCCACCCTCAAAAGTCGCATTTTGGCAGAGTTGCACTCATCTCCCAGTGTATGCCATTCATGCTTTTAGAAGACTTATGCTCGCACTCGACATTCATTCTTTTGGACATGCATGAAAAAGGACATTCTTACTTTTGTAGCTGAGTGTGATGTGTGTCAGCGCCACAAAGGAGAAACAGTCAAATCCCCAAGCACATTACAGCCATTGCCCATCCCTGCCTCAATCTGGATGGATGTTTCTATGGATTTCATTATGGGTCTTCCGAAGTCAGGCAACAAGTCAGTCATCATGGTGGTTGTGGACAGACTTTCTAAGTATGCTCATTTTTGTGCCCTACCCCACCCTTTTACACCAGCTTTGGTGGCTCAATCTTTCATGGACCAGATCTTCAAATTGCATGGCATGCCCACTTCCATTGTGTCTGATCGTGACCCAATCTTCACCAGTAACTTTTGGCAGGAACTCTTCAAGCTACAAGGTACCCAACTACAACTCAATACTTCCTATCATCCCCAAACTGATGGTCAAACTGAAGCAGTCAACAAATGTCTGGAGACCTACCTTAGGTGTTTCACTTCAGAAAAGAAACATCTATGGGTACAGTGGTTACCTCTAGCCGAATGGTGGTATAATACTAACTATCATGCCACCACCAAAATGACTCCATATGAAGAAGTTTATGGTCAACTCCCTCCTTCACCTACTTCTTATATCTAGGGATGCTCGAAGGTACAAGCAGTGGATCAACTCCTACAGAACCATGCAACCATGCTGGCCCACCTCAAACAGAATCTCCATCAAGCTCAAAATCGCATGAAGCAACAGGCAAACCAACATCATTCAGAGCACAAATTTGAAGAAGGGGATCGGGTATTCTTGAGGTTGCAGCAATATAAGAAAACATCACTCAAAGACAATGGTTGTCAGAAATTATCTCCAAAATTCTATGGCCCATATCAAATACTTCAGTGCATCGGAGAAGTAGCCTATAAGCTAGCCTTGCCACCCACTGCAAAAATCCATCCTGTCTTCCATGTCTCATGCCTCAAGAAAGTGGTTGGGAACCATTGTAGAATTCAAACCAGTCTACCAGAATTGGATGAAGAAGGTTCAATCTAGCTCCAACCTAAACAGGTTCTTAACACGCGAGAATGGCACCTGCGCGGTTGCACGATCAAGGAATTCTTCATCAAGTGGAAAGACACCTCTCCAGAAGAAGCGACCTGGGAACCAGCCACTGTTCTTCAGGAGTTTCTGCAGCTTCAACCTTGAGGACAAGGCTATTTTTATAGGGGAGGGCATGTTAGGCCAACCCTAACCCCCTTATTTATGTAATAAGGTCGAGTCATAGTTATAGCTAGTTAAAGAGTCAATATCTAACAGCTGGTCCATCCTCACAATACTACATTTGCACTACATTCCCCTCTCATCATGCTGCATGTTGCTACTACCAACTACTACTGCACTGCAACTTAGTTACTGAGAAGTAAGTAACTGATCCTCCCAACTTCTAACATCATGTCAGACTAGAAACACTCCCGATGTTGAAGCTCTCTCTGTCACTATCAAGTGCTTCCTTTATGGCCTCTGCGCTGCTGCGAAAACTCCCTACATATCACACCGTTGCAAACCTCTCTGTGCCATCCTACACTGTTGTAACACTCTCTGTGCCTCTCGCACTGCTGCAATCTGTTAGCCTTGCGTTGCCCAAGGACTCCTGCACTATCGCACTCTTCGTCGCTTCATCCGCATCCATATCTAGCGACATCCGTGAGTCTTGCTACTCTCTCTTCGGGGCTCCTGAAGCAAGGTATAATTCAAGAGGTTGGGTACCTTAAGGATCTTGCCCCTTATCGCATGTAGTCTTCCTGACTACAGCTCAATGTTTCCCCACCTCTTCTCTAGAGGTACATGAGCACCCATGGCACAATAGTCATCCTCCTCGACCTCCTTCTTTGGCACTGCCTTAGAGTCAGACGCCTCTCCCTTAATCTTCTTCTTCGGACACCGATTCACATAATGACCCAGTTCCCCATAGTTGAAGCATTTGACCTTGGAGAGGTCCTTTTTCTTCCTCTTCTCCTGCTTTCCCCTAGATTCTAGAGCTATGTCCTATTCCTCGCCCTCCTTGATCCAAACTCCTTTGCTGCTACTCCCCATCTTGCTCAACCTCCTGATCTCCTCTTGGTGAAGATCCGCCCATAATTCTTTCCAATATGGAAGATCCGCCCTACCCAGTATGCTCTGGAAAAATGTCTCCCACTCCCCAGAGACTACGTTAAGTGCGGTCCTCACCAACATCTATTCATCCGACGTGGCCCCTATGGAAGTCAGTTGGTCCCAGATCTCCTTCAACCGACCAAGGAAGTGATCTATCTGCTCCCCCTTCTGCATCTGGTATGACCGCATTTGATTCTCAATTAACATCTTCCTCTGCACGAAAGTATGTTAGTACAATTTCTTCAATGCGTTCAATATTTCCTTTGTTGTCTCCTTCTCAGCAATATGTTGGACCACATGATCCTTGACCCCATCAAGAATGATGCATTTCGCCCTAGCCATTGCCTCCTCGTACTACTCATTTCCAGCCGGGTCAATTGGGATCGCCATTTTTCTCAAGATGAAGGCCTTGATGCGATGTATATCTAGAATGGATAGGATCCTAGCATTCCAGGCCACAAATTTGGATGCCCCGTCTAGCCTGTCCTGATCCCTCAGCCCATTCATGGCCATCTCTTTGCTCTTCTGTTGAATCCTCTGAGTCTCTCTACTTCCCTCCGAAAGTTCTCTCTTCGACTCCTGTTGAATCTCTCTACTTCCTGCCAGGAAGTTGTCTGCTGGACTCCCTTTGAGTCGTAACTTCCCTTCTGGAAATCCTCCTTCCAATCATCAAGTTGCACCTCTCCGATCTTCAGTGCACCTGCAACACTGATCTAGATTCCTTGGCTAGAAATCTTCCTCGGTAGAAACTCCCTCTACCTTGGTTTTTCCCTGTTAGGTATTGTTCTACCCACAGTACCCCACCAGCTTCTCTCCCGCAAACTGCCCACAACTTCCTATGCCCCAACAACTGAAGGACGAAGCCTCTAGGCTCTGCGTAATTCCGGCATTGGAAAAAAAGCTCCTTGAGCCAACTGCGTCAACCCTTCTGGTCTCTGTATGGCTCTGCGTGAGCCTCTTTCTGCCCTCCTCAGCCTCTGTGCTAGCCTCTCTCTTGCCCAGAATGATGATGCAGTCCCTCTGCATCAACCCTTCTTCTGTCGCATTCTGCAAGGATCAGCTTTTGTCACTTGGGATAGTTGATTCTGCTGCAAATGCTCTGCTTAGCTGATGCCTTCAGCTCTCCTGTGATCTGCAACCACGCTCTAATACCATGTTGAAATTTATAATTCTATCCGTTATAAATTTAATCTGTATTCTTATGGTTTATTTCTTCTACTTGTTAATTCTGAACAAGTTATTTAAAACATATAAATAATGAAATAAACGCAATACAGTCTCAACATCTACAGATCAATAGCTGAAAGAAAACAACCACACAAGTGACATCGCTATTTTTGGACAAACGTCCCCGGAGAAACCCAATGCAGGAAAACCGATGCAACTATTCTGAGGGTTTATTATTATGCAATAATTCCTTGAGTACAATTGGGTGCCAAACTAGCTCACCTGACAAAGAAAAACAATCGGTAGTAATACCTCTCTATTCAGAAACAGATATTCAGAAAACCTGTCCCACGAAACCCTCTCCGGAAACTTTGAAGCATTGTGCTAGCCTCCTGCTACTTTACGTCACCCTCAGAACCCTCTGTGTCAACCCTCTGAGGCACTGCACAACCTTTGGGACCCTCTGCGTCACTCTTGTTGCCCTTTACATGGATGACACAGGCCCTCTAGCCTCTGCACTATCTCTGCTAGGCTTTGTGTGGCTTGCTCTGGCTACTACATCTCGCTCTCTGCCTTTGTGCTGGTCTCTCGGCACTATCTCTACCTCTCTGTCCAGTACTCACTACCCCTTGTTGTTGATCACTGATTCGACTTTGCTTAGAAACCCCGCTCTAGTAAATAGAATGACTAATCACTCTGGTGTGTCTTCCAACTGACCCTCAAGCCTCCTCTTATACTTTTCCTGTTGGTCCTTCAACAGTCGAGAATACATATCTAATCAATGACTAAGATTATATTTGGCTTGATCCATGACTTTTGGAACCTTCTAACCCAGTTTTATATTAATACCCATTAATATTTTATTTTCCTAAGTTTATACTTAGGAACTCTATTAAAAATATTAATTATTTTAATAGCTCCCAAACCGGTTAGAATCTGCCCAAACCATTTCTTGGTCTTGGAGATCTCATGTACTTTAGCCTCTTCCCCAATTTTCATGGCTAAAGCACATCGGATGCTACCCCAAATAAAGACTCCCTCGTAGCGAGGACTGTGCTCTAGTAATACTCCTCACTGAGCATCACTATGATTATCCAGCACCGGTACTTGTACTAATGCTAAGCCTCCCTGCCCCGCATCCTATTCACTATTTCATCCTATACTGTTGCCCATGGCCCTACCGCTGCCACTGTTGTATCCGTACGACAACTCCCTCTACATCAGTGTTGGTGCTGGTCCATCCTCCCAATAATACATTTGCACTGCATTCCCCTCTCATCATGTTGCATCGTGCTATTGCCAACTGCTATCGCACTGCAACTCAATTACTGAGAAGTAAGTAACTGATCCTCCCAACTTCTGACATCCTTTTCAGGCTAGAAACACTCATAATGTTGAAGCTCTCTCTATCACTATCAAGTTCTCCCTATATGTCCTATGCGTTGCTGCAACAACTTCATGCATCTCGCACCGCTGCAAACCTCTCTATGCCATCCTACACTATTGCAACACTCTTTGTGCCTCTCGCACTGCTACAGCCTTCTAGCCTCATGCTGCTCAGGGACTCCTGCATTGTAGCACTCTCTGTCACTTCATCCGCATCCATCTCTATCGACATCCACCAATCTTGCTACTCACTCTTCGAGGCTCCCGTAGCAAGGTATAATTCAAGAGGTTGGGTACCTCAAGAATCTTGCCCCTCATCACTTGTAGTCTTCCTGACTACAGCTCGATGTCTCCCCACCTCTTCTCTAGAGGTACATGAGCACTCATGGCACAATCGTCATCCTCCTCGACCTCCTTGTTTTCCTTCGCTGGTGTTGCCTTAGAGTCAGATGCCTATCCCTTACTCTTCTTCTTCGGACACTGGTTCGCATAATGACCAAGTTCCCCAAAGTTGAAGCATTTGAGCTTGGAGAGGTCCTTTTTCTTCCTGTTCTCCTGCTTTCTCGCAAATTCTAGAGTTGCATCCTCTTCCTCTTCCTTCTTGATCCAGACTCCTTTGTTGCTACTTCCCGTCTTACTCAACTGCCTGATCTCATCTTAGCGAAGAGCCGCCCACAATTCTTCCCAATCTGGAAGATCTTCCCTACCCAGTATGCTTTGGACAAATGTATCCCACTCCTCGGAGACTACGTTAAGTGTGGTCATCACCAACATCTCTTCATCCGGCGTGGCCTCTATGAAAGTCAGTTGGTCCCAGATCTCCTTCAACTTACCGAGGAATTGATCTATCTGCCCCCCCTTCTACATATGGTATGACCGCAGCTGATTCCCAAGTAACATCTTCCTCTACACGGAAGTATGTTGGTACAATTTCTTCAAGGCATCCCACATTTCCTTTGTCATATCCTTCTCGGCAATGTGTTGGACCACATGATCCTTGACCCCATCAAGAATGATGCATTCACCTTGGCCATTGCCTCCTCGTACTTCTCATTTTCAGCCGATTCAACTGGGATCGCCATTGTTCTGAAGGCGAAGGCCTTGATGCGATGTCTATCTAGAATGGACAGGATCTTGGCCTTCCATACCACAAAGTTGGACACCCCATACAACCTATCTTGGTCCCTCATCCCATTCATGGCTATATCTCTACTCTTCTGTCGACTCCTCCGAGTCTCTCTACTTCCCTCCGAAAGTTCTCTCTTCAACTCCTGTTGAGTCTCTCTACTTCCTGCCTAGAATTTCTCTGTTGGACTCCCTTTGAGTCATGATTTCCCTTCTGGAAATCCTCCTTCCAATCGTCAAGTTGCACTTCTCCGATCTTCTATGCTTGTTATGACATTTTCAAATCTAATTTCTACTCATTTATAAAATAGTTAGACGATATTATGTTATTCAGTTACAAAATGGATAATTTCAATATATCATTATATGGGTAGTAAGCTTGCATTACACATGTGCTTCTTTGTTCTTGTGCATGTAAATGCATATAATGTATTGTAGGATATTTTATTAATATTTGATATTTCATGTTTTCCACAATTGTTTTCAAAAACTGTGGAATTGACTATATCTTAAGTCCAAGTAAAGCAGTGGAGGGAAAATGAAAAATAGGTGATACACAAACAATGGCAACTTCATTTGCTAAGGTGGTTTTATATATTATTTATACTCCCTTAGAAATGGTTAGATTAGTTGGTCTTGTCAAATTAGTTAAACACTATACAACAATGTTTGGAATTATAATTTCATTTTCATTTTGTTTAATAATTCTTTTATGATTGTTTGCAGAGTCTCATTGCCCCAAATCAAGCAAAACGTTACAAACATCATCTAAGAAACAAAAAAGTATTCCAACTCAGACTACATTTTCAAGAATAACTTCTACTGGTATTTTTGAAATGATCCAAAAGTAAAATACATCCAACACATTTGAGTTTGTGCAAGATTTGTATGTTCAGATAGAAACTCCCATAAATATGTTTCCTGGTATGTATCTATTTGGGTGTAGATATGGAATCAAACTGTACAAATTAGGAATAATTGTTAATTGTTATGCTCATAATGATAGTGACATCAACTTCCAAGTGGAGGATATTGGAGAAAATGAAGTAAAATTAGTTTCTTGTGAAGTGGAGTATACAAAATTTAGACCTGACTTGATTGAAGCTTCAAGTAATGATTCACTAGAATCACTAAATAATTCAATGTTTAAGTTGGATAGCTATGAGAGCTTCTCCAAATCTGGTATCAAGAGTTGCATAGATATTTTAAAATGTATCACTAAAGTTTTAAAAAATCGTTGGGTAAAATGTGTAAAAACATCATCTGTACTTCTTTATTTGCAACAAAGAGGTAAAAATTTGGATAAAATACCAAATGATAAAATTGATGCTCAATTACTTGCTTTGAGGAGAGTATATTTAAATGAGTTGGAAAAGAGCATTGTAAAAAGTCATTTCAAACCTACTATTGAATTTCAAAAATCTAGGAAAGTTGAATCTGAGATGACAAAGCTTGCAGATCAATGTGATGAAATTCATGAAAAGTTCAAGCACTGCTATTTATTTTCAAACTCTTTCAGTAGAATGGTGGATGTTCAAAGATGTGAAGAAGCCCCCAAAGTGTTTAAATTGAGGTCACATGATGATTCAAATGTTAAACTATTAGTCAAATCATTCCTAGAGAAATTTCAAGCATCATTGCTTGATGCACTTGTAATCCCATTTCATAAGTATGAGTCTGATCAATGATGTAATGCTCATTTATATCCTTTAGTTGAACCAAGTGAGGTTATTAGGATTTGTTGTCAACTCAATTCTGCAAACAAGGTGTTCTATAAAACACCATTTATTGATTGTGTGTGCTCTGCAAGACATTTCTTAACTTCCAATGACAATTTAAAGAAAAGTAGGGTTGGATATTCTAAGACAATTGAAGACAAGGTATGAAATTTTAATTATTTTTGCACCTATCACTTATTATCATTTCTCTCTTTATTTTACACAAATGATTAAACATCATGACTTATTTAAGTTGATAATATAAGTAATATTTTATCATATTTACAATTAATTCGCATTAGTTTATATTTCCTTATTTTATTTCAAAATATAATTCATATTTTCATATCTACATTGAATTCTTAATAGTTTAATTTTCTTTTTATCAGGTTAATGATGAAATGTTGTGCTTCTTCTTTGACTGCCTAAGTTCAAATTTTGCTAATAAAAAAATTCTCCTATATCTTGATCAAGCTACTTGGGATAAATGGGACACAATTTTCAGTTGTTATAAACTAGGAACATTGAAATGTTCTCCAAGTCAACCTGAATTAGAGAAGTACAAGACAAATAGTCTACACAGTTTGACAACTACTTATTTTCGCCCCCTTCAAGGACTAACTACAGAATAAATTGCTTCAGTAGAAAATAAGCTATTGGATGGAACAATTTGGTTTTCTATTCCACCTAATCATCCAACAAGTGCCATAAAATTGAAATATTATTGCAATAAATTGAAAACCCAAAAAAAAATATTGGATGCAATGGTTGCATATTGTATAAATCATGACGAGAAAGAGAAATTGAGTGATATGGCTCTTACTACATCCAATATTCTCGAGCATTATCAAATAAGTGATATTGCATTTTCCAACTTTTATAGAGCAGTGGCAGGGTCTACTTATGTAAAAGGAACAAGAAATACAAAAATAAAGACCATTTCTCAACAAGTATGCAAAATCCTCAACAGAATAATACATGGATCAACAAGATTACAAGAAATTGACAACAATTTTCAATTTGGTTGTCATTCTGGAGGGCCTTGTCTTTTGACAACAATTTTGCACTCTTTTCCTTATCAGTTGGAACCAACGTTATACAATGACCTTATTTTCTTGGATATGTTGGCTTTGAAAGAAGAAACATTCAACAAGGGATATTATATTGATTTTTTTCAATATTTTATTGAAAACAATGAGTTGAATGACTTTACTATGGTTCTCTTAGTGGAACTTTGGTCTTGTCATGTAGTACACGAGGCTTTGGAAATTTCCATAAAGAACTCCAAGTTCAACTATAAAATGACTAATGGCATTTATGAATATGAGTCCCAAAATAGGTATATATATGATATAGTTTTAACTATACATTTCTATACTTCTCATTTGAAAAATTTTGAGGGTTCAAAATACTCTCACACTACTGAAGACACAACTGATGAAAACGACAAAGATTATGATTTTTGGGTAGATTCATTGGAAAAGCACCAACAATGTAGCAGTGGAAATGTGATTATTTCGCTTTATGCAGGGACAAATTTAATCAAGGCTTCTTATACATATGGAAGAAGAATTTCATGTGTTGTCTAAACAGAGTCACAAATGACAAAGTTGTTGAATAGTTACAAATATTTCTAACCATCAAACCCAAGAACCATTAATTTCCTCAATACTTTAGGTATTTCACTTCCTTTGTTGCCATTCTTATAATTCTTTGGATATTTTATTTCTTAGAATTACTAATGGTCAAAATGTCTACTACTAATGATGGAGATTCTGAAACAAAGAATGTTGAAAGTGGGGAAAATAGAAATGATCAAGACAATGAGCATGAAATGATGGAGATGGAAATGAGCATTAATCGTTGTAACTCTCTCTTTCTTTTTGTATTTTTTTTTTTCATTAGCATGTTTCATAATATTTCGTATGATTAATATAGTTAAAAATAACTAGAATAACTACAATGAAAATGTGAATGTCCTACAAAACTATATTCAATATCAAAATATTATATTAACAATTTAACATGATTCATCATTTGCTTATTTAGTTGTGAATTATATTCATTGCCACAATTTATAGCACTCTTTATGTTTATTATAGCAATAAGCAGAACAATGACATTGAACCACTGACAACAAAACAAATAGATATAATATGAGGGACATATAACCTGTTAAATAGATTTCCCTATTATTTAATGATATGTATTCATTTTTACAAATTCAAAACATTTTATATGTTTATTGTAGTGACAAATGAGGACAAATTCAGTGATTAGGTGCAAGATTATAATTATGAATATGATGGCATATCAGGTACTTATAACTTGTCTTATCATTTCACTTGTTACTTTTTAGATTTTAATTTTTTTAATAATCATAACTTTTCATATGTTTATTACAGGAACAAAGCAAAAGATCAAAACTAAAAACTAGAACAATGTTAAATGTGTGTGTGTATTGCATTGCTAATGCTTATATTTTATTGTCAATGTTGTATTGAATATGTATTATATTACATAATTTGGTCATAAGAAGTATTATTGACATTTGATTGAAGCTTTGACATATTTTCTCCAAATCCCATGAATATAACAAAAAAAAATATTAGCTCATCTGTAAATAGTGGGAAAAATTTTCAAGGTAATTATACTTTTTCAACAATGCTTTCTTAGAAATTTTTGTAGCATGAATAAAGTGGTTTGACTAGATTATCTATTATTGTGTTGCAGACAAAACAAATGGAAATAAATTAGTTATTTTAGAGTTAAAGGACATTTTCTATTATAGCATTGATGATAGTGCAACAAAGGGCCATATTGAGAAAATTGGAAAGAAGGTAGATTGCTTAATAGAGAAAAAATTATTTTGGTTTTGACCACATGCAAAAGCTTTTCTTGAAATGTGTTTGTAGAGTAAATCTCTTGACATTGCAATTTGGATGACAACTTTGAAACAAACAACATTAAGAATTCTAAGAAAGTTGGTTTTAGAAAAATCAAACTTGGATCAACATCTGTTTATGTGGACTACTTTAGATTGTAAATTATTGAAGGGCCATAAGGTCACTGGAAATCCAGAAAATGTTACATTAGAGGAAATTTCAGCGTAAAAGTGGCCTCTGAAGGAAAAATAATAAAATAATAGTTAAAATAATAAAACAAGAGTTATGAAGAGGGAAAAGAAGAAAACTACATTTTTTATTGTATTTTTGGATTATCTCCTTATAGGTCTACTCAAATTTCAAGTGTATACACACTTTGGATGCAGAATTAAATTCCACATATAACGAGTACCCATTACACATACTTCTGAGAAGAGCCACATTGAAAAAATTGAAGATACATTAAAAATAATGTTTAACGCATTTTTTAATGTATCTTCAATTTTTATCAATGTGGGTCCTCATAGAAGTATGTATAATGGATACTCATTGGATGTGTAATTTAATTTCCCATCTAACGAGTGTCTACACTTGAAATTTGAGTAAACCTATAAGGAGATAAGCCAAAAATACAATTAAAAGTAGTTTTTTTTCCTCCAAAATATTTACATGTAATTTTTTTTTAATTTAAAATATTTTGATTGATTTACATATTATGTACATGAAAATTTCATGGGCATCCTTAGGCTGAAATGTTCTCTAGTGTAACCCTAAATCATTGGAAAAGGTGTGGGAAAAGCATACCCAATATGATGAAACTAATATTGTGGTAATGAATTGTTCACCTAAGAATGTGAAAGAGAACCCCAAAGGAAATGTGTTTATTGCTACTCCATTCACTGGAACAAATGATAATGAGAATTGGTTAATCGATGTGCTATGGACAATGTTAAATAAATTGATCAAGGAAACAAATCTGTGAGCTATTTTGAAGGATCTCTAGATGACAAGTGTGCATACACATATACTATCAATAATATTAATTCTTTCTCCTTCTCTGTATGACATCATGATTTTTTATTGTATTTTGTAACCTTTATTAATTTAAGTTGACTTGTATTTCATGATACCAAAAGAAATATTGGTGGTTTGGTTTGTCATTAGTAGAAATAAAATATTTTTATTTTGTTCTTATAACTTCTCTTATTCCACAAAAGATTAAAAAACAATGGTGTGTTGGAGGCAGCACCAACAAGTAGATCTTGCACTAAATTAAACACCAAAAACAACTAAGGGATACATTATCGAAAATAATATATAATTTATTAGTATGTTTGAAATTTAGAAAGTGTATTAGGTTTGATGTGGAAATTAACATATAATTAGTTTTTCTACTTGAGTTGGACTATTCAAATTATTTTCGTCAATTGTAACTAAACAAATAATTCTTACTCCTAAAATCAACAATTTAAATGGTGGGTCAATATGTTCATGTAATACTTGTTCCATTAAAATTAAATAAAGGTATTAGGTTGTATGTAAGTAGACATATCATTAATTTGTTCACTTAAATGGGGTCAATGTAAATGTTTTTTCATCCCTATTCAACTCATAAAATTCACTTTGTTAGAAATGGAAAAAATAAATCATAATATATAATAACATCATATTTTGAATGTTTTGAAGTGCTATGTTTTGATGTTCTTAAGTAACGAAGTGTTAAAGTGGTGATATGTTAATGTCATGTATGTGTTTGCAGTGCAAATGAAGTTAACCAATAATGTAAGTGGGAAGATGTTGTTGATATTTGAAATGGTTGGAGTATTCTTCTAATCATACACTACGAATGAACCAATTTGTCATATCCAAAGAGAACCAAATTGGTAGTTTGGTGATAGGTCTTATTTTTTTAGGCCTTTTTAGTTAGAATTATTAAAATATTGCTTAAAAAATTATGATGTTGAAATATGGACATTAGATGCCACTAACAAGTACATCCGACAAGTACTTGAAAATTCAAATATCGATATGGGGGATTTTAAATTCATATGGGACAAGTCTCATTACCATTTGCAAACGAAAGTAAAAGCAAGGAGAACAATACAATTCTATGAGAAAAGATAAATTGATGTATCATCCCAATACGGAGATAAATATGAAGAATCAAATGTGTTGCCAATAGATACATCAAAACATCTGTCTCATTCATCGAATATCAGTCAAATCACATCTTAATAAAAGTATATACATGACAAGAGCAAGATACTTGGCTTATGCAGGTTTTATTTCCATTTTTTAAGACACTTATTCGTATCAAAGAGAAACGTGAGTACATTCGAATGTTCAATAGAACATGTATTTCATTGTAATGGATGAAGATCATTTTTTTAATAAATTTGGTCACAAAAACATTCCAATTTTTCAATGCAACTTGGACATAGCTTTTTTTGAATCAATTTGTATGATTTTTTATTTTTTGGAAATTTGTAATCATTTTTTGCATTCATTTTGTTGTACGAATGCTTATTTTTTTAATGTCTATGTGTATTTTAATTCATAGTTACCAAATTCGAAACTGAATTCATATTTGGATTCTATTAAATATGGAAAAAATTCAACTATGTAAAAAAAATCAAAAGTATATATCTTATAAATTACTTATGCATATTATTTTTTCAAAAATTTTAAATCAACAATCATTATATTTAAAACTTAAAATTTAATAATATTAACATTTTTTTTTATCTAAGATGTTATCAACTCCTCCTATTTGAAATGGTTTAGAAATATTGAGGAACAAAATAGAACTTACCATTCCATCACATATTAAAATTTATTGTTTTTAACAAGTGCCAACTTACCATTCTTTACCATATTTTAGTATGGAATTTATTGTTTTTAACTCCTATTTGAAATGGTTTAGAAATAATAAGGAACAAAATAGAACTTACCATTTCGTCTCATATTAAAATTTCATGTTTTTAACAACTGCAAACTTACCTTTCTTTACCATATTTTAATATGGAATTTACTATTTTTAATAACCTCAATTTTCTTAAGGGAGGCAGGAGCAGGAGGGGTTTTTTTTCGCCTCGATAAAGAAAGGGAGTTGCAATTTTCCTGAGGCCTAGATGTATAAACAAACAATCAGGCAGAGTACCAAGCATTATGGCAAGGTTTAAAATGGGCCTATTCTAGAGGGACTAGACATTTGACGGTTTTCTAAGAATCCACAATAATAATCTAACAGATGATTAAATGTCGAGAAAAAGATGATCAATTTCTACCCTCAATCTTGCATTGAATCAAGCGGAACCTCAATGCAGAGGCAAACAACAAAGCCAATCAAGGGGTGCAATTAAAGAAAGGAGAGTTAAGTGTATTCCTTAATTATTTGAAATAAATTCCTTAATGATGTAAAAGCAATTGAAATTAGTTTGGTATTCAATGCACATTAAGCATAGGAGAGGGAGTCAAATCATCATATTAATGCCAGATATTTTATATCTAATAACTTCATCAATTAAGACAATGAAGTGGCATCAGTCTGATTTGGAGATTTGTGTCATTACAGCCACCTAAAGCGATGACATGATATTGAAATGGGCACTAGAAAGTTGGAACAGACATAATTTGATATATGTAGGAGTTTGAATATGTGAATTATCGTTATCAGCATCATTATTTCATTTTGGCGGTGGGTACTACATCAGAATTGGTTGTGTCTGTGCACCCCTCATATGGATTCAGTGCAGGTGGCCTTGACAAACACAACAAACATCAATGTTGCATGTTAGTATGAGAAATTATGCGATAAGGAAGTATGGCTTGGCAGTATATATGGAGTGATTGGGCAAGTATGTAAGAAGTGAAAAAGCCATTCAATTCCTCATCTTGATGTGTCAGCAAATTAGGCACACTTTGAAATTTATGGAGCATAATTTAAGGGATGCAGAGGAGCTCAGTGTTCTGGTCACCAGAATGGTAGGGGTTGTGGATTTTATAATTACCCTGATTTCACGCAATGTTGAGAAGTTCAAGGAAAAATCCAAGGCTCATTATGAGCTGCTTTCTCAGTGGATGGAACTTCTGGAGTTAAATTGGACCGCCTTCAACTGACATCTAAAATGCTTGAATTTTGGGTCAATAATTTGGGGAGGGATGTAGTAGAGAATGTTGTAGCAATGCACAACCTACTGAATGAAGGAAATCGAGAGCAGTTCGTGATTGTGGAGCAGATGGAGGACGACAATAGTGATGGTGTTGGCGACCATGAAAACAACCATGAGAAACTCAATGAGGAGGCAACTGGAGTCTAGGTCGCTCCTTCCATGGAGGATCTATAGTTTCAAAAGTCCTTAGTTTTTTGCTATGTCATGTCAATATGTAGTATTTGATGGTTTATGTATTCAAGCTTTTGTGATCCATAATGAATTAAGCAAAGTCTTTCGGCAGAAATCACATAAGAGAAATTTTTGGCTGATGCGTTTCGAACCAACAAGTGTGGTTCATCATCAGGGCCAGATGAAGAGGCAAACCATGGAAAAGGATTAAATAGAGAGAAATGCAGAGACATAATTTGATGGTGTTTTTTGGAGAATATATGGATGTAATCTTGTTAGAATAGTAGTACATAGTTCAAGGGTTACACATGTTGTAATGTTGTGGAAATTTTGGAAATTAACAGAAGAATGTATGGCATGTACCCTATACAAGGTTCTGGCCTTCAAACCAGTTCTTTATAGTGCCAAGAATATCCATTCCTTTAAAAAAAACTATCCTCAATTTTTTTGAAATGTAATTTATTGTTTTATAGTTTTTTTTTAATATAACAATTACTATTTTTTTGTTATAGAAATAATTATTGTTAGAAATTAAAATTTATAATTAAAAAGTCCAGATTGAATTCGAATTATCGAATTATGGCCCAAACCAAATGGAATGGGTGAATTTTCGAATTTATGGGGCCTTACAGCCAAACTTGGTAACTATGTAATTTAATTTGCATTCTTAAATGAAATTTGTCATTAAAATAATCTTATATGATACATTAAGGCGAAAAGTTATTTTTATTAATTTCTATTTACTTATTTGCACTAATACTCATATATAAATGTGAAATGTAGACTTTAAAATAACTTTCAATGTAAATTAAGGTACAAACTATTTTTTTTTAAGAGAAGGCTAGATTTTCATATTATAAAGGCTGGATTATGGTCCAAACCCTTACAAATGCTCACTACATTTTTTTCTTTGAAATTTTATGTTCAACATTTTATCCAAACAAAAAAAAATGGCATGTTCTTACATATTCTAAAGTCATAAATGACTATACAACCTATAAATCATTTGTAATAGAAATAATGTGATTAAAACCAATAACACATTAACTTATTTATTGAAATGCATTTAGTTATATGCATTGATACAAGTTTATATATGTATTTCACTTTTGAAAAAGCTTTCTTCACCATGCTTTATACGCAAAAACATGGTAAACACATACATTATTTTTAAAAAGAAATGGTTATAAAATTTCTATCAATACTGGCTAGTTTAAAGGCCATAACCTTTTATACCAGAGACACTAATTTCATCTTCATCCTTTAAATATTAAAAAATACACTATTTGTAACATTTCTTCTCATACAAACGACTGTTTTAAGAGTACTGTCCTAACACATGACCTAATATATCTATGCGATTACCAATAAAAACTTAAACTTTATAAAATAACACTATTTTGGAGAAATCCCCCTTCGGCCGGGGGGTCTTTATTTCCAATATTATCTAAACGTGACATGGAGAGTTCCACTACCTGAGATTCCATAATCATTCATCTCTTGTTGCACTCTAGAGGTTTCTTCTTCTTCATCGTTGTCCCCTGCTTCTTCAGATTTGGAAGGAAAAACAAAGGCACAAAGCTTAATGTTGATTTAGTCACATGCCACCAGAAAATCTAATTTCTTGTTTATCAGCTCAACACGAGCTCTAGACTCTAATAGGACCATTTCACCATACCTACTTATTAAACTAATTATAAAATCCATTGAAGCCAACAGGTGAACGATATAATAGTTGTTACCCTCCTGCCCTGAGTTATTGCGACTCTCCATTAATTATGACATATTCAACTCTCCCTATTATGTCTTGCAATCAAAGTGAATCACCAACAAACTTCTCTGAACATGCGAGGGAAATCCCTCTCTTCTTATAACCAGGGCCTTCTACTTTTTCCTGGCTCGTGATCATTCCTACATAATGAATGACGCATTGATGCCTCTATAGCCATCAAACATGCAAATCCTAAGTCATGATTTGCATCCTGAATTCTAAATCTTTCCCCATTAATTTATGCTTTCTTGAGTGTGTTTTCTGGGCAGCTAATGCAAAGGTGCTAATAATAAACTTCAGATCAAATTTAATAACAATGGGAGGAAACTTCCATATGTGCCTTGATAGATCTGGTGATGCATGGGAGAGGAGATTTGGTACACAAATCGGTATCACTTCATGAGGAAAGGGCCCCTAAAACCTTATGAATGACATATTACTTAACTCGACTGATGACGTCTCTTCCTTTAATTTGAATATTGAATCCATCTGCGATATGCATAATGAGACAACCGATGTCTCTTCCTCTAATTCCAACATTGAATCCATCCACAATATGTATAATCAGAGATCCATTGCATAATTGTGCCATTTAATGAAATTAAGGGTAATGGGACTGTCGATGTCTCTTACTGGTTTTCTAACTTGATTAGTTAAAGTTCTAAATTCTAATACAGTGATATGGGGTTTAACGGTAAGTTTCATTGGGTGAAACCCACGAGATGAGGGTTCAAATCTCATTGAGTATATATATGCCCTGTTGTGTCTTGGCTAGAAGAGTAGGCGACCCCATAGCGAACGTCTTGGCTCTTGTTGAGGCATAAGTTTCCTGCTATTGTGCGGCTTGCAAAGGGTTGCACGTAGCCTAGGTTTATAGTGGCAGCTAGTTAGATTTGATCCTGGGTCTATTCAGGATAACTCTCACCAAGGGTTGCACGTAGCCTAGGTTTATAGTGGCAGCCAGTTAGATTTGATCCTGGGTCTATTCAGGATAACTCTCACCAGTTACCGATTATCCTAGATTTAAAAAAAAAAAAATTAAAAAAAATAAAAATTCTATATCCATTGCATAATTCCAAATTTAATGAAATTAATGACAACGGGAGTGCTCTCATCTCTTACTCATTTTCAAACTTAATCTAGTTAAAGTTCTAAATTTTAGTTCCATTCCATTATTCTAAATTTAATGAAATGTGTTTGCAATAGGTTCTTGGAATATAATTTTTCCAATTTTACGGAAATATGTGTTTTATGTTGATAGGTGTGTTTATTATAATGTAAAAGGGCTTTTATAATTTTAATTTAATTATCAATAATTATTAGGTGTATGGTAGAGATTTAACCTCCATAGAATATTATAGAATATTCATAGTTGTATACACAAATCAAAGGTTGAAATTTATCTCCAAAGTAATTATGTCATTTTTTCCTTTTAATTAAATTGATTAATTAAAAAAAATGGCATATGAACAACTGTCATATGAAGTGAGTTATGGTTTTTTGGGCATGCGGTATTAATAAGCCATTGTATTAGTCCATGGTATTGTAACAAATCCTATTTATAGATGAATAATCTCCATGACAAAGTGGGGCTAAATCTCCATGGTTAAGACTCTTGTTCCATGTTTTTTATATTATATATATATATATATATATATATATATATATATATATATATATATAACTTTTACATATCAATCCTTTTAATTACTTATTCTTAATAATAAAATTTAAAATACCCCCTGATCGGAGTGACAACCAGGGAAAGCATGTGAGGGGAGGGGAGGGTTGGCCTTCACCATCACCCAACTTCACTAAGGGAGGAGAAGATGTTAGTTTTCCCTCAACTTGGCATCAAGCCTCAATGCATTAACTCATGATACTCTCTTTGATTACTACACCTCCCAAGGTGCTCTAGGGATGCCTCAATTTGATAATTCCTTTGTATTATCCGCTGCGACGAGGTCTATTTATAGTGGTGAGTGGTAACCTCAAGCGACAACTTGCCATATTTCTCACTACTCCCTTGTCATTTGTTGTTGTTTCCATCATTGTTAAAGGGGTAGGTCTAGGTCCTTCTGACATGACCTCCCTTGGAACCGTTAGTGTTTCCCAACTGCTCATAGAGAATCTAATTTCAAGAATTGTAACAATGATGATAGTCTGAGTGACACTTGAAATTTTCTTTGTTAATGCTCGAGAAGGTAGTCTTATGATTCCAATATATTCTCGTCATTAGTGCACACCCACATTAGAGAAATTTTGAGGTTAAAAATGGGCCTCAAAACAAAAATGTACAACACAAATAAACTTTATAAGAACCAATAGGATTCAATATGATGATGTCAACCATGAGGGCTAATTCACTATTTTTTGAGTAAAAAGATAAAAAGATAATAATAATAAAAAACACGTTTTCAACTCATTTTTTCAACTTATGTCCCTATGATTCACTCAAATTTCGAGTGGGAGCACTTGTTGGACGTGGAATTTAATTTTGTATCCAAGGAGTACCCATGTTGTATATTTTCGATGGACCCTACTACACGAAAAATGTGAAATACATGAAAAAACATGATTGCAATTACATTTTTTATGTATTTCACATCACACTTTCTCATGTATTTCACATTTTTCGTGTAGTAGGGCCCATCAAAAGTATGCAACATGGGTACTCCATGGATGCAAAATTACATTCCACTTCTAATGAGTGCTCCCCCTCAAAATTTGAGTAAAATCATAGGGAGGTAAGTTGAAAAAGTTGTTTTTTCATTTTTTTCTCCAAAACTTGATGAGGTAATCTAATCTTATTTTATTATTTCCACTATTATTTTATAATATTCCTTAGGAGGCCCATTTTAGACCTCAAAATTTCTCTAATGGTACTTGCCTTGCATCTACTTAGGTGCTCTCTTATAATGGTACTCTAAAGTCTTTTATGAAGTGCATCAGTCTAGCATTTAAATTATGTTTTTACCAATATTTTTCCAAGCTCCGATTTAGTCTCTCGTTATACTTTCCATCTCATCTCTTTTCCGGTTAATTCTAGTCACAATTCGAGTCCACCTATGGAGGTACTTTGTTGCAGTGTTTGACCTATTATGGGCCTCCCTTAGAGTCTATCTTTTATTGCATTTGTGGTCTCTTTACACTCCCCTGGAAATTGCCTTTATTTTTCCCTCTTCTCGTCACCAAATTATAGTCAGTCTTTGTGTTTCTCTTTGTTTCAGCCCTCAAGAAGCTCATGTCCTTCCCTTTACCTTCCATTTTCACTCCTTCATAGAACACACTGTCACTCTACTCCAATATAATTACACCATTGACTGTCAACGCACGAGATGTCGACATGGCTCTACTAGTCGTGGTGAAGGTAGATCCTACACTGAGGCTACACCTGAGCACAATCATCACCGAATTTACCATGTAGTCATTGAATCTATGCATGTGCACGAAACTCACACTGATGATGATATATTTTCTCAAGTTGATTGAATTCTTGATCCTAGTCACACTCGTGGTAAACATAACCAATACTTGTGCACAATAGAGCTCTACTAGCACATCAACACTCTTAATAGTAAGGTTGTCAGAGACAATTAAGATAATAAAATAAAATATTCCCTCGAACTTAGCATCCTCATGCAGAAAACAGGAAGATGTCATTGGAACATAGAGACATGGAAATGAGGCTTGCAAAAATTGGAGTGCTCCTTCACAAAGGGAAAGGTACAACCTCTATGGTCACTCCTACTGCAACTTTTAATGTATCTACCTCTGCCTAGTCATCACTCCTTCTCTTGTTACAACGGTTGGAAGTGTTTCTCTATGGTTGGCATTCCCACAGTCACGATTGACCAAAGACAGAGTTTTGGGCATTTTGTTTAACTTAGCATAACATATATTTTTGTTATATTTGTATCTCATGATGATACTCTCTCTCGAGCCTGTTTTTTTACTCTGCTTATACTCTTTTGGACTATGGATTTACTTTCACTGATCTAGTTTCCCTAGTGGTAGATCGCAATGGAAAATACATTGATGTATGATCTTTTTTAATAATCAATAGAAATTTTAATTAAAAAAAAAAGTTATAATCTAGTCAGTTTTTATGATTTTTATTTTATTTTATTTTAGCAACATGAGATGTATCATGTAATAAGTGTTTGATATGTATTACTCCTTGCCTAGACCAGAATCTAACAATCGATTTGTAGTTTCACTGCTATTAGTTTAGCTTTGCCTTATGCAAAACCTAATGTTGAACTTTAGAAATAAATAACATATTTTTTATTATAATTAAAAGAATCATTTGTAAACACTTGATTGGACAAAATAATTGATGTATTATTTCAGCTTTAATGCCATTCATCTTAGTTTCACCAATAAGCTCTACACTCTGAGAAGTCATCGCTATTCACAACCATTATATGCCACCATGCTTTAAAATTTGACATCATACCATATTTATAGGTATATACAAATGCAAAACCCATATTTTAAAACTGTGATTGTTCACTAAATTGTGACTAGCAAAGATGGAATGTCATATGTACATGATTGTGGATGCATCAACCTTAATGTCATGATTTGAGGCCAAATCTAAGGTAACCAGTGCACTAACATAAGGTGGCCAGTACGTGATAGTTGTCAGTGATACTTGCCAGTGACAATTGTAAACATGATTTTGGAACTTTCACCGGAAAAGATGGATAATAAGTTTGAAGGTGACAAACATCTAATTCCAACCGGCCCCGATCCGCTACATAAAAAATACTGGAGTTCGAAATATCATAAATGTGTTGAATGGTGTTGTCATTGTTGTCAACATCAGTTCTTGAATGCTCTGAATATACATTATGAATTACATCAATGGAAAACTTCAATGAACAAGTAGTCCTGGAAGGATGGCAAGAAACCCTAGTAGCCTCACATTTGCTAAAGTTTTTGAGGATGAAGATCAATGAATTTGATCTCAATATCATTGTCATTAAATGCTCCTCCTCAAGTTGATTCTGGTGATATGTGGCATGACATGAGAACCCTCACAGTTTGAGAAATATACCCTCTTCAATATGGCAACCATAAAGCCCAAAACAATAAATGATGTGGCGCATGGCACATTGATGTTTTTGTGGGTCTCACGTTTATTTTTAAATTCAAATACAGGAGGGATTGTTTGTTTGAATCCAAATGAAATTAAAACTTGATCCTAATAAGTAAACAACCTGTTAAAATTAAATTAAGGATTTCCCCTAAAAAATCTGTGTCGCCTCTCACCAAAAAAAATAAATTCTTCCTCCCGGCCTCCCAATTATATATATACATGACTTACTGCTCTTCAAAAGTATCATGAATCTAATGCTTAACGTATTGAATTCTGAATTAAAATTTCGACCCTGTGGATCAATGCGTTAAATATTTTGGGATGTCGAGATTTGTTGACGTTTTGAAGTCTGGAAATATCTCACTGGTCTAGCTTGAACTCTAATGAAAAATTTGTCAGCCTTTGCTAATTACCTTGAAGAATCATGCAAGACATCAAGGGTTTTTGAAATTGTCTCTAAAACTTCTTGAAGATTAGAAGCCAGTGAATTTATTTGACATATCCTGTAACTTTCGACACCCTTTTAGGCCATTTTCTGAGCATTATATTGACATTTTGGATTCGGATTTGTTGAAAGATCAAGGGCCCCATATGTGCAGCGAAGATTCAGGAATGGTCTAAGGTTTATTGGGTATGATCTCTGAGTCTTGACCCTTCTTGGGGTATCACTTTTTTTTTCAGTAAGAAAAAAACTATATTTATATTATCAGATGGATCATGTACATCATAGCAACATTCATTTGCTCGTATCATCATAAAAACCAGAAATTTCGGGTTGCATGATCAGCCAACCCCTATAAAGTGACCTTATAAAGAGATGTACATACAGAGAGTGTATATCTAAATATGAACTGCATATGGAATATAGCAGATATATGAGAGAAAATTAAAACAACTAATTCCATCAAAATAGCTTTGTGATGAAACCATATCAACTTGTATTCATAGTGAATCATATAAAGAACCATATCACCCTCTGATTCCATTTTTTACATGTTGCATAAAAAAAAGAAAATCGCTTATACAAAAAAAAGATCATAGAGTATATGCAAAAACTATCCTGGAAACATGAACTCCACAGCGCCCATAATATTGCCCTCCATAAATATATCCATATGCACTTCTCCCACTTTTCCTTGCAGTCCTTTCTTTGAGAGCTCATCCGCAAGCTGGTTATGCTCTCTGCCGGTGTGGTTGATTGGAGGCCTCCCGAGCTGAAACCAAAGACTTTCAATTCTCCTTAACCAACCAAGAAGAGCTGATTGTTTGATCTGTGCCTTGCCATTTACATGATCCATGATAATCTTTGAATCCCCATATATATGGATGTCGGGATGTTGACAAAACTTGTGATCCATAAGATGCCCTATAGATCCATTGCCTCAGCCTTGTTATTCGATCCCATACCAGCATTCCAGTGGGCTCTGTATTGTAATTCATTTGACATCGCTATCCAGAATCCACAACCGCAGACATTATTTTGTGACGCACTATCAAAAAAAGCAATCGGGTACACCATGTGAGGGAAGTTGCTCCTTTGTTGATTTTTTTTGGAAACATTCTCGCGTATAGGAAATAGTGAGTATAATGATATGATCTTCTCATATACCAGTCCAAAATCCTTGGCAGAGTTCTCAAATATGTGTTTATTTGAAAACATAAAACGTCTTGGGGTATCACTTATGAACATAAAACGTCTGCGGAAAACTTCTGGACACACATCCTTTGGTTTCATGTGCATTTTTGAGCAAAATATTTCCAGGTTCAAGTGCAGATCAGTTAAATATTTGCGTCCTGGTAGAATCCACATGGAATTATAAATTGTTTGAGGTGTATACGCTGCTCAACAACTAAGGACTCTCTACGGCTTTGTGGTGCAAGACAAATCAAAAGTAGCTCGAATTGATTGAAGGTTTGTATGCTCCTTTTAAGGGTTATTCTACTTGAAATTTATAAAGTCAAATGTTGCAACCTTACTTCTGTTACAACAGAATCTTCCAATATATTAAGGGTTATTTCAAGGTTTGGTTGAAATCAAATTCCTGAAGCATTAAACTAAGTAGATTACAAATATTTTCCTTTAAAAGGTCACTGGAGGCGCAAATTTAGCTCAGGTTATAATATCCTATCATTCATTACGACTCAACTTACTTTGTTACAAGATCAAGCTTTATTGATCACTGTACACTGAACTTCAACTTGTATCACGCACAAACTGATATCTTCCACATTGCATGAGAATACACTTGTAAGCAATATTGATAACCTTAGATCTGAACTGTCCCTGAAGCATTTGAGGCCTTGGTAACTTGTGAGCAGTCTACATAGGGTCCCTTGTTCAAAGATAAAAAAAATTAAAGATCATCATCAACATATTCAGGTCTGTAGTAAGGGATTTTAAAAGGAAGAAATATAGTATGGTCTACAGTGACATTTCCTTCTAAGGACAGTAATTGAACACTCGTTGTGGAACTATTTTGTAATTGTTAAAGAAATCTGAAGAAAGGGTATTTTAGCCACAGTTAATATTTTATGATTTCTCAGTTGTTTCATCATCTTTGTATCAATTGCCCAGAAAATCTTCAATGCATCTATTGATAAGGAAGAGTGTTGTCATCATTCAGAATTGAAGTGGTCGGACTTCAGAGACATATCATTTTGCAGTAGTCTTGTCATCTTGCAGCACCAGATTCATTTGTTTCTAAGGGATTCATTGTTTCATTATTTGTTCTGGGATTTCTTTGTATTATTACATATTCAATGTACATTTGTAGCAAGATTTCATCATTCATACAACTGTAAGGGTTTCACTGTCTTATTATGCATCTGAACCAATGTTTTTAAAACCGGAACCGGTGACCGGACTGGTCCACCTAATTAACCGGTTTACTGACCGGAACCGGTCTAACCGGGACTGGTTTGGTCTAAACAAACCGGTTTTAGAAAAATACATTAAATAATTAATTTTTAATGAAACAAAACTATTTTTAAGATTTAAAACCACGATTCCAAGCCAATAGAGACAAAATATGCAAAGTTTGCTCATTTATATACCATGCAAAGGTGAATATATCGAAATGGCACTGAGTGCAATACATATCATCAACAAAATAGCAAAATACATAAGCAATGAGGTTCTAAATGGCCTATAAAGTCCAAAAACAATGCTGCAAGCTATGAGGCCATTGGCCTACTACAAGTCTACAGTGTACACATGATCAATCATCAAGTTCATCGCCACTACTAGCCACAGGATCATCATCAGGAGCTACATAGACATCATCTAGTTCAGAGTCTGAGGATGCCTCAGCCTGATTTGCAACCTCAGTAGCAATGCCACTAGGTGCTTTGTTCATCATTTGGTTCCTCCTCAGTCGAAGATTGTATTGCACGAAAACAAGGTCACTTAACCGTTTTTGTTCCTTAAAGGCTTGGAGAGGGTGTTTTTGGAGGGAAAGCACCCTTAATTTCCCTCTAAAACCCCTAAACTACTTTGGAAAAGCCGCACTGTGGGTCCTCGGTGGGCATGGCAGGTAACCGGCCGGTTTAGGACCAGTTAGGGCCAAATTCTCGCCACAGCGCCTCCTTAACCGGGTTTTTCAGCCAGTTCCAACCAGTGGCCCTACTGACCGGCCGGTTAGACCGGTAAATGGTTAGCTAGGCCAGTTTTAAAAACTATGATCTGAACCTCATTAGTGGTAAGAGTTCAATTGTCATTATTGAAGAAGCATAACAATTAGGGTTTGAGACAGTAGAGAGGGCTTGTATGATTTTGTTGCAACAGTTAAGACAATGTAAGGTTGGATACATGACAGATTGATGGCATCTAGGTTTGTGCTCTTTGCCACAAGTCAACAGTGGGAGCAGTGACAACTTTGAAAGATTGTGATGCTAGAACAAAGACAATGTAGAATGTTGTGATTGAGAATTGGATTCACCATTTCTAGAGTCATTAACATATATATCTATATGACGAGACGAACAATGTTTATCACAATTGTGGAGCTAGGGTTGAATTACAACATTGAAATTGACATTGAAAGCTAGGGTTTGATGTTCAAATTGAGCAAAGGAAGAATTGATTGAAACTTTCTTATGTTACAATATTGATATTGAGCATAGGTGGATCTAGTCTAAAAATTGTGAAACATGGTTCGTCAGCTGATAAGGGTGGCAGGGTGGTGCAAGGCAGGAAAGTGGAGTCTCCTTCAGGTTGGAGCTTGAGAACACTTTAGGGTAGCAGGATGGTGCTAGGGCAAGTCAGAGTCTGCACGGGGCATTGGAGTTGTTGAAGGAAATGTAACTAGGTTCGGTCTTCATAAATGTACTTTTGATATTTGTATTTATTCAAGAAAAGAAATGTTATTTTTATAATATATGTCAATGAGTTTCTTGCTCATTGAAACAGGTCTAGCACATGTTAAGTGTTATAGGTGAGTCAAGGAGTTAAAAGAAAATGTTGAAGACCTTAAGGGCATATTACACCATGAATGTTTATGTATTAGAGTCAAGAGAATACCTCCAAGCAAAGTCAACAAGTCTCCTCCATGCAACGAACGACACATACAAAAGAAGCAATTCGAATTATAAATGTCAAGTCGGCCTGCAGTCTTCTAGTCGTCCTAAAAGGAGGGACAATCCTCTATATATAGAGGTTGTCCACTCCATTATAACGTCAAGTATTCTCTCTGAAATCAACAAAGGTAGAAGGTCAAATAAAGGGTTGTTGAAGGACGAAAGAAGAGTCTCCAAGGGCAGGGAAGAAGGACAAGTCATCACCAAAGGGTTAAGGACTGTTTCTAGGGTAAAATGTAGTCACACATGCGAAAAGAGAATGGTTTTCCCGCGCTCAGAACAACAGCAACTTGCAGTCAACATATATCATCATTTAGGCTAAGAAAATAGGCCTAAAGGGTCTCCCACTCAAGCGAATAAGTAAGGAAGAAGAGAGAAGGTAATAGGATTGTTCTAAAGCCTATTGCAGTCACACATGCGAGGAGAGGGATGTTGTCCCTGCTGTTATAACAACCCTCCCATTACAGACATACAAGTTCGTTGGTTGGTGTAGAGAAGGAAGAGACCATTATAAGGGAAGGGTCTCATCAAAGGTATGTCTTCTAGAGCAAGTATAACAAGACTTACCAACAGTTGAAAGAAGAACAAAGTGCCGGAAGAAGGAAGACAAAATGCCGGAAGAAGTGTCGGGGAACAAAGTGCAGAAAGGAGGAAGGACTTGACTTGTGCTTGGAGGATATTCTTGTGAAGGGTCTAGGGTTTGGCATTGATCAATAAGAAGCTTCAATAAGAGAAATTTACCAAAGGGTTTTCCTCTCAAGAGAAGATAGGTTTTGGCCCTGGTAGAGAGCCAAAATCTTGTGTTCTTGTTCTTATGTTTTTTGGTAGCAGTTTGATGAAGTACACACACATGCATTAATAATAAGAAGAAGAAGATTAAGTGAAAAGACTCCACAAATTGTTATCAAGCAAGAAGAAACACACTACACCTAATTGCCCTTGATTCTTCAACAAGAGTGTCCTTCAAGTCAGAGCTGGTAAATAGGGTGTTGGAGCATCCTTCGGGTTGGAGCTTGTAAACTAGAGCGTTGAAACGTCCTTCCAGTTGTATCTGATAAGTTAGGGGGTTGGAGCTTCCTTCTAGTTGTAACTAGAGAATCTTGAAAGTTGGAGCTTTCCATTGATGTAATCTTGAAAAGACATATATTAAGAAGTGTTTGGTGGTTGTTCTCCTCTAAGTGTTTCCACCTAAAAATTTGTTGTCTACTGTCTTTGATATTATGCATTGTTGAATGATGTTGATTTATGTATTGATTTGATGCTTATAATTAATTAATGCTCTGAAAATAAAAATTAACTAATTGAAGAGAAATATTGATTCAACCCTGATCCGGATTTAAACAGAAACGCAACAAATTACAGAGAAAACCATAAACACAAAGATGCAGCGGAAATAATACTTCATTTCATTAATGTAAAACACTGAAATATGCTTACAAATAGCAATGGAAATAGACCAGCTAGGGCGATGGTAGCTTATCTCTGAGAAGAGATGTGGCGGCTACATGCCTTTGAACTGTCTTACAATGAGGCTCGAAGGCCTATTTATTGTTGAGAAATAATGGAAAACCCTCAACATCCAAAAACCTAACCCTAGAAGATGAAACACCAAACTGTGGGCCCCGTTTGGGTAAATTGGTAGATCAACTTCCCGGGGTTGTAACTTTGGCATACGATCTCCGTTTGACGTGTATAATATCTCGTTAGAAAGATCTATCCGAGAACTACAACTTTGGGAAGAGCAGCATCAGTCCATGGACCCATGTTGCTCCTAGTTTTCCCGAAAAATGTCGTTTAGGGCCTCAAAATGGCTCCGGAAGTTCAGGACCCGAAAAACTGCTAAAAATAGTAAACTGTGCTACAATTAAGGAAACTAAAGAGCTGAAAGAAACAATGGTGGGGGTCCAAGTGGACTTGGCAGGTGGCCGCCAATATCCACCTGGATCATTCCTCCCCCCTTAGGAAGCAATGGTCCCCATTGCATTGAGTTCCTCCATGAGATGAGGAAACTTCTGCTGAACTTGGTCCCTGGTGAGCCACTTGCCCTGGTGAAGGAGTTGTCCTACTTTGACAACTCGATATAGCTGGATATTCTACTGGCGAGTGTGCTTGACCTGTGTGTCCATGATCCGATCAGTTGTAGTTTGTTCTATGTAATCTGGATTTAACTCTGTGGGTGTGAGCTGTTGTGAAATGTCGGATGTGTCTAGTAATGGTGGAAAGTAAGGCCGAAGGTGGTCCACATTGAACACTGGGTGCAGGCCAAGGAATGGGGGAATGCTGAGCTCAAATGCATTGTCTCCCACAACCTTGGTAATGGTGTAAGGACCATATCGGAGTGGTTTGAGTTTCCGATAGGCTCCGGTAAGGCATTCCTTTTGCAAATGCAACCAGACTTTGTCGCCCACCTGAAACTTGTGTGGCACCTGATGTTGATCATGTCGCTGCTTGTACTTGGCATTTGATTTCTCCAGAATGTCATGGACCTACTGGCGAATATGTTGGATGTGCTCAATGAAGCTGGTTGCCTTATCTGTTTCAGACTGGACATGAACCGAATCTGCGTGAGTAGCTGCAAATGGCATGGCCACATCAATGGGACATAATGGCTGGAATCCCAAGCCCACCTGAAAAGGGATGTGGCCAGTGGAGTTGTGGAGAGCCTGGTTGTAGCTGTGTTGAACATAGGGGAGGCTCTCATCCCATGTGCGTGGATGCTTTGAGTTGTACATGCACAGAAAGTGTACGATCATCCTGTTGACAACCTCTATTTGGCCATCAGTTTGAGCATGGAAGGCTGTGGACTTAGCGAGTTTGGTGTCCAGCATCGATTAGAGACTGGACCAAAATGTACTGAGGAACCTGCTGTCCTGATTTGAGATGATAGACTGTGGGATCCCAAAGTGTACCCACACTCGTTCAAAGAAGAGTTTAGCAGTGGCTTCTACTGTGATATTCTTCTTGCAGGCCGCCATAATGGCCATCTTCGAGAACCTGTCGACGACCACAAAAACACAGTCATTTCCATGCTTAGTGGAAGGAAGGCCTGACATGTAATCCATGGAGATGGATTCCCAAGGTCGACTAGGGGTAGGCAGCGGGGTATAGAGGCCTTGCTTCTTGATGGTCAGTTTGGCAATGGCGCAGGCAGTGCATGATCTGATGTACTTCTCGACATCCTATCGAAGATTTGGCCAATAGAAATACTTTTGCAGTACTGCCACCGTTTTCTCGACCCCGAAATGCCCAGCAGCCCGACTGTAGTGTGCTTCCCAAATTATCTTGGCACGCTTGCTTGAAGGAACACAAAGGTGACCCAGGTGGCATAACAGAGCATCCTGGAGGTGAAAATCTGGAACATGTTGATCCTCCAAGAGTGTCTAGTATGTGTGGCCGAATTCTGGGTCGCTTTTGTAGAGAAGTGGCCAATTAGAAGTCTCGTGCCCACAAGAGTTGAGCATAGTGGTTAACGCCATGATCGGTGGTCGACTGAGGCAATCTACAACATTATTGGTGCTACCCTTCTTATACTTGATATTCTAATGGAACTGTTGCAGGTATGTGGACCACTTCTGATGGCGATCATTCTGCAATTTCCCTTGGGTCTGTATGAACTGCAGGGGTCGGTGGTCTGTGTGGATGATCGTTTCCTTCCCCAAAATGTAATTCTTCCATTGTCGGCAGGCTTGCACAATGGAATACATCTCTTTGTCATAAGTGGGATACTTCCGGACTGTGTCTGAAAGTGTCTCACTGCGATATGCCACTGGATGCCCGTGTTGAGTAAGGATTGCCCCAATAGCATAGTCAGAGGCATTTGTCTCGACTTCAAATGGTTGTTGCAACTCTGGTAATGCGAGCACTGGTACCGTGCAGAGGCGATCTTTCAACTCTGTGAATGCCTTTTGTTGAGATTAAGACCAAAAGAATTTTGCTTTCGCTCCTCCCTTGGTGACTTGACTCAAGGGCCAAGTGATATGAGAAAATCCCAACACGAACCTACGGTAGAAGTTGGCAAGACCTAGAAAGCTGCGGAGCTCTGTTAGAGTGGTTGGAGATGACCAATCCCGAATGACTTGGATCTTGGATGGATCCACATGCACCCCCTGTTCATCAATAATGTATCCCAGATACTGAACCTGGGTCATGCCAAAAGTGCATTTCTCCAAATTGGCACATAACTTGTGTTGTCGCAGTGTTTGGAGAACCTGTTAGATGTGGTGGAGGTGCTCTTCCCAACTCTGGCTGAAGATTAGGATGCCATCCAAGTATACCACTACAAATGAGTTGGTGAATGGTTGCAAAATGTTATCCATTAGCCTCATGAAGGTTGCAGGAGCACTCATCAATCTGAAAGGCATAACCAACCATTCGAAAAGGCCCTCCTTGGCTTTGAAGGTAGTCTTCCACACATCGGAGGGTTCGATTGGTACCTGGTGATATCTTGACTTCAAATCGATCTTGCTGAAATATTTTGCCCCCTTCAGTTGGTCTAGGAGGTCATCAATTCGTGGGATCGGGTACCTATTACGGACAGTGATCTTGTTCAGCGCCTGATAGTCAATACAGAGTCTCCAAGTCCCATCCTTCTTCTGTACCAACACGATCGGGCTCCCACAGGGTGATGAACTCGGACGGATGTGACCTTTCTGCAGCAGATCCTGAATCTGCCTCTTGATTTCATCGTTCTCCAGAACGGAGCGCCGATAGATTGGTCCATTAGGCAGTGGCGCACCTGGGGTCAGATCGATGGAGTGCTTGACCTAACAGTGCAGAGGAACCCCTGCGGGAGAGGTGAAGATGTCCTTGTACTCCTCCACGACCTTGTCCATCTGTAGTTATCGTGTGGAGGGGCCCTGTCTGGAGGTCGTGGCCACCGTCTTCTTCTTTCCTTGAGGGCGTATCATCAGGAAAACAAATTTCCCGGTTTTGGAAATGAGCTTACTGCATTGTTTTGCAGTAACCAAAGAGATGGCGGTAGGTGGTGCTACCTCCGATATCCTGTACAACTTATTTCCCAAAGTAACAATAACAGCACAGGGCCTTGATTCATACACAGCATGTCGCTTCCACAAGTATGGTTGTCTTAATAATACATCACAAACTTGAAGGGGAGCAATGTCACACAATACCTCATCCGTGAAGGGCTTGATGTTGTATGGAAGGCGACACTGTTGGTTCACGCAAAGATCCCGTCCTTGGTGAAGCCACCCGATGGTGTACGGTTGTGGATGTGCTGTGGTCGCTAAGCCCAGCCGCTTCACGACCTCTGCCGAAATGAGGTTCTTTTGGCTCCCTCTGTCAACAATGAACTATAGCGGGAAGCCAATGTGGGAGTGGAAGAGACGCTCCTCCTCCTCTGGATCTTTGGGTTCCTCCTTCTGGATCTTTGTAGTGGCAACGGTGGCGTTGGGATCCCCATCGATAATCTGCTTCCCTTTGTCATTCCCCTTGTCGGGTTTTAACTCAGAGTCGGAACATGCATCTGATTCTGAAACCTTTAGCTCGGCCACCAGTGACTGCTTGGCCCGACACTCACTTGTGTTGTGAGTGGAGCTCTTATGGAACTCACACCACTTTCCTGTGTCCTTTTTCGGCTTCACGACATTGTTCTTTGCTTGCAGCTTTGGCGGGTTGTCTTGGGCCGCCCCGCCTTGGCTTTGTCCTTTGTTCTGCGGTTTGGGGCACCTTTCCCTTGCTTTGGATTCGCAGATCCAAAGTCTCGCTTCTTCTGTTTAAACTTTTGCTCGACCTTGATGGCATATCGGTATGTTGTGCCGAGCGAGGGGATGTTCAAGAATTCTATTTCTTCCTAGATGTACTTGTGCAGGCAGCCACGGTATTTGAGTACCAAATGCTACTTTGAATCCTTGATACCCAACTTTATGCGAAGGGTATGGAAAATATTGGTAAACTCCGGCATGTCTTGGTCCCTTCCCTGCTGCAGCGTGGTCCACTTTATGTATTGATCCTCATAGCTTTCGACAGGGTAGTACTGCTCCTTGATGACATCCCGGAATGAATCCCAAGTGGGTGCGGCTGAAAATAGTGAGCCTGTACTTTCATCCTTCTGCTCGCAGTAGGTTTCCCACCAGTCCTTTATGTGGGGGGCTGTTTTGAGAAGAGCGAAAATAATCTTTTCCCAACTGGAAAAATCATGAAAGAAAAATAAACCTCTAGCAGATTTATCAATTTATCAATGGCATCTGCGTCTATCTGACCCTCGAATATGAGGATTTCAAAATTAACTTGTACCTTAAACGGTGTGGCGTTTCCAGAGTAGTTGTTGGAAGTCGATGTGTCTCCCCTGGGTAGTCGCTTAAGGATTTGGGCAAAGTTGTCCATCATCGCGTTCCTTTGTCGATCGAGGGCTTCTTCGAGCAAGATTTTGATAGGATCTCCTGCCTCCTCGTCTTTCTTTTCATCTGCCAGGGGAGGCCGTCGGGATTTGCGAGGCTGGTCTTGCAAAGGTTCAACCAGTTCAAGCCCTAACTCCTTATATCCTGACCTTGTTGGGGACATGCAAAGAAAAACAGAGAAAAAGCAGACCGCTCTGATACCACTGATCCGAATTTAAACAAGAACGCAACAAATTACAGAGATAACCATAAACACAAAGATGCAGCGGAAATAATACTTCATTTCATTAACGTAAAATACTGAAATATGTTTACAAATAGCAATGGAAATAGACCAGCTAGGGCGATGGTAGCTTATCTCTGAGAAGAGATGTGGCGGCTACATGCCTCTGAACTGTCTTACAATGAGGCTCGAAGGCCTATTTATTGTTGAGAAACAATGGAAAACCCTCAACATTCAAAAACCTAACCCTAAAAGATAAAACGCCAAACTGTGGGCCCGTTTTGGGTAAATTTGTACATCAACTTCCCGGGGTCGTAACTTTGGCATACGATCTCCATTTGAGGCGTACAATATCTCGTTAGAAAGATCTATCCGAGAACTACAACTTTGGGAAGATTAACATCGGTCCATGGACCCATGTTGCTCCTAGTTTTCCCAAAAAACGTCGTTTAGGGCCTCAAAACGACTCCAGAAGTTCAGAACCTGAAAAACTGTTAAAAATAGTAAACTGTGCTACAATTAAAGAAACTGAAAAGCTGAAAGAAACAATGGTGGGGGTCCAAGTGGACTTGGTAGGTGGCCACCAATATCCACCTGGATCAAACCCCCTCTCAATATTTCCAACAAAATGCAAGTTGGTTAATGCCAATACATGTGAAAATTTTCAAGTTATCCTCCAAATTTTGGTCATTAGGTTTTGAAGATAAGTCTGGTATCGATTGAGAATCTCCAAAGCTATAAGGAAGTGGTGTTATGCTTGTTTGCTCGACTTGCCTCTTTTATTTTCCAGCTTTCCCTTCTTTTATAAGATATGTGTGAAACAATAGTTGAACACATTTTATCTTGTAATTTCTTGGAAATAGCATCTAATTTTATAAACTTCTCTGCTTCATGTACTAGCGATTTTGATTCAACTCCAGCATATAATAGTCAGAAATGTAAAATAGAGGAGATTGTTCTGTCTGTCCCTTAGTTGGGTTGATTCTTCATAGTAATCATGTCTCGCTTATATAATTTATTTGAATTTAATAGCAATATGGGTATCTTAACTGTATTGTTTGCAAATTTTTATTGGGTGTAATGATCACTGGGGCAATGTCTCATTTTTTTTTGTTTTGCTTTCAGGCAGTTGTTCCTATGATCGATGAACACATAGAAAATGCATCTGCTCCTATTATCGATGAACATATAGAAAATGTATCCTATTTGGGAAACTTAATTAGGAAGTCGAACCTGTGTTATAATGCACAGTTGTCGTTCCTCAAGGGGTCACTATTGAGACCAACAATGCAAGTTGAACAGTATTTTGGATGTGTGATTACTTGAACCATATGGTTCGTAGCCTGTACTGTACTGTCTCACTATTTGAATACTTTCTTTGATTTCTTTGTGTGTAATTGCAATATCAATCTCTAGCAGGAATATGATTGAAATAAAAACTGAATGGGGACAAATTTCCTTATCTATGAGTTATAGCTGAAAAGCGTAAACATTTATTGCTGGCAGGGAAGCGAGGTGATCTTCAATACTTCGTGTACCAACAAAAGAAACCCAAAAAATGCTAATGTTGAATTTAATTTAAATGGTAGCCAGTTGTCGAGTTCTTCCTATAAAATTTATTTAAATTTTTAAAGTTGTCCATAAATCCTATCCTATTTTGAAACTGTTGAAATGAAAAATTACCGTGCTAATATTAGTTCATTAGCAATTGCAGTATTTCTATTTCTGGTATCAGTGTCTAGTGTATTCTGTATTCTTTAGCAGCTTCAATAGATTGAAGACAAAGATATAGACAAATTCCACTTCATCCTTCTACAAAGATGTGATATATTGATTAAAACTTATTGCAATGTTTGAAAAATCTTGTTAGCATAATTAGATTTTGATGGACTCGATAGTCCTAAAAATAAATCCTGTCATTAAAATTTGTCAAAATGTTTTCCTTGCATTGTACCATAAAAATCAAGCTTCATAATATTAACAATTCCATGATAATTATGCTTGAAAATTCACAGTATAATGAACGTCTTCTGTATCTTTTCTAAACAATTGCGTAACAGGTATAAAAAATGGTTATTCAAAGATAAATAGAGACTGTAACTATAAATGAACCACCAACTCACTGCAAGTTTTTGGCGGTCATTGCACAGTGAGGAAGTGCTTTGCCTATTTTCTATGCCTAAGTTGAACTTTTGGAAGTTGCTCATCTAAGAGTCGTGGCATTTATAAGTAGCAATACAATTAAAATTCATAACCAAATTCCATTAACAAATCAGTAATCACTTAAGAAATAAATTATAATCTAGGGCAGAATGCAAGAAGTTTCGTGTGAACGATAGTATATGCAATCTTTTGACTTTTTGCACAGCAAAATATAGATGCAAACACGTGTTTGGTTATTCCCCGGATAGTTATATGAATATCTTTTTACGAAACAAGAATATATAAAATTAAGTTCTGGAGTAATGGAAACAATACAATTAATTAAAAATTAAATTTTAATGTTTTTATTCATATCATGTTTGAAAATTTTTGTTTTACTTATTATTAGGCTTTACCAACTATTTAATTTATATAGTTGTGCTACTGTATATTTATTTTCATTATGATGATCATTCTTCATAACTATGAACAATTAATTAATTAAAGTATTTTGATAATTATGTTGATAGGTGTGTTTATTTTGAAATAGGGATTCCAAATTTTTAATTTAGTTGTCAATAATAATTAGGTAGGCAACTATTAACAATTAATTAATTAAAATATTTTAATAGTTCGCTGATAGGTGTGTTTATTTTGAAATAGGGCTTCCAAAATTTTAATTTAGTTATCAATAATAATTAGGTAGATGGCAGGAATTTAATTTCCATAGAATATTTATAGTAGTATACACAAATGGATTGTTGAGATTTATCTCCAAAGTAGTTATGATCTTTTAACCTTTTAATTAAATTGATTAATTAAAAAAATGTCATATGAAAAAGTGTCATATCAAGTGAATTATGGTGTTTTGGGCATGTGATATAAGCCTATTTACAGAGTAAGAATCTTCATGGTAAAGTGGGGGTAAATCTCCATGGTTAAGAATCTTGTTCCATGTTTTTTTGAACAACTCTAGATGTATTATAGAGTGTTTTGATGCTTATTAGAGATTGATGCCTATTAGCATTTACCAACCATTTAATTTATATAGTTGCCCTAGTTTATATATATATAAAGAGTATGAAAATAGATAATGTTGTAAAAATGATTTTTATGTTTATATAACTTTTGTATTAAAAGGTCATGAGAATCCATCAATTCCATGTTGCAAGTTAATTTGAACATTTAAATGGCCCGTTAAATCTAAAATATTTATATGATTCCGCCTCAACAATAGGGCTTTAACTTGAGGCATTATGAAGAAACAAAGTTTTGAAGGACTTAGTAGATGTTGTCTTTGGGAAGTTGATTTAAAAGCCAATTTCCATCTCATCATCTCTTCCCATATTCGAAACAATTCTAGAGAGATATAGATGGACTAATATGTTTCCATAACTTTCACGACCTCAGGGCCTCCTACGGTCATAAGGTGCCTATTGCAATCCCTTGAGCATGCGACACTAACATGTATCATAGTTGCTTAGTGTAGCACAGTGTTACTTCACCCGGACTACGCCTCACAATGTAATTACCTGTGTTGTTTTTAATATTTATATTAATGTGTGGAATCCATCAAACATAGAGTTATAACAACATTGTCACATCATTTTCCATTAACAAAAATTATGTACATCATATGCAATATATAAAACATCGTCATAAGCATATACAATTTCAAAGGAGATGATCCTTTGGCCTTCTGCTTTTATTAAAATATCAATGTACAGGGAACCAACAAGACAACGAATCAGTCCAACCAAAACATAAACCAAAATCACTAGGAGAATAGGAAGAAACCAACTAAGAATCTTGTTGACCTTAGCAAACCACCCTACCACCTATCCCCTAGGTTGTTTCAGGTTGTCCTCTTTTCCTCAGTTAGGTTAGTCGATTGGTCGCCTTCGCCCTCGGGCCTTGCCCTACCGCAAGCCCGAACCATTCAGAATCATTTCTCCATCCTTTGCATCTTGTTCTGTCTCATTTTTTTGGTTTGATCAAGTTTGGTTCATTTTGTCCATGTCTCAACTCATTCCACGTCACTTTATTTATATCGCATAAGCTCGCTCATGCTACTATGTCTTCGCCCATTCATGCAAGTCGGCTTGATCACGCCAACACTCGTCCCACATCTGATGAAATTTTTTGTTTAGTCAGGTGCCAAATTCCATTTGACTCGTTTGTGCTTTTGGTTCGTCCGTCCTTATAAGGCCCCAAAATTTTCGTATTTAATACATCCTTTTGCCCCTATGATAACCTATTTTGTTCCCTTGTCTTACTAATTTTGAACCTCTACCTTGTACTTTCGCGTCCATTTGATGTAATAATGAATATTTCTGCTCAATTTGCATTTTACCTAAAAAACCTTCAGTTGTGTGAAATTTTCAAGATTTATGATTGTTTATAAGTCACTAACAAAGGTTGCACAATTCTTGTACTATGTATAGAGGTCATGCACCAAGGAAATGAATGCGTGGACTTCTTTGGCCATTGAAGTATGCCATGAGGGCCAGTGATTAATCAATATTGTGTACCCCTGTTAGAGATCTTTTTGGAGTTATATCAAGGTCACAGAGTGCCCATTATGATTACAGTTAACTCCAAACTGAGGAAGAAGGAACTAATCTCTAGCTCTTCTTGTAGCAAATCTATGATTTTCTTATTTAGTTTGTGGTTGCACCAGATTTTCCTTCAAGAAAAAGTTGTTATGATTCTTGTTTTGTATTCGATTGGTTGTTTTGAAGCCCAATGATGTATTGTAACATTTATAAAATCCAAGCCATGACCATGTGCCTAAGGCAGGTGGTATTATTGTAGATCTATATTTTTTATTGCTTCTTTGGTCAACTGGACCTGAGACATTGATATGGTGTAGAGACTAGGAAAATCTAATACAAAGTTTTATGCCAGGTTCCATCTTACGCTTTTTGTGCATTTGTTGAATTAAAGTTTCTTTGTGATTTAAATTTTCTATAGGAGGCACGAGCTGGTTGGATGGGCCCTCCAATCTAGCTCATTGTCCTCCTCCTTGTGCATTCATTTAGCTAGGTTTTAGATTTGTTGATTGATGCTTGATATTTATCCATTTGTTGTGCTAACTTGTGTGTTTGATCTCAAATCTAGAGGTTTCCTGTGTGAAAACTACACACTCTGACTCCCTGGTAGATAAGTCTTTATTCTATGTTTTCTTTACATTTACGAATCTGGGAGTGTTGAGATTACAAGCATGATGCATTTCCATGGAAAAAATTGCACATATAATTCACTGTTGTAATATATTTTCATGTGATGATATCTATAAGCTACAACAAAGATTGCTTATGCATATTGTAATGATCAAACCAACAGATATTTTGTTTTCTTACGATCCATCGCTTAGGGTTTCGATCTTTAGTCCCAATCTAGATTGCTCCATTGAATGAGAATATAAGGTGTGTTGGATCTAATGAGATTTGGGTTTTTCTCTCATAACAATGAACAATAGATTGACTGAGATTTAAAGTTCTCCTTGTATAAGTATAACAATTCTATTAAGATGTGGGATCCTTTGGTAAATTTATAGTTTGGGTTATCACAAATCTATTGTAACTTTAAACCGGTTGTTGAACAATTACGAGAACCATATTTTATTCACTATTATTCGTTGAGTTGAGACATGAATTGCTCTTTGATTTATCTATGTTTGTGTAGAGTTTATATAAGTGTTGCTTGGTGTATAAGACTCAATGATAGGGATGTTTTACATGTATAATGTGTTGTCACCTTTTTGAAAAGAATTAATCTCTTGAGGATTCGAATTATGGTTTCAATCCTGAGACATTCCATCTAGCACAAATCGTATTAGAGCCATTGAAATCCAGTATCTGAACTAACACAAGTTGTAATGCGACTTGGAGTTATTGATTGATTTGAAACATAAGCTACAAATCTAGTGACCCTCTTATGCTTGTGCACTGAAACATAACATATATGTATTGTTGTTTCGAGGTTTCACAACAATGGTATAAGTGATGCATTGTCTTATCTACTCGGATACATGTCAAAGGAATTGTTTATAAGAGGGGTTTGATTATTTATAAGGCTATAACTTTTTCATTGTAAACAAAGTGATGATTTATGCTCTGAAGGATTATAAAATTACTTCTTTCCTATGTCCTTTTTATGACCAAGATATTCTCTTTTAGAATTCATATTTGATTGATTTTGCTTAGAAAGATTTGAAACTTTTATACTAGTTTGAAAAATAATGTGAATAGATTTACTTGCAACTTTTATGAAGCTTTAAATGAGTGTTGTGTGTATAAACTAAGTATGGACCTTGTTATTCATGCATATGGTGTTTTACATAGTTTGCACATATTTTATAATGGACTGATGTGTGTGTGGAACAAATTTGGAATCTTTCTTTTATTTTACATAGAGTGCAATATCAAAATAGACTTAGTTGTTTCTTTTGATTTAGAGGCTTGCATTGAGTGTGGAAAGATTTTACAATGTGTGGATTGACTAAGATCTCAACTCTTTTTCCCTTCAAAGACAATCTTTACATTTTCTCAGTCGATGCTCAAGTTTCCAATTAATTAGTAGCTAGGGTTTTCATTTTGATAGTTAGGGTTTGTTCTTTAATTGTCAATAGTTAAGGGTTTGCCTTTCAATTATCAATAGTTAGGGTTTTCTTTTCAATTGTTAATAATTAGGGTTTGCTTTAAAATGTTGGTAGATTGCAGGATTAGTATTTGTAGTAGTTAGGGTTTCGCTTCAAATGAATGCCTTTAATTATAGGATTAGACCAAGGAAATGATTATTGCTTGTCAGAACTTGAGATGGACAATTTCTAGACAAATTAGTGCTTTTTTTTGTAGGTCCTTGGAGTCTTTCTCTGACATTTCCAGTGTTGCGTCTCGAAGTCTACGAACCTCATATTGATATTAAATTTTGGTCCATTAATCTACCATATACTAGATCCAACAATCCTGTCTCGGTTGATGCCCTCCACTCGTCTCACCTCATGTGATTTTGGCATGTCTTTCCCAAGTCGTCTCGGTTGGCAGACACAACTTTTCTTTACGACACGTCCTCCATAATGATACATTTCTTACAACAGGGGTGTCACCCCAAATAAGTCGCCTGGTCAAGGCTTCAAGGAGCATGCCTTGGCACCATGGGGCTTGATATCCTCCCCCACCCTGAGTTGTTTTCGTCCTCGACAACCTTGGTACTTCCAACTAATGCTTCTCCTCATAAGCTCTTAGATCCTTTTCCCATTTCCACAAGGACTCACGGGTCTCCCATCCATTCTCTTCCGGAGCATCCTTTTATTTGACGAAGCACTCGCCCTTTCTGTTGCTTCCAATGCCTGAATTATAGTATCTTGTGATATCATTAAGCTCTAACTCTAGAGGATGAAAAATCAATACAGGGGCTTGTGGCGGCTCTACTTTGCTCAGATCCTCTATATCCACCTTTCCCTTCTTCAATTGACTGATATGGATCACTAGATGTCGAGCTCACAAGTGAAAGGAAATTATAGCTTGTGGGTGATGTTATCTGCTTATATGTACATGTTAGGAAACGAAGACTCCATTCCCTAATGGACAGGGCACCTATCAATTTTTTTGAAGATTTGAAGTCCAACAAGGCATTTTGCCTCTTTTGACTCTCTATATTCTCTCTTCTCTATGTAAATTCCGCAACTCCATGGGGGAATTGTAATAAATGACACTAGCATGATGAAATCATGTAATAGGCTTAGACCCTTGGGACCTGGTTACTAAGAAAGTCACTCTAGAGTGTTTTTCTTACTTGATTAATAATTTTCGCTTTTTAACGATAAATAATTAATCAAGTTTTTTCACTCATATCATACAAAGTTGTAGCATGTCTTAATAGTAGGGCTTTGAGTGTGTTTTTAAGTCTAGTGTCAATGTATATTAGCATGCTAGGAATTTCCCAAAGTCTTACAAACTTGCATTTGGTATTTTTAGGATTTTTTAATAATTAAAATTTCCTTTAGAACAAGAATTTTTAATAAATTTGGATGTAATAAGTTAAAAAGTGGCACTGGGAAATTGTATGGCATTTGAGTACTTAAAATACCAATATTATCCTAGTACCCACATTAGGGTGCAAAAAATAAACATTTCCCCAAGAAAAATCATTTTTACTCATAAAAGTGAGAAAAAGACAAGGAAAATTCAAAATTAAATAATTGGGAACAACCCAGAAGCATGTTTTGAGATGACTAAAATTCACAATCAGTTAAGTGAAGTGATTTGGCATCCAAAGGCTGAGTTAAGCCCATATTAAAGGGCCACCTAAGAGCATCACGAGTTTGTCCATGTGGAGGTCGAGTTATCCCCTGGATTGTTGTAACGAGTTGCCAAATATAGGAGGTCAAGTTGGTTCTCTCATTGCTGCTAAGATAACTTGAAGTTAGTGGGAGTTATCTCCCCCTTCACTCCTCTCCTCCATACTTGGAAACCAAATTCCATATGCATGCTTGTGACAACCACCACACAACTCTCCATAGCATCCACACGTGACACATTTGGTTGTCCCTCTTGTTGTCTACGCATAGTTAGGAGATATGCTACAACCACTTGTATCATCACTTGAAGAACTCGCAAACCATCTCAACCACCTTGCAACCATATGCAACACTCAAGGGGCAGTTGTCTACACTTGGATATTCAGGGGCATTGTAAGGAGATCCACGCTGCCACTTATAGCCACTTGGAGTAGTTCATTGGCCTTGGTATTATCATCAACTTGGACACTTCTAAACCATTTTCTCATTGGGATTTTCTCCCATTATTTTGTATATTGTAACCACCTCTCTCATTGTAAGCTAGTGTTGGAAGCTTGAGCTCGGGGAATTGTTGTTGGTACTATTTTGCAATTGTTTCATATCTATCAATAAAAAAAGACATTAGAGGTCAAATGGTGTCAAGAATTGTGTGGTGTGCTTGAGATATTTGAGGTAACTTTGTACATGTTCATATTTTGAATTGCTTTCAATTTTGTAGCCTAGGCCCTAGAAAGGGAATTGTTGTTTAAGGAGAAGGTTAGTAATTGTTTACTACCATATTTTTTACTTATATTCTAGACTTTATTAACACATGCATTTCTTGGTTGAATAACATGTTTAATCTTGTCATTGTGTAAGTCACCACCTATGCCACTAATATTGTTTTGCAAGATTTTTAGTGTGATACAGGTTACCTCTATGTTGGAGTTGGCGACATTCTCGATTGAACAAACCATCTTCAAGCCTACTAAGAAGCAATAATTCCACTCACATCAAGTGATTCTAAAGGACTTTAAGAGGAATTCAAGAGGACTTCAAAGGCCCCAAAATTTCTCTCTTCCTTCCTCATAAAATTCTAAAATTCTATTCAAGTTTCTTGGTTCTATTTGTGAGGGCTACATTTTTATATTTAGCATCTCAAGGATTGTTATTTACAGTTGTTATGACAACAACCATTTAGCGAAGAAAAGACCAAGTTATCTTTGTATTTCCTTAGCTTTGTTTCCACTGGAAAAATCGTAATCTTTCATTGATTTAGAAAAATTACATATTGTAGATGCATTTAGCATATGCTGTAAGTTCTTCCACCACACATGTGGATAGCTGTATGTTCTATTCTGTCTTTTCAAAAAGCAAAAATCATCTCGCAGGATGTTCTTTGTTGTCATATATACATATTGCCACGCAGGGCTATCAGTTATAATATTTATCATCTATGTACAAAATTGTTCAAAAAAGTATCTGTTCATATCTGTTCTCATGGGTTGGCTGCCCTATGATACTATGCATCTATATATGGGCGATGGTAGTACTGATATGCATTCGTTCCTCGCTGCTCCTGTATCATCCACTCTCCTCTGGGAAGTGCCGTGGCCTCCTTGGATAGTTGGCCGGCACTGTTGTTGTGTTCCCTGTAGATGTGATGACAAGTGATGTCATTAAATTGATCCTTCAGTAATTTAATTTCATCCAATATGTTGCTGAGTGTGTGAGAGTGGCAAGCGGTATTATTATTGAACCAATCAATGACAATCTTTGAATCCCCATATATGTTTATGTGCGTGCAATTGTGACCCAATGCAAAATGTAGTAGATGACGGAGGGTGATAATCTCAGCAAAGTTGTTAGTGCCAGCTCCCAGACCCAGTTTTGCTTTATAGAAATGCTGTTCATTTATGAAGAGAAGAAAACCCCCTCCACATCCTTGTTGTTGGGCAGCGCCATCGAAAAAAGCCCATGGGCTGTTATGATCGATTTGTGGAGGGTCACGAGGTCTTCGAACCTTTGGCTGTGGTGGCTCAGGAGTGTCATTAAAGGCTGAAATGATTTTGGCAATTAGGTGCGGCCAGTGCACCGATTTATCCTCGAAGATCAATCGATTTCGGACAAGCCAGAGGTACCAACAGGTAATGATGGGCAAGCTTTGCAGCTTGGAGTTTTTGTGCTGATAGAACCAAGATTCCCATGTTAGATTAACGTCTTCACCCTCCCATTTGCCGGTATGATGTACAGTAGAGGATATTGAGTGCCATATATGCGTCGTAGCAGAGCATTGAAGGAATAAATGTGTGCTCGATTCGGATGACTGTTTGCACAGGATGCACCAAGACGGTCCATAGACCGCTCGTCGCATGAGATATTCCCCAGTGGGAACGACACCCTTTAAGATGCACCAAAAGAATAGCTTCTGCCTGGGTGGGGCGGTGAGTTTCCAAATGGAGTTCCACCAAAATGATATTGAGTCCGGAACCTTGTGAGATATCAGAGATAGATAGCCGGATTTAGGGGTGTAAATACCGTGCTCCGAATGATGCCATATAAGTTCGTCATGTCCCTGCTTGATCCTAATGTGCGATTCGGTTAAAGCATTGATATATGTCAGCCAATCTTGATGCCAGAGTGGTGGAATATTTATCTGAGATACGGTTTTCCAGCGCTGTTCGAAAATGGTGGTGTGATGTGGATCATCAATATCCGCTATGAACTTGATCCCTTTTGAATGTAGGTGCCGGATGAGAGCTTCAGGCAGTATATGCCTTCCTCCGCTTCCATTCCAAGGATCCAGTCCGATCCTAGCCTGAGTGCCATCATTGATTTTCCATACCAAGTTATCTCTGATAAGTGGCATAGAATGTAGAAGCGCTTTCCATACTGATGATATGCCAGCTTTTGGCCAGGTCGGAAGGCGAATCCAATCCATTATTTGGAGGGGCCATATATATTTGTGGTATGCAATGTGGGTCCATAGGTTGTCTCCAGTGAGTAAAGTCCATCCCATCTTTGCTGCCAGGGCCTGAGCGAAAGAAGGGAGATCTTTGAGCCCCCAACCACCCCATTTCTTTGGGATGGCAATCCTCTTCCATCCAACCCATGCAAAAATGTGTTTCTCCTTATTCCCATTCCATAAGTACCTATTGCAGATTTGCTGTAGTCTGGCCAGGATGCTGCGCGGGATCCAGGCTAATGCCATCCAAAAGACCGGGGTAGCCTCCAGAACAGCTTTTATCAGAACAAGTCTACCAGCTCTTGAGAGGTATCTGTGGCTCCAGATATTGAGCCTCTTCTCCAATTTAGCGACTAGCCAGATCCAGTCCGCTATTTTTGGGCTGATAGGCTTGATCCAGTACCCCAAATATTTAAGACCCTGATCCAGGGGGTGGATGCTATAAGGAAAAAGCCGAAGGGCCAGATGAGATTCATGGATAGTGGTTCTGGATAGGATAATGGATGATTTCGAATGGTTAGCCAGCATCCCGGTGGCGGCAGAGAAGAGAGTGATGATATTTGAGAAAGAACGAGAGTCCCGGGTGCTACCATCAAGGAAAATCATAACATCATCCACAAAAAGAAGGTGGGTAAGGAAACAGTCTTCTGATATCTTGTATTTCCTTAGCTAACTAGTGTAGGAAACTTAACAGTCTAATTGTAGATTTTTCACTTGGTTTTCTAACACATGCTAATATTTTTTTAGGTTTTCTAAACTCGTTTCCATAATTTTCTAAGCTAATAGCTTGAAATTTTTTAGCAGACCGATGCTTTAACAAGGGGAGATGCTAGTGATATTTCATCAACATTGAATATTTGGAGCATCCAAAGAAGGCCTATAACCTTGTACCTCGTAAAAACATCAATTTTAACCGTTATAACCTCTCTAAGGGCCAAAATAACCCCATTGTTTATAAGGGAAATCATTTGTAACTCCATATGTCATTTTTCAAGACCCTTTATTCATAAGGGATTCCTTTTTCTCTTTTGACCCCTTTGATTTCAAGGGATTCATTGCAGCATTGTAGCTCTTTTAGGAGTTAGGGGAGTCCCCAAAACATCCCTACTCCCCATTTGGGGATCTTCTTGTGGTTCTGTCTCTTTGTGATTTGCTATTGTTTTTTGCATATAAAATTAACTTTATAGTATAATAATCACATTACAATATAATAGATTATAGTTTCTTTTGATTTAAATTCACTCATGCAATCTAGTGTAGATTTACTTTCATTTCATTAGAACAATCTAACTATAGTCTAGAATAGTTTTCCTTTTGTTCTTATATTAGATTAATTCTAATTTATTTCTTTAGATTAGATTTTATATCATGTTATTACCTTAAATTTCATTTCTTGAAAGGAGTAATGAACCTCCATCAAACTATTTCCTGCTCTCTGCCATTGCAAGCTTAGCCTGATCTTTGTGTGTGATCATGAAAGAACCTGCTGGTTGAAGTAGATTAATTAGGTCCCACTCTCTTCTATGTTTTCTTATTTTGATATGGGGGAAATCGGTAAACGTTTGACTTGCTAAATTAGGCTAGGGGCTCATTATCCTTAGTGTTAGATATGCTTACGAACATGATGAATTGTGGGCTCTTGGGGATACTCATTGAAGCCTAATATTCCCCTTGTAGGATCCCCTCACAAATTTTGTTAACCCAGCGAGGATAAGACCTGAAAAGGAAACCAACTTTAGATTAGTTTTATCTTTTACAGCCACACATTTCATGTTGTGGACTCACACACTTAATCAATCTAAATATTAGCTTTGTAACATTGAACAAGTGTTATAGTCTCAACTTTGGTCAGAGAGGTTAAGGAACATAGGAGCTCCAAAACCCAGAAAAAATCTTAAAGATAAAACACCTAGAGATGTCTCAATTAATTTAATTAATCAATAATTAAATATTTCCTAAGTATAACTTTGGAAAAGTGATTAATTAATAGTAATTGATTGAGAAAGGTGAGATTTCTCTATAAATTCACATGGATCGACTTAGAGATGATCTTAGTTGTTGATGGGGATCTAATCATGGTCGTTGGTTCACCAACGAGAGATTATAAGAGGATTTCATGGGGTTGGAGATAAATATACTAGAGAGGTTATTTTCCTTGGCAAATTGAGCAAAGAGAGTTTGAGGCAGAAGGGAAGCAGAGACATAGATGGAGTAGATACAGTGAGTCAGGAGGAAGATTTTCAGTTTTGGAGAGGCAAACGCAAGAGGTCGAGTTATTCCACTAGAGGTTGCACAAGGACTGCGTAGACAAATTCAAAGTGGCAGATCGATTTCGCTGAGCAGGGGGTCGATTCAGCGTCAAGAGGCCGAGAAAATTTCCAGAAGGCCGAAAGATCACTTCCAGCAACAACAGTAGACAAGATGTCTGACTCAGAGGAAGATTCCATGAGTGTGAGTTACAGGCTACACAACATATGTGAAGAAGCCTATGCAGGGGTTTTGGATGGCCAATTTTATGAGTGGTGTTGTGCTGAGATTCCCCATGGAGGAGGGAGAAAGTCCCTCAATAATTTTTGCTAGTTTTTCTTGCTAAGGATTTCCAGTTTTCAACATCCAGATTGTACTCAGATGATTCACTATTGCATAATAATAAAACCCTCATTTGTTGCACCGATTTTCCCACATTGGTTTTTTCCGGGGACAATTGTCCAAAAATAATTGTGTCAATTTTATTATGTGTATGCTAGCATTTTCTCAGTTTCCAACATTTTCCGCAACATTTTTTATGGTGAAATTGCAGTTGTGATTTTATTTTTTATTTGTTGTAGCATATAAAATGCACTTAATTTTTAATCAGTTAGAAGAATAATTTCCAGTTGCTGTAATAGGTTAAAAATATCACACTAAACTCAAGTGAAAATCTAATCTTAACTAAAATTAACCAAGTACACTCCATCACATTTCCATTTTGCAACACCTGGTATTGGATCATTATCTCATTGCCACTTTACCTTTCAAACTCATTTACTTTTGGCAAATTTATTTCCAAGTCCAAATACATTTATATTCAAGCACTTTATTTCTGAAATACTTTTACTTCAAGCATTTTACTTTCATGTCTTTACTTTTCAAGTAGTATCTCACGATTTGATCATTTGCTTTCCAAGCTATGTGACTTTGCACTGGTCTCTATTTGGTTATCATTTGTGAGCATTTCATTCAATTTCTTATCATTGTTACATATATTGTTTATGAATGATCATGGTGCTTATGGTTATTTTCTTGTTAAAACATTTACATGCTTTGAAGATTGCATGTTGCAATTCATTTATTAATGGTTGAATGTATCTTGTGTAATTTCTTTTAACTCTTATAACTTAATTTAGTTTAACTTAGCTTAAATCAAGCCTTAGTCTTTTTTGTCTCATATGGTCCACCCCTTGGCTTCGCTAAGAGTTAGCTTAGACATAGAAGTTGAGATTTGAGTGACAGGTATTCAACTCGAGACTTGTCCCCAAGGCCATACCAACTGGAGTTAAATATTTCCTCCATGTTAGCCTAGGTGTGGATTTAGGCGACAACATTTTTTGGCGCCATTGCCGGGGATAAATCTTGGGAGACCCATACGACTTCTTTCTTGACTTTATTTTTGTTTTTTTAATGTATTTTTTGTCATTATAAATTGGCTTGTGTCCAACTGGTGACTCCACTCACTGAAAATTTTGCAAGATATTTTACTAGAAGAAACTCAAGTAATTTTCTTAATCCCATTCTTGAACCTGAAGGGGATTGTAAAAGGAGATTAAATAGACTCCTTGCAAGTCTTGGATAGGAATTGATCTCTGATATCCACCATTTTGAAGCAAATAGTAGCCAGGTAGAAGAAATCAATGATTTATTTGCTCCATGTGAATTTTCTAACATTAATAGTTATCCTCATAAAAGTCCTGACAAAGCTATAAATAAATTGTCAATCTTTTCAGGGTAATAATGCAATAAGTGTAAAACACACATAAGGAACTTCAATCGTTGCATTAATAAGTGGTGCAATAACGCAAATTATGAGGATGTAAAGATGAATTTGTTTGTCTTGTCATTAGAGGAGGATGCTTTAGATTGGTTTGAAAAACAAAATAAAAATTCATTCACAACTCTTAAGCAAATCATTAATGCTTTCAAGAATAAGTGGGGAGACAAAAAATAAGATTATCACCTATTGGATACTTTGAGTGGAATTAAAAAGGATGAGAATGAGACCATGGAAGAATTCAACAAAAGATTTAATGATATAGTCTAGAGTCTTCCTCAAGACATTAAACCTCCATTAAAGTTTATTCTCATATACTACATTAATGCATTTAATGGTGATATATCATATGAACTAAGAGGTAAGGAACCAAGAAATTTGAGGCATGGACATGCTATGGTTATAAAGATTGAAAGGAACCAACAAGCTTTGGGAAAGTATAAATTCCTTGGTTTTATAAGAGGGGCTTCTTTAATGTCTCATGAGTCTAAATGAAAAGAAGTTAAGGAAGTAGCTAGTGACCCCATTAGGGAATTAACTGAATTAATAAAAAAAATGGGGGTTAATTATGAAAACAAAATTAAATCCAGGGAAATTAGCCATGCAAACCAAATGAATGCTATTTAGAATCAACTAATTGCCATGGAAAGGTCACAAGCTAGTAAATTCCCTCCTAAGAAAAATGGTAGGTGGCAAAAAAAAAATCCTTCTCAAGACCAAAGGCCACCTAATCCTCTGGATTCCACAAATATGGTTGACCATTCAATGATTTATTTTTGTAGGCCATGTAATGATTTCCATAAGGAATCTACTTGCCCTATATATTATCAAATTGTTGAAGGGGATATGGTTGGGACGAGTGAGCAAATAAACAATGGTGGGAAAAATGTATACTCTTTCCATGGAGGATTAGATGGAAACCATTGAAAGAAGTCATAGGGTTAATGATACACTGCTACTTGTAGTATTAACAATATGTTTGATTATTGTGATAATGCCACTAAAATTTATGAAGAGAAACCGACACCGGAACAAGTCCTTACAATGGCTAGGCACAATGGGTTGACACATCAAAGAAAACGTAATAAAGATCAAAGTGAATCACAACATAGTATGACTGAGGTTTTTACTCCTTCTACATTAGATTTAAACATTGATTTAGGTGGCTGGATTAGCAATGCAAATTTTTTTGTTCCAGTGGCAAAACTACTTAAAATACCATCCTAGGGCGAAGTTGTTAAAGGATTTAGAAGTCTTGCAAGGAGGAGCTAGTGAAAATATGTTGAAAGATACAACTAAGGATGCTCCAGTGATATTACAGAATATGGATAGGGGCATAGGAAATGAACAACATCGGCCATTCTTTATAAATTTGTCAATGAATGACCACCTCTTACATAATTGCATGCTTGATTCAGGTGCATCTTCAAATGTAATGACTGAGAAAGTCATGGAGCGACTAAATCTAAGAATATCTATGCCATACCACAATATTTGTGTCAACGATTAAAAAATAATTCAAGTATATGGGTTGGTAAAGGATCTATGAGTTCATTTAGCAACATACCCAAATAAAATGATCACTATGGATATTGCGGTAATAGATGTACTTGATGCATGGGGCATGCTCTTATCTAGGAAATGTGCAACACACTTGGGTAGTAGCATCCAAATGGACTTATCATATTCCACCATCCCAACAATGGATAAAACTTTTGTCATGCTTGATCAGGAATTTGAAATAATATACCATGTGCAAAAGCCATAAGGAGCCAAACGATGAGATAATTTGTGGGTCATATAAGCATGGGAGTTTGTGGTATTGTCAAATTCTTTAGCACCCATGAATGATAAAGTTAAATATGACGAGGATGATAAATTTGGGCATTCAACAAAATAATTTGATATATCAAACTTAAATACAATACCTAAGGAACCAAGAAGTAAGGTAGAGAAGTCGGGTGTTCCATCATCACATCAACTCATAGAGAAATCGACAAAAAATTAGCAAAGAAAAAAGACAATCACCTTTAGACTGTTAGCACTGGACAATGTAGATCATCAGTGGGTTGGAAATCATAAAAGAAAAATAAAAAGGAGAAATAAAATTGGTGGCCACATATAGGTTAGCATTGGGACAAGTCAAGATCACAAATTGGTCAGAATGGGAAAAGTCGCATCGGAGAAAGAGCCAATGGATTCCCCTGTGAGCAGGAAAGTACTCAAGGTGGGCTTCACTGAGAACATCTAATGCCTAAGGGGCATTCTATGTAAAATATTTCTTCCCTTGCCTTTTATTTCTTGTATTTTATTTCAACAATTTCATTTAAGCATTGTCATTTCCTTTTATTTAAGTTGTTAGAATAATTATGACTTTATATGATGCATCTGTTTCTAATATCTTTTGTTGCAAGATGTTTGTATATATTCTAGATTCTAGAGTTCTTGCATGCTCTCCTGAAGATCTAGCACACGTCCCCATGTGGAGCCAGATGTTCCTTTCTCATATGTACATGGAAAGAAGTGAAGGCCCCATTTCCCAATGGATAGGGAACCTATCAATTTTTTTGATGATTAGAAGTCCACTGGGACATTTTGCCTCTTTTCTCTCTCTGTATTCTCTCTCCTCTCCATGCAAATTTTGCACCCCATGGGGGAATTGTAATGAATAACACTAGCATGATGAAGTTATGTAACAGACATACCCTTGGGACCAGGTTACTAAGGAAGTCACTCTAGATGTTTTTTTACTTGATTAATTATTTTCGCTTTTGAGAGATAAATAATTAATCGACTTTTTTCGCTCATATCTTCCAAAGTTGGAGTGGGTCTTAATAGTTGGGCATTGAGTGTGTTTTTAAGTTTAAGGTCAATGTATATTACCATGATAGGCATTTCCTAGAGTCTAATGAAATTGCATTAGGTATTTTTAGGATTTTTTAATAACTAAAAATTTCCTGCAAAACGAGAATTTTTAATAAATTTGTATCTAATAAGTTAAAAATTGGCACTAGGAAATGTTGTATGGCACGTGAGTACTCAAAATTCATACTCATAGTACTAGAATTATCCTAGTACCCATTTAGGGGTGAAAAAAAAAATATTTCTCCATGAAAATTCATTGTTACTCATAAAAGTGAGAAAAAGCCAAAGAAAATTCAAAATTAAATAATTGGGAACATCCAAGAAGCATGTTTTGATTTGAATAAAATTCACAATTAGTCAAGTGAAATGATTTGGCATCCAAAGGCTGAGTTAAGCCCAAGTCAAAGGGCCACCTAAGAGCATCACGAATTTGTCCATATGGAGGGAGGGTTCTTCCTTAGATTACTGCCACAAGTTGCCACATAGAGGGGGCCGAGTTGGTTCTTTTATTGTTGTTGAGTTGACTTGAAGTTAGTGAGAGTTATCTCCCCCTTCACTCCTCTCCTCCACACTTGGAAACCAATTTCCATATGCACACTTGTGATAGCCCCCACGCGGCTCTCCATAGCATCCACATACAACACAATTGGTTGCCCCTCTTGTTGCCTATGCATAGTTAGGAGATATGCTTCAACCACTTGTACCAATACTTGGATAACTTGTCGACCATCTCATCCACCTAGAAGCCATACACAACACTCAAGGGGAAACTGTCTACACTAGAAATTCATGGGGATTGCAAGGAGATCCAAGAAGCCACTTACAACGACTTAGAGCATCTCGTTGGGCTTGGGATCACCATCAACTTGGAAACTTGTAAACCATTTTGTCATTGGGATTTGCTCTCATTATTCTATATATTATAACCCCCTCTCTCATTGAAAGCTAGTGTTGGAAGCTTGAGATTGGATAATTGTTGTTGATATTACTTTGCAATTGTATCATATTTATCAATAAAGAAAGACATTGGAGATCAAATTTGAGGTAACTTTGTACATGTTCATATTTGAATTGCTTTCAATTTTGTACCCTAGGCCCTAGTAGGGGCATCGTTGTCCAAGGAGAAGGTTAGTAAGTGTTTACTACATTTTTGTTCGCTTACATTCTAGAATTGATTAACACATGCATTTCTCAGTTGAATAGCATGTTTAATCTTGTTTAAGTCACCACCTATGCTACTAATATTGTCTTGCAAGATTTTTAGTGTGATACAGGTTACCTCTAGGTTGGATTTGGGGGCGTTCTCAACTAAACCAACCATATTCAAGCCTACGTATAAGCACTAATCCCACTTGTTACCACACAATCTAGCAGGGCCCTATGAGGGGAAACCTAAGGGACAACTACTATACTAAGTAATAACAATGACCCATTGTCACCTCAATCAATGTCCCTTGCTCTTTATGAAATTTCACGGATGGGAGGAGTCCCGGTAGGTAGAAAATCACTTGAAATAAATACGTCAGTAACTAGGGACTTAGTGATTGCATAAATCCCATTCAAGGAGAGACATAATAAAGGCTCGATGCTCCAAAGAAGCTAACACACTCTCCAAGAAAGACATTAGGGAGAGAAGATGAAGACCTGGGGTTTGAGATATGCAATGATAATATGTATTCATAAGGTCAAGACTTTAGGGGATGGGGTAGGGCCTCACAAAGGAGCTCTATGTAATAATTTAACACTTCTAAAAGTCTCTTCACTCTCTTTGAAAGAACTAAGGAAGGTTTGCTCTAGACTTAGGTTTTATGAATAAGCGTGGGAAGAAATACTTCCAAGATACTCGCTAGGTCAAGGAAATGAAGGAGAAAGGATTTCTTATGATTTATTCCAATGAATATTAAGCTCATACAACCCTCAAAGAAGTCCCCAAGGTGAGAGAGAAATACCTAGGTTTCCCCTCTTGGAGTGACACCTAGGGAAAGAGATTTTATGGAGCTTAGACCCTAAGCTTGATGTGCGGACCCTCAGATTCCCAAAAATCACCTCCCTAAATTTTTTCTGTTAGCCCTAGATTTCTGCCCTACCTTTAGGGGATAAAAATTTAGAAAGAGAAAATATGGAGAACAGAAGAGTTTATCACCAAACTTTTTGGATTAGTGCCTAGTCCTTTGTGCTATGGAGTCTTAGATGATTTAAAATTGCCCCAAACCGTCCTTAAGGAGGCTAAAGATTGATGCCACAGAAACCAACCTTTAACATTTACCCACTCAAGATTTATGGAGTTTTATGGAAGAAAGACTAAATTTCATCCACTAGGAACATTCATCATTTGTCATACAATGAGTAACATATGCAATTTCCAACCAAGAAGCTTTCCAAAAAATGATTTTCAATAATTAGGGAAAAATAACATTAACCTAGTTGCAACAATTCCATACATTAGACCAAATTCCAAGAAAATATTCAACAAGAAGCACTTGCGAGATGACAATATGATATATCCATCCACAAATCATGAGATAACTCCAAAGAAGATCGAAAAATCTCAGCTTCAAATGTCAAAATGCATCTAAGAGAAGAATCCAAGTGATGATGATGATGCTCTCACAAATGAGAGTCATGTTTATTTATATGATGCTCCTATTAATTCAAATTATCCTAATAGCCCCTACAATGATAAAATAATGTGCAAGTAACATGTCCTTGGTGACAAGCCCACCAAAGCTCATAAAGTGATGAAGAAGCCATAAGTGAGCCAAAATGATGAAACCATGGTGTAGAGGCGTTGTTGGAAGGCTGAGATGAGTCCTCAAGGTGCCATAATGAGGGCGAGGGCTCCATGAATGATGAACAAGGGGTTGGTCCCTCAATCTTTGTGCAAATGATCATGTGGTGCTCCAAAGTGGCTCTAGCACACAAGTAGTGGTCTTATAGGTATCTTGATGAAAGATAAGCCTACAAATTGCTCTAAATGAGGGCATGGAAGATGGTGCTTTCCCTCCCATGTATCAAGGATGAGACAAACCTCCTCTGGGCCTTGTATCATCTACCAAACCATGTATATATTGCCAAGTCGGTTGGGGGCACTGCTGGTCCAAGTGCATCATCTCACATATTATGTGGGGCAATGAATAAGTTGATGAAAGTGTAGAGGGAACCCATAAGATGAGACAATGCTATCTCACATGACGGAGTCCCATGGCTCTCAACACATCCCCTACAAGTGTTAATATGATCCTCTAGTGGGATTGGGACCCAGTTAAGTTGCCCAACCCATGATGAAACCATCTGCTAATCCTGTATAAGATCTAATGCGTCTCCTCACCTCATGTACAATAATTCATTAGTGCATCTAAGTGAATCAAACTTGTTATTCTAGGGAACAAATGAGACTTTATGATGGGTTTCCCTTCCAAATTTTTGGCTTTGAGCGTGTAATGGTGTTACCTCCCTAGGCAAGAGTGGTTAATAAATAACCCTATTAGGTTTTCCTAGCCCCTAAAGAGAAGGACATGTCTAAGGTACATCCTTCAAGTGGTAGGTGTCATGTGGATAATGATGAGGTGGATTGGGACATAGGGGTCTCAAGGCCAAATGCCATGAGCTCAAGGGTGGTAATGACGAGGGATGTCCACATATTTGAGTGTATGAATGTAGGAGGGATCGATTGTGGTACATGAGTTACCCTGACCTTTATTTTTCCACCCTTCTTCATTTTCCTTTTGGCTTTTATTGAATTTTCTTTTATTTCACTGCTTGGGGCTCCAGGGGATGAGAGCATGTTGTGTATGATATAACATAGATTACCCCCTTAAGGTGGCGTAGTTCATTTCCCAACAAGGGTTGGGACATGCATGAGTTCCTTAATGACATAGGGGTCACTCAAGGGGGCCCTACAAACCAGGGTGATGGCCATAATGATAATGCGTAGAGCTCATGTTTGTTTTTTTCCCATGTGCTAAATTCATTGCCCCGACCATATTTTGCATTTTGTGGTATTATTTCCTTTTGTATGTGGCCATGATATGCTTTTATCTTTATTTTTTTAGTTGCATCAACTTTCGAGGCATCATTCTAGGCCCGACCGAGACATGTGGACAAGGGGAGGGTGAGTACCAGAGCCTTGCGAACCCCGTGGTCATGTGGACCAAGAGAGGGAAGATGATGAAATAAGGCATGTAATGTGTGGCGGGGAGTGAAAAATGTGGAATGGGAAAATGAGACTGCACTACCAAAATTGGGGTTTCCCAAGTAGTGCCCATCCTAAATCGTAAGCCAGTAAGAGAGATCCCATAGGATTAGGGTTGAGGATTAACCCCCCATTTAAGGTGAGGGAACAAGGCTATAGTTGAAACTCTTCCTCCTTCCAAGTCACCAAATAATCCATACCCAAGTGTGCCTAAGATAAAAACCACAAATACCTGATTGCACAATGAAAGACATACCTTTCGTATTGGATGGACCACCTTCAAACATACACTCTCGACAGATGGGCGAAGGGACATATGAGTGGCTTAGGGAGATAATATTAACTGGCACGATATCGACTACATTGGTGGTTGCAAGGTTGCTGGCTTCCCACTGAAGGCAAAACTAAAAGAAAAAATTCTACCATGGGGTCACCCACTGGTGGTGGGTAACATCTAGCTCCAACTGGGACATGAGATCTCTATGGAGTGCACATGTACTCGAACGAGAGGTCATGAGAACACTAGAAATCCTCTGGGACCTCAGATCTATATCATGCACATCACAAACAAATGTTGGATGCATTTGTCCTGCACATACTTTATCACCCATGTTTTCATCAAAATAATAAAACCATATAAAAATAAAATCTATTCTAAAATGAAAATTTAATCTACATGCATCTACTCTAGCATGAGAACATGACATGATGATGTTAGATATGCAAAAGCAATATGTAATGCATCCCACTCTAACGTGCATATTCCATTATGCATATGCTAAGTGTAATCATAGAAACAATGTAACCAACATATCATTAAATCAATATAAGGACACTTTCCCTTTTGATACCTCATGCTATAAGTCCAAGAGAAAAGATAGGAACAATCATATGGAAGATCACAAGGGTGGGAGGCGGGAAAATATGAGATCCATACATTATAGAAAGGAGTAATGGATAAAGGGAAAGACAACAATTTGCAAAATCAGATCCTCTCCTATAAACAAAGAATGGAGGATTGAATGACCAAGTTCATGAACTTTATATCAAGATCCTTCTTAGTGATGTTGTGATCCATAGGGTCCTTAGAAACGTGATGAGAAGGATGAAGGGCTAGCTGGTATGAAAGGCCATAACCATATCTAGGAGTGGGAAATGACATATGCTCGTCATCATTAATAATTATGGATCGTGGAATGATGAGGGTATCTGTGGATGGCTCGAATATACCCCCATGATTATAATGAAAAGTAGGGAGATTCAAGGCCACTGTTGATCTTATCATCATCAACATCATAGATAAGGTCCTTATCAAAACGATGTCCATCGATCTCCCACTTCCCTTCTTCAAGATGCATGTAATCACTAATGTCAACGTTCAAGGGGTTAATGGGGTCATCCCTCTCAAGGTCCTCCTCATGTTCAATGAAGGCTTCCTCTTGAATATCTAATGCTTGGAAAGCTTGTTCCCTAGCTCGAAAATGCTCAAGGAAGTTGTTAAAGAATGGTTCAATTAACGAAATGCTCCTAGGCTCACAATTTTTAGAACCATGAGTTGTGACCATAGAGGGACCTTATGAACAACATTATGAGGCCATCATGATGAACCACCTTAGCCTTTGAGGTATATGTAGCAAAATTTTCCAAATGATCAATTGCAGAAGATGGATCACCATCAAACTTGGGCACCCCACATATTGTGGTCTAGGTGACATGATTAGGGTGTTTAGGAATGCCAACGAAGTCCAAGGTGCATATTTGATCAAGGTAAGACATTCTATTAGGTTAAACATATCAAATATGCAGGAGTCACCAAGGTGGATTCAAAATGCCTTGAGAGATGCTTGCTTCACCCTACAAGCATTGACTTTGATGTTCAATGAAGAAGAAGGGCTTCGTTCTTCCAATGGAGTCACCAAAAGAGGATCTATATTGTCTTAAAAATAATCACTTATTCAAATATTAGACCAAGGAAGTAGACCTGCCTCCTCCCCGACAACGATGCCAAAAATGTTACCAGAGAATCTAGAAAGGCCCTAGGAGGGGAAATCTATGGGAAAACTACTAGACTAAGCGACAACAATGGGAAAATGACCTACTGTCAGCTCAGTTGATGTCCCCTACTCTTTACGAACTTTCATCAATGGGAGGAGTCCCGACAGGTAGAAAATCACTTGAAATGGACATGCCAATAATTAGGGACTAAGTGATTTCACAAAGCCCATTCAAGGAGAGACACAATAAAGGCTCAATGCTTCAAAGAAGCTAGCACACTCTCAAAGAAATACCTTGGGGAGAGAAGATCAAGACCTAGGGTTTGAGATATGCAATGGTAATATGTATTCCTAAGGTCAAGACATTAGGGAATGAGGTAGGACCTCTCAAAGGAGCTATATGTAATGATTTAACACTTCTAAAAGGCTCTTCACTCTCTTTGAAAGATCTAAGGAAGGTTTGCACTAGACCTAGGGTTTTATGAATAAGCGTGGAAATAAATACTTCCAAGTTACTCACTAGGTCAAGGCAAGGGAGGAGAAAGGGTTTCTTATGATGTATTCTAATGAATACTAAGCCCATGCAACCCTCAAAGAAGTCCTCAAGGTGAGAGAGAAAGACCTAGGTTTTCCCTCTTGGAGTGGCACCTAGGGAAAGAGATTTTATGGATGAAATTCGGGCGAATGCCCACCGAACTTGGAGCATAGGTAGCCTAGCATCTAAGCTTGATGTGTGGACCCTCGGATTCCTGAAAAATTACGTCCCTAAAATTTCGTTGGAAGCCCTATATTTTTGCCCTACCTTTAGGGGATTTAAATTTAGGAGGAGAAATTATGGAGATTCAGAGAAGAGTTGATCACCAAGCTTCTTGGACTAGTGCCTAGTCCTTTGCGCTATGGAGTCTTAGATGATTTAAAATTGGCCAAAACCATCCTTAAGGAGACTAAATATTGATGCCCTAGGAACCAACCTTTAACATTTACCCACTCAAGATTTATGGATTTTTATGGAAGAAAGACTAAATTTCATCCACTAAGAACATTCATCATTTGCCATACAATGAATAACATATGCAATTTCTAACCAAGAAGCTTTCTAAAAATGATTTTCAATAATTAGGGCATAATAACATTAACCTAGTTGCAACAATTCCATACATTAGACATAATTGCAAGAAAATATTCAACAAGAAGCACTTACAAGATGACAATATGATATATCCATCCACAAATCATGAGATAACTCCAAAGAAGATCGAAAATTTCAGCTACAAATGACAAAATGCATCTAAGAATATCCAATAGTCTCCAAAGAAAAAGTGTGAGTTCTTTACAAGAGACGAATCCAAATGATGATGATGATGCTCTCACAAATAAGAGATCTTTATTTATATGATCCTCCTACTTATTCGAATTAGCCTAATAGCCCCTACAATCATAAAATAATGTGCAAATAACATGTCCTTGGTGACAAGCCCACCAAGTAGCTCATAAAGTGATGAAGAAGCCATCCATAAGTGAGCTGAAATGATAAAACCATGGTGTAGAGGGGCCGTTGGAAGGCTGAAATGAGTCCTCAAGGTGCCATAATGAGGGAGAGGGCTCCATGAATGATGAACAAGGGGTTTTACCTTAATATCTTCCCAAATGAGCATGTGGTGCTCCAAAGTGGCTCTAAGGCACAAGTAGTGGTTGCATGAGTCTCTTGATGAAAGATAAGCCTGCATACTACTCCAAATGAGGGAATAGAAGATGGTGCTTTCCCTCCCATGTCTCAAGGATGAGACAAACCTCCTCTGCGCCTCGTATAAGCCTCCAAACCCTGTATATATTGCTAAGCCGACTGGGGGCATTGTTGGTCCCAGTGCATCATCTCACATATAATGTGGGGCAATGAAAACGCTGCTGAAAGCGCTAAGGGCACCCATAAGATGAGACAATATTATATCACATGACAAAGTCCCATGGTTCTCGATGCATCCCCTACAAGTGTCAATATGATGCTCTCGTGGGATTAGACCTCAGTTAAGTTGCCCAACCCATGATGAAAACCACTTGCCAATCCTGTATAAGATCTAATGCATCTCTTCACCCTCATGTACAATAATTCATGAGACTTCATGATGGGGTTCCCTTCCAAATTAGGGGCTTTGAGCATGAAATGGTGTTACCTCCCTAGGTAGGAGTGGTTAATAAACAACCCTATTAGGTGTTCCCAACCCCTAAGGTACGTCATTCAAGAGGTACATGTCATGTCGATAATGTTGAGGTGGATTGGGACACAGGGGTCTCAAGGATGGTAATGCTGAGGGATGTCCACATATTTGGGTGTATGAATGTAGGATAAAGAAATTATGATACATGAGTTACCTCGACCTTTGTTTTTCCACTCTTCATCATTTTCCCTTTGCCTTTTATTGTTTTTTTTTTTATTTTACTACTCGGTGCTACAGTGGATGAGAGCATGCTATGCATGATATAGTAGTGATTACCCCCTTAAGGTGGGGCAATTCATCGCCCACTAGGTGTTGGGACATGCATGGGTTCATTAATGATGCATGGGGCACCCAAAGGGGTCCTAGGAACCAGCGTGATGGCCATAATGATACGGGGTAGAACTCATGTTTGGCTTTTTCCCATGTGCTAATTTTATGGTCCCGACCATCTTTTGCATTTTGTGGTATTATTTCCTTTTGTATGTGCCCATGATATGCTTTTATATTCTTTTTTTTCTGGCTGCATCAACCTCTGGGGCATCGTTCCATGCTCGACTCAAACATGTGGACAAGGGGAGGGTGAGTACCAAAGCCTTGTGGACCCAGTGGTCATGTGGACTTATAGAGGAAAGATGATGAAATAGGGCATGTAATGTGCATAGGGGAGTGAAAATGTGGAATGGGAAAACGAGACCGCACTACCAAAATCAGGGTTTCTCTAATAGTGCCCATCCTAAATCTGTAAGCTAGTAAGGGAGATCCCACAGAACTAGGGTTGAGGATTAAGCCCCCATTTATGGTGAGGGAACAAGATTACAATTGAAACCCTTTCTTCTTCCAAGACACCCAATAATCCATACACAACTGTGCCCAAGAAAAACACGCATAAGCACTTGATTGCATAATGAAAGACATACCTTTAGGATTGGATAAACCACCTTCAAACATATACTCTCGACAGATGGGCGAGGGGACATAGTATTGGCTCAGGGAGCGAAGATGAACTGACACAATATTGGCTACACTAGTGGCTATCAAGGTTGCTAGCTGCCGATTGAAGACAAATCTAGGAGAAAACTTTCTCATATGGGGTCACCCACTGGTGGTGGATAACACCACTCACATTAAGTTACTCCAAAGGACTTCAAGAGGATTTCAAGTGGAATTCAAAGGCCCCAAAATTTCATTCATCCTTCCTCATAAAATTTTAAAATTCTATTGAAGTTTATTGGTTCTATTTATGAGAGTTACATTGTTATATCTAACATCTCAAGGCTTGTTATTTTTTGAAGTTATAACAACAATCATTTAGCTAAGAAAAGACCAAGTTCTCTTGATATTTCCTTAGCTAAATAGTGTAGTAAACTTAGTGGTTTAATTGTAGAATTTTCACTTGGTTTTGGGATAACACATGCTAATATTTTTTAGGTGTTTTAAACTCATTTCCATCATTTTCTAAGCTAACGGATTGATGGTTTTTAGCAGGTCCATGGTTTTACAAGGGAAGATATTGGCAAAATTTCGTCAATAATGAAGATTTGGAGCAACCAAAGAAGACCTATAACCTTCTACCTTGTAGAAACATCAATTTTGACCATTTTAACCTCTCAAAGAGCCAAAATAATCCCATTGTTTATGAGGGATTTCATTTTTAATTCCATCTATCATTTTTCAAGCCCCTTTATTCACAAGGGATTGCTTTTCCTCTTTTGATCCCTTTGATTTCAAGGGATTCATTAGAGCATTGTAACTTTTTCGGGAGTTAAGGGAGTCCCCTAAGCATCCCTTCTCCCCATTTGGGGATCTACTTGTGATTGTACCTCTTTGTGATTTGCTTTTCTTTGTGGGATCTAAAATTAGCCTTAGAGTAGAATAATCACATAACATTAGAATATGTTGCAATTTCTATTTATTTAAATCACTCATGCAATATAGTTTAGATTTACTTTCATTTCATTAAAACAATCTAACTACAATCTAGAATAGTTTTCCTTTTGTTCCTAGATTATATTAATTCTAATTTCTTGCTTTAGATTAGATTTTATTTTATGTTATTAGCTTAGATTTCATTTCTTGCAAGGAGTAAAGAACCTCCATCAAATTCTTTCCTATTGTCCGTTGTTGCAGACCTAGCCCAATCCTTGGAAGAAATCACAAAAGAGCCCATTGGTTGAAGTAGATTAATTAGGAACCCCCTCTTCTATGTCTTCTTATTATGAGATTGGGGAATATCAATAGATGTTTGACTTGCTAAACCATGTTAGGGGCTCATTATCCCTATTGTTAGATCTACTTGTGGATGGGCTCACTTGTGGGCTCTCGAGGGTACTCATTGAAGCCTAAACTTCCCCTTGTAGGATCCCCTTGCAATTTTCCTTAACCTAGCAAGGATAAGGCCTGAAGAGGAAACCAACTTTAGATTAGTTTTATTTTTTGCAATCACACATTGCATGTTGTGCACCCACACACCTAATCAATCTAAACCCATGTGAAAATATAATCTTTAATTAAAATCAACCAAGTACACTCCATCACATTTCTATTTTTCATCATTTGATATTAGATCATTATCTCATTGCCACTTTGCATTTCAAGTTGATTTACTTTTGGCAATTTTATTTCCAAGTTCAAGTACATTTATATTCAAGCACTTTATTTCCCAAGTACTTTTAATTCAAGCATTTTTCTTTCAAGTCTTTATTTTTCAAGTAATATCTCACAATTTGATCTTTTATTTCAAAGCTATCCTACTTGGCATTGGTCTCTATTGGGTTATCATTTGTGAGAATTTCATTCAATTGATTATTGTTGTTACATCTATTGTTTATGAATGATCACGGTGCTTATGTTTATTTGCTTGTGAAATCATTTACATGCTTTGAAGATTACATGTTGCAATTCATTTATTGATGGTTGAATGTATCTTGTGTACTTTTTTTTAACTCCTAGAACTTGATTTAATTTAACTTAGCTTAAATCAAGCCTATAGTAGTTTTTGTCTTGTAAGGCCCACTGCCCTTGGCTTCACTAAGAGTTAGCCTAGATGAAGGAGTTGAGATTTGAGTGACAACTACTCAACTCAAGACTTGCCTCCAAGGCCACACCAAGTGGAGTTAAATTTTTTCTTTATGTTAGCCCAAGTGTGGATTTAGGCAACAATATGTGACATCACCAATCCGCTCCAAAACTCAAAATGGCCCCTCAAACCTCCTAACCAATGATCTAGACATCCCAATAGGTGACAATAACTACTCCTTAGTCATCTTAACGAAGACCATATTTCCCACACTAAACTCTACATCTTTCCTATTCTTGTCTACCCACTTCTTCATCCTCTATGATGCCTCTATCAAGTGCTCTCGGGCCATCTCCAACATCTCTTGCCAACAATTCATGAACTTCAAAGCCAAAGGATTCCTCCCATAGTATCCTTGCATGACCATGTGTGGAGTGATGGGAATTTTCCCTTGAACAAACTCAAATGGACTATACCATGTAGAATCACTTTTCTACAAGTTGTAATTGAACTAATTTGCATCCAACAAGCTTGGATAATTCTCCTAATCGACCCTCACATAATGCTCGAGGTAATCCTCTAGTAGGGAGTTGATATGCTTCGTATGTCCATTTATTTGTGAATGAAAACTAGAACAATGCAACAACTTCATTCCCACAAGTTTGAATAAGGAGGTCCAAAACTTCCCTATGAATCTTGTATCTCTATTCAACACAATGCTCAATGGTAAACCCCAGTACTTCACCACATTTTTGAACAAATTCTCTTTATTCTCTTCTGCATTGCATGGTATCTTTGCACATCTTTGTAGGTACAAGATGACATACTTAGAGAATCAATTCACAATTACCAACACTCCATTATACCCTTGCATCGCCGACAACTGCAAGATGAAGTCCATTGAGACACTTTCCCAAGGCCTCTCTAGAATCAGTAAAAGGTGCAACAATCCTACCTACACCATTGTAGGCCCGAACCATTCATAATTGTTTCTCCATCCTTCACATCTTGTTTTGGCTTGTTCCATTCCGTTTCAGTCAAGTTCAATTAATTTTCTAAGTATCTCAACTCATTCCATTGTCTCTCTACTTATATCACACACGTTCTTTCGTGTGACTTTGTCTCCGCCCATTCGTGCAAGTTAGCTTGGTCGAGCCAACACTCGTCTTGCACACAACACCAAATTTTGTTATACCAGGTTCTTCTGTAGGGAACCAAATTTAGTTTCGTTGGGAACCAAATGTCATTCCAGCCGATTTGTCCATGCCTTCGGTCCACCCATCCCGTCTCAGTCGTTGCTCTCAACTTGTCTCATCTCGGGTGCTCTTGGCACGTCTTGCCCAAGTCGTCTCGCCTGACTGGCACAACTTCGGTTTTTCGACCCCTCCTCCATAACATCACATTTCTTGTGACAGGGGCATCACCCCAAACAAGTCGTCTCATCAAGGCCTTAGAGAGCGCACCTTGGCACATAGTTGGGATGAGGGCATGCCTTGGCGCCCTGGGGCTTGACAATAACACTTGTTAATGGGACACTATTGGGGAAGCTTTTAGAAGATGGTGTTCAAATAAGGAGACAAAGAGATACAAAGCTCTCCATCTCAATTATGCTTGATGACTTTGGTTGGTTACAAATGCCAAAGTTTCCAAAGGTGTGAGCATTCATCATCTTCAATGTGCCACACAAAGTCTCAACATCATCTACACTTTTCCTCAAATGTCTTTCTCTTCCTCACACTTTTTTAACAAATCACATAAACAAAGGAATTCATTAGGTTCTCTTTTGTTACATCCCTAGTTTGACAGTTTTTGCAGGGAGCTTACTAAGCTACTCACTTGTTCATGAGTTGGTTTCCATACAACTAGGCTCATTAGCCGGTTTCATTTCCTTTCCCGTTGGCGTCAATGGTCACGCATCCTTGGCCCTCCTTTCTCTTCTTTTTCTAAACTTTGAAAAATAAGACAGATTTGACCTCAGCCTTACTCTATGGCATAGAACCTTAGGTTCTCTTTTGATGGAGCTTCACAAGGAATTATATTCGTATTCCCTAGTCATATAATACCATTTAAAGTTGGAATGAGTCTTGTAATAAACCATTTTTGTGAACGAATGACTCTCAAATTGGTTCTCAAGTTGGCTCAAGAAAGACAAGTTACACAAATTCAAATATTTGGAGACTCACTTTCATTCATTCCATGAATGGATCACAATGATGAAGTTGTCGTAGCCAGCAGCGATATGAGGGAGGTGGATGGAAAAGCTATTGACTCTTCTGTCACGGTCGATATATATGTCTTGGCCGATGTCATGAGTCATTTGAGGACCATTCATCTAAACAAAAGCATCAGAGATTTGGGAGAGCTTCAAGTGAAGATTGTGAATTTTGGAACACAGAGTCATCTTGCCTTCTTCAGTGCGTCAACTCTTTGTAACATTTATTCCTATATATTGAAAACTGTTTCAGCAAAGGATATTGTCCAATTGCAAGCAATACAAAGTACAGAAAACGAGATAGCTCAGGTGCCTGAAGAAAGAAAAAATTGTGGATCTTGTCCACCATTGGAGTATATATACCATATTTTTAACAAATTTGCAGCCAGTCCTGCCCTGTTTAGTGAAGATAAGAGGGATGTTCTTTTCAATGTACTATTAAGCACCAAAGTCGACGATCAAAACTGTAATGATCATGCATTTTAGAATGTCTTGAGATCTCTTCGTCAACAACTGAAGAAGGAAAAAGGTAAAGATTTCTCAAACATAGAGATTCAAATGGATGTAAAAAGATTTGATCCATGGATATCTGGGGCTCGGTTGATCTTACGGGCTTGACAATTAAGGCTATGGGAACATGGATTCGCACCCTTGCTTGCCTTGTTCCTATCCAAATAGCCTGAGCAGAAAACAATGGACTGCTTTCTCTCAAGGACGGGCTTCAGATACCAACGGAACTGAGTTATAAAGACAGTTTATCTCTGGCAAATTTGATTACTTTTGGAATTTATGATGCAGTTCTTAGAAACTGGGAGGGTGAAATTATGGTGATATCATCCATGGGAAAACAAAGTAGTGGAAAATCTTATTTGTTAAATCACTTCTCAGGGTCTCTTTTGGATGTGGCAGGTGGAAGGTGTACTGATGGAGTGTGGATGACTGCGAGAGCAGCAGAGAAACGCATCTATGTCGTGCTGGACTTTGAAGGACTGGGTAGTTTTGAGCGGACAGAGCAAGAAGATATGCTCCTATCGGTTCCATATGCAGCTAAAAGCAATTTAACAATCTTCAGCAACTAGACTTGTCACTCACATTATAGTTGCAAAAGAGTCATGATTTTGTCTTGGACATTCAACGAGGCCAAAAATTCTGGCATGGATCTGGGTGATTGTAAAAGCCTATCATTCTGGATACCAAGGGATTAACAAATGCAAATTGTGTGCAGAGTAACTGTCAGCAGTTCCCTTGCAAAAGATGGCGACATGACAACTTTTCTCTGCTCAACTCAAGCATTATTTTACAATTACAAACAACTTCCTATTCAACGCATGCTAGACTTTGACTTTCTCTGCAGTTAGTTTCCTTTTGCTTCTTCAATGGCTTCGTAAATGTTCTCCTTACATGGGGAAGCTTGCACAAAACATTTGATTCAATTTCATCTTAATTTAGTTATAGTATGGTGGAGGATAGCTGAGATCAGTTTTGTTTACATTTCAGGTAGAGAGACAACGTCTGTTGCTGGAATCATCAATTCTGGTTCCGAAGAATTTCAGAAACTGTTCTTTGGGAAGGAAGAAATTGCCATACCTGTTCATTCAGCATGAGTCTCTTCCCTTACTCTGCGGCAAGTATTCTATGGGTGTTTTGTTTCAAATCATTTGAACTTAAAATCTTGAATGTTTTTTATAACACTTCTGTGCATATTTTGCGGTATTGAGGCTGCATACAAAGCCCATCCGATGTCTTCATCAATTTTGCATCGTTTAGAAGGCACCTTTAATAAATTTTTGCTGTGGGTTTGATTTTATTCTTATACCATCTTCATCTTGAGATATGGAAGATAGGAGAAAGGAATATTGTCTCTCCCGGTAGCTCTCTCCTGTTCTTCCAGACCATACCATTATAGTTTCTGCTAACCATATTCTCAACAGTCTTCATTTGAACCCTCTCCCATATCTGCTGCTCGCTAATCTGTAAAGAGAGTGCATGCTGTCTGTGCAGTGCATTTGCTTCCCCCTGCCTGCTCTCAAGCAGCCAACAATCAGAGTAGCAGCTATAATAGCAGGTGTCCCGGAAGGAGATACTAAACTTTTGATTGCTTATGCCCGTGCTAATAATAAGGTAAAAACAATTTTCATTAACATTATTTCCCGGATGGTTTTTGATTATCTTGTTCGCCAAGAAAATCTAAAAGATCGGCTGTGTGAGATGAGACAAGGAAATTAAGGGATGGTTGTCACTTTAGTTTTTTATTAAAGGTCCCCTTTCAGTGTTATGGACTTTATGAAGGTTACTATAGAACAGAGTCAGAATTACCCTTTTCCTTTTTTTTTTCCTTAAAAAAAACCGTAATTTTATTTAATGATAAAATGACCTTGCATGCATTCGAAATAAGGGTTCATAAATAGGATCAGATCCCCAGATAAGGCAATAATCATACAAAAAGATTCAGAGTACATGTTTAAAAATGTAAAATGCAGTGTTAAACCACCATAGGCAAGCATTTATACTGTCCACAAATGACTAAATATAGTCCTGATGCATATCTATATAGTCCTGATACCGTTTTCCTAGTTGATGCTAAATGCTTAAAAATGTACTGCAGCTTATAATTGGGCCTGCTACTGTAGGTGGAATTCAGACCGGAGCATTCAACATTGGTGATACAGCTAGCACAATTGACAACATTATTCAGTGCAAGCCGTACAGACCAGGATCTGTTGGCTTTGTTTCTAAATCTGTAATTATCTTAAGCTCCCTCTTAGGTTGGAGTTGTCTTGAGCAATACTCTGCTCTAACATGTTCCTAACTCTTGAATCCACTTGTATCTTGAAATTTTGCTGTAATCACGAAACCATTTTATTTGTAACGAGGTTTTGCCATCGTGGTCGTCATAGAAAATTCGCTAATTGAGTTGTAAGTTTATAATCACCTTGGGGTTGCTCCAGGTTTCGGGGAAATCAAACTAAGCTTGAAGTTGATTTTTACTCATTATCTTTTCGTACTTATAGATGTTTACCTTAATAAATATATGACAGATTTTAATGGAAGTGAACAGATATTTAACATATTCCAAATGAATGAATAAATACATGACATATTTTAATGGAAGTGAATAGATATTTAACAGATTCCAAATGAATAAATATATGACAGATTTTAATGGAAGTGAATAGATATTTAACAGATTCCAAATGAAGATAGATTTTTCTTAATTATTGTATATTATATATATAATAATAATTAGTGTGTTTTTTATCATTAATATATAATATATAATAATAATGAGTGTGTATTTTTTTATCATGAAATTGAAATATATTTCTTATAAATTTAATGAATATGAAATTAAAATGAATATAGATTAATTAATTTGTTTTTAAATAAATTCATAAATTAAGATAATTTCACACTTAATTAAATTTAGCAATTTTTTAATTTTTTAAATTATATAAATTTAAATTATTTCATTCATAATTAAAATTAAGGAATAAAAAATAAAAAAAAATATTTTAAAATTAATGAATAAATAATTAAAAATATATTTTAAAATGAATCATCTAACAATTTTATTGAGCTAGGTTAGTTTTCTATTCATCCATTATTATAGTTTTCCATTGATCCAATTGGGTAAATGAGTTAAGTACTTTATTTATTTGAGGAAGCTACCCTATATTCTCAATTTGATTGTGCTATTTTCATATTGACTAGTATAATTTCACTGTAAAGTTAATCAATTAATGGGCTGAGATTGTAGTTTTCAAGTACTTGTGATTAATGGTGCTATATTATCTTAGTTTGAGTAATTTAATTATATTCCCTTTTTAAAATTCGAAAATATTAGATCAAATATACTTGTTGTTGAAATTACTACAATTTAACAATCTTATTAAAGTCTCATTACACCTTCTATTAGCGTCTCTTCAACCCTGTAATCAACAAATAGCTTAGTTTTCTAAATATAACTACACATGCCTACATTTAAAGAGAGCGACTAAATAACTTACAGATAGCAACATGTTAACTGTTGCAGAACAAACTTAATGGGTTTCAGGACATGTAGTTCTCTTCGTGCAAAGCCATGTAACCAACGAATAGCTTAGCTTAGCTTTGCAGATCAACTGTTGCAACACAACCTTATTGCAAGTCAACTATTACAGCCCAAACTTATTGGGCTTGAGAGACATATACTCCTCTTGAATCAAACCCATGTAAACGACGAATAGCTTTGTTCTCTAGATCTGAACACTCAATTAAGATGCGATTAAAGCAAAGCTACTAAATAGCTTATGGCTAGTAACAAGTCAACTGTTGCAACACAAACATATTGGGCTTCAGATATATATACTCTTTCACTAGACCGATCTAACGAACGAATAGCTTAGCTTAAACGCTTTGCAGGTCAAGGTTGCAGCATAAACTTACTAAGCTTCAGAGATTTATAATCCTCTTCAGCCAAACCCATATAATCGGCGAATAGCTTAGTTTTCTAAATCTAAATACCCAATTTAGATGCATACAATTAAAGAAAGCTGCTGAAAGGCTTATACCTGGTAGAAGGTCAACTGTTGCAGCACAAACTTATTGGGCTTCAGATATATGTACTACTCTTCACCCAAACCCTTGTAGCCAATGAATAGCTTAGCTTAGCATTGCAGGCAACTCTTGCAGCACAAACTTATTGGGCTTCAGACATATATATTCTCTAGCTTAACCAACTAAACATTTGGCCAGGAGAGCCCAACGAAATGGCTTCTGCTGTTCACCCCACCAAGGGAAAGTGTCCAGATCACTTATAGGCAAAAATACTGAGCAGGTCAACTGGAATAATTGAAAATTCCTGACACAGAATTGCATTCAAGCCTGAGCTTTGAAACGCAAAAATTCAGCACCCACATACCTGCAACCGTGAGCCACTTCCTCAAGCCCCCTCGCAGATAACTCAGAGCACTTCTCGAGTTTGAGCTACTGCAACATGTGACCTCGACCCCTGACGAGAGTGGCGAGATCATCATCGGTAACAATCATTCTGCCCAGATGGAACGCCTTGAGACAGAGATAGGTGAAGGAGATCTGGTCTATCCAGGGCTTGGCATAACCCCCACAATCGTCAGGTAGCAGATTATACATTGCGGCCCTGGGTTTCCCCTTGACCGTAAGGGACTCCAGCCTGGTGAACCTGCGGGTGAGGTCGCTGGCTTGTATCGAGTAGCAGAAGGCCACGGTCACATGCTTCCTTGTGAAGGCATCCACGCCGTACCACTTCTTGCAGCCCAGAGAGACCGAGCCGCGGTCTCTCGGATCCTCCAGCTGGCCCATAACGCACTCCAGGGCCTCGTCCGATATGCATCCATACCTCGCCCGCTTCACGGCCATCACATTCAACACAGAGAGGTGATATACTCAATGAATATATTCATATGGATTATATACACAGAACGCATGCTCGACCTCGGCCTCTGATCTGGTTGGTTCCTTGGTTGTCTTATCTCTATCTGCGATATACCTATCGCTCATTGCTCACTCATCGCATCTTACAGTAAAAATCTAAGCTTCCTGTAGGTCGGGAAAATCTCTCAGACGACAAAAGGGAAAGCAAACCAATCGTGGCCGCAGGGGAGTGGATCCGTCAGCGTCGCGTGATGGGGTTCGATTTCCGCGACTATCAAACATTATGCGAATTGTTTTTACTGAGATTTTTTTAAAGTTTTTTCATCTAAGGAAAATCTCTCAGACGACAAAAGGGAAAGCAAACCAATCGTGGCCGCAGGGGAGTGGATCCGTCAGCGTCGCGTGATGGGGTTCGATTTCCGCGACTATCAAACATTATGCGAATTGTTTTTACTGAGAATTTTTAAAGTTTTTTCATCTAATTTTGGTGAGAATTTATTGAAATATGGTAATATGTTGATTTCTGCCAGTTCTCTTTATTAAAAAAAATTGGAAGTTTTTTCCGTATTTTTTTAAATTTTGTTGAGAATTTATTGAAATCACAATTTTGATGAATAGAAGTTCTGCTAAATCATATATAGAATTGAAAAAGCAATTTAAATAACACAAATCAAGATTTCACCTCAAATTTTTTAGAGTTGTGTTTATGGAAGCAGAAGAATTGTCGGAACAGCAAAAAGTGATTAGAATTCAGGGAAAAAAATTTCAAAAAATCTTGTAATAACAATGTTTAGATCATGTTTTTGGTGGTGAAAATAAATTAACCACTATCAAGCACCCAAAATATTAACTTGACAGTGTAAATTTAGAAAAATTTTTATAGTAACCAAATTTTCCATAATATTTTGAAAAAAAAATTGTCGACTTACCACGACAATTTTTTCTACCCAAGTTCAAAAAAATCGCATTACAGACAACTTCATATTCTCTTAAATTATTTTTTAACCAAAAAAATCCATTTATTATATATCACAAGAAATATATATGAATAAAAATGTAGATGTAATAACAAATATTTATTTAAAAAAAGTTAGTCTCAAATTTATCGATGGCAACGGTTCAACGTCAAATTGCATCTCGTTAAGCCATTAAATATATTCCGAATATTCTCTCGCATCTTCAGACCCGATATATCTATATATATATATATATATATATGCGAACCAGAAATTTGAATGCAGTGGCAATGGGGGAAATGAGAGCAAATACACGTGTGTCACCGTCTATATCGTTTTTGGTATTAATGCTGTCATTCCTTGGGGTAGTGGAGAAAGGGGGATCAATTCCAATTCCAAGCACAGCAGATGGCCCGCAGAACCCAGTAACAGTGCGTTTTGATCCATCCCTTCGTAAAGGCAGCGATGACCTTCCCATGGACAATCCCAAACTCGCCAAGAGAGTCCCATCGATATTTCCAGAACAAATTTCTCTTGCTCTTTCAACCCACGATTCTATGTGGTTGTCATGGATTACAGGTATAACCACCTTAATTTTCAATCAGATTAGTCAACATATGGATGCAGATTATAATAATTTTTTGATTTAAGTGAATAAATTGGCTTTGTGCTGCAGGGGATGCTCAGATGGGGCCTACAGTTAAGCCTTTGGACCCTTCAAGTGTTGCAAGTGAGGTCCGCTATGGGACAGAGAGTGGGAAATATAAGTTTGTTCAAACTGGCGCTGCTTCTGTGTATAGCCAAATATACCCATACGAGGGCCTTCTCAATTATACTTCTGGCATCATTCATCATGTTCGTCTTCAAGGTAACTATTGCCAGAAGTCTTTTTAATCTTCGCCACAAGGGGAAAATATTTGCAAATTGCAACCTTCCCTGTTTTCGTATTCCATTTCATGAAGGCTTTTCGATGGCCTCAGGTTCCCAGCCCTTTTTAATACAATGCCATATTTTGTCTATCAAATTAGGGAACTATTCGGAGCTAATGTGGTCTTGAAATTCTTGAATTAAGATAATATTTTTTCGCTTAATGTAATCACGAAATCTGGTTACCTCACCAAACTCACAAGTCAGTATGAGTCAGGGTCTGTCAGTTATGTTATAAAAAATAATCGCAGAGATTATTCATGTGGCAACAAATTTGTATGGAGTATCATTCTACAATATCATTCATGTGGCAATTTGGAATAATGCTTACATTAGTATATAGGTAGGATGGTGAGAGTGGGTTGTTGGAGTTTTGTTGAGAGATTTTCTCAACAATATTCTTTTTGTTTGGAATCTGTTGAATCTAGTGACCACTACTGCTATTTATGTGGCTTGTAATTTGGCTTTGTGATGGTAGGATTGGGTTGTTGGAGTTTTGTTGAGAGATTTTCTCAACAATATTTTCTTTGTTTGGAATTTGTTGAATCTAGTGTCTGTTGAAGAAAGTGTAACGAGGTTCGGTATTTACAAATGTAATTGTGATCTTTGTACTTGTCAAGAAAAATAATATTATTTTTGAATTATAAGAATGAGTTTCTTCCTCATTTCATAGGTCTAGGAAAGTCAAAGAGTCAAAGAGCTCTTCTTGAGCATATTTGTAATTTATATAAGTCTACCTAGTGACTAGATTAGCTCTCCAAGACTAGCACAACCTTCATGAAGAAGACAACAAGCAAAACGATAAAGATTACAATCATGTTGGCCACAAAAATATATATATAACTATCATGTCGGCTCAATAAACAAACACAACGTTTCACACTGTATGTTGGCTCATTTATGGAGACGTGACCACTATAAGTACCCCATCGGGGTCACCACAGAAAACATGGGACTTCGCATAAGCCTCTGCAACTTCAAATATCTCTGATAATTTCGGATAAGTGTTTGCAACTTGGGATGATGATAGATGTAGGAATTTCCAGGGTAAGTTTCTCAGACAGAACACCAAAGGACACCGCTCACAAACAGATCACAGATCAATACACCAGTATTGTTGACGTGGTTAAAACCCTCAAAGAGGGAAACAGTCCACAGCCTGAGCCAACGCGACCACTTCAGGCAATTTATTAATAAAAAAATGAAAATTTACATAGGCTTCTCTCATGAACGGTTACCCTACAAATGACCCTCCATGCTCTTTAAATAGAGATCATGGACCAATCGGGTGTTAAGCCACGGATCAAGTGTCGGTAATACCGAGGAGAGAATGAACTGTTGGATCACTACATATCGTGACCGTCGGATTGTAAGTTACAAACGTACATAGTAAAGAAACACACTTTACCTAACTTTACACTAGACCAAGTTATACTTAACTATTTCCTATGTGTCGGAATATCCTAACATCCCCCCTTAAGAACAACTTGGGATAGGATTGAAGGATGTACAAATATGACACAATAGGAGAAGGAAGGAGGCACTAGAGCCTATCCCCCCTTAGTGACAACTTCTTGAACTCCAACCATAAATTGAAGTTTAGTAAACTTCGCCTCTGTGAGAGCCTTTGTAAAGATGTCTACAACTTGATCATCCGTTGAACAATATTGCACTTCAAGAACATGGTCATGAATGAGCTTTCTGATGAAGTGCATGTGCAGTTCAATGTGTTTGCTGCGCTGATGTTGGACTGAATCTTTGCATAGTTGAATGGCACTTTGATTATCACACCAAAGTGTAGTCGGATGCTACTGCTGAAAGCCAAACTCTGATAGGATCTGACAAGGCCACAGAGCTTCCTTACTAGCTTCTACGGCACCACGATACTCTGCTTTTGCTGAAGAAAGAGAAATGACACTTTGTTTCTTGCAAGCCCATGTAATAGGTCCTGAACCAAGAGTGAACACATAACCTGCAGTAGACTTCCGATCATCAGGGTCACTAGCCCAATCGGAATCAATGAAACCAACCAATAGAGGAAATGCTTCTGCACTGTAATGAATCCCAAACTGAACTGTACCTCGAACATAACGAAGTATTCTTTTAGCTGCTTTCCAATGACTTTCATGTAGGTTTTGCATAAACTGAGCAATAAGGCCAACCGCAAGGAAAGGTTAGGATGAGTATGGGTCAGATACAAAAGTTTTCCTACAAGTTGACGGTATAAGGTAGCATCAACTTCAGGGGAAGTACAAGTGACTGAAAGTTTGGCTCCAGACTGAAAGGGAGAAGGGGCTGGCTTACAGTCTTCCATGTGAAAATGGCGTAGAAGATCACAGACATACTTGGACTGGGAAAGGGAAATACCTTCATTGGATTGCAAGACTTGAAGACCAAGAAAATAATGCAAGTGTCCTAAGTCTGTCATTTCAAACTTCTTTTTAAGGCTGGACTTCACATGGTTTATAAGGTTGGGATCACTACCAGTAAGGATAAGATCATCAACATAAAGAACAAGAATGATAAGAGACTTGCCCACTTTCTTGGTGGAGACAGTGTTGTCAGAATGACACCTAGAAAAGCCAGTTTCTAAAAGAAGCTATCCATTTTGGCATACCAAGCCCGAGGGGCTTGCTTGAGACCATAAAGGGATTTCTTAAGCTGACATACAAGACTGGAGTCTGTTTGTATAAAGCCAGTAGGTTGTTCCATATAGATTTCTTCATGCAAGTCCCCATGCAAGAAGGCAGATTTAACATCCATTTGATGGACTTCCCATTTGAAAGAGGAAGCAAGGGAAAGAACAAGGCGGATAGAGTTCATTTTGGCAACAGGGGAAAGAACAAGGCAGATAGAGTTCATTTTGGCAACAGGGGAGAAGGTTTCAGTATAGTCAATGCCTTCTACTTGTGAAAAACCCTTAGCAACAAGACGAGCTTTATGTTTATCAACTTTTCCATATGGTCCATACTTGGTTCTGTAAACCCATTTGCATCTAACAAGTTTTCGTCCCTTTGGTAGACGAACAAGATCGCATGTATCATTTGCCAATAGCTGCGTCCCAATCTGGATGGCCTGAAGCTTCTGCAAAGGTGTCAGGATCATAATTAGCTGAAGCTTGAGCTAGTAAAGAAGAGGCTCTATCGAACTGAGAATGTGTACGTCGCTGATCTATAGGATCACTGGCAAGAGCACCTGCTGCATCCCGAGTAGCACGGACCCATTTTGGAAGCTGAGGAGCTGAAGGAGGATCTTGAGAAGGCGGGGGAGGATTGTCATCCTCGCTGTCATCTGAAGAAGAAATATTTTCAGAAGTAGAAGGGATAGAGAGAGGTGGCACATCCGCCGAACTAGGCTCGTAGGCCGATATATTTTCAACAAACTTTACATCTCTTCTAATGATAACATTTTTGGACTTAAGTGGAATAAGTCTGTATCCTTTGACATCTTCAGAATATCCAACAAAAATACATTTTTCACTCTTAGGTTCTAAAGCTTTATGTTTCTCATCTGGGATATGGGCCCATGCTTCACTTCCAAAAACACAAAAGTGACTTACATTTGGTTTAATTGAGCTCCATGCTTCTTCTGGAGTGATATTCTTTAAAACCTTAGTAGGAGTGCGATTTATTATGTAATTTGCACAGTTAATTGCTTCTACCCAAAAATTAAGACTAAGTCCTTTAGGTTGAAGCATACAATTAGCCATTTCCTTTAAGGTGCGATTCTTCCTTTTAGCTACACCATTTTGTTGTGGAGTATATGGAACAGTATGTTGCATTTGATTTCCATTCTTAGTGCAAAAGTTGATGAATTTGTTGTTAACATATTCTCCGCCATTATCAGATCTTAGCTTAAGAATTTGATGTTCAGATTGTTTTTCAACAAAGGCCTTAAAGGCCAAGAACATGTTAAATACTTCACTCTTGAGTTTTAAGAAGTATACCCAAGTGCGTCTGGAGAAATCATCAATGAAAGTTAAGAAATACTTGTAGCCAGAGAATGAAACAACTGGAAGTGGACCACATAAATCACTATGCACAAAGTTATAAAGGGGTTGAGGTGTGCCAAGAGGCACGTTTTTCAAAACTATCCCGATGATGTTTTCGGAGTACACATCCGGAACAAACACCATCTCTGCAAGATACCATTGGAAAACCTGTCACCATATTTTCTTTACATAGATTTTGAAGGGAGCGATAGTTTAAGTGACCAAATCGCTCATGCCAAAGTTTGCTCACTTCATCATTATGAGCAACAAATACCAAGGGAAGATTTGATGACCCAAAGTTGTTAAACTTATACAACCTTATAGAATCATCAGCAATGCCAGTAACTAAAATCTGTCTAGGATCTCTCAGCTCCTTAATTACAACATCGTAAGGTGAAAATTCAATGATTTTACCTTCACCTGAATGAGTTATCTGATATACAGATAGAAGGTTGCAGGATAAGGTTGGAACACATAATACATCATTAAATTGACCATTGTCTATATGAACAGTTTTAGTCCCTACAACACTAAGAGATCTATCATCACCAACATATATATTTTTGGTGTTACAATCATTTAAAGAAGAAAACATGGCTTTGTTTTTGGCCATGTGATAAGAAGCTCCAGAATCAATGAGCCACTCATGAGAATGAGAAGAAGAAGATATGTTTAGTGCATATCTAGACGGAGATGCTTGACAAACACATGCAGAAAGTGCTATTCTTGAAGATGAAGTTGAAGTTGTTGAGTGCTCCAAATGGATGTTATGCTTTTTAATCGCTGCTTCCAAGGCTTCCATCTTCTTAAAGCATTTGGTTCTAAGTGGCCATCTCGATTACAAAAGTGGCAATGTCTATCAGTATTCTTCCCTTTGTTTTTATTTGCCTTATCATTTTGTTGAAATGATTTTTCATTTTGAGACTGAAATGGCTTAGGACCCTTGTTTGGTTTAGGACCATTCTTTTTAGGATACGACTTCTTAGGATTCCTTGAATTTGGTTGTTGCTGAGCGGCTAAGACTTTCTTAGAAGAGTTTCCAAGATTAAAAAGACCAAAGATGTAAGAGTTTTTCTTGTTCTCTTATTAAAGAATCACAAAAGGCATCAAAGGAAGGGGACTTGTAGTTTTGTCCTTGAGAAATGAAGGCTTCTCTTGTAGAATGGAAGGTGGAAACAAACACAGAGTAGGCTTGTCCCAACTTAGTAAGAATGGAATAGATAAGATTACCATTTTCTTTCTTAACCTTAACACCTTCCAAGAGAAGTCTAAGGGTCTTGAACTTGGACAAAAAATCTTCAATGGAAGAAAAATTATTAGGGTCCAATGTAAGCAACTCATTTTCGAGTTGATTGGCTCTAAGTTCATTTTTAGTTCCAAAAACTTTAGTGGTATGTTTCATTGCTTCATTAGGAGTATCATGTTTAGCGATATGGAATCTAAGGTTTGGAGAAATAGACATCCCTATCAACCCACGTGCTTGATCTTGCCTATTTTCCCATTTGGCTGCCTTATCTTCATCTTTCGGTTTGGTTTTTTGGCCTGAGGCTATTCTGTAAAGACCTTTACTTCTAAGTAAATCCACAATGTAGGACCACCATTGGAAGTAGTTGGTGCTATCAAGAATAACGTGGCATGGACTTTCCAACAAAAACTGAAGCTATAGATGCTGAAACTAAGTGTTCCAATGGAAAGATCTCAAAAAATTAGGCTGATTAAAAAAAAACGGCTCTGAAAATAGCTTCCGGATGAAGAAGTTATGGCTTTTTTAAGAAAAGAGTTGAAGATGCCGCCGAAGTGCGAGAATGTGCGGAAATGAATGATAATGTTATATTAAAAAAAAATTCCACCCTCTTTCCAAAATTAATCTAATTAGCTCAACAAAAATAAAGATTTGAACTTAAGACCTCTATTCTCATAAAGTAGCTTTGGACCAAGTGAGCTAGATTAAAAGGTTAGTAATTTTTGGAAAAGAGGAACGGGGGTTTTTTTTTAGTCACTGAAGCTTTGGGGTGCGTGCTTACTTGAGAAAGCTCTTTTTTGCCTACAAAACAAAAAACACAAAACCCAACACAGACATATAAAAAAAAAAAAAAACCTTATGGCTTGAATTTAGCTTTACCCGGAAACTAAATATTTTTATCAATGTTTTTGATTTTTCGAGATCACACTAAAGTGCGGCGGAAAAGAGCATATGCATGAGAAAAATTCTTCCTTTCTGTTTCTGATTTGCCCAGATTGCAGAGAGCCGCGGGGCAAAGAGCATACACAAAAATGAAAGGTATAGATCCGGTAATTAAAAAAACAGAGAGCTAAATAAACCGAAATAAACAAAGAGAAAATAACTAAAAACTGCAAATAAACACTGTATACCTCAAGATCTTAAAAATGATGTAGCTAGGGCTACCAGAAACCTTTTCGCGTGAAACGAAAGGGGTTCCTCACTGGAACAGATGCTCCTAACACAATAGAGCAGTTCTCTCGGCTCGAAAGCAGTCAGTAATAGTAGATCTAGGAAACGACAGTCGGATGCATTTCCACCGGCTTCAGATTTGGATCACCAAAGGATGTGGCCCTCAAATAGCTCTGATACCGTGTAGGAATTTACAGGGTAAGTTCCTTAGACAGAACACCAAAGGACACCGCTCACAAACAGATCACAGATCAATACACCAATATTGTTGACGTGGTTAAAACCCTTAAAGAGGGAAACAGTCCACGGCCTGAGCCAACGCGGCCACTTTAGGCAATTTATTAATAAAAGAATGAAAATTTACATAAGCTTCTCTCATGAATGGTTACCCTACAAATGACCCTCCATGCTATGGGATGAATTTCCCTAATAAACTCAATTACCCCAAGGAAAATTCATCTTGCCCCCAAAAGAGAATTTAATTTGGATAAAGAAATATTGTTATTATTATATTTGGCACTCCTCCCATTATTATTTGATGTGATGAATTTATTTGGGCAAGAAATCGTCAAGGCACTTACAAGCAAATTTGAATTTATGATTTTTTCCCTCCAAATTCACAAGTCAACCTCATAAATTTTCAAGTTGGCTTGCCCTAAAGGACGTTTCCCTTCGTATGTGGAAACAACTATAAATTGGCACCTTGTCGCCATCATTTGGCATGAAACTCAGACTTCTTCTGTGGTGGATTTCGGCCTCCTAAGGCATATTTCTGTGGCCTCCTAAGGCATATCTTTGCAGCCTATTTCATTGGATCATTTGTGGCCTATCTCAGAACATATGTGGCCTATCACAGTGGTCTCTTTGGTGATATTTGCGGCCTAATGAAGGCATATCTCTGCGGCGTTTTGTATGGATCAAATGTGACATACATCCCATACCTAATGCAACCTTTCACTATGATTTATTTGTGATCTAATCTCTACAATATGTATGGTTTCCGGCCTATCTTTGTGTATATATGTGGCTCTCTTTGTATGATCTGTGACCTACCTCTATGATTAGATGCGGTCTTTTCTTTATGTGTATATGCGGCCTAATTCTTTGTGGTATATGCAACCTCCTTTTGTGATTTATATGAGGCCTAATGTTTCCTTCTTCTGCTTCTTTTATATATCAACTGCGACCCTTTTCTCTATGCATTTGGCCTAATCATGTGCGACCTTTCTTTGTAAAAAAAAGACTATTCTAGCGGACATTATTTGTAGTCTCTTTGGCATAACTTGGTGTGGTCCTGTTGGCCCTAACCTCAACATCTAGGGTATTGCTTTGTGGTCTCTATGAGGTTTGTTAGAAGACCTTTTGCGGCTTCCCTGAGCAGTGTTTACGGGCCCTAATTGTTTGTGTTTGGAAGTAATGTATGGCCAATATATTTGACAATAATCTTGTGACAGTGGGCAGAGATACTTGTTCCTGTATGGCAGTGTTTCCTGTGAAAGACAATAATGTATGTCAGTGACCTTATAACAATGTTCTCATGACTGTGATGTAAGACAAGTATTGTATGATAGTATCTTTTCTGGCAAAGTTATTTTGTAGCATCCTTGATTGAAATGTATGGAAGTGTTCTTGTATGGAAGTATTCTTGATGACAGTGATAACAATAATATCTACAATACTCTTAATGATAGTGATAACAATAATATTTACAGTACTCTTGATGACAACGATAATAATAATGTCTACATTACTCTTGATGACAGTGATAATAGTAATGTATACATTGATCTTTTTGACAGTGATGAATGGCGGCGGTAGTTGTTCTCTTCGCAGTGAGCTTATGTCGGTAATATTTGGTCAACAACAATTGTCCTTGTGACAAAGATGTATGGGCAGTTATTCTTGTAAGTATGATAGTACCCCTGGCAGAATCATATATGACATGCGAGACAAAGATATATACCACTTACAATGATATGGAAGAAGCCCTAACAGAGATCTTATGATTAGCTCCTTGATAGAGTAGTTTGTTTCCATCTTATGAGGATCCTGTATGATCCAGGGTTGGTCCTAGAAGGCCTAATATGATTGAAGATGAAGGACTTGTGTCTCAGTATATTTGTACATCGTATCTCAACTGAACATCTGATGAATATCTAAATATGAAGAAAATTTGATTTTTTGGGTTTTCCCCCTTGTGGGGTTTTGCCCTGGTCTCCGACCAAAATCCTACTATTGTTGTATGCTTTTCATCTGTTGTTCCTTTCTGTTACGCTGCCTTGTTGATGTTATTGTTCTCTCTATGATGATATGGGGTGTATGTAATGTGTAAATTGTTGAAAAGTTTAAAAATGTGATGCTTTAATGATCATCACTAATCCAATAGTTAAATCTAGGTTTCACGTTTTTTGCAGTTTGTTCGACATTCTATATGTTTTTTGTTGAATATAAATGGATCAAAATATATTAAAATATGTATTATATAAAAAAAGCTTTGCCCTTGGAATCTTTTGGAAATTGCACTTTTCACTCTCACTCCTGCTCCTTGATTCGAACAACCTTGCTCTAGGGTTCTTGTTGGGGGCCATCTATAAGAAACATTAAGCTTATAAATATGTTGAAAATATTTTTATGAACCTTTTTTGGACAATTATGTCCACTAGGAGGATATATCATCCAATATGGATTTAAGTCAAACCCTTGTGAGCAATGAGCTAGAAACTTGTGAGCACATTATTTTTCCCTTGCAAAGTGGTTATAATTCCTCCTTTGAGATAGCTAGTCTACACATGCAGTATAGGTGGCAAGGTTTTAACTTTTTTATGGAGTCCTCTTTATTTTTATGGAACAAAGTAGCCAAGGAAGCAAAGGACAAGTTTCCCAAATGCGTGCTAAGTCCATATACTATGTTGTCAAGCATTAGCTTTTGATTTTAGAGCAAGTTATTCTTTTCCTAGTAAAGGATGATCGAAGGAGAGATTGATTCATTAGATTCCATTTTATTGATACTCTCTCACCATCTAATGAGATCAAAACCACATGTGATATATTCTATTTTTGGTGGAAAGATGCTAGAAAAAACAATGACCAAAATCAGGGTTGCGGGGGACGCCCCCCCCCCCCCCTCTCGCTCTCGCTCCTAATTCGCGCTCCGAGCGGGAGCAGCTCCGGAGCATGCTCCCGATAGAATGACATATCAGAGCCATTCTATCCATTCTGTTCGAGGTAGAAGGGAGAAACATATCTGTTGTAAGCGAAAGTTGAAGGTGTCTTTCGCAATAAGTCCCATTGTTGCTGAGGAAAGGTGTTGTTGGGCGTAGGGTGTGACCCGTGATTGCAAATCTGCAATTTTTTAGGTGCTTTTAATCCTTTTATCTTCATCAGTATGGATGCTAGGCAAAGTTTTAATTTCTCTACTGAATCTCATAAAGCAGCACATGAGAAAAAATGGGCATGGCTTACAAAGTTTTTGAACAAAAACAATACAGATGTTTTGTTTGATACTAGAGTTGTAGAGCAGGAATTTAATCCACAACCTAATTGGGAACTACCAAACATTGAGATGGAAAAAATATATAAACTCCTAGTTTTTTAGTTCCATGCTGCTACACTGTTTAGATTTTCCTCTGTAAATGTTCCTGTTTCTATTGGTCAGAGTGTATATCAAATTCCTCTCATTAGAAAGGAAGATGTAGAATGGGGTCTGAGTCATGATTACAAATACATACATATCGGACTCATACAATTTGGGATTAATCCTCTTGTACGACCAGGGTTAGATAACTCATGTCTAACTTGTGTTCTTGATACCAAACATAATAAGTTTGAAGACGCATTGATAGGAGGATTCCAAAGTCCCTTAAATAATGGTCCTGTTTGGTCTTCAGTCATCCCAAGATACCAAGTGTCACTTACAGATCCATATATTAATGAATTTCTCCAAGCTTACATACAGTTCCATGGATATGATACCGCCCCTCATACACAAATAGCACAACTCCAATCTAATGTCTGTATTAGATTTGTCTCCTCTACTATGCCTCCACTACATCCCAATCTATCACAGCGAGCATTAAAAGAAGGTGTCATTGTTGGTCCCGGTAATACTACTCCGTTGCAAGTAGGATTTTGTGAACTAAGTCTACCATCTGAATGGAATAGTGAGTATACTTCGATGTCTCAAAAGTATCCACAACTAGCAAGCTCTTCATCTCCAAACCAATTAAAGTTAGTTCCAAACCTTGATGGTAGTACCAGTTTACAGTTCCAACCAACTACTTCGCAAAAACAATTACCAAGAAGTCAGTCAGTCAGAGTCCCTCATTTTGTACAAATGCCACCCAGACTGTCAATATCTTCCAGTAGCCATAATCATTGTCAGTTACCAGATTGTGTATATTGCCATGAAAAAGAAAAAGAAAATTCAAAAAAGAAATACCAAACCATCAGTTCTACATCACACCAAGGACAACATTTAGACTCTCTTGAATGCATTATGTTCCCTGTCCGAGACCAGAAAATGTTCAGTCTACCTAGAGAAAAGATAGGGGCAAAAGCAGAATTGTCGGAAAGAAGACTGGAACCTGGTAGTAGTACTCCTAAATTAAGAGATGGTGCTATCTAGAGCGATTTGCAATTTTTGCATTATCGATCAGCCACAGAGCCTAAACCAATAGAATACTTAAAAATGCAGAATTATGCTAACTACATGTCTGTCTATGTGGCCCAAAACATAGATGATCTGGCAAGAGACATTGTAGAAGTAAAAGAGCATGTCAAAAATATCCACCAGAGCACAGATACAATGTATTCTCACCAAAATACTCATGAAAGTCAGTTAAGAGCAATTAATGATCAATTAGGGGTAATAAGAAAAGCAGTCACAAGTTTTGAAACTGCTATGAGTAGATCAAGATCTCCCCCTAGATATTCTGAGATAGAAGAAGAAGGCCCCAAATTCACCTTGATAAAAGCTTCCCAGTCCTCATCCAGTCTCTCTCTCAAAGTTTTTGAAAAGGATGAAAGCCAGTTTGAAGCCTTAGCAAAGGGTACCGAGTTAGCATGAGAAAAATTAAACCTTTTGAAAAAGAAAATTTCAGAATTTTACACGAGAGAAATAAAGATGGCAAGCTAGTCAGGGGATGAAGGTGGATCCTCTACAACTAAGCAGAAAAGAACAAGTTCTTTCAGCTTTTCTAACAAAGCTACAAAGACATCAGAAGGTGGTGTTAGCTCTCATCATAAAAAGAGTCCATTCCATTCTTGGACTCAACATCTTGCCTCTACAGAAGTTAGAGATGATATGAATGTCCAAACAAAATTTGGAAATCAAAACAATACTTTCTTTATCAATTTTGATTGTCTAAACAGGGATCAGACATTAATTCTCCTGCAACAGATTAATGCATGGGCTTCTCAGAAGAAAGTAGACACTAAAGCTTCATGGAAAGAGGTAGTCATATTAATCACATGGAACCTAACAGGGAATGCCAGACTATGGTGGGAAACGCTTAAGAAAGAAGAGCAAACATAAATTCTTGAAAATGATGATCCTTTGGAAGCTATCTTGATGGCTTTCTCCCATGAATTTCTAGGAGTTGTTTCCTTTGACAGTGAACATTATGCCCAAATGTTTATGAGTCAAAGATTGTGCAATTTAGATTTATTATCAGAATAATATTGCACAATGCAAAATCTTTATTATAAAATCCCTGATCACCATAATGTGGCTTATCTCAGGCACTACATAGCCTCCATGCCAGGCAAAATACCTGAATTAGTTCAACAGTCACTGTCCGCACAACACATTGCCATAGATACATTGTCACTAGCCACACTTCACCAACACATTCTTACCATTCTGAAAAATGAATGTGTCGCCAACAAAACTTGTAAGAATGTCAAAAAGCAGTTGCATTTCAGCCCCACCATCTGTGACTCCTTTACTAAAACATATCATTTTGGGTGTTATAAGAACCACTCCAGAAAGGGTTCTCAAAAAGACCAAAGTGGTAAGTGTTCTTGTAGGTCGAGACCTCCTACTAAGAAAAAGCAATATCGGTCAAAATCTCCCACAATCGGAAGATCAAGATTTATTTTCAAGAAAAGGTCTAAACCAGCTAAGCAGTCCAAATGCTTTATTTGTGGTCAGACTGGTCATTGGGCTAACAGATGTCCCAACAAAGGAAAGAAAGGAATCTAGAAAAAGATTGCAGAAGTTTTTAAATCCTCTTATGACCCAGTTGATTGGGACATAGTTTCCTAGACTGATTTTGATTTTGAATGTTTTTCTGTACATAGTACTAATTCAGATAATAGCTATGACATTGATGAAAAACTCCAAAAGTTTTCTCTTTCAGACAATAATAGTGACAACAACGAATGTACATATCTGTCTAATTGTTTTATGTTTTCATTTTATGATCTCCAACATCAAATTGAAGAAATCCAGAGACAAAAGGCCTCTCTTCATCCCAGCTTGATTATTCCTCAGAGACGTCTCCAAGAAAAGATTGACCAGTTGCAAGCTTTTATTCCTCATGGAGAAGAATTTGAGATTTCAGATTGGCATATAACACCGGAAGCATCACAAGAATCCACAGATAATACTGCAGAAAAATTATTGGATAAAATTAAAAGGGTAGAAGAAGATCTCCAAAGAGACAGAAACCAGATGAAGCAGCTTGCACAACAGATTCAAGCCAACATGCAAGAACTTGATAGTCTGAATTCACAGTTTGTTTCTTCTACTTTCCTTTCCTCTCAAACTCCATTACTATCATCTAGTCAATACAGTAATGAAAACATTCATGACATCAGTGGTATTGATGATAGGATGGTCATCCCTGTAAAAATAAAAGTGCCAGGCTACAAAGAATATACTCTTGATGCTCAGATTGATACTGGAGCTATGAGAAACTGTTGCAAATTCAAGGCCATTCCTGCTTACTATTGGAAACCCACTCAAGTCCAATTTAGAGCAGTTAACAAACAACTGATAAAAATCCCATATATTGCTCCAGACTTCCCAATACTCTTAGGTTCACAAGAAGTATATGCCACCTTATATAATTATGATACTGGTGCTGATATGTTACTTGGACAGGGTTTTATGAAGAAATTCATGCCAATCACCACTGAAAAGAATCTGATAATTTTCAGCATTCAAGGAGACAAGGTGCAAGTCCCTGCTAAGAGTAAATACACACTCAGGGTAAAACTTGATGAGGTAAGCAATTTTGATGAAGCAGTAACAGATCTTTCCAAGATCCAAAAAATTGTCAAACATGCAGAAATCCATGGCCCTGCCATTTTGTCTGATATTGTAAACAAATTGAAAAATGACTGTACAGCAGAACACCCTGATGCATTCTGGTTTAGGGAAAAGTATTTTGTTTCACTTCCATTCCAAAAAGAAGGCTCCGTTAAAGCACAAAAGGCATCAACAAATCACATGAGCCCGTCCAAACAAGAGCTTTGCAAAGCAGAAATTAACAGTTTGATAGAAAGAAAATTGATAGAACCGTGCAAGAGTTCTTGGGCATGTCCAACTTTTTATGTCAACAAGCACTCAGAACAAAAACGTGGAAAAAAGAGGTTAGTTATCAACTACAAAGCTCTGAATGAAGCTCTTGTGCCCATTAAATATCCTCTGCCTAATAAAGAAATGTTGTTATCAAAGATCGCCAAAGCAAATGTGTTCAGTAAGTTTGATCTTAAAAGTGGGTTTTGGCAAATTGGCATTAATCCTGAGGATAGATATAAAACAACATTCGTGGTACCTGGAGGACAGTTTCAATGGACAATTATGCCATTTGGTTTGAAGAATGCTCCATCAGAATTCCAAAAGAGAATGGAAGATCTTTTCAAAGATTATTCTTTTATTATTGTCTACATAGATGATTTGTTAATTTTTAGCAAAGATATTAGTGAACATAAGAAACACTTAGAGAAATTTTATCAGGTTGTTTTCAAGCATGGTCTAGTTCTCTCTGCCTCCCCAGATAAGTTCATCATTGCACAAACCCGGATTGAGTACTTGGGTTTAATCATATCCCAAGGGAAAATAGAATTACAACCACATGTATTGAATTCTTTATCAAATTTTCCAGACTATCTTCCAGATGTTAAGACTGTGCAAAGATTTTTAGGATGTTTGAATTACATCAGGCAATTTTATCCAGAGCAGGCCGCAGATACAAAGCTTCTGCAACAAAGATTAAAAAAGGGCAGCAGTTGGAATGACCAGATGACCAAAGCAGTCAGAAACATAAAGCAGAAAATCAAACAGCTACCACCTTTGGCTCTTCCCCACAGTGACCTACCATTCATTCTTGAAACAGATGCCTCAGATTATTGTTGGGCAGCAATCTTATTGCAGAAACATGGCAAAAAGGAAGAAGTATGTGCATATGCCTCTGGCACATTCTCAGAAGCTGAAAAAAATTATCCTTCTTCCCATAAAGAAATTCTAGCAGTAAAGAAAGGTATAAAAAGATTCAGGTTATTCCTTAAAAGTGTCCACTTCATTGTTAAGACAGATCTCAGGCACATGAAAGGAATGTTGCAAAACAAAAGGTTGCTAGAACAAGGTAATTCCAGAGTTTTAAGATGGGCTTTGTGGTTAGATGGATATGATTTTGATATCATATATAAAGCCGGTAAAGAGAATTATCTTGCAGATTTAATGACCAGAGAAGGAGCAATTATACAGATAGAATATGCAGTTAAAAAATTTGAATTTGGTGAATGTTCATCATCCTCCCAGAACAAATCCCAAGTTACATTATGCTCTTCCTGCCATTATTCTTTTTGTGTGGATTGTCTTTTAGGAAAAGCTTCGTTTCTACCCATGAAAATCCAGAAGATCATTCTCGAGAAATAGTTTTGGTTCTCAGATACAAGACACAACTATGATATTCCATTAGCACCTATCAAAAATAATCGTGCTTATTTTGGTGCAGTAAGATATCCATATCATAGACTTGTTTATATTTATGATCCTAAACTGAGATGGATAGATTATTATGCTATTCTTCAATATGCTCGTGCTTATGAAAGAGTTTCAATCATCATCTATTATGAAGACATCATGTCTCCATTTAGTCATTGGAGTAGTTGGATGAATCTCCTACTTGTTTCATTTGTTCCCAGAAAAGAAGATCAAGGCAGGCTCTGTCAGCAGTTTGCCCTTTCTATTTTGTATAATGACATGCAGGATGGAGCAAAAAGATATGATATATTTGAATTCAATTTATTATATAAGGGCACCAACATGAAGATCAACTAGGATAGTACTTCTCCTACAGGTTATAATTTTACTATTGAAATTGACTATTTTGGTGAAGTCGTAATTCCCCCAAATAAGCTAGATCCATTCATGTGTTTCTCAGCTTTTTCAGCTAGCTTCGGAAGGGAACCATCATGGTTACAACAACTTCCTGGGTTAAGTCTTGACAGGTATGTTGAAGAATACGAGTCTGACTATGATCCTGACTATGACTCTGACCATAGCCCCAAAGGCTGGTGACCAAATCTTCAAAGAGATTTTATTTTAGGCTTTCGAGGGTTCTCCTTAAAAGAATCTCCTCTGTGTTGATAATCATTGTACCTAGTTTACTTTATTTTAGGCTTTCGAGGGTTCCCCTAAAAGGAATCTCCTCTGTGTCAATAATCATTGTACTTAGTTTTGCTTTCGTGGGTTTCAAGATATTGGAATATCCACTGTGTATCAACTTTTAGTACATATATGATTTCTTCCGTGAAGAAACATCTACTGTATATAACCTTTTAGTACATGCATTATGGCTGTCGTGGATTCCCCCAGTCAGAATCTCCACTTTGTATCATATCATTAAGATTTTATGTGATATGAAAAATCTCTTGGGGGAGGGGAAAGATTCCAAAGCTGGAGCAACACCCCGAGGGTCCATCCTATATAAGGAAGCATGAGCCTCAGCTCAAGACACTTGTAAATTTCCGAGTTTTTCTATAATATGAAAGTTCTCTTTGAGTTTTAAGTTCAAAATATCTGCATTCTATGTTCTGTGATCTTTGAATTCTGTGTTCTATGATCTTTGAGTGCGCTAGTGCGTATTAAGAGTGAGGAGGGAGCGTTTTCGGGAGTGCGCTCCTTAAAAAAAAATGCTCCCTGCCTTTTCGGGAGCATTTAGCCTTTTTTTGCAGTAATGTTCCAAATGCAATTTTTTTCAAGGAAACAAATAGGTTTTGAGTGGGCCATCTTAATGATCAAGCCTATGGCCCTAGTATTGATATGCGATTCATGGTAATGTTAAATTCTTAAAGTGACATTCTCCTTAATCTTCATTTTCATCCTTTTACTTAAATTTTTAACATTACCATGAAATGACTCAGAATGCTTGAGAGTGGTTCTGACCTCATTGGATTTCATATGGAGAAAGTAGAATTTTAGATTTCATTCAAAATCCAGTAGACTTATCAGTTTTTCAGGATTTCAGGATTGGGGGATTGCAATGTTTCCATTGAATTTTGTCATGTATTAGGCTATGGAACTCATATTTAATCAAGAGCACCAATCCCTCTATGTACCTTGATGTTAGTGACATTGGTTGTTGAACTCCTCTGTCATGACCCTCCTAAAAATGTGCGCATCACTCAAACAAAATCTTGACTTGACATGCTATGCTTTTTCTATCTTATGTTAATTCTTAGAGGGTGATATTAATGACAAAGTTCCCTATGCAAATACAGAGGTAATGACAAAGATACCTCTGGATATTAATGCTTAGAGGGTAATATTAAGGACAAAGATCCTGATTTTCCAACAAGACTAAAAAATTAGACATTTCTCGTGGTGGCAAGAGGCCCAAGCATAAGCAATAGATAATAGATTTACTTGTCTCTTCTAGTTTCTAGTAGTTTTTATAACTATTGACTCTTTCATATTTATTATGATATTTTTTTAAACAATATATGACAATTTAAGTTTGAAGTTGGCAATTATAACTCATTAGTAATGAATTATGAATATGATGCTTCATGAAAGTTGAAAGTTGTTTCATTTCATTTCATTTATAACATTTCATTTCATGTTAGATATTATTTGTTGTAATGGTTACACTTAGCTTACAAGTACGACTTTGGTGATCAATGATGATAAATGTTATATATTGAATTTTGAAAGCTTGAAACTTTAAGATTGATGAATCATGAGACTCAATATGTTGTATGTTACTAACTTGTGGACGTGGTTGATGAAGATTATAACTTCTAGATGATTGTTGTTATATGGTTCAATCTATGTTTTTCTATATTTTCTATATCTAATTCATCATTCTACATGTTTTTGTTGACATATATGTATCAAAATATAATATAATATATATATATATATATATATATATATATAAAACGCTCTGAGATTTGCTCCCAAAACGAGAACTTCTGAAAATGTCGCTCCCGCACCCGTTTTCACTCCCTCTCCCCGCTTTCACTCCCGCTCCCAAGTAATGCCGACCAACATCATGATTGACATGCATAACTATTTGCAACAATTTGGTTTACACTAGAAATGGATGAAAACCAATATAATTTGAGAAATTAAGGGAAGTTGATGATAAATGTTATTATGGAAATAATTCCACCCCACTTTCTCCTTGATTTCATAGCGTGTTGAACTTATGCTTATATTGAGAGTGGGGTGAATTAGTATAAGATCCCCCCTTTTTTTTAATTTTAAATGATCATTCATTAAATTCAAAACATTAAATGCATGTAAACTCAAATTACAACACACAGAGTTTAATGTGGAAACCCTTGTGGGAGAAAACCACAAAAACTTATCTTTATAAATGTCTGTAGGCACCAACCTATTGTTACAAAGCTTGTAGGCACCAACCTACTGGAGACACCAATCTCCTTAGCTAAGCACCAATTCAACAAAATATTGTATAGGCACCAACCTACTGGAGACACCAATCTCCTTGGCTAAGCACCAATTTTGCAATTCTTGTATAGGCACCAACCTAAGGTCTTCATACACAGAGTACTTCTGACTTCACCTGCATGCTTCATATTTCATGCATTTCACAGCATCATCATACCCTTAACTTTCATGCTCCAATGCCTCTCCTTGCTTCATACCCTAGACATAGCTTCAAACCCTAGTCAGATTTAGCCTTCATGCCCTAGTAAACCTTATGGTATCATTCCCCATAATATAATCCCAGACTAGTGCACTTCACAACATCACAACCCCAAAACAACACACTTCATAGCATCATAGACCTTAGTCCTTGAAAGTGCACCCTTAACACTCCAAGAAAACTCCTTAGACTCCTCTTGCACATGTGTAAACTCCAAGAGTACTCCTCAACTCCTCTAGCACACATCTAATCTCTTTTGGGCACTTGTACTTCATCTTCTTGTTTGGAGACTCTTCAAATGTGCTCATGTATCGTTTATTTATTGTCTTTTTATGTTCACTTATGGGGCCTGTTTTTTTGGCTAGGCTGATTTGATAGAATCTTTCATATTTCCTCATTCCTATGGAGTTAGAGGGAGTGCCATATACCATTAAGAAGGTTTCAGAATAAGTTTTTCAACCATATATTCTATGCTCCCATTTGAGTTAGGTCTTTAAGTGTAAAAATACCTTCAAAGATAGGGCTAAGTCATAGGGTTCATCAATCTTGAACCTTTAGGTTCAAAATTGGACAAACCTCAAGAAAAAAATTGAGGTTCGTTTAGGTTCATTGAACCTCAAATATGAATCTAATTTAAATTTTTTTGATGTTAGACGACAAGTTTGATTTTGGGTTTAGTTTGAATAAAAAATTAAAAAAATTGGAAGACCCATAGGCGATCATTTATGAACTTTGAGCTGGACCTTCTACAACATTCATTTTTCCATTCATTTATTTGCTATGTCTCAAGGGTCCCTTGCCACTGCAGTCTGTGCGTACTGTGTAATCCCTCCGGTGTTTGCTCACCCCATCCTACATGTAATACCTTCGCTCGGTCCATTATCTCCCTTGTAGCGACTTGTAAACCTCAAGACAGTCAGCACCGCCTGCCTCACCAAGTTGATGTTCCCTGTAAGCTCAAGTTGCTTCCTGTAAACTAGCTCAACCATACTTAACAAAAGCTTTTGACTTCTTAGGGGTGACCACTTTTGTTTGTTCATATATGTATATATATATATATATAGAGAGAGAGAGAGAGAGAGAGAGAGAGATTTGAAAAATGTATAAAGCCAAACCTAAAGTCGAACATCATCTAAAAATTTAAACTTGAATAGAATTTAATAGTTGTCAAACCTGAGCTCGAATCCTAACTATGTGACTTAGAGATAGGGTATATAAACTGGGCACCAAAAATCCAAAAACAATATTTCCAGGAATCTTCATCTTGCACTCTTTATCTTGGACATTTGTAGTCTCCCCTTGTCTTTGACATCAATGACAACAATATTTCCAACGTAGTGAACCTTATTAACACTTAGGACAAAGGTTTAAAAAATCAATATAACAACTAATGCAGCATCTAAGGAGTTTATATCAATTCCATGGTCCATACCTTGCCAGACAAAATTATACACTGAATATGACATTTAGCTGCTTGTGGAAATGAAAAGGTTCCAATATGTTTTCCTTATGTTTTTACAGGTTTACAAATATTTAGTTATGTAATAGTTGCTTCTGCATGCAATATATTAGTGAACCATAAGTGATCATACCCTGCCTTCTCTTAGGTTTAGGCGTTATGAGTTTTCCATGTCCTTTTGCACAAAAAGTTCAACCATTTTGAAAATCAAAAACTATTTCTCATACTCTAAATATCGTAACCATTTTATGCTTGGTTCTTATCAGAAAAAAAAATAAAAAATCTGAATGAAAATTACTGTGGGTATTTCTAGTTTTTTCCAATGAAGTTGAAGGGTATAGTGTGGTTAGTTCTGAACATATATTTTTTAACGACTGAAAATTCAAATATTGTTAAAATATTCTTTACTCGAGTAATTGATGAAATTTAAACATATTGACATTTATTCTGCTGAATGATGTGTCTCTGTTTAGCTCAGTGTGAGACTTGTATAAAAAGAATAAATGTTTGAAAAAAAGAAGGTTGACATTATTTACTGTTAGACGAGACAGTGAAGACTGAATATTTACAATTGGTCCAGGTCTTTCTTCAAATACAAAATACTACTACAAGTGTGGCGACAGTTCCTTGTCAGCTATGAGTGAAGAACATGTTTTCATTACCCCACCTTTGTCAAGTCCACATAGTTATCCTCATCGGATAGCAGTAATAGGAGATTTGGGTCTTACAAGCAATTCATCTACCACTATTGATCATGTTGTTAAAAATGATCCTTCATTGATTTTAATGGTTGGTGACTTGAGTTATGCAAACCAATACATTACGACCGGTGGTAAAGGGGCATCTTGTTTTCAATGTACATTTCCAAATGCACCTATTAGAGAAACATATCAGCCTCGCTGGGATGGATGGGGCAGGTAATTGTTCTATTCCAGGTTTCTAGAAATTACATACTAACAAATGTTCTATTTACTACAATGCAAAATCAATTTTTGTCAAAGCTTCCCTGATTCCATCTTGATGGTTGTCTTAAGAACTTGATGAGTATGACGTATGGAGACATGAAGTCACCTATCTAGTATAAACACATTCCCTTGAAAACTTATTAGTGTGAAGTTATCGATTTTGCCTCTTACTTTTGTTATGAAAGCCAATATTTCTGAGTTTGAATTTAAGAAATTGCAGAGCACGTTTCAGGATTTTTCAAAGATTGGTTTCAAACAAAAGCTTTAGTGGTTGCAGCTGTGAACTATATTATTTTTGCAGACAATATTATGCAAATTAAATCCTGATTTACAACATGTATATGCAAGCTTTTATTTTCTTATAGTTGTTGTGACTTAGTCCAAGCTTCAAATAGGGCTTTTTTTGTAATCCAAAAGAGGATTTTCTAAGAAATATCCCATTCTATCTTTTATTAGAATATTTCTAACTGTGATCAACTATGGAGGAGCATGCATAATTGGAGGGCTAAAACCAAACTAGGGTTTTACCCTAAGGGAAAACAACTAAGGCAAGCGAGACTATGGACGAAATTGGAATGAATGCCTATCAAAGAGGAATGATTTTGAAGCAACCACTTCACCCTTGATATTTGGACTTTCCAAAAGCCAAATTTCCCTTCCTAGCCAATTTGCACTAGGCCCTAGGTGGTGGCTTGGCCTTAAGAGGGCTGAATTAGGTAAAGAGAGAGAGAGTAAAATTTATGGATAAAGTTTGACTTGATCACCAACAAAGGATGGCTAGTGCCTAGTCCTAAGGTTGATGGAGTCTATGGGTTCTTTAGTTTGCCTAAAACTTGCAAAGGAGTAAGGATATTTTGATGCCCTAGTATCAAAACCCTAACTATTACCTTTGTGAGGGATTGAAATTCACTTGGGAGAGCTAATGTAAGATCACCAAGGGGATTGCCATTCACATATCATACAATGAGTAATGCATGCAATAATATGACCTAGCTTCCATAAAATTGATATTCAACAAAATTAAGGCACAATATTTAACCTAGATCACCAATTTATTCCATACATTAGACATAAAATAAGAAATTATTGAAATAAAGGCACTGACAAGATAATGTGCATGTGCAATCCAATCATCAATCCAAGATAACTTTTCCAAAAACAAGACAATAGCTCCAAGAAAAGACTTGCTCCATAAATCACATCTCTCCAATAGGAAAAGATGCCAAAATTCTCAGGAAGAGAGGTTGAGTTCGCAAGTGATGATGATAAGAAATCTAATAGTTCTCTCCTCTATCTATATGAGGAGGAATAGTTCCTAATTAGCCTAAAAGCCCCTAGAAAAACAAGTAAAATCATATTGATGCATTGGGTTACAAGCCAACCCACTAGCTTAGACATAAAATCAAATAAATTGCCACACTTGTGAGCTGTGAGGCTTTATTATGCTGATGCCATCCATTAAGTGAGCTCCATGTGGCATGTGTTGGGGCTCTAGAGCACCATGAGTGGTGTAGAAGCCTCTAAAAATCATGATGTGAGGGTTGGCCCTCAAATCTCTATCAATATCCCTTTGTGGACCTTGTTGTCACTCAGATTGTACAGGCATTGCGACAATGACTCAGGTCGGGGGTTGTCACTCTGATGCCCAACCTCTTCGTTCTAGCTGTCTCCCAACAACAGGCTATGGGGGGTAGTCCCTATGAAAATGTGAAGATGAAGGACAAGTTGGCAACCAACTGAGTCTGGGAGACATGATTGAATGGCCTAGCTACTTGGTTAATTTTAGCAAGACTTAAAGATTAGATCAGATTTAAATGTGAGACATGTGCCTTATGGGGTCAACTTCTTGCTTCTTACCAATTAGATGCCAAGTAACCGGATGAACAATTGCTGCTTAGATACTTCACTATCCTATATGAGATGCAAATCCTACCAACTAGGTGAAATGCAAAATCTTGGTTAATTTTAAGTTAGATGCCTATTCTAAGTGTAACCTTACTCTTAATTGTTTTGGAACTAGTCTCTAGAGTAGGTTGTGGGATGAAAGCTAATGGGAAGCAAGCAAAGGCTTGATTAACGATACCTCCCCCTGTGTTCTAACCACTCGATGCCTCCGGTGCTGCAAAGACTGTGGCTCTGAGGGGCAGGGATAGTATCCGAAGGGAAATCTTTCTCGGTCAAAGAATACTCAGCAGAGAAGAGAGAGATCCAGCAGAGGCAGCGTAGAGCCACGCAAAGACAGCGTAGAAGCCAAGAGGGAATCCAAAAATTTGTTGAAGGAATCGATTGCAGAAGTCGGAACCCGAGGTGTGAGACCGGGAGGTGAAAATCGAAGTTCCTGGATAGACAATTGATCAATAGAAGTGGTGACGTTGTCTCCCAAGGGTGTGACATTGGGCTGACGCAGTGACTGCATAGAGGTAGCGCAGGGGCAGCCACGGGCTGTTCATTCAGTGGCTGGATCAGCCAGGATTTCCAGTGATAGTGTGAGGTAACCTCACTTATCTCTCTGTCAGTGATATCTTTTATAACTGGATTGCCGGGAAGGCATCCAGAGATTGTATTCAGAAATTACTACTGCATAATAATAAAACTCTCAGAGTTGTTGCACCAATTTTCCCGCATTGGGTTTTTCCAGGGACATTTGTCCAAAAATAACTGTGTAGATGCGTTGTGTATTTCTTTCTTGTTCAGTTTCTTGTTTCCGCATTTTATTTAAATGGTGAAGGTGGCAGTGTATTAGTTTCGGTGTTTACTGTAGAGAACAATACATAATTTTGTTCAGTAATTAACAAATAGAAGAAACATAATCAGTTGCTGCAGTAGAAATTTGGGCATCCAAATTTTCACATTCACAACATGGTCAATTACTTAACACCAATTCAAATAGATTAGAGGGCTTTAAATTTCGATTTATCAATGACAACATGGGAGCACTTGTTCACCAAGTTTCCAATTAGATATCAAAAAGAGAAGCAATGTGACTTAGATCAATTGACAAGATACCAAGATTTAATGAACACTTAGATTACTTCACTTAGGGAAACAAGGTCAATGGATCATGTGCTTTGGAGAGTGAGTTAGATGTGATCTTATGAAAATTTATTAAACTCACAACCACAAAAGTGTTAGTGCACTTGAAACAATTAGAAACCAACTTGCTATAAAACCATGAAACAAGACAATTATGTCCCAATCACATTCAAATGAGCAATTATTCAACCCTTTAGGACAACAGTATGTAACTTCTAATTTAGAGCTCTTTCAAGTGCAAAATGAGAAACATATACTTAGCCAAATATGAGAAATAAGGATCCAAATGTCAAACCAATCTTGCCCACATGAAATTATTGTTGAAGAATCTTAGGGCATGCATGTTAAGGTGATTCTTCTTTGACATGATAACTATTTGTGAAACATTTATACATTTTTATCATAGCTTGATGTTACTTCATTATTAACATATGTGAGTTAGCTTCATCAAACTGCTATCAAAACAAAAGAGACAAGAACACAATTGTTTGGCTCTCTGCCAGGGCCAAAACCTCTCCCTCTTGGAGAGGAAAACCCATGTGTAAATTCTTCTTATGGAAATTCCATTGACGAATACCAAGACCACGACCCTTGACACACTCTGCCTCTCCAAGACCAAGAAATCAATCCTCTTCTTCCTTGCTTCTGGAATCATCATCCTTGCTGCACCTCTGATATCATCACTACGTCATTTCCAAGAACTTCATTACTGCTGCAAGATCATTGCTACACCATGGAAGCCATTACTTGTTGAAATCTTCATTGTTGCTTTTCCATCATGTCAGCAAGATCCATTGAGATCTTCACTGTGACAATCATGATGACTGATTCATCATATTGATTTAGATCATGTCGAGAATGTATTTCACTTTGTTCTTATTATGTTGAGACAATATTGTTTCTCACTGTGTTGTAACCCTCTTTATCTTCACAGGGTCTCCTTCTCATTATACCGAGACCACCACAGTGAAATCGTTTGGATCCTCTTTAGTATGACAAGGCTATGGCAATGCTATACTGAGATATACATCGAGATCACAAGGCGACAGATGTAATGTTCACCAAGACTATATGTATAAATTGTATTCCTTCATTCACCGAGACAGTAGCAATCACTGTCTTCACCGAAATTCCTTTCAACAGAGTATATGTATGCCGAGTTCATAACTGGAATGGTATATACATAAGCCGAGGTTGATCCATCCATAGATGTCTGCGCTTTTGGAATAGACTCCGAGTTGGTGTGCTGTTGAAGGGTTACCGAGATACACAAGTCTATACACCAAGACTGCTCCTTGTAATGCGAGATCCTTTCTGAGCACTTTCATTCATCCGAGTTCTTCCTCACACCCATTCGAGATCCTTATAGAAGTTTGCCTGCACCTTATACCCATCCGAGGTGCAGTCAGACTCTTTGCCCTAATGCCATGCGGATCTGTTCCTCTTTTTCTCCATGTGAAATCTCAAAGAAAAGCGAGTTCTGTTCATTCACGTTTTCGGATCCTCTGCACCCACGAAATTTAAGAGAAAATGTGGATTTATTGTTGTGTTATTTGCACTGACCCTTCATGGGTATTTATAATAGTTTGCCCACATATGTAAGCCGACATGATGGGATGAAACGACATGTCTATTTTGCCAAGCCGACATGACTTCCATTTATTTACTGTTGACGGTGCTGGACCCGCCAACATGTAAGGGGATCTCCCCGGTAAGAAGTCCCAATTAGACCAAAGACCGTTTGGTGTAGGAGTCCTAGCAGTGGGTAGTATGGCAATGCCTTGACCGTGAGTTCGCACAGAGACAAGTTGTTTTGCTCTTAACCTGCAAGATGACACCAGAATACCAAATATGCGAAGAAATATACATAGAACAGTGAGAAATAACAACAAGTATTTTATTATTCAGAAAGTAATGTTCACTTGCCTCTTCGAGGGGGCAACCTCCAATAGAGTAGAGCAGCGAGCTCGATTACAAAATAAGACACGATGCTCCTCGAGGGGAGTCTCTATCCTTTATATAGTATTCATAAATGCAATACCATGGGGCAATACCATGGTTCTTATTAATACCATCTATCTAATACAATGGCCCATTTGCAACTAACTATGGTCCCTTCATTAATTGCGGGTTAACCACTTACAATTATTAATATGGGCTTTATTGACTCTTTACTTAACTATAACTATGACTCGATCCTATTACATAAATAAGGGGGTTAGGGTGGGATCCTAACATGCCCTCCCCCATAAGAATAGCCTTGTCCTCAAGGCTGAAGCTGCGGAAACTGTTGAAGAATAGTGGTTGGTTCCTAGGTTGCATCTTTCGGAGAGGTGTCTTTCCACTTGACGAGGACTTCCTTGATCATGTGGCCACGCAGGTGCCTTTCTCGTGTATCAAGAACTTGTTCAGGTTGGAGCGAGATTGACCCTTCTTCATCCAGTTCAAGTAGATTGGTTTGAATTCTGCAATTGTTTCCAATCACTTTCTTGAAGCATGAGACATGGAAAACTGGATGGATTTTTGCAGTGGGTGGCAAAGCTAGCTTGTAGGCAACTTCTCCAATGCGCTGAAGTACTTGATACGGTCTTAGAATTTTGGAGATAGTTTCTAACAATCCTTGTCTTTGAGTGATGTTTGCTTATATGGTTGCAGCCTCAAAAATACCTGATCCCCTTCTTGAAATTGGCATTCTAAGCGATGTTGATCTACCTGTTGCTTCATGCGGTTTTGAGCTTGATGAAGATTCTCTCTAAGGTGAGCCAGCATGGTGGTGTGGTTCTGTAGGAGTTGATCCACTGCTTGTACCTTCGAGCATCCCTTGATATAAGAAGTAGGGGAAGGAGGGAGTTGACCATAAACTGCTTCATATGGAGTCATTTTGGTGGTGGCATGATAGTTGGTGTTATACCACCATTCAGCTAGAGGTAACCACTGTACCTAGAGATGTTGCTTTTCTGAAGTGAAACACCTAAGGTATGTTTCTAGACATTTGTTGACTGCTTCAGTTTGACCATCAGTTTGTGGATGATAGGAAGTACTGAGTTGTATTTGGGTACCTTGTAGCCGGAAGAGTTCCTGCCAAAAGTTATTGGTGAAGACCGGGTCACGATCAGACACAATGGAAGTGGGCATGCCATGCAATTTGAAGATCTGATCCATGAAAGATTGAGCAACCAAAGTCGGTGTAAAAGGGTGGGGTAGGGTGCAAAAATGAGCATACTTAGAAAGTCTATCCACAACCAACATGATGACTGACTTGTTTGCTGACTTTGGAAGACCCGTAATGAAATCCATAGAAACTTCCGTCCAGATTGAGGCTAGGATGGGCAATGGCTGTAATGTGCCTGGGGATTTGACTGTTTCTCCTTTGTGGCGCTGACAGACGTCGCATTCAGCTACAAAAGTAAGAATGTCCTTTTTCATGTCTGTCCAAAAAAAGATCTTCGAGTGCGAGCATACGTCTTTTGAAAGACTGAATGTCCTGCAGTGGGAGATGAGTGCAATTCCGCCAAAATGCGGCTTTTGAGGGTGGATGTTGGTGATATTACGACCCTGTCCTTGTAGCGAAGAATCTCATCCTGCCACGAGTAGCCTGCTGTGGAATTTGGATCCCCTTGCAATTGATTAATGAGTTGGGAGAGCCAGGGATGTGAAAACCATTCTTTGCAGGCCTCTTCAATCCATTCTAGAATGGGAAGGGAAATTGCGAATAGGGTACTTTCCTCCTCAAATTGGCAGGATACCGCATCTGCTACAATATTCGCGCCCTTTCTTGTAAATTATCTCATAATCATATCCTAGCATTTTGGCGAGCCATTTATTTTGTTGTGGTGAGGATAGGCGTTGCTCTAAAAAATATTTAAGGCTTTGATGGTCGGTGCGGATTTGGAAACGTCGCCCCAATGAGTATGGTCGCCAGGGATCTACTGCATGTAAAATGGCCATCATCTCCTTCTCATAGGTAGATTGTCCCAGATTCTTCCCACTTAGTTTTTGGCTCGTGAAGGCCAAGGGTCGACCTTCCTGCATTAAGACTGCCCCAATACCTGTACCCGAAGCATCACATTCAATCACGAAAGATTTGGTGAAGTCGGGTAGTGCTAAGATTGGAGTGGAACACATGGCATGTTTGAGAGCTGTAAAGGCCTATTGTGCTTCATCATTCCAGAGGAATGAATTTTTCTTGAGGAGTTGAGTGAGGGGCCTAGCAATGTGACCATAATTGCGGACAAATTTGCGATAGTAGCTTGTGAGACCCAAAAATCCTCTCAGGCTCTTCAATGTCTTAGGTTGAGGCCAATCTTGCATTGCCTGGATCTTTTTGGGGTCCACCCTGACACCTTTACGCCCCACAATGTGGCCCAAATACTCAACTTTTTCCATTCCAAAAGAACACTCGGACATCTTGACAAATAATTTATGCTTGCAGAGCAGTTGTGAGAGCAGATCTACATGCTAAAGATGTGCGGCCCAGGTGCGACTGTAGATGAGGATGTCATCAAAGAAAACAAGGACAAATTTTCTGAGATATGGTTTGAGTAGGTGGTTCATAAGGCTCTGAAAAGTGGATGGGGCATTATAATGGCCTTCTTGAGTTCGGAAAGTAGTCTTTGGGATGTCTACTTCTTTCATGCGGATTTGGTGGTAGCCTGAGCGAAGGTCAAGCTTAGTAAAGAATTGAGCCCCATTTAGTTCATCCAACAAATCATCAACAATCGGGATGGGAAATTTATCTTTGACTGTCAACTTATTAAGGGCCCTGAAGTCTGGACACATACGTCATTCCCCATCTTTCTTGAGCACCATGACCATCAGCGATGAATAAGGACTAATGCTGGGACGAATGATGCTTGCTTCCAAGAGTTCCTTGATTATTTTTTCTATTTCATTCTTTTGGGCAAACGGATATCTATATGGGCGCACATTTGGTGGTTGGGCCCCTGGGACCAAAGTAATGCTATGATCATGTTCCCCTCTCGAGGGTGGAAGCTCCTAAGGCTTGTCAAAGACTGGTAGATGGTTGTTTAAGATCTGTTGTATCTCAGGATGAATATGAACAGGATTGGGTTCGCAGGCCTGGATGGCATTAAATTGAGCTATGATTCCATGGTGGCCTTTTTTTACAATTTTTCCATTCGATGTGAGCTGATGATAGAGGGAGCTCCTGCCTGGAGTCCGCGGAGGGTATGTGTGTGGTTGTTCTGCTTAAAGCTCATATATAACTCCTGGAAATCCATTGTGATTGGGCCAAGTGTGTGAAGCCATTCAACACCGAGGACAATGTCGCACCCTCCCATGTGTATGGCAAACATGTGGGTCTTTAATTGATAATCCCCCATTTGAAGTTTGACATTTTCACAACGGCCTTCACATTTCATTGTTCCCCCATCAGCAATTTGGACCTAGAAGTTAGAAACTGCTCGGACAAAACAATGCACTGCTTCCGCGACTCTTTGATGGATAAAATTATGTGTACTTCCACTATCAATCAAGACTACTACTGGTTGATGCTTAATAAAACCTCTGATTTTGAGAGTTTGAGGCGAAGAAATCCTTGCCAAAGCATGCAGCGAGATAACTGGTTCTTCAGGTACATTGTCCTACTGGTTGTCCTCTTCTTCCTCCTCTGGTTGCTCAAGTGGTGGGGCTTCCTCCGATGCACTGTGGTCAGTAGCATCAATCTGAAAAAATTTGGGCTCCTTGCATTTATGCGTGGGGGAGTATTTCTCATCCCAGTAGTAACATAATCCTCGCTTTCTTATTTTCGCCATTTCTGCTGGTGACACCTTTTGAACCTTGAGTGTCTGGGTAGTGCTTTGAGCCTGTGGGGGGCGACACTTGGCGATGAAATTTGGGCAATTGGACTGGGCCGCCAACGCACGTTCGAATTCACGAGCTATCCTGCAAGCATGCAGCCATGAGCTAGGGTGGTGCAGTCGGACGTGGGCTTGTATGGCTTCTTTGAGACCACTGACAAAACATTCCGTGTAGAACTCATCTTGTAGATCTCCAATGCGAAAAGATAAGGCTTCAAAGGCTGCAATATATTCATTCACTGTTCCTTTCTGTCTGAGCTTAGTGAGATGTCCCAAAAATTTAGATTCATGGTCAAAGCGATCCATAAGAGATTTTTTAAATGTATCCCACGTCAAGGGCCTTCCATAGCAACATTGATGCCATTGCCACCATTGCCATCTTTCATTGTCCAAGTACATGATACCCACACTAAGCTGAGTCGCATTATCCAGGATGTAATTCAGTGTGAAATATTGCTCCATTTGTGCTATCCATGCGGCTGGATGAGAGCCATCAAATTTGTACATGTCCAACTTGGGTGGTCGCGGATGGGATTGTTGGGGGGTGCCAAAGAGGTGAAGAGACTGGCTAGACTCACCCTCACTATTTTCATTGCCAATATATGCCTCCTCGCGTGCCTCCACCTTGCCCTTAGAGAGTGCTGTAGTTAATTCCTTCAGCTGTGATTGGATGTCTTTCAAGGATGATTCAAGGCTGTCCATCCTCTCATTCGCCATAGCTTGAGCTCTAGTTTGTACCATGCACTGAGCCGATTCACTTGAAATTTAGGACCACCCGAATTTTTTGGCACTAACAATTGAATGGTACCACCTTGCTCAGCTCGTCGTCTTGATTCTTATGGGGGGTCTTAGACCTTTTTTTTTTTTTGTAACTCCTAACGGAGTTTTACTCCTTGCTTAGGAATACTGCAGTAGCCGAATCCTGAAAATGTCAATGCTGCCAAAAGTCCTATGAAAATCACGCCCAGGTATAGGAACCCACACAACTACTCAGATTTGGATGGTGGATCTGATGAATCTGAGAGATTTGAATGGCTGATCGGATAGATCTGAACGGTGGAACTGATTGCTGCTATGGATATGATGGATCTAATAGATTTGAATGGCTGTTTTGATAAATCTGAACGGCAAAACTGATTGCTGCTGCTGCTGCAAAACCCCACTTGCGAGATCTGATCTGGCAGAGATTATGCGTGATCCAGAGATAGAGAAGGGAACTATGGTCTCCAGGAGTGTCAGGTGCTACAAATCGCAATATACATAAGGGTCTGACAGTAGCACTCGGCCTAATTTTTTAGGGCACTAACCAAGGAGGATCAACCGTACCCTTAGCCGTACAACCCGACTACCCTATTGTACAGGCGAGTAATCTCTCCGAGTGCTGTTCTCAGTGTACTGTAGCAGCAAGTCGGCCGACGGTTTATCTATGGCGAGGTTTCAAGGGAGCTAGGGGGGCTTCCGATATACCCAAAGGGTACTTGGAAGACAGTCTGTGCCCGGTTCTGTCTAATGCGCTCCTACTTGAAGGGGTACCCACAGGGGTTATAAGAGAGTCCAACAAGCGTGACCACCTCTTGTATTTCCTGCGTGCATGCCTCCCCAAATCCGCAGGTTTATGCGCTCAACGACAGATCCTGTGGTTTAAAGACATCGGAACACGTCTCTAGCCAAAAAAAAATTTTGCTAAAAAATAGAGATCCCACCGGCCTTGGAAAGTGCTTTGATACCACTTGTTATGCTCTTAACCTGCAAGACGATACCAGAATACCAAATAGGCGAAGAAATATACCCAGAACATAGAACAGTGAGAAATAACAACAAGTATTTTATTATTCAGAAAGCAATGTTCATTTGCCTCTTCGAGGGGGCAACCTCCAATAGAGCAGAGCTCGATTACAAAATAAGACACAATGCTCCTCAAGGGGAGTCTCTATCCTTTATATAGGATTCATAAATGCAATACCATGGTTCTTATTAATACCATCTATCTAATACCATGGCCCATTTGCAACTAACTGTGGTCCCTTGATTAATTGTGGGTTAACCACTTACAATTATTAATATGGGCTTTATTGACTCTTTACTTAACTATAACTATGACTCGATCCTATTACATAAATAAGGGGGTTAGGGTGGGACCCTAACACAAGTAAGATGTCTCTATTGGTAGCAAGGGTGTGACAGTAGCAGCGAGCCAAGGAAGGTGCATGGGAGGTCCAAACACATGGGGGTGAAGTGAGTGTGCCCCTTGGAAACCTGTGATAGCACGGAGTTAAGAAGGAAACACACGAGCAAAGATGCATCACAACATGGAAGGCAAGTTAGCTAGCAATCCAAAGTGATGGTTAAACCAACAACACGTTTCAGAAAGATTCATACATACAAACATAGAAAAGTCCATACATGCATGTGTAAGCAAGCAAATACATATATCATTTAGAGTAAACCGAATAGCATAGAATACAATACAATATATGCATGAAACGTGCTGGCTCTGTTATATTAATAAGTGTAAGTTCCAGTCATACAATACACCCATGTCTAACCACTAGTTCCGACAGCAGAACGTTACAGCCATAACGCCTACTCCTCCAAAGAGATCTACTAGCTCTGCGTAGTGGAGAAGCCAAGGCTCGTTACAATACTGTCCAAGCTCTCTCTAAAATAGTCCTATTGGAAACTTGGCTGACCAAAAGCCTTTACAATGAGTTATTAGGTTCTATTTATAGCAAAGGGTGGGGTGACCCTTGACATTCTCCTTTGTAACAGTTCATCTACCCTCATGGATCTTCATCTACTCTATGACTGTTACATCCAACTATCAACGCTTGAACTTCCACTTGACAAGACGTTACATTACAATGCACATGTGCCCATGTGAGACAAAATGGCTTGAGCAAGCCATGCAAGACATCACTGATACTCAGACCGTTGTGGTGAGGCCAACTCTTTGACATGCTTATGATGGTCGAAGGTGGTGAGCTGATGGAAAGCTTGGTTGTCTGTGATGGTGTCCATGCGCTCAATGGTGACATCTTGCTGAAGCGAACTCTTGCCTTCGTTGCATCTGGGTGCACTGATATGGCTCCTTTGTCCAACTCGTCTAATAACATGCGCATGGTCATCCTGGTGCGACCGGACCGACAACATGTTGATGCATAGTGTATATGCTGCTCTCCAAGCATGTGCTAGTGGCCGTGCGCATTAACTTGTTGGAGCACATGTTCAGCTCCAGTCGGACTTGCTTCTTGTCTTCGCCTCGGTGAGTGTGCTTAATGGGTGGGATCGCATGCATGCGCACAATGACATGCATGCTACTGTATTCCCTTGCATGCGATCAACAACACTGCTCACCTTGTCTACTTCGTGCCAGCTGTTGGGACGAATCTATAACTTGTACGAGTGCAGTTTCATCCGTCTGTGCATGTTGCGCCCCCTGCTATACCTGTTCTTGTTGCAACTCATTCTCTCGTCTGTGCAACTCCTGTTCTTCCTTGAGTTGCTGCTTGAGCACATGCAACTCCTTCTCCGTTCCGATCTCTGCCTTCGCATGATCTTCATGTCGCGTCGTCACCTCATAGCTTGAGTCTCCAAAGTTGCTTTCACCGCAAGTAGATCTGCTTGAGCTTGCAACTTTGTTTCGCCTCTGTGTTGTCAACAACCTTCCTCTTGCGTTTGTTGAATCCAGTATGCTGCCTTCAGCTGCTGTTCATGGTGCTGCTTGTTGTGATGTTGCTACTGTCATATCTTGATGTCTTTGTCTACGAATAACTTGATGTCTTTGTGGGTAGGCAAGTTCATAGACACTTGATTGACTGCATCCCCAAGTGTGCTCTGAACAGTGTCTTCGACTCTGCTCTCCTGGAAACCATTGTACCTGTGCTATTGAGAGGCAAATGAACACCTGTGATACCTGGAGACATGACAACACTCATGGCAAGCAATCTGTTAGTTGAAAACCAAAATGAGCTTGAGATCTAACTTCCAACATACCTGTGTGACTGATCATGAAGGTTGCGCAATTTCCGCTGGGAGGTCGGGAGACTGACTGCCAAGACTGCGCAAGGCACAGTCCAGGCTGTCAGGAGGCTGACTGACTACTGGAACTATGCAATGCACAGTCCAGCCTGGATGCTGATTGCTGGAATTGCGCAATGCGAAATCTCAGCTAGCAATGGTAGCAGGCTTAGTGCCTTGCACAATTTTTTGGGCCAATAGTCAGTGTCCCTCAGAATTGCGCAATGCAAGACTAGAGGACAGTCACTGGGCGAAAATGCACATTTCCTGAGAGGAAGACAGAGCCTTCCCTTTCAGGATTGCACAATGTTGTCTTGGTGAGGCAAAGTCCGGGCCAAGGCTACCCAGACCCACCAACGGGTAACTGAAAGAAAATGTGAATGTGAATGCCTAGCAATACTGATTATAGGTGATGGCCTTTTTCCAGTGACATCTTCTTGTAGGTATCAACATCCTGCATACATGTTGACTCATCTCCCAACAATATCTGTTGTCAAGGGTCTTCATCTTTTCAGACTTCCATCAGAGTCTTCACATCATTCCGGGAGATTTCCTGGTCAAGTCTTCATGATCCTCTGGATGTTGATTGCCTTCATCATAGTTGCATGCTTCACGATCTCTTTCATCCTCATGTCTTTCATTCCCAGGAGCTCTCAGAGTTCTTCAATTGTAGTCAACTACCTCATACTTCATATGAGGACATATTATGTTGATTTCATCTAGTTTGACTTATGTCTTTCTGCATCCTTTTAGAGGAGGAGATCCTTTCCCTATTGATCATGCTCAATCCATTTTACCTGCAACCATGTATCATGACATTATGATATCAAATACAAATACAAATACAAGCATACATACCTCATTTTCCCTTTAGGCTACTTTCAGCAGCTTTCTTGATTGAACGGATCTTCAATCCCTTGATCTGCTTCATCATGTCATCAGTTCTTCATCTCATGATTTCCATAAGTTGGAATTCTTGATGAAGCACTTGCTGCCTTCCCAGACTAGGGGATTCTCCGCTGAGGTTTCCATTAGATATTCTTCAGGATCTAGTATATCCCCATTTGGCAAATGTTCCCTTTGTCCTGGATGACTTCTTCCTTTCCTTCGATGTTCAATGAGATTCCCAAGAGCTATGTTCTTCATGATTCATATGAGCTCTTATTTCCATGATGCCATGATGCATCTTCTTACCATGATCATATCTGCAAGGACTTCTAATAGGATCCTTTTGAGAGGGACACCATCTCATTCATAATGGAGATCTATTACTCCCTCTTTCCCTGATCCTTTCTTCATCTTCCTCCATCCTTAAGGTAATCTTTCCATAGTACTATCTTGTCAACCTTTCCTTTGCACATATTTGAGTCTTTTGTCTTTCTCTATTCAACATAGAGACCACAAACTATTGATCGAGGTAACCTTCTTATTCATGGACATTTGTTACCTTGCTTATCAATATCAATATCAATGATGATTATTTTCTCATCGTTTTTCCCAGATCTCGTAACCGAGATCTCATGAAGATATATCTTCATTATTCTTTACTATATTTCAGATCGTATACCCTGTAGCATTTCATGTATCCTTCTTAAGTCTCCTTCCTTACTTTATAGAACCTTAAGAGTTCTCATAACTTTAAAGGAAACCTTGATGTACTGACTTCTCTAAGGATAATGACAATCCTTCTCATTCCATGCAAGACCCTTGATGACCCATCCAATATAGGTCTTCTTGCAATCATGAAGTCATAAAACCAAATTTGATTATAGAATGAAAAGGTACTTACTTGATTGTGAAGATGAAGTCTTCACTTTGATCATGTTGGCAGTAGTTGGAGCAGATGTTTCAATGTGGAAAAAGTCAAAGTCGGGATTAATTCGGCAAGGGTCCAAAAGTTGAAAAACTTGTTAAAGTTGGGAGTTTTTTGAAAAAGTCGGCAAAATTAAAAAAACACAAAAATATTCATTTTTTTAATTTTTTTAACATCTAGAGTATCCACAACATCAAATAAATGCATTTCCACATAAACATGTAAAGAAAGCTAATATATAATATGTATATGAAGTCTAGTGCTACATCACATATCAAAATAGTGAATCAACTCCTGAATCTTGAGTCTTGTCTGAGTCTCAACTCTCAAGACAACAGACTTTTTGGGTCGACTCCTGATAAAATCGGGCATATAACGAATAAATCACGATTTTTTTGTTTCTGAAAAAGTCTGCAAAAAATCGGAGGATTAAATCGTTTTGTTGAAAAAATCGCAATTTTAGGATTTAATCCCGATTTTTTGCAGACTTTTTCCACACTGATGTTTTGATGCTTCCATTGACTAAGAGTCTTGATAGGAAGATTGCCTATCAACAAATTGTTGATACATATCGAATTGAAGTTGCATGCCATGATGCATAGCAATCCATTAGATAGTACAGCTTCTGATTTGAGTATTGTCCATATGCACTCCCTAAGATATGAAGGCTGTTGACTTCCGAAATCCTTGCTGTTGTAGACTAATCTCTGATCTAGGGTTTGATCATGACTAGGGTTTGATTTTCCATCCTTGAGCTTGCTAGAACCTTGATTCTTGTATGTCTCTTTTGTGCCCTTTCTTTGACTGCTGAACCTAACCCTCTGATACCATGTTGAAGAATCTAGGGCATTTATAAATTACAATGATTCTTCTAATGCATGATAACAATTTGTGAAGTTTTTATATAATTTATCTTATCTTGATCTTTCATTCATTATTAGTGTGTGTTTTCACTTTATCAAACTGCTATCAAAAACAAAAGAGACAAGAACACAAATGTTTGGCTTTCTGCTAGGGCCAAAACATCTCCCTCTTGGAGAGGAAAACCCACGCAAAATTCTTCTTATAAAGATTCCATTGACGAATACCAAGACCATGACCCTTGACACTTTCTGCCTAAGACATCAATCCTTTCCTCCATCACTGTTGAGATCATCATGATTGCTGCACCATTGAAGCTATCACTTAGATCCTCATTACTGCTTCTAATATCTGCTCCATGACTGATCCTTGATATTTCCATCGAGGTGATCTTTGCACTCTTCATCAAGACTATGATCTTCGATAAACAGATCATGACTTGTGACAACACCTTACTGTAACTTGGGATAATGTGTAACATTATGAGATCATGATCCTTGTTGAGACTGTTCGTCCTAGTCATCAGTATCACAGTTCCCCTCATTATTCCGAGATTGGAACTATCATAGTTGCTTACTGCTCCCTCGAGACTGCAGGACCTGATTTGATTGTCACTGCTCTTTATTATGTTAGGACTGCAGTAGACACAATCATCACTGAAATTTTCTTTAACGTAATTATAATATATCTATATGTTGATACTGAGATAGCACCTTCAGGATCACTGTGAAACCAGGTAAGGTGCCCAGGTCATGGGCTGTGGAACCACATGACAATCACAACAGAAAGTCTAGAAAGCAACCAATCATTAGGGACAATGTTAATTTTAGGTATGTTCTATGCTAGAGCAATTTATTTAAATTTTCACAGTTAGCAATCACATCAACATTAAAGTAAACTGCAGATAGAACATAAATATAAATCGCAGAAGACAAGCCAAGACAAGAGGACACAAGATGTGGTGCTAGCCAGGGACAAACCCCAATGCGGGGAAACCCTTGATCAATTCTTATTTTATGTTCTTCAAAGTTCAGCACAGAGAGAGATAGTACATTTACAACAGAAGTCAACACTTTGACTTATCTAGATCTGAGCATAGATCATCTCCTATAACGATGAGATCAGTTGAAGACATTCTGCTTCAACTGATTCTCCAAGGTGACGGCTTCACCTATCGTAGTGCTGCCTTTCATCCATTTGCTGCACATAACTGTGTGACACCATGCTATACTGTCACATGTGTTGAACCTTGATGACTGAGTTGCTCCTGCTCTCATCATCATGCTGCTCATTATTGATCATGCCCACTGTTTCATTCATCATCATACATCACTGCTTTGATGAGAGGATTATACACCATAGCTGTTCATCCTTATCATTTTCATGATGTCGAGACTGAGTCCTTTTACAGGTTCGCTGTAATACCGAGATCATCTTTATGGCATGACTGTCTTACTGTTCCATCTCCATCCGATGTTTTGTAGCTACAGGAGTATGATGTCAAGACTGTTCTTATTCATGCGAAATTAGCCCAACACTGGAATGCCGAGATTGTTCAAACGTTATGTCACTGTTGTGTCTATACGCTCCAGTTATCCGAGGTCTTGACTGTGACTGCACCTAATACCCAATCGAGGTGCAGTCAAGCCCTAGATTTGGATCTGCTCCTTCATGCGAGAGGAATGCGAGATTGTTACCTCAATTGTTGATGCCCTTAGACAAGTTCTGTTGCTCCTTCATTTCGGATACCCTCATATCTTGCCTGCAACTTCAAGTTTTGACTGCGGCTCCATGTCTAGAATGCGGCCTCATGACAACGACTCCTTTTCCATGTGAAATCACAGAACCATCTGAATATGCGTGAGTTCTGTGCTTCTATGGCTGAGTGAACAGATCTCTGCGTTTAGGGCATCAACTCGTGAACAGGTCTGCGTTTAGATGTCTTCATGACTACGTGGAAAGTGTCAGCGTATTCTCCATGTTGTGCGTATATATTGCTGTCCCATTATAGCGTATGAAATGCTGTGCATATATATTGCTGTCCCATTACAGCGTATGAAATGCTGTGCGTATATATTGTTGACCCATGACCTGTGTATATCACTCTCCATGAACAGCGTAGATATGTCACCATGACCAGCGTATATATGTTTCCATGACCTGTGTATATCAGTCTCCATGAACAGCGTATGACTGTCTCCATGACCAACGTAGATATGTGTTCATGACCAGTGTAGGATAAGGGCATCATCTGCAGCTAGGGCATCCAACGTACTCTTTAGTGTCTCTCATTCTCCAAAAACCCAAGACGTGGAGAGGAGATCCCATAAAGAGTGTGTGTCTAATGACTTCAAATCCTCTTCTATTTATACTAAAAACGTAGAGGTTGAATAGACACGTCAGTTGGGCTTCTGAGCCTACTTAAGATGTTGGCCGACTTAACAATTTGTCCATAACATAAATAAATTCATAACTTCATAAATACTTATCGGAATCAGATGATCTTTAGATCAATCCTACACCTCTCAATGAGAGGGATCCAATAAAAATATCAGCTGCCATAAATAATATGACCCACATGGAGTTTGGCCCTAGTTTCCAATTTAATAGACAATAATCATTTTTTGCATCTAAGTGAACCAAGCTTGAATGTAAAGGACTATTTAATACTTCAAATAAGGCTTCCCTTCCAAAATTAGGGCCTTGAACTCACAATGGTGTTTCCTCCCTAGGTAGGAGTGGCTAAAGAACAACCCTATTAGGTGTTTCCAGACCCCAAGGGGAAGTAACATTTTCTCAGTCTACCCTTAAATTGATAGGTGTTAGTGAATAATGATGGTATGAAGGACAAAATACTTCATGGCCAAGTGCCATGGTCAAAGGGACCAACATGATGGGGATCCACATCCTAAGTGTATAGATGTGAGGAGGGAGCAATCATGGATGCATGAGTTTCCAATTTGGCCTTTGTTTTTCCACCCCTCTTGTGCGCCTTTTACTCTTGCTTGAATTTTCTTTGTATTACTGCTCATAGCTCAAAGGGTTAGAGCTGACTTCTATGATGTATAGTCGTTGTATTACCCCTTAATGATGAGGCAACTCATTACCCATCAGGTTGGGACATGCAAGAGTTCCTTTCATGATTTATAGGAGCAACATTTGCTTAGGAACCGAGGGATGGCCATAATGAGTAAGGTATATCTCGCGCTAGGTTTTTTCCCATGTGCTAATGTATATGTCTCGACCATCTTTTTCATTTCGATATTCTTTTATTTTATTTTGTGGCCATGATATGCTTTTTCCTTTTCTTTTAGCTGCATCAATCTCCCATGGCAAAGTTCTAGGCCCTACCTATGTTTGTGGATGTATGGGTGCCAAATCCCAGAGAACCAATGGTCAGTTGAACCCGAAGAATGGAGGTGGAATCAATGTTATCAGAATCGAACCTGTGATTGAACCAAAAAATCTTGTGGACTGGGAACTGGTCAAAATCAGTCTGGAACCTGTAAAAGAAATGGACCAAAAAACCGGTTGACCAAAAACAAATAAAATAGTCTAATTTTAAAGAAAAACATATATATACATGTGCATCCATATGAATCTAAACCATTTATACACAAATAAGAAAAATTTCTCATTTATATAGCATGTAAGGGTGCCCATAACCAAAATAGCATTGAGTGCAATCTATCCCTGAATCGAAAATACATCAACAAATAAGCTCTAGATGGCCTCTAGCATCCAAAACAAATCATGCTACAATGAATACCTACATATCATCAAAATCATTGCCTAAATTGGGATTTTCGTCATGAATATAACCCTCTAAGCATTAAAATAAGATAGAAAAAATGTAGCATGTCAAGTCATGGTAGAGGAGTTCGACAACCAATACCACTAACATCCAAGCACATAGAGGGATTGGTGCTCTTTATTAAATACTAGTTCCTTACCCTCATACATGACAAAATCCAATGGAAATGTTGCAATCCCCACAATCTTGAAATACTAAAATTCTTAAACATACCATGAATTGCATAACAATAATAGGACCATAGGCTTGAATATTAGGTTGAGGACCATAGGCTTGAATATTAGGCTGGCCTAGGGGAGAATTAGAAGTGGGCTAACCAAATGAAAAAAAAAAAAAATAATAAAAAAAAAGCAAATTTTTACGCTGACTCGGGAAGGTACAAACCGCATTGGAATAGGCTAGTTCATTACCGAACTGGCCTATCCTTGTTCGGACAGGTTTTGGGCCAAAAACGACTGGACTGGCCAGTTCCACCTGTTCTAGTCCGGTTCTGACAACATTGGGTGGAATATGGGCTTGTAATGTAAGATGGAAAGTGGTAAGTATGGAATAACGATTGATGGAATATGTTATCTCAATCAAGTCTTCTCGAGTAGTGCCCCTCCTATACCCATTGGGCCATTAGGGGAGGTCCTATTGGACTAGGATCGAAGATTAAACCCCCATTTAAGGTGAGGGAACAAAATCACAATCAAAACCCCTCCTTCCAGGTCACCCAATAATCCATATCAAATGCACAAATACAAACAAGCATAAGCACCTGATTGCAAAATGAATAAAGTACCTTTTGTTTGGAAGCCCACCTGTGTCCATGTGCTCTTGCTGGATGGGTGAGAAGGTTTATGACTAATGTATGAAATATCCACGAATGCAACAATTGCATATTATTTTCCTAACTGATTAGCAGTTTATTTGTTTACGACAAATACCAAATAATTCACTGATGCATTCTTCACAAATAAAATACGCTGCCAAAGATAAAATTCAGGGACTGAGAAATAGATACACACATAATAATCGGAAAAATTATTTTGGACAAAAAAGTCTTCGAAAAAATCCCGAAGGGAAAACCCATGCAACTGATGAGGGTTTATTTTATTATTATGCAGCAATTTGGAAAGTACAATAATCTGGATGCCCCACTGGCAATCCTCTGGAAAATATTTTGGCTAAATATTCAGGAGATAATTTTCTCCCTTTGCAAATCCACCGGGCCTCCGTTGGCCTGCTCACACTCCTCACTAGAAATGCGCATTGTTGGCCTAGAATAATTCACACGACTTGCTCGCTGGCTCCAAGTGAGTCGTCCTACCTCCCTCTGCCTCTAGAAAAATTCCCTCTACCTTTCAAATGATCTATCCGTCCTGCGATAACTAAAACGATCTCTCTCCGACAATTCGCACTAGGGTTTCTGGTTGCTCACACTGGCTTTTGTGGCCTGTTTTGCAGATAATTCGACCTCCTTCCTCCTGACAATGGAGAACCACTGGAAAACCTTTGGATGCCTCTTCCTCAAATTCTCTGTTGTCCCTCTGTTTGATGTTTGATATCTAGCTCGAACCACGCCCTTGCTGAATCACTACAACTGGATAGTTCGATCTGCCTTGGCTAACTCGCTCTCCCTCTTGTTGTTATTCTCCATCCCATCAACTTGCTCTTATAATCTCTCTCTGGAGTTTCAATGGTCAAGATCTAATCGTGATCGATGGCTAAGATCATCTTAGACTTGATCCAAGTCATTTTCTGGAAGTCTCTAGAGCATAAGTCAATCTACTCAATTAATTCCCCTTAATTAATCAATTTTCCTAAGTTAGACTTAGGCATTTTTTAATTATTAATCAATTAATTTAATTGAGTGGTCTCTAGGTGTTTTCTCCCGAAACCTTTTCTGGGTTTTGGAGATCTTGTGTTCCTGAGCATCTTAGACACAAATCGAGACTAGAACACCTGTTTGATGCTATCATATTATCCAAAAACTAACATGATGCAGGTGGCAAAGATAAATTAGCATGTCATCAACTAGTGGTGGCTATTAAGGGCTACATGGTTGTTTGACTGGATGTGAAGAATGGGAATTTTTTTTCTCCTATAAGGTCACCCACTTTGGTGGGTAATAAGGCATACAACCATGTGGAGGCTCCTCAAAGCCCAACACTCATCTCAGGAAGCCAATGCTGGGGCTGCAGGGTCACATGTGCTCTCAAAACTGGGCTAGACGTCCTCTTTATTGCGTTGAAGAGGTGTTAAGCCATCCCTCAAGGGATCTTTGCTACATGTGTGATGAACCACCTTAAAATTACTCTTAAGATCAAGTGAGATCAACATCATTAGGGACAAAAACTATTGAAGTATCGTAGTGGACCATATTCATGTTAGTTTTTGTAGTATCAGATAGGTCTTCCAGCTAGAGAACTACAATAAGGAGATGGCCAAGGCGAAGACGATGATCCTTGATGGAGTTCGAGATCATATAGTTCCACATATATCTAACAAGAATACTGCCAAAGAAATGTTGGATGTTGTCGCAAAGCTTTTCCAGGATCCTTCTAAGAACCAGAAGATGCTTTTGAAGGAGAAGTTGAGGACTACCAGGATGCAGAAGGGTGAGGGAGTGACTCCTTATCTCATTAGAATTCAGAATGTCCGAGATGAGCTTGCAGCAGTTGGAGAGACACCTCCTGACAGTGAGCTAGTGCATACAACTCTCAACAGTTTCACCGAGTGGGCAACATGTTGGAAAAATTGAGAGGGGGGTTGAATCAATATTTCTTTACAATTGTTATTTTTTACCAGTTTAGATCACTTATAATTAGAACACAGAGTAAACAGTGATAGAATAATAATTTTATTAATCAATGACGAGGACTTCAATCCTCCTTTTACAATAATCAAGTATAACAATAGCTTAGGGCTCCAACCTTGAAGACTCCAATCTTCAATCGACCAGGGTCCAACTTGCAAGGTGCCAAGCTCAACTTGGTCTAGGTGCCAAGCTCCAACTTGGTCTTTATGCAGCTCCAACCTTTAGGGCTCCAACCCTCTCCATTGGCACATGATTCAACCTGATCTTCTTGAGGACTCCTATCCTCTAGGCCCTAGGGTTCCAACCCTTTGCTCTTCAATATGGATTCAACGGTTCTTCAAAACTTCCAATGTATTCTGCAACAAACCATGGTAATGCTCTCAATCAATCTTCAATAATCCTTCTTTCATCAATGACAACTTTATGGTTCTCAAAAAGTGTCTCCACAACTCTTCATGTCACTGAAACAATTTTCTTCAAGGTCACATCATGAGGACTCCCATCAGTGCATTATGATCTCCAAGTGTGCCTTCAAGATTGGCTTAAGTCTTCAATAATTCTTTCCCAATATGTCTTCACAATATCCTCAACAAGGTTCTTAATTTTGACTTCAAGAGGTCTTCATGCAACTCCCCTTTCATCATACTTTCCTGCTTTTGATAATGTGGCACAAGAGAGATGCACATAGTTGCATTTCTTCATGGGACAAACCATCTCCCCTTGCTTGCATAAACTCCTCTTTATCTTATTTTTGGTTATGGAACCCATCAGATGTGTAGTGGGGACAAAGAATCATGTTCTTTAATGGACTTTCACCCCATAACAATATGCATGGTCTTCTTCCTAACTGGCAGATCAACAACATGAGTTGATGCCTTGAGAGTCCAAGACACTTTCTACTTCAGTTTGCCTTCTTCTCCATGCTTGTGTGACTTTATTTTCATGCTTGGGTGTCATGGTTTTAGCTTGTTTAGGAACCCAAGTCAAGTTACAATCACGAGCCATATGTCCAATCTTATGGCATTTGAAGCATTCCATCTTGTTCAGCAATGAGGAAGCATGAATTCTTTTTGCAAAGCTTCTTTTAGGACACTAATGGGGACCATTATATTTGTCCTTGTGGTATGCCCTACAATCCTTTGTCATGTGTCCAAAATTTGTACAAGAATAGCAATAACCAAAAAATATACTTTGGTACCTGCAGGATGGAGCTTGTCTTGATGTACCTCTGAAGTCTTTTTGCCTTGTCACCCTTTGATGATATCCATTGCTTTTTGCATTCTTGACATTATTTGCATATCTTCTTGGAGTAGGGTTTCTTCCAATGTCATCTTGACTCTTCTACCTGCTTTTGCTGGAACTGGGGGCATCAATATTTCTTCTAAGCTTCTCCACATCCTTGTTGTTTGATGTATTAGGGTTTGAATCATTTCTGTTTGAGGGTTCACCTGCATAACCAAGCCCTGATTTATCAAGGGGAGATCTTTGATGACCTAGGATGTCATGTAGGGTTTGAGAGCTCTTTAGATTCTTGTTCAAATGATCAACTTCTTTCCTTAGGAGATCAATTTCTTCTTTTATCATCTTATATTTTTCATCCTTCTTTGCTAGACTGGTCTCCATTTCTTCCTTCATCCTTGTTGCTTCACATGTTTAGGCCTTGAGAGAGGTGATATCTGACTTTAATTTGAAAATCTCTTCATCCTTTTCTTCTAGTTGGCATGTCATGGTTTTTCTTTCCTTTTTTGCTTCATCAACTTGTCCTTCCAAGAGGGCCAAAACTTCCATCACCCTTTGAGCTCCTTGTGCTTGTTTCTTCGCTTCTTCCAACTGAGATTTAAGGGACGAGACCTTTTCCTTGTATTGACCAATATTTGCTTCAAGTTTGTTCAAGTCCTCACGTCCTTGTTCAAGTTGAATTGACAAAATGTCTTCCCTTTGCTTTGCTTTATCCAACTGATTTGTCATGGATATGACTTCTTCATGATTCCTTTTCTTGTTTTGATGCAATTCCTCCTTTAGCTTGGTGAGCTCCTCATCTCTTTCTTGTACTTGAAGCTTGAAAATGTCAACTTCCTTCCTTGTCTTGTCAAGGTCATGGTCAACATCTTGCGCTTGCTTTTTGAGCTCCTTATTTTCTTTTTTCAATTTGCTTATATCTTCTAGGGAAGCTACAAGTTTTGCCTTAAAATATATTTCAACCTCTACTTCAAGAATTTCTTCATCATCATCTTCCTTTATACAATTGGTCCCTTCATTTTTGCTTTCATTTGTCTTCTTTGTTTATCTTGATGCTCTTTGTCATTATCTTTAGCTTCCTTAATGGGTTATGGATTTCTTTCTTGTTTTCCATCATCTTCTTGATTAGAGGTCATGGTCAATGCTCCTTTTGAGTGAAGATCTTGAAGTTTGTCCCACATATCTTTTGTTGATGAACATTTTTCCACTTTGGCCTTAATAGGATCTAGTTGCCCACTCAAGATTCTTTTATTGCTATTGTACTATATTTCTTGGATTCTTCGTCTTCTATTGTACAACCAGAAATCACTGAATCCCAGACTTCAAAACCTTGAGTCATCAAGAGATTCTTTATTCTTGCCTTCCATATTTCAAAGTTTCCATTGAACAATGGAGCTTTCCCAATTTGATTATCCACTAAGGAGGTGACACCTTCAACGGGTTTGCAAGCCTTCTTCCTTGACTTTTCCATTTGTGTTCTAAGGATCTACCTTCAAGCTGTTAGGCTCTGAGTGAAGGCACTGGCTCTGATACCAATTGTTGGAAATACTGGGGGGGGTGAATCAATGTTTTTTTACAATTGTTATTTTTTACCAGTTTAGATCACTTATAATTAGAACACAGAGTAAACAACGATAGAATAATATTTTTATTAATCAATGACGAGGACTTCAATCCTCCTTTTACAATAATCAAGTACAACAATAGCTTAGGGCTCCAACCCTAAAGACTCCAATCTTCAATCGAACAGAATCCAACTTGGTCTTTATGAGGCTCCAACCTCTAGGGCTCCAACCCTATTTTCCACAAGGCTTCAACCTTGTCTTTATGAGGCTCCAACCTCTAGGGCTCCAACCCTCTCCGCTGGCACAAGATTCAACCTAATCTTCTTGAGGACTCCTGTCCTCTTGGGTTCCAACCCTCTGCTTTAGATCTTCAATATGGATTCAACGGTTCTTCAAGGCTTCCAATGTCTTTTGCAACAAACCCTGGTAATACTCTCAATCAATCTTCAATAACCCTTCTTTCATCAATGACAACTTTATGGTTCTCAAAAAGTGTCTCCACAACTCTTCATGTCACTCAAACAATTTTCTTCAAGGTCACATCATGAGGACTCCCATCAGTGCATTATGATCTGCAAGGGTGCCTTCAAGATTTGCGTAAGTCTTTAATAATTCTTTCCCAATATGTCTTCACAATATCCTTAACAAGCTTCTTAATTTTGACTTCAAGGGGTCTTCAACAATGCTTTGCCTAAACCTTCAAAATAGCCTTTCAATCTCAACACAATCCTAGGTCTTCAATGTCCCTTCAACAAGCCTCAATAGTGCCCAACAAGCCTTCAATTTATGCTTCAAGGAATTCCTAAGGATACTCCTTCAAATACTGCTCATAAGTTCTTCAAAGGTTCTACAACTCTACCCTATTCTGTTCTCAAGAGAAGACTTCAACAAGCTCTATTTGTCCAATCCCAATAAATCAACACTTCGACCACGACAACGACAACAACTTCGACCACAGCAACTACGACAACTTCAACCACGACAACTTCAAGCATGGCAACTTCAACCACGGCAACTATGGCATCTTCGACCAAGACAACTACAGTAGCTTCGACCACTGCAACTATGCCAGCTTCAACCACCGCAACTATGCCAGTTTCAACCACGACAAATACGACAGCTTTGACAACAACATCAACGACAACTTCGACCACGACAACTACGATAACTTCGACCATGACAACTACGATAACTTATCTGCTCCTAGCTCGAACCTGTGGGAGACTACTTAACCCAAGAACAATTCCACAAATTTGTCTTCCTTGTGTTTCTAGGCTGCGGCTACTTCTCTACCTCTTGTCTTGTCTCCACCGAAAAATCTGAGCTTGAATGGACGAATTTAGTTTTATATTTATAGTGAGTTTTCCATATTCTGAAGGGACACGTCTCTTTGCCAAGGGTTATGAGCCTACTCAAGTCAGCTTGGACAATTTGACAATTTTTGACATATCCTGATTTCAAAAATTGATCTCTTCAATGGTAAGGAATTAGGAGGCAAGTGAGTACTCATTGGAAAGCTTATGACCTCCTCTATTAGCTGATATAGTATTCCCTTCAAGATATGACCTCTAATGATGGAAATTTAATTTTTCTTTCATCATATGCATATTTTTTTATAACAACCCTATTAAAGAATTTCTTTTATGGAATTAGAGCATCAAGTAGATTAGAATTTTTTCACTATTATGACATGCATGTGATCTTCATGCATTAGGATTGCATACAAGGGCTAGGGTTTCTTTGACATATTCATACATCTAGGCTTTACTAGATTAGGGGTTCATCACATGGGCTTTTAACTCATTAGGATTAGGGCATCATTTATTCATTCTAGGACTTTTAGGTTAACATGAGCATATTTAGGGTTTCATCATATGAATGAGCAATGCAAGGAAATAGACCTAGTTTTTCATCAAATAGCTTTAGGGTTGGTGTCAACAAGAGCTTTTCTATGTATCTAGGGTTTTCATCCTCAACAAGCAATGCTAGGGTTAGAGTTTTGTACTCATATTGACATCAATGACAACTTTACCAACACAACATTCATTCAAGGCATCATTGGGCGAGATCAACTACCTGGATGGGATCAGTTGTGGAGTGATTTCAGGCAGGAGGAGATGAGGCTTTCTCTTGTCGAACGTAATACTAACAACAACAGTAGCAAAGGACCAAAGACTGTGAAAGATCAAATGCTTTAGGTGTGGTTAGTTTGGTCACTACAACACTTAGTGTCCTCAAAGGAAGAAGGACAAGAAGGAGAAGCAGGAGCAAGCAACAACTTCGGTAGAGATCGATAGAACACCTTACTCGCTAAGAGGGAGTGTTAGTTTTTGTAGCATCAAACATGTGTTTTAGTCTCGATTTGCATCAGAGAGGCTAAGAACACGAATTCTTCAAAACCCATAAAAGGTTTCGCGAGATAAGCTTTCAAAACACCTTAATTAAATTAATTAACCATCATTTAAATATTTCCTAAGTCTAACTTAGGAAAACTGGTTCATTAATAGCAATTAATTAAGGAAAGGTGAGAATGCTCTAGAAACTCACATAGATTGAGTTGAGATGATCTTAGCCGTTGATAGAGATCTAATCATGGCCGTGTTAGTTTTTGTAGAATTGGAGGTGTTCTAGTCTCGAAATTTCGTGGAGAGGCTAGAACACAAGTGTTCTTCGTAACCCAAAAATTGTTTCTAAAATTCCATCTAGAAATGTCTTAATTAGATTATTAGCCCATTTTTAATTATTTCCTAAGTCTAAACTTAGGGAAAGAAGTTAATTAATCATAATTAATTAAGATAAGGTGTGAATCATCTGGAAACTCACAGAAATCGATAGAGAATTAATAACCTTGATTAAGTTTTAATCTTGGCCATTGGAGGTCCAACATAAGATCAGTGTTTTTAAAACCTGCCGGTTCTAACCGGTAATCGGTCAAACTGGCTGGTCAACAAGGCCACCGGTTGGAACTGGCTGAAAAACCTGGTCAGGAAGGTGCTTTGGCCGATTTTTCGTCCTAACCGGCCGGTTTAGGATGGAACTGGCCGGTTTGTAGTCAAACCAGCCGGTTCTGTCCTAAACCGACCAGTTACTATATAAAGTTTATGTGAATGTCAAGGTCAGATTGTCAGATAAAGGGGAGAGAGGGTCAAGGTCAAATGTGAAGCTTTCTTACCATCCATGGTCAAAGGAAAGAATCTCACTATGGAAATCTAACTAAAGGAACTAGATTCAACCTAGAGGATATCTCTCTATCTAGAAGAGTTGACCCTCTACCAAAAGCCAGTGAAAGGTGGCCACCTATTGGTTATGTGTAAGTTGTCTCCAGATCACATACAACCACCCCTTCTAGGCCTCATTGCCAAGGGTTGTCCTTACCCCTAATGTTTGAAAAAATTGAGCATCGAAATGGCATTGCACTCTATCCACCTCTTTGTGCCTCTATGCATTGGGAGCATCAAGAAGAAAGATGTAATCCTCTAAGTAGTGCCCAAAAGAAGTGTCGGGACAAAGGATATGAGATCTAAGTCTAAGTGCCTCTCCCAAATATAACACTAGGCAACTGTTGAGCTAGCAACAACTCCCCCAAGTTGTGCCTTTGGTACAAAAGGATAAGAAAAACTTGTATACCCTTCCTGAATTTTTTTAAGCTTCAAGATGTGCAGCTAGTAGAGGTTGTGACTCAAATGAAACAAGCTTGAGTTGGAATCAGCGTCCATTGCCACTTAAAGTCCACCTACATCTTGAAACAACTACATTTTACCTACAAGCTCCTTGTTTCACATTAGATCTTTAGCTTGTGTTGTTTAAAGCCTCTTTGGCATTGAGCTTATGACTTGTGAAATTTGTGGAGTGTTGCTAAGCCTTAATTTTCCATCTACTAGTCCCTCTTTTATATTCACCTCAAGTCTTTTGTTGAAGTTTTCAAGCTTTGACACACCTCCTCGAAAGTTACTCTCATTGTGACACTTTTCATGTCACTTAAACTTAGAACTTGCTAGTCCTAGCAACATTCACTAATTTTTGGCAACCTTCCATCTTTGTAATATGGCATGCATCATCGAAGCTTTTAACTTTTTAATACTTATGACAAGGTGAAAATCTCCTAGACTTCGAACCTTTTAAGCCTATGTCATTTGATCAACTGCCACTATCTTTTGATTTTTTGTATCAACCTATGGCACAAAGTTTGCAAGTTTTGAAGTTCAAAGTTACCACAACATGTTGCACAATGATGTACCTTTGGGTATCAATAAAGGTGCAATAAGACCATAAGAGCCACAAATCAAAAGAAACAAGTTTGGAACTTTCAATAATGTGCATCAGATCACATGTAAATGAAAGATTGAAAACTCCAATCCTTATGATAGGGAGCAAAAGGAAAAGAATTTGCAAATGTTGCATTTTGCAAGCTACTTAAACTTTCAAAAAATCTCAACCTCACAAGAAAGTAAAACTTCAATATCAAGTAAATTGCAACAAGGAAAAGGGCTTATCATGATAAGTTGTAAATGAAAGCGACATGTTGCAAACATCATAACGACTGAAAGATTCAACTCACGCAACAAGACACATAAGAACGACTGAAAGATTCAACTCACACAACAACACACATAAGACGGATCAATAGCGATGCGCCACATCACAAGTTGCAGATCAGGCTGAGGCATCCTCAGACTTTGAACCAGATGATGTCTATGTAGCTCCTGATGATGATCCTGTGTCTAGTAGTGGTGAACATGATGATTGATCTTGTGTACACTGTAGACCTGTAGTAGGCCAATGGCCTCATAGCTTGCAGCATTGTTTTTGGACTTTATAGGCCATTTAGAGCCTCATTGCTTATGTATTTTACTATTTTGTCAATGATATGTATTGCACTCAGTGCCATTTTGATATATTCACCTTTATATGGTATATAAATGAGCAAACTTTGCATATTTTTCTCTATTGGCTTGGAATCATGGTTTTAAATCTTAAAAATAGTTTTGTTTCATTAAAAATTAATTATTTAATGTATTTTTCTAAAACTGGTTCGTTTAGACCTAACCAGTCCCGGTTCGACCGGTTTCGGTCGGTAAACCGGTTCATTAGGTGGACCGGTCCAGCCAACGGTTCCGGTTTTAAAAACATTGCATAAGATTATAAGAAGAAGTTGATGGGTAGATGGAAAACACACTTGAGAAGTTCGATTTTCTAGAGAGCCAAAAGTTGCCTAAAGAGTTCTCACTTCAGAAGGGAAGCATAAACAGTGAGGTTGGAGGAAGATATTCAAATCCAACGAGTGCATTTGCAGAGAGGCCAAGATTTCTCCAAGAGTTGTGCAAAGGTAGCGCAGAGCCTCAAGAAGGCAGTTCGATTTGCTGGGGAAGGAAGACTTTTTCATTTCCAAAGGCCGGACAGAGGTTCCAGAGTGCCAGAGAAGCATTTTCCCAGTGAACAACAAGCAGGACGGCTTGATTAGCAGACGATTAGGGAAACATGTGTGGCAGGAAGCTTCAAAGTGACACCAACCCTGCGCAGGCCCAGTTGAACAACTTGCTTTTCAGTAGCAGTCAAGAATCGGGATTGCTTGGAGTGAGGTTAATTTCCCTCAAGATATTTTTGCCAGTAATTTCTTTGTAGAATTGCCAATATTCAACATCCAGATTGTACTCAAAATTTCTCACTGTTGCATAATAATAAAAACCCTCAGCTGCTCATTTGTTTTCCCAAGTTGGGTTTTTCCGGGGATATTTGTCCAAAAATAACCGTGTTAATTTTTATGTGTGTGTGCTAGCATATTTCTTAGTTTCCAACGCTATTATTTTCCGTAGTTTTATTTGTGAAAGCTGTAGTCTAAGTCATAGGACACGTCGCTCAGGGTCTCGTGTCCCGTATTTCACGTGTCGGACACGAAAACCACCCTAAAACGTGTCAAAAACGTTTTTCTTCGTGTCCTCCAATCAAGACACGTGTTTTGGACGTGTCGAAAACGTGCCCTAACGTTTTTGGTTCTTAGGACACGTGTCCCATGAAAAGTGACATTTAAAACCTACAACATGGTTTATTTTTGGGTTTTTTTTGTCATTGTTCACCACCGAAGTTGAGTTTGCTCGTCGCTGGAATCCAATTTGTTGTGTAGTGTGAGGAATTCCATTAGATTCGAGTGCAATGCTCACAACTTCACATCGACTTGGACCTGGAGATGTAGGAGACAAGCGTTCACATGCTTTGCTGAGAGTTTGGAGCACTTAAATTTCTTGTAAGTTGTGTTATAGCCTACGGAACTTAACTTAATTATACACGAGTGACCACGTATAGATCATGTGTTGAAATAAAAATCCCAGCTCCCTGTCATGTGCTCATTGCTCACTACACCTTCGAGGTCTAAAGGGAGGGAAAGCTCGATTAACGCTCTGGTCAACAATGAAGTTTGAACACATAAATTTATAGTTCATAAACTACCTTATGTGAAGTTTGAACATGATCAAACTTGTTTGAAGTTAATAACAAAAATTATAACATGAATAATGAACATTGAACTGTGAACATCATTGATGTAGTAAATTAATAAACTAATTAGTAAATTACTAAATAGTAAATAGTGTATACTAAATACTAAATAGATATCATCATGATTCATATCTATATGGATCAAGCACTATATATATATATATATATATAAAACGTGTCCCACGTGTCTTGTTTCCGGGGTCGCTACGTTTCGTGTTGAATACTCGTATTTACGTGTCATGTGACTTAGGTTGCAGTGTGATTTATTTAGTATTTGCAGTAGCAAATAAATTGTTAAATTAATTAACAATTAGAAGAAGAATTTGTAGTTGTTGCAATAAAATGTCCGACTTGAAATTTTCACACGCTATTGGTCCATGAACGAGAGATTATAAGAGCAGGTCGATGGGGTTGGAGATAGACAAATGAGAGACACGTCGAGCAAGAGGGAGAGTGAGTTCCTTGGGCAGATTGAGCTATCCAGTTGCAGAGATTTGGCAGGAGAGAGTTCGAGCTAGAGCATCAGTTATTGAGGGATCAACATCAAAGTTTCTGTGAAGTTTCAGTGTCGAAGAGCCAGTAGAAGAGAGGCCACAATATTTCTTCCATGAGGCTGTGCAAGGCCTGCGCAGAAGCTTCAAAGGGCCAGTTCGATTGAGTTGAGAGCGAGATCAATTCATCAGCTAGAGATTGGGAAGAGATCCAAGATGTCAAGCGAATCATTCCCAGAGGTAGAGTCAGGTAGAGAGAGATTTCAGTGAGTTCCAGAGGCAATGCAGAAAGAGCCTGCGCAGAGGCTGACCCAGGGGTTTCGAGTAGCGCAGACAAAGCCAGTTTCAGAGCTTAGATCAGTTGTTGGGTGAGACAAATTGTCTCACTAATATTTTGGCGAGATTATTTTGCTAGAGGATAATCTCCCAGGTGAAGTATGGGAACAAGAGTACAATCGTCAATCATCCAGCTTAGCCTGTGATCCACATTTTGTATGCCCCAAACATTAAATGAAAGCACATGATTACAGAAATGGTTAGTGTACCTTCTGACAGATGATACACCTTCCTTTAAGAAGTATGCTAGATGGGAGAGAGCACTAACTAGAGCATAAGTGGAGAGGTCTGAAGTAAAGCTATCTGTGGATCATCATAGGGCCACTGGCTGGCTGGCTGACCAATACAGAGAAAAAAATTCTCGTTGGGGTTACCCACTTTCGATGGGTAACATGGCCCATTATTATGAGATATCATGAAAATATCTCCACATTGGTTCAAATAAAATTTGGTTCTGGCATGTTTATTGAAACATATAGAAAAACGACGTATAGGTAGGTAATATTCTAACAACTAGCAAGTATATTGTTACTGGTAAGTTCACCAAACCCAGGGTCAACATAGAGATAATTGCCAACATGGCCAACTTCTGCATTCTATCTGTAAATGCCAAATTTTCTTTTCTCAGGTGCTCAGCTGTGTTTTAACAGTGTCATTCAGTAATTATAACTTTTTCCATTTCTATTCATATGATTTCATCCATTTAGTTGAAAATGGTTGACTTTGCAACATCCATGCATATGAGCATGAACTTGATTCTGCAAGGAATGATTAGTGTTTTGTCTGATTCAAGTGAGCCGTTACCTTACTGGTCTGCTCATGAGGTGATCTTCTCTTGCACTTAGTACTTTCTCATGATAGAAGAAATCTGAATTGATCCCCAAATGTCTTTCTATATTTGGTATTTTGTACCTCAGCAACATCTTTATATGATTTATCATCGTCAATTCCTGTTCTTTCTTGCCACAACGCTAATACCTGAACAATCACAATATATGCCTAGCAACTCTTCTTGGTATTATTTCAGAATGATCTTTCTATGTATCAGAATGAAATATATTCACCTCAAGAATGAATACTTATGCTTCGTCTCTACATTAACCAATTCACAAGCCGCTCTATTTAGTTTTGCTGGAATATTTTGCTCCCAGCATCCCTGAATATTCTTGAGATATATGATGCTTTATTTTAGACTGACTATTTGGACCTTTCAAATGTTAAATAATGATTGATGACATCAATTAGATTGTACTTTCCTTCCATCTGGATTCATGACGAGGGGTCAGTTTGACATAAATTTTCGTACAGCTACGAGTCATGCACTTGTGTTTTCTAGATTAACCAATTTTTCTATCTTGCTCAGATTTATGGAGCCCTTGACCTCAAGAGTGCCTATGATGGTGATAGAAGGAAATCATGAAATAGAGCCTCAAGCAGAAGGGGAAACATTTGCTTCTTACAAGGCTCGGTTTGCAGTCCCATCTCAAGAATGTAGCTCAAACAGTAGTTTCTACTACTCTTTTAATGCCAGTGGAATACATTTTATCATGCTGGGAGCATATGTGGACTACAACAAAACTGGTAGACATTTGCCTCTAAGCTGTAAAATAACACATTTCATGCAAAACTTGGTGCGTGTAAGATTCATATTTGCCTTGAAGGACACGTGTCTTATAATGCTAGCATTGTGTAGTAATCAAGATAGCAGCATGCACGGTGGAAAAAATTACGTTAGGGGGTTTTGAAACTTTGTATTGGTGATGAATGTGTGGAACCATGAGAAAAACTATACTTTTAAAATAATCCATTAGTTTATTTGCTGCTGTTATTTAGGCATGCAATATGCTTGGCTGAAGCAAGATCTGGCGAATGTAGATCGTGAAGTTACACCATGGCTAGTTGCAGCATGGCACTCTCCCTGGTATAATAGCTATTCTTCACATTATCAGGAATTTGAGTGCATGAGGCAAGAAATGGAAGAACTTTTGTATGGATTTGGTGTGGACATAGTCTTCTCTGGACATGTAAGTCATTATAGCAGCCACTTTGCATGCATCATATAAAACTTCTTTGACATACAACATAAAAGGTTTAGTTAAAAGGAGAAAGGAAATGGAAATAACAGATGTCTAACAGAACCATAAGCATGTGTTTGGATTATAGATTATTTTATCGTATTTTTCCGTTGCTTTTATCATCAGATGCAGACTTAGTATTGTCATCAGCACCTCTATTGGAAGGGAAATTTTTTATGGAAATAACTTAGCATAAGTTGATCTCAAAGCCAGAGCACCACACTGGGATCTGTTCGTACTTTATTGCAAATGTATCTTTGTGAACCTAGGTCATGACTCATAACTATAGATAAGTTAATCCTGGTTTGAAGGGTAACAATAGTTAAGAGTATCATTTAGGTTTGTAATTTATCAACCGGCTTTAAGGTAAAATTAGTTAAATTAAGCATATCCAGGTTAGTTCAGTGGTCTGCATTAAGAGTCATGCAATATATGACTTATTGAGACCCTGTTTCATTATATATGTGTATAATTTGGACTTGGAAAGGAATCACTTTCAAGTTTCAATATGTGGTAGACACGACTGGATCTGAAGATGCAAAAGTAACTTTCAAAACCTGAATTTTTTAATTTTTTGATAGTGCCTTCTTTTTCCATGTTCTTTGGAAATTTAGTTGTCGTTGTAGTAGTTCAGCAAAGGAAGTATAAGAGATTGTCAGTGGCATCTAAGAAGAGGAAAATTGGAAATCATAGCTTTCAGAAAGCTTGCATTTGCTTGAAGAAAAGCATTCTAACCTTTAAGATTTGTGGGACAGATTGAGGAGCCCCATGTTGTCTGATATATTTCTGGCTTGGAGCAGAGGTATTACGAGTTACAAAAGTTGATAGAACTGTATTCTTGCATTTGGAAAGAAGAAAACTGTGTACCAAAATTCTTAAGGGAAAATTAGATTTACACAAATGTAACTGAAGTTTTTGACACTATGCAAAAGAATTGATTACTAAAATAAAACAAGTATTCCAAATATTTAGAATCCTTGACCAAATTGTTATGCTGCCAGTTGGCTTGAAGTCTTTTCCTAGAATAAAAACCCAATGGTACTAGACAGATGTGTAACAATATTATGAGATCTTTCAATAATCTGTGGATTCATTCTATTATAAAATCAATTATAAAGAAGAAATTGAAAAAAGTCATGAAAAATGATAAACTGATAAGGGAATAAACAATCACAGCCGGGCTTAGTTTCGGTGGTTGGAGCAGATCGTGGGTTCCTATCTACATGGTTGAAGTAGGGTAGAGAGGGAGGTCTTACGTTAGTCCCTTGTGTTATTTGTATCATGCCTAAGGTTGAGGCTGGGCTTGGTTTAAGTGATGTGGCTACCTAGGGGAGTATTCTTGTAGTGAAATGGGTGGTTCATTATGTGGAAGTGTTTGGCCCTTGGTAGGTGCTATTATTCATTGGTTAACTTCAATGTAGCATGTGAGAAAGGTTTGGGGTTTTTGGACACATGCAGCATTATTTCTTCACCCCCCACTTGTTCTAGGTTCTCGGCTTGTTGATTCTCAAGAGTATTTGGATGACTAGGATAACTATGGGTTGTTTGTTTGATTCAATGGAACACCAAGGACAATAGATCAGGATGGGATTTCGCAGGGTGCCCTTTTTGGTGTTGGACGATGTAAGGGTGTTGTATTACAGAGATGCTCACTTCTAGGCTTGTCATCTGAGTAGGAAGGGCATCTTCTTTTGGTAGGACTTGTGGGATTTAGCAGCATGTTCTTTAAAGAATTGGTGTTCTTTGATGCATGAATTTTATTTGCTCCCTTCAAATCATCTTGTTACCCCTTTTTAGTAGGAGTACCTATATTCAATGTCACACGGTTCGAGTTCGAGTTCGAGTTCGACAATGATTAAGTTCGATTCGAATTCGAATTTTTCGATCAGGTTCGAATGAGGTTCGGCATTAGGTTCGACTATACATATTTTTCAATATATATATATTTATATTTATATATCTATATATGACAAAATAATAGAAAATTCAAAATCGATCCATAAACACATGAACATAAATTCTTATTAGTAAACATACAAAATTAAAAGAGAAATAAATTTTAAAAAATCTAGAAAAAAAAATATATTATCAATATATATCAAAAAGCTAACAGCCGTATATATATACAACAAAAAGCTAACAGCCGGACTACGCACAATCGTCACCGCTACTTACAGAGCGGACCCATTGTGCGACTGTTTCCCATTTTCTCCGTCAATACGAATGAATCTTATCTTGCCGGACGACGCACAACCGTCACCGCTACTTTATTCGGTAAATAAAACAGAGCGGACCCATTGTCCGACACTTTCCCATTTTCTCAGTCAATACAAATGAATCTTATCTTGCTTTCAGTATTTTCCACATACATATATTTATTTAAAACAGGGACCGACGATGTCTTGGTTGATATCGATGCTATCCTTACGCACCATCATTCTCCGCGCTGCAGTCAATTCTTGGGGGTCCGCGCCATCACGATATTTCTTTCTTACCATATCACATCGCCATCACGATATTTCTTTCTTACCATATCACATCTCATCTCTGCAACTATTTGTTTACCGATAGTGACGTTGAATAAGACTGGCCAAATACTTGGGGAGGGCGCGCCATCATGATATCTTTATTTCTTACCAATTCGCGTCTCAGTTCTTTCAGTATTTTGGGTAAATTTTTCCAACACTGATATTGAATAAGAATTCAAATATTGAATAAGAATTCAAAGAATTCAAATTCGCCGAACCTGAACGAACCTCAGATTTTTTTTACGGGTTCGGCGAATTTCGAACCTGAAGCTTCAGGTTCGCCGAACCCGGTGACTTAGCCTATATTGTACCATTTCTTCACACCATTGTATTCTTGTAGCAAAATGGGTGGTTCATTATTTGGAAGTGTTTGGCCCTTGGTAGGTGCGATTATGTCATTGGTTAGCTTCAAGGTAGCATGTGAGAAAGGTTTGGGGTTTTTTGGACATGTGCAATATTATTTCTTCATCCCCCACCTGTTCTAGGTTCTCGACTTGTTAATTCTCAAGAGTATTTGGATGACTTGGATGATGATGGGTTGCTTGTTTGATTCGTTGAAACATGAAGGACAATAGAGCAAGATGGGATTTCACTAGATGTCCTTTCTGGAGTTGGAGGATGTATGGGTGTTGTATTATAGAGATGCCTCACTTCTAGGCTTGTCATCTGAGTAGAAAGGGAATCTTCTTTTGGTAGGACTTGTGGGATTTAGCAACATGTTCTTGGAAGAATTGGTGTTTTTTGATGCACGAATTTTATTTGCTCCCTTCAAATCATCATGTTACCACATTTTTTAGTAGGGGTACCTATATTGTAGCATTTTTTCACACCATTGTAAGCCCAAGGTCACAAGTCAAAAGCCATGAACAACCATGTGAGTCCCTATATAAGGTATACCTTGTGTCATGTTGAGTCTTGTTGTTTTGGTCAGACCATGTCCCGCCCCTTTGAGTTCATCTATGTTTCCTTTTGTCCTAGATAGGCTTGGAGGGCCTTAGGTGAGCTTATATGTGGAATCATGGTTTTATGGGAGTCTGGTTTTGTAAGGATGATCATTGGTGTATGGGCTAGTCTAGCCCGCATCAAGGTGCACCTGTCTTTCCACATGGTTATGAGCAACGTTGCACGAAACGGGGACGTTTTTTGGAAGCAGGGACGTGGAAGCTTCATTTTCTAAAAATCTAGGAAGCGAAGCGTCTCAGAAGCGCCTACTATATATATATTGCATTTATATCCAAAACAAACATCCCAAATACCAAATTAGTTGTAGAAGACATGAAAACATACATATTTTTTACATAAATCAAGATAAATATGGCATCCATGATTCCATTGTACATCAATGATTAATTATTCGAGCATCAACCATCTATATTCTAGCAATTGCAAACATACATCAAATTTTTAAGCATATTATAAAACATAAAACATAAAGCCTATTATCTAGCAAGTGAGCAACTGTCAACATTAGTCATGTCCAAAATTCAAATAATAATGTTTACAAAATAGGCCACTTGGCCACCACCAAGACAAAAAGGTTCAAATTCACAGCAAGCCTACAAGTCTAATGATTAATGTATGACAAAAGTAGTAAATTGTGAATATATATACTAATCTCTCCTCCTTCCACCACGAAGAGTAGGGTCCTCCATGTGGTGGCAATGAAGAAGATGGTGCTCATGGAAGTTGCGGCATTGAAACTGATGAAGACGAAGCCCCTGCTGTTGGTGTTGAACCATGGAACCTAAGAACCAAGGGACCATATGGGGGTGGCATCTCAACTCGATCATCATCATCTTGGAATCGCTCAAAAAATTCATACAAAAAAAAACCACTAGTTAACAAAAAAATTAAAAACAAGAATTAGAGAAATGCTTTATAAGCAAAATTGACACATTTGAATTCAATGGACATACCACTTATTGACTGAATTTTGAAATTCATACCAAAATGGACATACCTAGATAAGAGCATCCTCTAATTTCTCTAATCGCAACACTCCATCCTCCAAATTAGGCTCCTCTAGATTCCTATCCCAAACCTTAAGGTCTTTATTAGTCTTTGCATCATCACAGTAATGGGACAACAATCACAAGTTGTAATGAACATAAACCAAGCTCTCTGCCCGGTCTAAACTCAACCTGTTCCTTTTAACACTGTGGATGAAAGAATAAGAGCTCCAACACCTCTTTGCAGAAGAAGTGTTTACCACCTGTGATAGCACCTGCAATGCCAAAGTCTGTAGAAGTGGAGTAGCACCTACATGCATGTTCCATCACTTGAGAAGAAAAACTCTCTCGATCTCTAATTGCATGCATGCTTCCAAATGGACCAGTGCTAAGCGTATAGTTGCTCAACTGTTTTTGTACCATGGCAACCTCCTCCTCATCAGGGACTAATTTATCCAATGCAATCATATATTTTTCTAGAACCTTTGGATCTGGGTGTGGTTTTCTCCTCCTCCCCCCTAGGCGCAGGTGTTGAAAACCATGATAGATGATAGTATTTAGGTGTCAAAACATATGCTAATGCATGCAATGGAACATTTAGCATTTCCCATCGATTTTCCACCTCTACACGAATATAATTGTACAAGGTGATATCTCTAGGCTCAACAATGTCTTTAATTTGTCTCAACATGTTATCCATTTGCTCATACACCTCCCCAATTATTGGCCGATTTGAATCTGCAAACTTGATTATGTAATAAATTGGTTTGGTGATTTGTAAAACATATTTAACTTGTGACCAAAATAACTTGTCAAGAATAGTGTCCTTGGCTACATTAGCACCATCTCTATCAGTGTTAATTTCCTCCCATGATTCAGAGGTCACCATATTAGTTAATGCTTATCTCACCTTCACTAGCCGCTTAAAGGTGAGGTAATAACGTGCAAATCTTGTTTTTGCAATTTTAAGCAACTACAACTTGGAGTAAGTGCCATAGAAGTAGTTTACCCTTGTATGCCCTATGATAAATTTAATGAGTTGCTTCCGTCTCGTGTAAAGCTCATTAATCCACCCACATTCTTTATGCTTCACAATATCATGATTCAAAAGGTTCAATGTGTGCACCAAGCACCGAGACCAAAAGATGTGTGGATGAGTACGCTCAATAACTTTTCCTACTGCCTTACAATTTGTTGCATTATCTGTGATCACTTGAACCACATTATTCGGACCAACATCTCTGATTGATTGCAACAGGAGATCTGCAATGTTTTGGGAACTTGCATTGATGGAGGAGGAGTCATGACATGTAATAAATACTGCACCACTAACAGAAACACCAAGAACATTGATCAAATGTTGGTTTCTAATATTTGTCCACCCATCTGATACAATGGATACCCCACAATCCACCTACTCATTTGTAAAACGTGTCAAAGCTCTTTGAACCTTTGCTTTTTCTCTTTCTAATAACATTGTTCTAGCTTTCTCATAGTTGGGGGCTTGTATCCTTTTGGGGCTTCATTGACGGCCTTTACCATTTCATGCCAATAGATAGAGTGAAGCACCTTGAATGGTACATCGCAAGCACAAAGAAATCGGACTATCTTTCCATCCACATCATCCCTCCTAGCAACATTCAGGAAATTCCGTATTGTTCTTTTACCTCTAGAGCTTGCAGAAGTACCATGAGGAGATGAGCTACCAAATCTAGAGGTTGCACTTGATTCACACTGAGTATTTTGTTTCTTTCTTTTTTGTTGTGCAACCTCCTCTATTTGGATGTATTTTCTTCTTTGTTCAACTGAAATGTTTGGGCAAATTTGTATCACCACAACACCCTTTTTATCATCACTGTCCATCATCCCACAAAGATGCCTCGTCACGCGGGTATATGAACCACTAAATGGTTTTTCTCCATGACAACCATGAGGGCACAAAATTTTGTAGCTTCCACCACCTTTTCCCCCTTCAAGTTTGGTCACATAGTTCCACAAGGGTGTCAATGCAGCTTTCCTCTCTAGTGTTTCAATGTTCCCTTCAGGTTCATCCCCTTTCTCTTCAAACCCATCCTCCTCATCATACATTGGGTCACTCAAATGGGGACCACTATCCTCTTGTTCTTCTTCCCTTCTATTCATACTCCCCTTTTCCATCATTAAAACGAAAAGTGGAATGATACATAGAAGCCAAAAGAACACCATCTTGGAATATGAATATAGGTGGTGGACAACCTAAACTTAAATGAGCAAGAAGAAAGAATGGGAAAGAGTAGGAGAGGGAGAAGAAAAATACAAAAATCAATTACAAAAAAATGAGGGAGTTTGGAGTTTGCACTTACCTCTTTAGCTCTTGTAGATGGAAGCTTTTTTTTACATCTCCAAGCTCCTCCTCCTTCTTCACTCCTCCAAGCTCTCCTCAAGTCTCTCCTCTCTTTCTCCTCTCTTCTCCTCTCTTCTCCAAGCTCTCAAAAAATACAAGTGAGCAAATTGTTAGGATATTCCGACACATAGGATATAGTTAAGTTCAACTTGGTCTAGTATAGAGTTAGGTTAGAGTTAGGTAAAGTGTGTTTCTTTACCGTTGTACATTTTGTAACTTACAATCCGACGGTCACGATATGTAGTGATCCGACGGTTCACTCTCACCTCGGTATTACCGACACTTGATCCGTGGCTTGACACCCGATTGGTCCATGAGTTCTATTTAAAGCGCATGGAGGGTCATTGTTCGGGTAATCCGTGCATGAGAGAAGCTTATGTAAATTTTCATTCTTTGATTAATAAATTGCCTGTAGTACCCACGTTGGGACAGGCCGTGGACTGTTTCCCTCCTTGCACTCTGAGGGTTTTAACCACGTCAAAAATACTGGTGTATTGATTTGAGATCTGGTTGTGAGCGGTGTCCTTTTGGTATTCTTTCTGTGGAACTTACCCTGTAAATTCCTACATGGTATCAGAGCTATTTGAGGGCCGCGTCCGTTGGTGATCCAAATCTGAAGCCGGTAGAACTGCATGCGGCTGTCGTTTCCTAGATCTGCTGTTTCTGACTGCTTTCGGGCCGAGAGGACTGCTCTGTTGCGTTCGGAGCATCTGTTCCAGTGAGGAACCCCTTTCGTTTCACGCGAAAAGGTTTCCGGTAGCCCTAGCTGCGTCATTTTTCAGATCGGGAGGTATACAGTGTTTCTTTTGCAGTTTACTGTTATTTTCTCTCTGCTTATTTCGGTCTCAGTTTATTTAGCCTTTTTTTTAACCGGATCTATACCTTTCATTTCTGCGTATGCTCTTTGCCCTGCGACTCTGTGCGATCTGGGCAAATCAGAAACAGAAAGGAAGGATTTTTCTCATGCGTATGCTCTTTTCCCTGCACCTTAGTGTGATCTCGGAAAATCAGAAACATTGAGAAAAATATTTAGTTTTTCGGCTAAAGCTAACTTTGAGATTTTTTTTAAAAATTTCTAGTTTTTTGGCTAAAGCTAACTTCGAGCCGCAAGGTTCGTTTTTCTTTGCATATTCGTGTTGGGTTTTGTGTTTTGTGTTTTGTAGGGAAAAAGAGCTTTCTCAAGGCAAGCACGCAAACCAAGGCCCCCCCCCTCCCTCTCTCTCTCTCTCTCTCTCTCTCAAATTTTTTGTATAGATCAATTGGTTCAAAGCTATTTTAAGAGAGTAGAGGTCTTGGGTTCAAGTCTCCATTTTTTGGGGCGGATTTTTTCATTCCCGCACATTCGTGCACTTTGCCGGCAACGTCAACAATTTTTTTTTTCAAAAAGCCATAACTTCTTCATCCGAAAGCCTTTTTCAGAGCCGTTTTTTTTAAAACCGCCTATTTTTTCGAGATCTATCCGTTGGAACACTTACTTTCAGCATCTTCAGCTTCAGTTTTTTTTAAAATGGAAAGTCCATGCCAAGTCATTCTTGACAGCACTAACTACTTCCAATGGGTAGAATACATGGAAGATTTACTTAGAAGTAAAGGTCTCTTCAGAATAGCCACAAACCAAGAGAAGAAACCAAAAGATGAAGACAAGGCGGCAAAATGGGAAAATAGACAAGATCAAGCACGTGGTTTGATAGGGATGTCTATTTCTCCTGATCTTAGATTCCACATTGCAGGACTTGAGACTCCTCATGAAGCATTAGAAAAACTTGCTAAAGTTTTTGGGATTAAAAATGAAATTAGAGCCCATCAACTTGAAAATGAGCTGCTTACTTTGGATCCTAATAATTTTTCTTGCATTGAAGATTTCTTGTCCAAATTCAAGACCCTTAGATATCTCTTGGAAGGTGTTAAAGTTAAGAAAGAAGATGGTAACCTTATTTATTCCATCCTTACTAAGTTGGGACCAGCCTACTCTGTATTTGTTTCCACTTTCCATTCTACAAGGAAAGCTTTCATTTGTCAAGGACAAGACTACAAGGCCCCTTCCTTTGACTCCTTTTGTGATTCCTTAATAAGAGAACAAGAAAAACTCTTACACCTTGGTCTTCTTAATCTTGGAAACTCTTCCACGAAAGCGTTAGCCGCCCAGCAACAACCAAATTCAAAGAATCCTAAGAAGTCATATCCGCAAAAGAATGGTCCTAAACCATCTCAGCCTCAACATGAAAGATCATTTCAGCAAAATGATAAGACCAATAAAAACAAATGGAAGAAGACTGATAGACATTGTAACTTTTGTAATCGAGATGGCCACTTAGAATCTAAATGCTTTAAGAAGATGGAAGCCTTGGAAGCCGCAATGAAGAAACATAACATCCATGTGGAGCCTACTTCAACTTCAACTTCCGGAATGGCACTTTCTGCATCTCATTGTCAATCATCTCAGTCTGGTTATGCATTAAATGTATCTTCTTCTTCTTCTCATTCTCATGAGTGGCTCATTGATTCTGGAGCCTCTTGTCACATGGCCAAAAACCAAGCCATGTTTTCTTCTTTAAATGATTGTAACACCAAAAATATATATATTGGTGATGATAGATCTCTTAATGTTGTAGGGACTGGAACTGTTCATCTAGACAATGGTCAGTTTAATGATGTATTATGTGTTCCAACCTTATCCTGCAACCTTCTATCTGTCTATCAGATAACTCACTCAGGTGAAGGAAAAATCGCACCTTAAAGGAAATGGCTAATTGTATGCTGCAATCTAAAGGTCTCAGTCTTAGTTTTTGGGCCGAAGCAATTAATTGTGCAAATTATATAATCAATCGCACTCCTACTAAGGTTCTAGAGAATATCACTCCAGAAGAAGCTTGGAGTTCCATTAAACCAGATGTAAGTCACTTTCGTGTGTTTGGAAGTGAAGCATGGGCCCATATTCCAGATGAAAAGCATAAAGCTTTAGAACCTAAGAGTGAGAAATGTACTTTTGTTGGATATTCTGAAGATGTAAACGGTTATAGACTTATTCCATTTAAGTCCAAAAATGTTATCATTAGAAGAGATGTAAAATTTGATGAAAATAAATCGGCCTGCGAGCCTAGTCCGGCGGATGTGCCACCTCTTCCTATCTCTTCTACTTTTGAAAACCTTTCTTCTTCAGATGATGAAAGCGAGGATGATAATCCTCCCCCACCTTCTCAGGATCCTCAACTTCCAAGATGGGTCCGTGCTACTCGGGATGCAGCAGGTGATCTTGCCGGTGATCCTACAGATCAGCGACGTACACGTTCTCAGTTTGAAAGAGCCTCTTCTTTACTGGCTCAAGCTCCAGTAAATCATGATCCTGACACTTTTGCAGAAGCTTCAGGCCATCCACATTGGGAAGCAGCTATGAATGAAGAATATCATTCATTAATGACAAATGATACATGGGATCTTGTTCCTCTACCAAAGGGACGCAAACTTGTTAGATGTAAATGGGCTTACAGAACCAAGTATGGACCAGATGGGAAAGTTGATAAACATAAAGCTCGTCTCGTTGCTAAGGGCTTTTCACAGGTTGAAGGCATTGACTACACTGAAACCTTCTCCCCTGTTGCCAAAATGAACTCTATCCGCCTTGTTCTTTCCCTTGCTGCCTCTTTAAAATGGGAAGTCCATCAGATGGATGTTAAATCTGCCTTCTTGCATGGGGACTTGCAGGAAGAAATCTATATGGAACAACCCATTGGCTTCATACAAACAGACTCCAGCCTTGTTTGTCGACTTAAGAAATCCCTTTATGGCCTCAAGCAAGCTCCTCGGGCTTGGTATGCCAAAATGGATAACTTTCTTTTAGAATCTGGCTTTTCTAGGTGTCATTCTGACAATACTGTCTACACCAAGAAAGTGGGAAACTCTCTTATCATCCTTGTTCTTTATGTTGATGATCTTATTCTTACTGGTAGTGATCCCAACCTTATAAACCATGTGAAGTCCAGCCTTAAAAAGAAATTTGAAATGACAGACTTAGGACATTTACACTATTTTCTCGGTCTTCAAGTCTTGCAATCCCAAGAGGGTATTTTCCTTTCCCAGTCCAAGTATGCTTGTGATATTCTTCGACATTTTCACATGGAAGACTGTAAGCCAGCCCCTTCTCCCTTTCAGTCTGGAGTCAAACTTTCAGTCTCTTGTACTTCTCCTGAAGTTGATGCTACCTTATACCGTCAACTTGTCGGAAAACTCTTGTATTTAACCCATACTCGTCCTGATCTTTCCTTTGTTGTTGGCCTTGTTGCTCGTTTTATGCAAAACCCCCGTGAAAGTCATTGGAAAGCAGCTAAAAGAATACTTCGTTATGTTCGAGGTACAGTACAGTTTGGGATTCATTACAGTGCCAAAGCAGCTCCTCTGTTAGTTGGTTTCACTGATTCTGATTGGGCTGGTGACCCTGATGATCGGAAGTCTACTGCCGGTTATGTCTTCACTCTTGGTTCAGGACCTATTACATGGGCTTGTAAGAAACAGGCGGCCATTTCTCTTTCGTCAGCAGAAGCAGAGTATCGTGGTGCCGTGGAAGCTAGTAAGGAAGCCTTGTGGCTTCGTCAGATCCTATCAGAGTTTGGCTTTGAGCAGCAGCATCCAACCCCACTTTGGTGTGATAATCAAAGTGCCATTCAGCTATGCAAAGATCCAGTCCAGCATCAGCGCAGCAAACACATTGAACTACACATGCACTTCATCAGAAAGCTCATTCATGACCATGTTCTTGAAGTGCAATATTGTCCAACAGATGATCAGGTTGCAGACATCTTCGCAAAGGCTCTCACAGAGGCGACGTTCACTAAACTTCGATATATGCTTGGAGTTCAGGAAGTTGTCACTAAGGGGGGATAGGCTCTAGTGCCTCCTTCCTTCTCCTATTGTGTCATATTTGTAAATCCTTCAATCCTATCCCAAGTTGTTCTTAAGGGGGGATGTTAGGATATTCCGACACATAGGATATAGTTAAGTTCAACTTGGTCTAGTATAGAGTTAGGTTAGAGTTAGGTAAAGTGTGTTTCTTTACCGTTGTACATTTTGTAACTTACAATCCGACGGTCACGATATGTAGTGATCCGACGGTTCACTCTCACCTCGGTATTACCGACACTTGATCCGTGGCTTGACACCCGATTGGTCCATGAGTTCTATTTAAAGCGCATGGAGGGTCATTGTTCGGGTAATCCGTGCATGAGAGAAGCTTATGTAAATTTTCATTCTTTGATTAATAAATTGCCTGTAGTACCCACGTTGGGACAGGCCGTGGACTGTTTCCCTCCTTGCACTCTGAGGGTTTTAACCACGTCAAAAATACTGGTGTATTGATTTGAGATCTGGTTGTGAGCGGTGTCCTTTTGGTATTCTTTCTGTGGAACTTACCCTGTAAATTCCTACACAAATGAGAGGTGAAAGAGCCTTTTAATCCCTTTATTCCCTACCCTAACCCAACTTGGACCCACCCCCAACCACTAGATAAAAAAAAATGTTTTTGTGGCGCCGCACGGCGGAACCAGCCGATTTCCCACGAAATCGATCGTGATTCGTATGGATCCAACACGTAAATGCGGCATTTCAGTCGGGTGATCCACCGCCCGAAACGCGTCCCAACAATTTCGAAATGCGGATCGGACCGGATGGTTCCCACAGGGCAGGAAGCATCTTTTTCGGCCTGATCTCCGTTTCGGACTTTCCGGGACGCGTTTCGGGCGGCAGATCACCCACAGATCTATACGGGTCGCGTTTGAGGGTTTTGATCTAAGGGGGGGGCATTTCATGCAACACTGGTTATGAGTCTATCAAGTTTGTAGGTGGCCTTGGATTTGGTGTCATATTCCAAAGGCTCAGAGCGAGTTGACTTCTAGCGGGAGCTTGCAGATTCAAAGGGAGACTTTGCAGCCCAAGAAGAGTGCGTGGTCAGTAGAGAGCAAGGGTGCTTCCACATTTGCCAAGAAGGAATCATGGAGAGAGTGGAAGACATTTCAGGAGAAGAAGAAGTAGGATGCTGCTAGTGACAACGACACTTTCGAGAGAGGCGTAGTTCATACTACAGGGATTGCTGCAGTGGTGAGCTCCAAGAGTTGGGCGAGTTTTGCAAGTAGTTATGATGATGATGAGTTAGTTCCTAGTCTTGGAAGTACCTCCCTCGCTAAGAGGGATTGTTGCTTTTTTAGTAGTTTGGGAGGTACTCCAAGCCCTAGGGTTTGGGGTTTGGGGGGGTGAACCACCACAAGAGTCACTTGTGGGCTTGGAACCCAAGGTTGGGCTTCTGCATCCATCGATGTTTGGGCCAAAACCCTGGATCATTTTGGACATGAGATGGATGGAGATGATAGAGGACGGCGAGGAGAATCCAATGCTTTGAGAATTGTCAAAATCTGAGTTGTCCTTAGTGAGTTATGAATTTTTGAAGTTGATAATGGATTTTTGGATAGTCAAGTCATGTAAGCTTGAAATGGTTAAGTCCAAAAGACATGTCCATTGGTGAATTCAAGTAGCCCTTCTAAAGTGTATAAATAGAAGGTGAATGTGTTTCATTTTAGCATCCAAATGTGCAAGAAACATAGAAGATCAACTTCAGAGGTAGCCACAGCTCTAGAAGAAGGCAGGCCGAGTTTCCGCAAACTGGGTTTCCGCAGGTAGCGAGTTTCTGCAAACTGGGTTTCCACAGGTAGCGAGTTTCCACAGATTGGGTTTCGCAGGCAGTGCGTTTCCGCAGACTGGATTTCCGCAGGAAGTGCGTTTCCTCAAACTGGGTTTCTGTAGGCAGTGCGTTTCTACAAGATGGGTATAGGCCGAGTTTCCGCAAGTAGGGGCTGCAGTTTGACAACAAATTTGAGGTATGGTGATGTTGATTTTATGTTGAATTTGTTGCTAGTTGGATGGTCCTAGTGTGGATAGAGTTGTAGCAGCCTATGGGAGCCAATTGGGAGGCTTGTCTTGATGGTTGAAAGAATCATCTAGGAGCAGATCTCATAGTGATTGGATTGGGCATCATTGGACTGGTGGAGAGCGTGTTGATAGCCCAAAGTAGCCCTTGACAAGCAGTCATAACGAGAGCTTAACAGCTGAAGGTTGGGTGAAGGATTGAGCCTATGTGTAGCTCTTTGATGGACGAAAGAAGCTACTAGAAGGAAGATTGGATCAACCTGTGTTCATTGAAGCAGAAGCGACTTGCAGTGGTGATAGGTGGCAACCCTCCTAGAGACTCTATGTGTTGTCTTTTGATGGACTAAGGGGTAGCTAGAGAGCAGATCGGAAGCGAAGGACCGACAGGACAAGATACGACATAGAGACTGCAACAAGATTATCATTGTATCTTGTATCCCTTGTATGGGAGCCCTAGACTGTTGTATTACTCAGTTGGTTTAATATAACGAAGATTGGGTTGTTGTACATATTTGTACAATATTTTGTAAAAAGTTGTCTATACTTGTGCATGTGTGATTTACTGCTTTATATTTTTCGCTATGCAAAGTAGCTTTAGTTGAGATTCTTGGTTTGGTAGCGTCAAAGATTCTAAGATTCTATCCTAGACCCAAGATCGTGGAAATTCAACAAGGACCATGAAGTGACATTTACTCCAGTTGCTAGGTACATTTCTATTAGAGTTATTACTTCTATTACTTCTGTTATGGATTGGAGATTACATCAAATGGATGTAAAGATCATTCTGCTCAATGAAGTGATTGAGGAAGAAGTGTACATAGAGCTACCTCGGGGCTTTGAGGTAGATGAGAGGGAATCCCATGCTTGTATATTGAAGAAAGCTTTGTACAAGACCTCGGGTATGGATATAAAATGAGTCCTGGTTGATCTAGTTATAATGTGGCTTATTTTTGACAGAAGTAGAAGGACTCACGTGATAGAGGGTGCAAAGTGGCAGGAGGATTTGCTTCCATGATAAATGGAGTAGTCAAGCCCTGCTTCAGTGTCAGAGGGAGTTGACCTTTGAGTTCGAGATGAAGGATTTTGATACATTATTTCTTGGGACTAGAAGTGTGGCAGAAGCCAGGTGAGATCTTCCTTGGTCAAAGGAAGCATATTATTATGGTCCTTCAAATACTTGGGATGATGGACAGCTAGTCCATGACCACTCCCATGGTAACAAATCTGAATAAGCTAAGTGGCAAAGGGAGCAGCTTGGATTGCTACAGCAGGATTTGCTTTAGTATCAAACAACTATGGTGATGGATCCAGTGAAACCGATTAGTTTATGGTTGAGCCAAGGCATGCATCATAAGATGTGTCGAGGTATTGACATGGTACATGTCTAAAATGATGAAGTAAAACTGTAGGAATATACAGATTCAAATTGGGCAGAGAGTGCTGAAGATAGAAAGAGCACATCAAGATGATGATTTAGTTTGGATTCTGCTTGGGCAGGAAGTAGACATCTGTTGCACTTAGGACTGTAGAGGCCAAGTATATTGCAGCTAGTTTGGAAAGCTGTCAAGTAGTGTGGCTTCAGAAGCTATTTGCAGGATTGTTTGATCAAGTGCAGGAGACGACTGTGATGACAGGTAGAAGCACATCGAGATCATGGTACCACCACTTCTAGGACATGATACAAAAGGGAGCGGTGAGGCTTCTATGCATTTCTACAAATGAGAAAGTTGCTGACATTCTCACAAAGTGTCTGTCCCAAGATGAAGTTTGTATACTTCAAGGAAAAGCTTGGAGTGGTTGAGAATGTTTCCCTTGGTTAAGGGGAGTGTTGATGTTGTAGCATCAAGGGGCAGACATTCTCCTTAGGTCAGGATACTGACAGGTCAAAGGTGTTGATCAGGGGCCATGTAATGTGGCTAGGGAAAATGGCCTAAAGAGCATCAAGGCCCAAAGTGCTCACCCAATCAGAAGGTTCTGCCCATATTGCTAATTCTTATTTGGCTAGTGGGTCGAGTGAGTGCCTTATATCATTGGGCAAGTGTTTTGCCTTTCAATAACATGTGACAACATGTGGGAATGGTAAATGGGCCCAGGTTTTCACCATAGTTCACAAGTGTTGACCAGGTTCCAGGTGACAATTTGGATAATTGTTGACCTAGGACTAGCCTTGACCCTAGAAGGCCAAAAGGTATTTGGGCAATGGGACCCCAGAAGGCCTCTGGCCAGTGGGTGACTAGATCCAATTGTAAAGGGCATGTGTCTAGTGGGTGACTAGATCCTTTTGCATGATGTTGATGCAAGATGTTTTCCACATGGTTCTGGCATAAAACATGAGGTGGATGGATTCATCAACATAGTTGAGCTCATTCAACCTTTTATTGGGATAAAGAAAATTTTCAACAAGAAAACATTTGAAGAAGTCAAGGCAAATACCTCCCTAGCTAAGAGGGAGTGTTGAAATTTGGTAGTTGCGATTGGTATTCATTTATTGTATAAGCCCACAAAAATTAAAAGAAGCAAAATTCAAATTTGGATTCAAGTTGGCTCCAAAATAAAAGAGGGAGAATTTGAATTTTTGATTTTTAAAATTACCTCCATACGTTAAGTCGGCCCAACATAAGGTCAGGTCAGCCCAGCCATAAAGACACACCTATTTAGGCCCATTCATCCACTATATATTGCTATTCATTCTCCTCCATTGGCATCAATTTAGATCATGAAAATCATCTAATTTTTTTGTTCATCCATACGAATGGGAGAGAGAGTAAAGGAGAGTTGTTTAGCCAGCATTGACCAAATTTTCTAAGGCAGGATTTGACCGAATTTATGAGGAAGGTTGACCGCAGGTCTAAGGCAAGTTGACCGACTTTCTAAGGCAGTTGCAGTAGGTCGAAATTCGGCTTGTGTTTGGACAGTTGACCCCAGGTTGACTGATAATATTTTGTGGGACGTTTGACTTGGGCTTATTTACTGGTTAGTTTGACTTTATTTGATTGGAAAAATCAGATTATATCTCTTGTTGAATTGGACAATTTCCCTAAGAAAAGGTTGTTGGGTTTTTCCCTAGGTAAGGTTTTCCTAGGGTAAAATTTTGTGTCCCCTGTGTTTGGTTGTCTCTTCATGATCCTATTGTCATTATTATTTTATAGTTGAGATTTTCTATGTATAATTGCTTAATGATGAATGTGACACAAGAAAGATTAACTAAGAAATCATTGGAAGTAATTATCAAATTAGAAAGTCTTGAAAAATCAACACACTGCATCTTTTCTAGACTCATTCCTAGTTGTGTGAGCTCTAGATGAACTTAGTTTTCCTTATCAGGTTGATATTCTTCTTGATTTTGATGGTTCCCTCTTGAACAACGCTGAGGTTCTAGGGGTCCTTCTATTTTAGGTGAAAATCTAGCTTGCCCTCAAATGCATCAAGGTAGTAAATGAGGATTCTTAGCTTTGGGGGTTTGATATTAGCATGGACTGTTTGGAAAATTTAGTTGAATCTTTTATCAAACTCATTGATCGTTTCATTCTCATTTTTGTTTGCGATATTGAGGGAAACCAACGAATACCTATAGTATTTCATTTCTCCCCATTTTTCCATAAATATATTTTCCAATTCTTGCATGTTTTTTATACTATATAAGGGTAAGCTTGTGAACCAATCTAAAGCACCATCTTCTAGGGAGAGTGGAAATAATTTCATGTGTTTGTTGTTGTGTTGTCCTCATGTCGTACAATTCAATTTATAAATGCCCTCTAATGATCTATGGAAAATACAACATTATTTCCTTGGAACGTAGGCAATTTGTCAATAGCCTTCTCAGGTAATCATGAGGATGTCCTTGGAAGTTGGTAAAGTCAAAGGATCTAAAGAGCTCATGACTCCAATCAAACTTTGTGACTTGGGTAGGATCAAAAGGATTTTCTCAGACAAACACCTGATATATTCTATGATAAGTGGTTTTGCCCTGTTTGGGTTCCATATCTTGTTGACTTATCTTCTATAATAATTTTCCAATTCTAGGATCAAACAAATTAGGCATGTTACCCACCAAAATGGGTAACCCCATAGGAGGAAAATTTTCTCCTACATTTGACAGCTAGCCGGACATCCAACCAGATGGTAGCCTTGATATTCACTATTCGATAATCATATGCTATACTCCTCCACCATCTACATCAAACACATACCTCTCACCATCTAGAATTTCCACCTAGATGAAGGTGGGATACTATTCATCACATTTGTTTCTCATCATCACTTGTGGAGTATTTCGACCTCCATAGAGGATTTCGGCCTAGCTATTGTGACTTGTATTGTTGTGGAGATGTGATCTATTGTTGAAATTTTTTCTTTTGGGAGACTAGCTCTTGTTCTGGAGACATCACTTTGGGAGAATAAAGGACTTCTTCATGCATATGTTGTAAGTATTCTTGATTATTGATTATCGTTTGAATGGTTGTTGCTAGGGTTTCTATGTTCTTGTTAATTTGAATATTTTTCCTATGGAATCTTGGCAAATTATTGCATGTTTTAACTAGAGAATGTATGCCATCCCTTGTAGATCTTCATGAAAGCTCTCTTCATGATTTTATCCCCTCATAAAGTGGTAGTTAGGGTTTTTGAAAACTATGGTTTTTCTTTCCCTTACTCCATCCTAAGGTTTGATATTTCCATTAGTAGGTTTCCCTTAGATTCCATCACCCAAGGATTAAGCACTACCATTCACATAGGTGATCATATATCATTGGAAAACCTTTTAAGCCTATTTCTCTCTCTCTTTAACCTTTTTTACCCTTCAAGGCAAACTGTTAGGCTAGGGCATAGGACCAAATTTAAGTAGGAAGAGTGCATTAGCATGTGGTGAGGTTATACACGTGGGCTAGCTCTCATTGCATCAAAATCCAGCCTTTTCCATGGTTATTTTTGCCTTTTTAGGGCTGACGTCACAAACCCTATGTAATTTTTCCCTAGGGAAACCCTAACCTAACCCCAGGTTAAAACTTAGGGCTTTTTGAGGGCTTGTTGCTCCAATTGTTGATCAAATCAATCTCTAGCAAGCCTTTTCTTGGTCTTATGCACCTTGGTAGGCCTTTATCCTTGCTTATTCATTAAACCCTAGGTCATAAGTGCCCTTGATAGGCCTCTTGAAGTGCACACCTTTCCTTTTCTTTGTTGGATTAAGCCTTGCCCTTAAGGTGAGTGCCTTTCTTGAGCTTATCCATTTCTCATGTCTAAGCCATAGACTTAGAACACCTATTAGGTGACCAATACTAGGAAGTCTCCCTTGTGGTGAAAGTCCACTAAAGAGTAGGAGGTGGAGTGTTGTGGTGATAGTGGGCTTCCACTTCATTGTTGTCCCTCGGTCTAGTTCTTGTCTTGTGAGCCCTCTCATAAGATCTACTAGATTTTGAGGCAACAAGGCCTTGAGAGGATGTTCTTGTGAAAAACATCTTGGACACAAGTTCACCTTGTGGAGTTGCTATACGAGCTTATATTGTGTTGATTACAATTTAACTTAAGTCTCATCAATGAATAAATCTAAGGTATTCTAAACACAAGGTAATGGACTTTGTGCCTGACAACTGTGCCAAAATGTTACCTCCCAAGTTCTCACTTGGTGCAAAAGTCCCCTAAGAACAAGTTATGAAACCCCAAGAGCAACTTAGGAAAACTACCCACTGTCACCTCAGTGGTCTTGCCTTTCTCATTTTAGGCTAGCAAGGTTTTAGTCTAGGGGGGAATCCCAATGGTCAAACTAAACTTGTATCATTGTAGGGTTTAGAGGGATGGTAACTTAGTTTTGTTATCCAATTTAAAGTTTGTTTTATGAACTTATTTTCCAAATTTAAACCAGATTTCAACTAGCCTCCTTTAGATTTTCAAACCAGCATCAAATTTAGGCTAAAATTTGTGAAAATTCCACAACGGAATCCTATTGCAGCAACTGGAAATTATTCTCCTAATTGTTATTTTAATTTAACAATTTATTTATTGTTTCCTACAACAAATACTGAATAAATCACACTGCAACCTACACAAATGAAACTGCGGAAGAATAAACACTAAAAGAAATTCTAGCACACACATAACATAACACAGTTATTTTTAGATAAATGTCCCTAGAAAAACCCAACTTGGGAAAATCGGTGCAGTAGCTGAGGGTTTTAATATTAAGCAGTAGTGAAATAATCTGAGTACAACTGGATGCCGAAACTGGCAATCTTACAGAGAAATACTGGCAAGAAAAATCTAGTGAGGAAAGTTCCTCACTCCACAGGCAAATCCGTGCTCTAACCTCAGCTCAAATTGAGCCATCCAAATTGGCTTTGCGCAGCAACTGCATCACACTAGCGTAGTCCCTTCTACACTCAGTCCGAACCAACGTCTCCTCAAGTTGTCTGGTCTGTTGTTGTCTAGGAAAATGTCTCTCCTGGCCTTTGGAACCTCTGTCCAACTTCTGGCACTGAAACTTGTCTTTCCCCAACATAATCAAAACTACCTCTAGAGGCTACTGCGCTGCTCTACGTCAGCCTCTCTGTGGCTCTTTTGCCTCTTTGCAAATGCACTCACCAGATTTGGAATCCTTCCTCTGGCTTCACTGTCTCTGCCCCTCTCTCACTGCTTCGATCTCACTAGCTCTCTCTCCAGCAATTGATTGCTGCTACTCAGGAAATCGATATTCTCATGAAATCAAACTGCTCAAGTGTATTCTCCAAGTGCCCATCGACTTCTTATAATCCTTTGTTAGGACTCCAACGACCAAGATTAAATCTTAATTGATGGCTAGGATTAACTTGAAGTCGATCCGTGTGAGTTTCTAGATCATTCACGCCTTGACTTAATTAATTCTAATTAATTAACCATATTCCCTAAGTTTAGACTTAGGAAATATTTAAAAATTGGCTAATAATCTAATTAAGTCATTTCTAGGCGGAATTTCTAGAAACGATTTTTGGGTTTTGGAGATCTCATGTATTCTAGCCTCTCCTCAAAATTTCAAGGGTAGAACACATACGATGCTACAAAAACTAACAAAATCAACAATTTATTTTAGGGTTTTAACACGAAAATTAAGGATTTTCCTTAAGAAATAACAAGTTGATTTACAATTCTGTTTTCAATTTCAGATTCAAATCACGCCCTTTAAATGTCCTTTTAGAAATAGAAAACTGCAAAAAACAAGAGCCAATATAAGCAAATCGATTCACGTCTAAAGCTAGAAAGTCAACAATTTACTTTTAGAAACAAGAAGCGAACTTCAAGATAGTTATTTGAAGTGTAAATGGTTTGAAATGCTATCTGATCTAATTATTTTCTTTGTCGTAATTTTAGATTGTTTCAAAAATAGAAAAATAGAAAAAAAAATTGTAATTTTTTGTGGTTGGTTGGAAGGAATAATTACTGCCATAAATCATTGAGCATATGGGATCAAGTTAGTCTATTTTAGAGGGTTATTCTTATGAGAGATTAGGGGCTTGTTGATAGCCAATGACATGCAACAACAACCTTAATTGGTAACCCAGATCACAAATTTGTAAAGGGTCCATGAAAGATCCACCTTCAAGATAACACTAAGGGTAGCCATTGCCTAAATATTCTAACAAATGCAATTACTCTTTCAATATGAAAGCGTTAATTTTTCTCTTTAAAGAAGATGAAGCAAAGAGAGTTAAGGAGTAATTCTATCACACATAACCTCTTCTAATGTAGAATATTTTGCTCCTCTATGGCCCTTGAGTTTCAGTATCCTAAAATTTGTAACATTAGCTCCAATAAGCACCAGGATTCAAGAACAATTTATACTACTTTAGCAAAGAGACTTCACCATTACATAAAAGCCTAAACAAGCTAAAACAAATTGTTCCAACAGATTGAGAGCACTTTCGATCAATGTTATCAGAACTGGACCAGAACCAATTCCAGTCCGATCGTTTTTGGCCCAAAACTGGTCCGAACCAGGCCTCCAAACCAAAATAGGTCGGTTCGGCACCGAACCGACCGGTTCATGACTGGTTCCGCGCAGAAAAAATTTGCCTTTTTTTTTATTATTATTTCTTAGTTGGTTGGCCCACTTCTTACTCTCCCCTAGGCTAGCCTAATATTCAAGCCTATGGCCCTTAGCGTAATAATCAAGCCTATGGCCCTAGTATTGCTATGCAATTCATGGTAATGTTAAATTCTTAAAGTAAAAGGACATTTTCCTTAAATTTTCATTTTCATCCTTTTAAATTTTTAACATTACCATGAAATGACTTAGGATGTTGAGAGTGGTTCCAACCTTATTGGATTTCATATGGAGAAAGTAGAATCGTAGATTTCACTCAAAATCTAGCAGACTTAACAATTTTTCAGGATTTCAGGATTAGGGGGGATTGCAACGTTTCCATTGGATTTTGTCATGTATGAGGGTATGGAACTAGTATTTAATAAAGAACACCAAGCCCTCTATGTACTTTGATGTTAGTGGCATTGGTTGTCGAACTCCTCTATCACGACTCTACTAAAAATGTACCCATCACTCAAACAAAATCTTGACATGACATGCTGCGTTTTTTCTATCTTATTTTAATTCCTAAATGGTTATATTGATGGCGAAGACCCCAATATAGGCAATGATTTTGATGATATGTAGGGATTTATTGTAGCATGATTTGTTTTAGATGCTAGAGGCCATCTAGAGCCTATTTGTTGATGTATTTTTGGTTCATAGATGGATTGCATTCGATGATATTTTGGTTATGTGCACCCTTACATGCTATGTAAATGAGAACTTTTGCATATTTGTGTATAAATGGTTTGGATTCATATGGATGCACATGAATATATAAGTTTTTCTTTAAAATATGAATATTTTATGTGTTTTTGGTAAACCTTTTTTTCCGGTTTTTTACCGGTTTCGGTCCGGTTCCGACCGGTTCCCGGTCCACAAGGTTTTTCGGTTCGATCACCGATTCGGTTCTGATAACTTTGCTTTCAACAATGATTACAACGGAGGAGCTTCTTATTTATGGATCTATAACCCAACAACTCCATCAATAAAATAGCATTAGATCCATAACTAACCTTATATCTATGATCAAAATAATAGTATTCTCCAACTAACTTGAGAGGACAATATCAACAATAATTTTATATGGTGAATTAATGCCACATGTACATCAACAATAGAATAGATGGCTCAACAAAGTGGACACCCTCCTGAAAATAGCATAATAGATGTAGTTAGAGCATAACCTATCCCCTGTAGGGAGTTGACTCATCAACATGCAACAATATATCTTCAAAATGCTCTAACAACCTCCACATTTGTGGATCTATGGCATAGAAGAAGGGTCGTTCCCTCAAAATGCCCAAAGATGCCTCAACCAACCACGCCTATGAGGTGAATTCCAAGAAAGGAGGATTTCTCCCTCGAAGTGCTCCAAAAAAGTCCATATACAATGCCATGAGTGAAATGAGGAGGCACGTGTGGCCCCAATGCATGTGCCCACAGTCCAAGAAGCAAGTCACCCCCCAAAAAGATGATAGAGGTCCCACACGTGTGGCTTAAATGGTGTGGATGACCTTGTCACAAAGCCCAATGCAGAGGTCACAATGTGCTAGGCATAGTCACGATTCCCAATGCAAGTACACAACTCCCAATGAAGATATGCAATGCTCTAGGCAAATACATAGTTCCCAATGTAGGGGTGCTACTTCATAATGATGAGCCATACCTTGATATATGTGTCATTAGGTGGTGAAACTTTAAGTGACATCCTTTAACTTCTTAATGATTCATTTAATTTTGATCGTTTCCTAAGTTAAACCTTGGCGCAGACATCATTAACCTATATTACACATGACAACTCCTAAGACGAGAAGCACTTCCTAGGAATCTAAGCTAGGGATATGTGATGTTAGGGAGAAGGGTATTGTCATGTGTTGACCCTCATTACCACATAGGATGATGTAGAAGTCTTCCCTTTCGAGATTTCAACAGCTAGGGGTTATGATTTTCATTCCATGTGTGCCTTTAGGGAGGGAGTGCTTACTAGTGTTGAGTTACCATTCCTGAGCCTCTTTTTGTTACTACCCCTTCTTTGTCTTTTTCTTTATTTGCTTCATCCATTTCTTTAGATTTCACATTCCTTAAGCATGGGACTTCACGAAATTGGGCTTTTTGTAAGGTGTCATGATTCAAGCTTTACAATTTGACTTTTTTCTTTTGGCTGCATCAATCTCTAGCGTTTTAGCTCTTTTGACTTTATTTAGGCTTTTCAGACATGGGATTTCTTTGCTTTGGATCTTGCTATATGACTCATGATAAGACAACCATGAGAGGGTAAATGATGAGTGTGTATGAAAATGATGGGAAGATGACTAGGTGTATAAGATGGTTAGGGAAAATGACATGCTACACCCACCTAGTTCTCTAGTAGTACAACTTGAATAAAAAGGTGACAACACTTATCTAAAGGAAAATTATGTCTCGTCATCGTGCATCTAAGCAAAAGACAAGAGAGTTATGATTCATTATCAGATTACACCAATGTTCACCATGGTTGTGGCTGATACATGAAGCAATATTATCATACATGAGCAAGAATAGAAGATATGACAGTATTCACTACATCAAGCATTATCATAAGATTGCAACAACTGAAACATTGGGGCACTCTCATACATGTGTGCAAAATCATCATGTACCATCTGCATGTCAAAATCAACTCAACCATGCACAAAATTGCTACTGACAAGCTGATATACATCATGAAACCAACCGAGCAGGTCCACACTGTGAAATAGAACATGTAGCCAAAATTCTGTGAAAGATATTATCACCCATGTGCTTTGAATGACCAACCTGAAGTGCCACTTCACATCAGGTGTGAACTAGAGCATCATGCCACTGGAAGAGTGGTGCTCATACTGGAAGTCCAATATGTAATCACAATCTCCTCATGCCATATGAGGGGGCAACATTATGATCCATTGAAAACCAGTGTAGGCATTTGTTGAGAAGTTTCAAAAAACCTTGACATGCATTGTGCGTTTGTTCAGAGGCAGGTCAGAATTGATACCCCTGAAATGGAAGGGCTCTTTGAGGAGTTTTTAATCCTGCAGTTGCATGTCTGACCCAGGGTTTTGACGGGTCAAATGGTTCAAGGTGAGGAGTTCGTAACCTAACTACATTAACTTTTATTATATTGTTATAGGACAGATAATGATATACTTTGCATTATTTGACATAATTGTATGGGTGAGTAATGTTAATAAATTAAAAGGAAAATTATTCATAATTTCATATGAAAACATGTTAAAGATTTATTTTATCAGAACATTAAAAAAATTAAACTAATCAAAACTAACCCTTTTGATTTACCATACCATACGAAGTATTATTTTTATACATCTTTAATATGTAATTGATTTAACTCACATAAGAGTACAGTCCGTTGTTGTGCTTGTAGCCCCGATTGTTTTCCTTTTTAAATAGCTCTCTCTATCTCTCTTAATTGCATTAAGATTCATTTCATGGCCATGTATTGAGGAGATCCCTTTGGCTTTGGCTTTCACGTTTGTTTACTTGTGGTTTTGTTTGTATCCAGTTTCACCATGGTGTATGTCCCCAATTCTATTATTACTATATTCTTCATGTTCTTAATATATTGACATAGCTTAATGGCAGGTACATGCATATGAAAGAATGAACAGAGTGTACAACTATAGTTTAAACCCATGTGGACCAGTATATATCACAGTTGGTGATGGTGGGAACATCGAGGCAATTGATACAGATTTTGCAGATGACCCAGGTAAGTGCCCTGGGCCTGGTGACAATCCTCCTGAATATGGAGGTGTCTGCCACATCAACTTCACCTCCGGCCCTGCCAAAGGAAATTTCTGTTGGGACAAACAACCAGAATGGAGTGCATTCCGAGAGAGCAGCTTTGGACATGGCATTCTAGAGGTTTCATCTTCTAACTTGGCCATGTAATAAATATTTATGTATCTTATTGAAAGGTTTGATCATGAGCAAGTGGTCATGTCATTATGTTTCTTGCAGGTATTAAATTCTACTGATGCCTTGTGGACATGGCACCGAAATCAGGATGCTTACACAGATAATGCCGTTGGGGATCAAATATACATTGTGAGACAGCCTGAAATTTGTCCCTTCAAAAAGCGTAATCAGACCATTAATAGTCCACTTTCAAGCATCAATGCTAACTGTAACACACACGCATATTGTATGTATTTTTTATGTGGAGAAACGAATTTTAATCTCGTTAAAGGCATATTACTGCTATTATTATTCTCAATGATGTATATTATTTAGGAAATAAATAATATGCAAACAAGAGAAGGATCTCCATTTAGCAGTCAATGTATTATGACGATGATACAGAATAAAATATGTATGAAATGAAATTCATGATAATGCCTCAGGGAGTTTGTGCTACAACATGTACTCTACTTTACCAGATTTTCGAAAGAAATAAAGGCAAAATAAAAATAAAAAAGAGGTTTAGGAAAAGAATTTAGCAATACACTCGAGATTTTCACATTTATTACTTTGTAATCGTTTAGTTTATGATCATCACGATTCATCAATACTGACCTTACTATTTAATTTTGAACCTTTTTTTAATTTAATTTTGATTTTTTTAATTGCTTTATATATATATATAGGTTGACCAGCCCCAATGTTAGATGGAAGAATAGGTAAACAACGCAACACATAATAGACAGATTTATCATGGAGAAATTCAATGTGGAAAAACTCTTGCATGAAAATGGCTTGCTTGGCTCTTTATTGAATTCAAGACAATTGATTTACAAAGGTGTTCCTGAAGCCTTCTTCTCTGTCCAAATGACACAAATGCTACAGAGTGAATCCGTTCTTTGCTTTAATACAACTCTTATACCTTTTCTTTCTGGGCTGCATCAACAACCTTCATTGATTCTATTCTCTTGAAATTCTCTCCTTGTTTTTCTTTGATCAAGCTTCTCCTATACCCCAATGAGCAGTATATCCAAGAATGAATGTCAAACTCATCGAACAAATTTTCTGGATTAGGTCTTTCTTGTATTTATATATCTCTCAAGAAATGCCAATTGTCGATGATAAATTGTTTCCCAAGTCGGTAACTATCGAGCTTGTTTAAGCTTCCCATGCATTCATTCATGAAGGTGGTAATTGCTAGGCATATGTGGTGTACATGTGGTTCCTTGTGATTGGTGGGTTCCCATGATTTCTCACGGCTAGTTGTTCCATTGGGCTCGCCACCATTCCATAGTTGATCACGGTATAACTTTAAGGCACATCATTGAAAATGGGTGGGAGAAAAAGGAAGAAGGCTTTTGTTGCTTTGTTGATTTCAAAAAAGCCTTTGACATGGTCCCTAGGGATAAGCTTTGGAACTAAATGGAGGAACTTGGGGTTCCTAGGCATCCTAAAGCAGTTGTGCATAGGCTGTATGAAGAGGTGAAAGTCAAAATCAAAACTTCAGTGGGGATCTCCGAAAGTTTTAGGAGTGATATCGGGGTTAAGCAAGGCTTCCTATTGTCTCCTATTCTTTTTGGTTTATATGTTACCAAAACTTGAAGAGTGGTTAAAATCGCAAGGGGGTGATGGTGTCCATTTAAGCGAGTTTGTTATAAGGCTTCTTTTCTATGCGGACGACCTTATTCTGATTGTTAAATCTGCTCTTCGTTTGCAAGAGCGCTTACTTTCCCTTAGGCATTTTTGTTGAAGGGTGGGAATACAAGTCAATATTAGCAAGACGAAAGTGGTGGTTTTCTCTAACAAAAGAAAACATAAATAGCATAAGTTCTACTTTGAAAGAAACACTCTTGAAGAAGTTGCAGATTACAAATACCTCAGAATTGATTTCAACAAAAATCTAAGTTAGGAATGCCATAGAAAGAAAATAAGTTTCAGGGTTGGAAAGCATTTTATGCTTTTCAGAATAGGTGTAAAGAGGTAGAGTTGTGGGATTGGAAGACCACTCAAACTCTTTTTGGGCTTTTAGTGATTCTGATGATTCTCTGCGGTTGCAAACTGTTCGAATTTCTAAGTTTAACCTGTTAGAAATTCTTCTTGTGCTATCTAATTTATTTCTTCCTACTTGTTCAATTACTTAACAAGTTATTTACCATATAAATATTGAAAATAAATACAAGCACAGTATCAACACATACAGATCAGCAACTGAAAGTAAACAAGCACACAAGTAACACTTTTGTTTTTGGACTAATGCCCCCGGAAAAACCCAATGCGGGAAAACCAGTGCAGCTATTCAGAGGGTTTTATTATTAGTCAGTTTCAGAATACACCTGGGTGCCAGAATTGGCTCACCCAACAGAGAATGCCCTCGACAGTAGTACCTCTCAGTCAGAGACAGATATTCTGGCTAAATCACCGAATGAACGATCCCACAACAACAATGCAGCTTTTGTTTCTCTGCGTCACCCTATCCAGCTTTCCAGCTCCCAGTCTGTCCCACGAAAAATCTCCCAACGCTGCCTCTAGGCTCTGCGTCAGCCTCTCTAGCCCAACATCAACCTCTCTGGCCCAACGTCAGCCTCTTTGGGCTCTGTGTCAGCCTCTGGAGCCTCTGTGTCTCACATGCTAGCCCTTCTCTGGTTCTGCGCAACCCCTGCTTGCCTCTGCGTGGCCTCTAGTTGGCTCTGCATCAACCTCTCACGACTTCTGCGCTGATCCTCCCGGTACTAACTCTGCCTCTCTGTTATGTATTCAGTGCCCCTTAGTTGCAACTTTGATCACTCACTCAATTTCCTCAGCAAACCCTGCCCCAAAAAATCGAGTTCTTGATCTCTCTTGGTGTGTTCTCGAACTGACCCTCAATCCTCCTCTTATACTTTTCTCGTTGGTCCATCAACCGCTGAGATTAAATCTCTAATCAACTGCTAAGATTAGATTTGGCTTGATCCATGACTTTTGGACCATTCTAACCCAGTTTTATATTAATACTCATTAATATTTTATTTTTCCTAAGTGTAGACTTAGGAACTCCATTAAAAAATATTAATCATTTTAATATCTCCTAAACTGGTTAGTATCTGCCCAAACCATTTCTGGGTCTTGGAGATCTCATGTGCTTTAGCCTCTCCACCAATTTTCGTGGCTAGAGCACATCCGATGCTACCCCAAATCAACACTCCCTCTTAGCGAGGACTGTGCTCTAGTAATACTCCTCACTGAGTATCACCCTGATCATCTAGCATCGGTCCCTGTGTTGATGCTAGTCTCCCCGCCCAACATCATCTGCATTGTTGTATCTTGTACTACTACCCATGGCCTTGCCACTGCCACTACTGCATCTGTATGGCAGCTCCCTCTGCATCCGTGCTGCTACCCATGGCCTCGCCACTGCCACTGCTGCATCTGCATTGCATCCCCTCTCATCATGCTGCATCGTGCTACCCATAGCACTGCCACTGCTAACTGCTACACTGCAACTCAGTTACTGAGAAGTAAGTAACTGATCCTCCCAACTCTTACATCTCCATCAGGCTAGAAACACTCCCGATGCTGAAGCTCCCTTTGTCGCTGACAAGTGCTCCCTCTACTGACCTCTGCATTGCTGCAACAACTCCATGCATCTCGCATTGTTGCCTCACGCTGTCCAGGGACTCCTGCATTGTAGCTCTCTTTATCGCTCCATCTGCATTCGTCTCTACCGACATCCGCCAGTCCTGCTACTTCTCTTCGAGGCTCCTGTAGCAAGGTATAATCCAAGAGGTTGGGTACTTCAAGGATCCTGCCCCTCATCGCCTGTAGTCTATCTAACTACAGCTCGATGTCTCCCCACTTCTTCTCAAGTGGCACATGAGCATTCATGGCACAATCGTCATCCTCCTCAACTTCTTTCTCCGCCCTTGCTGGCGTTTCCTTGGTCTCGACAGCCTCTCCCTTTCCCTTCTTCCTTGGACATTGGTTTGCAAAATGACCCAGTTCCCCACAATGGAAGCACTTGACCTTGGAGAGTTCCTTTTTCTTACGCTTCTCCTGCTTTCCCACAGATGCTAGCGCCGCATCCTCTTCTTCCTCCTTGATCCTGACCCCTTTACCGCTACTCCCCGCCTTGGTCAACCTTCTGATCTCTTCTTGACGAAGAGCCGCCCACAGTTCTTCCCAATCTAGAAGCTTCGACCTGCCCAGTATGCTCTAGACAAATACCTCCCAATCTTCGAAGACTGCGTTCAGTGCAGTCCTCACCAACATCTCCTCATCGGGCATGGCCCCTATGAAAGTCAGTTGGTCCTGGATCTCCTTCGATCGACCGAGGAATACATCTATCTGCTCTCCCTTCTGCATATGGTATGACCGCAACTGATTTTCAAGTAACATCTTCCTCTGCACGGAAGTATGCTGGTACAATTTCTTTGGGGCCTTCCACATCTCATTTGTTGTGTCCTTCTCAGCAATATGCGGCACTACATGATCCTTGACCCCATCAAGGATGATGCACTTTGCCCTGGCCATTGCCTCCTCGTACTTCTCATTTTCAGCTGGGTCAACTGGGATCGCTATTGTTTTCAAAGCGAAATCCTTGATGCGATATCTATCTAGAATGGACAAGATCCTAGCCTTCCAGACCACGAAGTTGGATGCTCTGTCCAACCTATCCTGATCTCTTAGTCCATTCACGACCATTATGTTGTTCTTCTTTCGACTCCTCCGAGTCTCTCAACTTCCCGCCTAGAAGTCCTCTGTTCGACTCCTGCTGAGTCTTTCAACTTCCTGTCTGGAAGTTCTTGGTTCGACTCCCTCTGAGTCTCGATTTCCCTTCTGGAAATCCCTTTACCAACGTCAAGTTGCCCCACTCTGATCGTCTGTGCAACTGCACCACTGATCCAGATCCCTTGGCTAGAAATCTGCCTCGGCAATAACTCCCTCCACCTTGGTCTTGCCCTGTTAGGTACTGTTCTCACCACAGTACCCCACCAACTTCACTCCGCAACCTACCCACAACCTCCTATGCCCTAGCAACTGAAGGATTGAGCCACTTAGCTCTGCGCAATCCCGACACCGACAAAATCTGCACCTCCTGGCCACAACGTTAATCCTTCCTGGCTGAGAAAGATGATTAGGCACTGCGTAGGTCAGGTTTGCTCCTCTCTGCCACTGCGTTGATCCTCCTCCTGGCTTGAACTGATGACGCAAGCACTCTGTGTCACCCCTTCCTTGTTGCTTTCTTATAGGAATGACTTCTGTCACTCGGGACAATTGTTTTCTACTGCTACTGCTCTGCTTGGCTGGTGCCTTCAGTTATGCTGTGATCTGCAACCACGCTCTGATATCATGTTGGAATTTCTAAGTTTAACCTATTAGAAATTCTTCCTGTGCTATCTGATTTATTTCTTCCTACTTGTTCATTACTTAACAAGTTATTTATCATGTAAATACTGAAAATAAATACAAGCACAATATCAACACATACAGATCAACAACTGAAAGTAAACAAGCACACAAGTGACACCGTTGTTTTTGGACTAATGTCCCCGGAAAAACCCAATTCGGGAAAACTGGTGCAGTTATTCAGATGGTTTTATTATTATGCAGTTTCAGAATATAACCTGGGTGCCAGAATTGGCTCACCCAACAGAGAATGGCCTTGGCAGTGGTACCTCTCAATTGGAGACAGATATTCCAGCTAAATCATCAGATGAACGATCCCACAACAACAGTGCAGCTTCTGTTGCTTTGCGTCACTCTGATAGGGACTGCGTCACCCTATCCGGCTTTCCATCTCCCAGTTTGTCCCACGAAAAATCTCCCAGCGCTGCCTCTAGGCTCTGCGTCAGCCTCTCTGGGCTCTACGTCTCACACGTTGGCCCTTCTCTGGCTCTGTGCAGCTCCTGGCTACCTCTACGTGGCCTCTGGCTGCCTCTGTGTGGCCTCTAGCTAGCTCTGCATCAACCTCTCACGGCTTCTGCACTGATCCTCCCCGTACTAACTCTGCCTCTCTACTATGTATTCACTGCCCCTCGGCTGCAACTCTAGTCACTCACTCAATTTCCTCAGCAAACCCTGCCCCAGAAAATCGAGTTCTTGATCTCTCTTGGTGTGTTCTCGAACTGACCCTCAAGCCTCCTCTTATACTTTTCTCATTGGTCCATCAACGGTCGATCTAATCAACTACTAAGATTAGATTTGACTTGATCCATGACTTTTGGACCATTCTAACCTAGTTTTATATTAATAACCATTAATATTTTATTTTTCCTAAGTTTAGACTTAGGAACTCCATTAAAAATATTAATTATTTTAATATCTCCCAAACCGGTTAGAGTCTGCCCAAACCATTTCTGGGTCTTGGAGATCTCATGTGCTTTAGCCTCTCCACCAATTTTCGTTGCTAGATCACGTTCGATTCTAGCCCAAATCAACACGAACTGTGGGCCAAAAGTACATCTAATGTACAATGGAAGCAAATGGAGAAAATTCAAAAGTTCTTAATTACAAGCAAGTTTGAAATTAAAAGTTCAGTTCCTTATGATATCTTGCTAAGTGAAATGGGGGCTACTCCTATTAAAGCAATTGCTATGGTGCGACTCATAAGATAGATTAAAAATATTGAGCAAATGGAAGAGGGTAGATGGCCTGAGGTTGTCTTCAATGACATAATGTGCAAATGAAAGAAGGCTTGGATGCGGCAAAATAATAAATGGTTTAGTGAAGAGGTATTTATTTGAACATATGTCCCACAAATAGTAAAGAGATAAAAAAATTTGTTATGGGTAAGTTCCACATGCGTACTTGGAATAAAAAGCTAGGGAGAAAGAGAAAGTACTATATTGAAGAGTTTAATCCCACTCATAATCATCATAAAAAAGTGTATATAGGGGCCAATATTTCGTGGAGAGCCAAAATTCTTATTGCTCAGTTAAGGACTAATTTTCATCAACTCCATTGTGAAATAGGGCACTGGAAAAGACCAAAAGAAGTTTGGGAAGAAAGAGTGTATTTTTTGCATTTCCGTAAAAGTGGAAACAAAAAGCATTTCATTTTAGAATGTGAGGCCTTCAAAGACAAGGAAAATTATGTAAATATTCTGAGAGCTAGCTCTTGGGATAATTTACTCAGCGAGGGGATTGTTGAGAAGCTGAGAGCGCTCATTGTGAGGTTACATAAAAAAAGGGATGAATGCAGAAATCAAATGGTGACGCAGTCTGTCCCATAGGCTATCTTTAGACTTGTGGACGTTAAAAATAATTTCTTTTTTTTCTTTCGATGACTTTTGGAGTTCTCATGCCACTTGTCATGATAACATTGGATTTTGGGAGGCTATCTTGGCTTTAAGGAGATCTTTTTTCTCGGACCTAAATGATGTGTAGGTCGTACAATCTTTTGCTACATCAGACAATGGTGAATTAGGGAGGAATCCATAAATTTTCTTTCATACCATTTTTACTTATGTAATTTTCCTCGAGTCCAGACTGAGACAACCACTGTTGACCTGTGTGAGTAGCCCAAACCTTTTGCAACATTGTGTCTTCTAGTTCTTTGAGAGTTTTGGATGCAAAGTCTTCCACTAATGGTAACACTTGCCCTTTCCTTCTTTATCCAACGTGGAAGGCTAAAACAATTGCATGTTCTTTACGTTAATGACCAAATCCATTGTCATATGGTAGATTTCGTCTGAATGCATTATTATTGACCTATTCAATGATCTTGAATGGTCCATGTTTTAAGGCTTCATTTTCGTGTGGTGGCTATTTATTGAAATAGAGTATACTTTATCCCCAACAAAAAAAAATTGTGATATGTTCTATGTTGTTTATTTACATAGATTATAATTTATCCCCAACAACAAAAAAATTGTGATATGTTTTATGTTGTTTATGTCCAAGTTTGTACTTTTCTTGACTTTGCTTTTGTTGTTCCTACATTTTAAGATGAATCATTCTAATTTTATTAATGAATTTATGCATTTTATGTGAACCTATATGCATTTCATGGTTAATTTTCTTCTACTTCCCACAAAAAAAGCATAAAAAGGTGATGATGGCAAATAACCAAAACAAACTTCAAAGAGGCGGTTTTTTGGGTGAAAGAATATGTTGTCGTATTATAAGAGTGTTATATTTATATCCACTATTAACCCCAAGACATTGGATTTCTAATCATATTCTGAAAACCATTGCACTAAAGCTCTATTATCAACCTCAGTCCATGCATTAATCTAGGGATGGATTGTAGTGGATTGCCTTAACTTCTCCATTCTTTGCCATAACATTGTCAAAATTTTGCTCAAAAATATTACATCTTGATTAGACACAATTAAATGTGGGAATCCAAAATGTGCCCATACATTTGAAAAATACAATTCAACCATTTCATGTCTCTTTATGGTCTTCTTACAAGGAATTAGCACACACAATTAGTGGAAGTAATCAATAACCACAAATAAGTAATCATGGGTTCTCCTTGTCATGAGTAAGTCTTTAACATAATCCATGGAGATACTCTCCCATGGTTCAATAGGTATTGGTAATGGTATACAAAGACCAAGTTTCCTATTGCTAGCTTTACTAGTGTTACAAAGAACACAAATATACTTAGAAGCTTGTTCTTGCATTTTAGGCCAACACACATATCTTTGTGAATTCACCTATGTTTTCATTGTCAAATTGTCCAAAACGCATCGGCTAAAAATTTCTCTTATGTGATTTCTACCAAAAAACTTTGCTTAATTATTGAAGTATGAGCTTTTCTTATGCATTGAGTTATTCTATCTTGTGGATTGCACAAGTTGCCAAACTTGTAAAGTAGCCCATCTTGGAGATGATACATATTTTCTTTTTTGTTTCAGTGGTTGATACACACCTCTAAAATCGACATCATTCACATATTCTTCCCCAATAAATTCATGGGTGGATGGTACAAGCTTCAATATTGTTCCCACATTGGAAATCCTTTGTATGGGTGATTTTTGGGTATGTGTTACATTCCTTGCACAATTAGCCCGGTGCATGATTCATATGACTAGATGCAGTGGGAACGAAAAAAAATTATTGGGAAGCTTTTTGCATCTTCTTTTGGTACATGATTCTAACTTTTGGCAGTTTCTGTGACACATGGATTTTTATCCTATGGTTTTCCAATTCCGGTTAAGGAATTAAGGTTGTAAATTTTGTAGTGATTAGTGATCTATGTGAATCATTGTGTTCTCTCCTAATAGTGAATGCTTCCACTTGACATTTTGTACTAGGGAATAGAGTTCTTGATCATTAGTGGGATACTTTAGTGTTGCTTTGTGAAATAACTTGAAGTGGTAATACATAGGGTTCCTCCTTCGTAAGTACAGTCATTGTGGCATTCCCACACATTGTGAATTAGATATTGCTAGGATTAGTGCTTGATGGGCCTTTCTGTTTAGTTTTTCGAGAAACCTCTATTGACTTTTCCCCATTGTTTTTCTCTTTTTTTTGTGTTTTTCTATTACAACATGAAGTGGTGTGCTAAGGTAAATCCATAAAGATGTTACTAATTTTCTTTTTGTTTGGGAAAAAAAATGTTGATTTTATTGATTTTTCAATTTCTGACTATTATAGCTTATATCTACATTTTGAATTTTCATTTGTAGTAAAAGATGATTTGTAGTAAATTTTATTAGTTTCATCTTCATTGACATTTAAGAAGTCAAATTGATGTTTTTGATTGTTTTTCCTTTAAAAATTCAGGGGTGCATGATCTATGAATTTTTTTGTCTTCTTTGATTTCAATATTAATTATCAAATTTGGGAAACGTTATACTAAATAATTTGCATAGATTGTTGTAGTGTTCTATTACTTTTTCCTAAATTTTTTATGATAAAAATATATATTTTTAAAATTTCAAGATCGGAAAAAAATAAAATTTGTAGTGTAATGTTTGCACTTTTATGTGGACTCTAGTTTTTCCTTCAATTCTAATTAAATATAAGAATATGAAACTATCCCTTTAAAGAGGATGATACAAGGTTGTGTAAATTGGTTTTTCCACATTTTTTTCCCATGTGTTTCTACAAGATATTAAAGGGAGGAAAGTAGATTCAATGTCAAATCTAATGGTGTCATTTCCAACTGCATATATGCAAGATTTTACAAAGTCTCCATTTTATGCCATTAGAGAACTATTACTGCAAAATCTATTACTTTAGTACGAAGCCCCATTAAGTAATCTAGATTGAGAGAAAAAATGAGACTAATTACCATTTTCACTTTAATAACTACTCCTCAGTGTCTTGTGGTTGGATACAAACACCACAAGGGAGGCTTTCCTAGTAGATCTTAGGGATGAAATAATCCAAATGGTTTTAGGTTAAATACCTCCTAAGAGTTCTACCACAAAATTCATCCAAGGACACATGTTCAATGATTAGGGTTTTGGGTGATTTAATGTATGAATTCAAGAGAGAAATTTCAAAGATATTGTAATGTTCCTAATTAGGAAAAATAGTGATATACAAAACAAAATTATACACGCAGACACAAAATTCAGAAAAGTAAGTGAACACCCATGAAATCTCCAAAATCACCATCCATCTGAGCCATTTTATTAAATACTTGGAGCAATAGTACAATGGTATGGAAGGAGTGCACCTAGGATTTCCTCAATATCAAGCTTGAAAATACCTAGGTGAGGAAATACAATGCCCAGATGAGAGAGTGGGCTGCTCCAAATATGTCCTGCACTACCCTGGAAAACTACATTGTCTACTGGAAAGATATTTTTGAAAGTCCCACCTCTGGTGCTCAAAAAATTCTACAAAATGCGCCCCAGACTCCTCTCAAATAACCCACCAAAACCCAGAAAGGGTTTGTCCTAGTTCTGACCTCCAAAAATTAGCCCCAATTACACGTCCTCATCTGGTCTGCAATCCCTCTGTAACAACCCTCCAATCACTCCAAAAATGTTGAGTTTCACCTCCCAAATGATCTCCTCAATTCTCCTGGAAAAATACAACTCCCAAGCTCTTCCCCCAATCTCCCACGTGTGCCCAGAAAGTGACTCGTACGCAGGTCCTGAGTGAATAAATTTCGTTCTGCCTCAATGCAACAATATTCGGCCCCCAAACTCCTCAACTAGCTTGTCTTGCCCCTGGAGCAACTATACAAAATTTCTCTCGGAAAATGCCTCCTGAAAGATAGTTGAAATGAGTGGTACGTGGTCCCCTTCTGCGTCCTCCTAGAGTACGAAGTTGACTGAGAGAAAGGTTTTACGGTGTACCCTAAGCTCCTCCAATCTCCCCTACAAATTGGTACAATCTTACCTCCCTAGGGTGGCACTCATAGTCCACCGAAAGAAGGGTGAGCTCTCCCCTTGGAAAGCTCTACTTTGAACAACATTGTGACCCGACTAAGCAACTTGAGCAACAAGAGAAATGTGTGATTGACAAAGGCCCCCAATAGCTGCTAGGCCCCTTCTATTTATGATTTTTGAGCTGCCTTCCCACGTGGGCCACTCAAACAAGCATTTCGACCTCCTACCTTAGCAAATCGAAATTCCCTCTAAGGAAATGCATACTTCATGTGGGTGTGGCCCCAGCATCCCACAAACAAAAAGTTTTTCGGCCTCCATCTCCTAAGTCTTAGGAAAAATTTTCGTGGGTCCCATAACAAAAAAAATTGCCAAATTTGTGAAAGTAAATTCATGGAAATTATTCTAGGAAGGGATATTACAATCCTCCCCTCCCAAATGTTACTTGTCCCCAAGCAATTGCAGTGTTGGATGCTGAAGTATGTGCTCACCCTCCCAAGTGGCATCCTCATCCGATAAATTTTTCCAGCGTACCAAATACTCCCTGATGGTTCTTCTCCTAACTTCCTTTCTCTAGTCTCCAAAATGGCCTCTGACTCTAAAACAAGATGCCCCTCATCATCTAGTGGAGGTAACTTTGTAGCTATTGTCACCTGCTATCCCAACACCTTTTTTAGGCATGAGACATGAAATGTATTGTGGATCTTGCTTCCTGGTGGAAGCTCCATCTCATAGGCCACCTCTCCAACTCTCCTAATCACCCAGTATGGCCCATAAAAGTGGGGTTGTAGCTTCGCAGCCCCCTTTTGTTTTAGTGTGGATTGTTTATATGGCTGTAGTCGTAGGAAGACTAAGTCCCCCTCCTCAAACTGCCTCTCGATCATGTTCTTGTTTGCATACATTTTCTGTTGATTATGGGTTGTTAACATGTTGTCCTTGAGAGCCTTGAGGATGTCTTAGCTCTCTTGGATCCAATCTTTCACCTTTGGGGCCCGACTACCTCCAAAAAAAAGTTCAGCAAAAGACAAAGCGTCATAACCATACAAAGCATGGAAAGGCGACATACCAATGGACATGTGGTGGGAGGTGTTGTAGCAATACTCACACAAATGCAACCACCAGATCCACGACCTTTGTTGTCCCGTCACATAGTTCCATAGGCATCCCTCTAACCATTTGTTGACCCTATCAGTTTGGTCGTCTATCTGTGGGTGGTAACTGGTGCTAGGGGTGAGCTTAGTGCCCACTAATTGGAAAATCTCTTGCCAGAATGATCCCATGAAGCGGTTGTCCCTGTCACTGACTGTGGTCTTGGGGAGACCATGCAAACTAAAGACCTCTCTGAAAAACAACTATGCTACCTGTGAAGCAGAACACAGGGTTGGGATAGCAAAGAAGTGTGCATATTTTGTCAAACGGTCCACCACCATGTATATACAATATTTGCCCTACACCATAGGAAGGCATGTGATAAAATCCATAGTGATAATTTAGCATTTCCCCTAAGGAATGGGAAGTGGTTGCAACAACCCGGCTGGATGGGTCAACTCTCCCTTGTTCCTCTGACAAGCCTCACACTCCTGCACATATGACAACACTTCTCCCTTGAGGGATTTCTATGTGAAGTGCTCTCTGACCATCATATATGTCTTCTGAAACCATTGGTGTCCCAACAATGGAGAGTCATGGGCTGCGTGGAGAATCTTCTCCCTCAAATGTGAACCCAACACCAATAATATGCGTCCTTTGTAGTATATCACATTAGCCATCACCCTGTAATGCTCATCAGCATGTGCACCCTCTAAAATCTCACACTCCAGTCGATCTTTGGAGTACACCAACAACTGTGCCTTCCAATCATGATAGATGCTCATGAGGGAAAGTGTCACAGGCCTCCTAGATAATGCATCTTCTACCACATTGTGTTTTCCCTTGACATACTCAATATAAAAATCATAGGCCTGGACATTTTTGACCCACCTCTACTGCCTGTCATTAAGGCCCTGCTGCCCCATAAGCTGGCGAAGACTATTGTGGTCAGTCTTCACTCTAAATCTATTGCCCACTAGATACTGTCAGAATTTGGCCAACACATTCATAATGGCCAACATCTCCTTGTTGTAAATAGAATACGACCTCTCATGTGGAAGGAGCTTTTGGCTCTCAAAAATGATGGGGTTTCCATCCTGTGATAATACTGCACAAACTCCTTCACTTGATGCATTGTACTCCAAGGTGAAGGGTTGAGTGAAATATGGGAGTGCTAATACTAGACATCTTCTCATCACCTCCTTGATGCGCTCAAATGTTGAATGTGCTCTATCTGTGCATGCAAAAGTCCCCTTCTTGGTCAGATCTGTAATGGGAGCTAACAATTGTGAGAAGCCCTTAATGAACTTCCTGTAATAGGTGCATATGCCCACAAAACCCCTCAACGCAGTCACATTCTGAGGAACTGGCCAATCCCGGATGGCCCTGATCTTCTCCTCATGCACCCTTATTGCATCCTCCCCAATAATATGCCCCAAATACAACATCTCTATCAACGCAAAATCGCACTTGGACAATTTGGCGTAGAATTGTTGCGCCTCTAAAATGCATAACACCACCTCCAAGTCTTGTAAGTGCTCCTCCCAAGTCCTGTTGTAAATCAGAATGTCATTGAAGAATACCAATACAAACTTCCGCAACTACCCGCGGAACACATGGTTCATGCAGGACTGGAAGGTGGCAGGTGTGTTGGTCAGCCCGAAGGGCATAACCAAGAAACCAAAATTCCCATAGTGGCATCTGAAGGCCGTCTTGGGGATGTCCTGATCCCTCACTCTAATCTGGTGGTACCCCGAATGAAATTCTATCTTAGAGAATTTACTTGGCTCCTCTAAGCTCATCCATTAGCTCATCAAAGGATGGAATGGGGTAGTGGTTCTTCAGGGTCTTCTTATTGAGTGCTTGGTAGTCTGTGCACAGGCGCAATGTTCCATCCTTCTTCTTCACCAGAACAACTAATGAAGCGAAGGGGCTATAGCTAGACCTAACATTCCCAAGTGTCAAAAACTCCTGAATGGCTCTCTCAATATCATCCCTGTAGGCCTTGGCATATCTATAAGAAGTTGTACTAACCGCATGTACCCCTATCTCTAGCTCAATCATGTACTCAAATCCTCTATTGGGTGGTTTCACTAGTAGGATGTCCCAAAACACTATTGGGTACCTGTCCAAGATGGCCTGTATGTCAGGGTGTGGTGGCTTGGGTTGCCCCCCAGCCTCATAAACCCTCCACTCCACGCCCATGTTGTGTCCCCTTGCCTCAAGTTAACCTCCATCCTGTGCACTGAAACTGTCTATAAAGGATATGAATGCATACCCCGAAGAAAAACCAACTTGCCATCTGTCTCGGTGCACTCCATGTCCAACTTCCTCCAATCCGTAGTGACCCACCCAAGGGAGTAGAGCCACTGGACACCCATCACCACATTGGTGTTCGATACATCAACCACAAAAAAATTATTTGTTATTGAGTAGTTCCCCATGGTCACTATCAAAGAGAGAACATATCAGGTATACTGCATGGTCCTATCCCCCGACATTAGGACTGAAAATCCCTCAAACTCCTCTATAGTGATGCCTCACCTTTGAACCATCTACACATCAATGAAATTGTGGGTGGCCCCATTGTCTACCACAACTGAGACACGCTGCTCCTGCACTATGCCTCCGATCCTCATGGTCGTAAATTTGGGAACCCCACGCAAAGAAGTTAGAAATCCCCCAGATGGTGCGAAAGGTGCTCCCCTAGGTGGTGTTGGTAGTGCTGGCCCCTTCTCTGCATGCGTCTCATTGTCATCCCCGTCTATCTCCAACTCCATGTCATCCTCCTGGTCTTTATTAAAGGAGAACTCAATGTAATGGGCCTTGCCCGATGTGCATCTATGGTCTGGTGCCCAATTCTCCCGACAAGTGAAGCATAACTTCCTCCTCCGAAGGTCTCTCCTGGTCTCCTCATCTAGTTACCCATGCCCCTGGGTTGCTCACTGTGGTGGGGGCCTCATGTCATGCCCCTTTTGTGGGTAGGGAGCCTGTAATGGTATGGGTGCTCGAGTCTTGGGGATTACCCCTCGCAAATCCCTGGCATATGTCACAACCTCTTGCAAAGTAGTGGGTTTACGAGATTTCACCAATCCATGCAATGGCTCAAGAAAACCCTCTACAAATGTGTACACCCTCCTGGGATCGAAAAAATTTGGCACCATGACTGAGACCCTCAAAAACCCTGATATATACTGCTTTGGATGGCCAGTCTACCTAAGCCGGGTCAACTCTCTGAAATGAGCCCCCAGATCCCTCCTATCAAAACGCTCCACCACTCTCCGTGTAAAGTCCTCATAAGAGGTCATGCTAGCATGCCCTAGTGTGGTCAAGCCATGAAACCACTAGTTGTGTGCCTCTCCCTCCAAATGCAAGGTATCCATTTTGATGGCTTCCACCTTTGTCATCTGATTAAGCTGGAAATAGGTATCCAACTTATCCACCCAAGCCCGAGTTGTGCACTTAGTAGATCCATCATACGTGGGAAAATACATCCTCCCAATGGTACGCTGCAACTCTAAACTCTGCGTGCTAGACCCCCCATTGTACCTTCCCTTCTAATTCTGCTTGAGCTGGCAACAATCCCTAAAGGACAAAGCTGCTTTGAAATATCCCCCCATGGACTGTCATTCTCTGAAATAATATCCCATGGGCATATGATCATCCAACCCACCCTGCTCACTCGGGGCTTAAGGTAAAAATGTAGCTAGTGTGGTCCTAGTTGGCCCAATGAAAGATGGTGGGTGAGTGGCTAATGAAGGGTGGTCATACTATTGTAAGGCTCCTGAAGTCTCCCCAAATAGGAACTCACTATGGATGCTCATGTCCCTATTCTGTTGTTTGAGTCCTCCAACATCTCCTCCTACCCTTTGGCTAGATCATTTATGGTCTTCAAGAGGCTATCAAATGTTGCTTCCTCCTTTCTCCTTGGCTTCCCCGTATTTTCCACCACTACTTCCTTCTCAGGTGTCTCAGTATTGGGTGTAATCTCCAACTCCCTTTCCCTGCTCCGATATCTCTGCCTTCGATAGGTAATGTTCTACCTATCCTCCTCATTCATAGGAAAAATCACCCACGGCTGAGCCAAGAACGAAGCCTTGATACCACTGTAATGTTCCTAATTAGCAAATGCAATGATATACAAAGAAAAATTATACATGCAAGCACAAAATTCAGAAAAGTAAGTGAACACCCATGAAATCTCCAAAACCACCATCCATCTGAGCCATTTTATTAAATACTTGGAGCAATAGTACAATGGTATGGAACGAGTGCACCTAGGATTTCCTTAATGGAAAGCTTGAAAATACCCAGGTGAGGAAATACAACACCCAAATGAGAGTGTGGGCTACTCCAAATATGTCCTGCACTACCCTGGAAAACTACATTGTCTGCTGGAAAGATAACGCTGAAAGACCCACCTCTGGTGCTTAGAAAATTCTAGAAAATTAGCCTCAGATTCCTCTCAAATAACCCACCAAAACCTAGAAAGGGTTTGTCCTAGTTCTAACCTCTGAAAATTGGCCCCAATTACCACATCCTCATTTAAATGGCTGGAAAATACAGCCTGGTCTGCAATCCCTCTGTAACAACCCTCCAATCACTCCAAAAATGTTGAGTTTCACCTCTCAAATGATCTCCTCAATTCTCTTGGTAAAATAAGCTCCCAAACTCTTCCCCCAATCTCTTGCGTGTGCCTAGAAAGTGACTCCTATGCAGGTCCTGAGTGAATAAATTTTGTTCTGCCTCAATGCAACAATGTTCGGCCCCCAAACTCCTCAACTAGCTTGTCTTGACCCTAGAGAAACTGTACAAAATTTCTCCCAGAAAATTCCTCCTGGAAGATAGCTGAAATGAGTGGTACGTGGTCCCCTTCTGCGTCCTCTTGGAGTATGAAGTTGACTGAGAGAAATGTTGTACAGTGTACCCTGAGCTCCTCCAATCTCCCCTCCAAATTGGTACTATCTTATCTCCTATTATCGGGAAAACTAGTGTCCATTCAGAGCTGCTAGTCCCACTAATATGGGTAGCTATCTTAGAAATAAACAAACTAAAGTCACTTGCATTTTCCTTTATGAGAAATAGATGAGAGAGAAGCAGAGAGTACCAACCTCAGCCTTTCGCTTGGCTCCTTGCTGGTTTCCTCTCCCCTTTGACAGAACTTTGCCACTCTTTCCTCGCTTATCCCATTTCAAAGAACACCTATAGAGTCAAAACAGCATAATACCATCAAAGCATAGAGATCTATAATCATAAACAATATAGGATCAGATATACATTAACCATACAAATGCATATATCAATACAAGATTCAGAGGTATACAAGAATATGGAGGAAAACTCAAATAACTTTATTGATAGAAGTAGTAGACGAGAGAATTACAACCCATTGGTCTGATCCAGCGCCATCCTCCCAGCATGAAAGCCCTCTTCACCTCATGAAAAGCTTAGATCACCCAGCAATACAGTGTTGCATAGAGAAACCAACAACACTTCCTTACAAAATACAAAATTCCAGCCTTTGGATCTCTAGGATGAGGGATCCATATATAGATGTTTGCAGGTGGGTGAGTCAGCTTCTGGGATTTTGATTAGTGTCATCTCTCTGATAGTTCTTGGTTCCACTTGGAGATTTCATGATCTCTTACTCATCCCTGGTTGAATTCAGAGAGGCAAGTGTCAAATGGGCAGTTTCTAGAAGATTCTCTGGGTTTCCACCTAGCCAACTGCCTCTGCCATTTGTTTTCTCTCGCTCATCGCACCCTACAGAAGGGCTTTCCAGTATGCATCGCACTTTTTGCATGTGGCAGGTGAGATGCATCGCACCCTTAGCACTGAGCAGTTTGTATGGTCCAGTTTTGACCAGTTCTGAGTAGTTTTTCATGGAGAACTTCTGGGAGATGATGTAATCAGCTGACCTTGCTCCTTTAGGGTATGAAACAACACTTTTAGGGACTTAAAAGCCCTTGGTTTTATGGACATATGTGATTGGAGTTGCAATGCTCAAATATGTCTATAACAGTGGCCCCCTAAAGCATGAGGTTGTAAATCTTTTTTGATGTCGAGTGAAATGCTTTATCATGAGGATCCGAGGTTTTTTGAATTGGAAGATGACCTGTAATAAGATACAATACAATACATTATCTTCATAATATTTTCATGATCTAGCTGAGGCGGACATTCCCATGCTCAGCTTTATAAATTCATTTTCATGTACATAGGACAGACAACCGTCTATGTGGCAGAATGATGATTCTAGTAGAGCCATCATCCTTTGGCTTGGATGATTATCTGTGCAGCAATGATTTAAATTTGATGTCTTTATTTTCCTGAATATATCGCAGCCCAGATGGATGAAACTAGATCCAGGGTCTTCAAAACTCGTTCAATCTTCGCCCGAAGTACAAGTCAATCCATGTGAAAAGATGTTCTGGCATCGAACATGGAAAGACATCGCCTGATTACCAGCCAATGATGTAAGATGTTAACAGGCACGGGAGGAATCATCGATATTGATAATGACCCTCAAGGCACTGCAGTACAATTCACGTGGTGTGAATACATGAGTCGATATCGAACACCACGCAAAATCTTTCGGTCGAAGGCAATTAATGTAAACCTGTTGCTGGAAGTGAGAAACTTGCCATTGAGGCATGCAAGCTTCAAAGTACTGAAAGGGTTGTTCCTAGGTCGACTTCTTGAATGATGAGCTGATGTCGACAAGAAGTGACCCGTCGTAGGATGGCCTTAGTGAATCCCACATCTACGACACGAAACGGAGCAAATGAGTTTGTGGAGTTGAAAACAATCTGATGATACAAGGTTCAGGGTGGCGGTCATGAAAGAATGAAGCGTGAAGGTATTGCAGCGGATGAGACATAAGCTGGGTTGGTGAATTCTCTAAGCGACTTCTCTTGAACATATCGACGACACTGAAATGGATCGGTAGCATTAACCCCAAAGGTGGATGGTATGGAGAACCAATGGTGATATGACCGGTGAACGGAATAACCCAACCCGACTCAATCATGGTGATGGAGTGAAAGTATTATATTCAAGAGCGACCTGCTACCAATAAAGTTTCTTCAAGTTTTCTTCCCACTTTTTCCCTAGTCATTGCTGACCAGTACCTCTTTATTTTTATCAAGCTTGAGGAGGATAACACATGCTTGTTCTATAATTTGCCCTTCGAGCAAACCTGTTGCTATGTTTTAGCGAGCCTAGCGACAGTGAAACTCGCTCTTGTCTGCATGGACAAGTTTGTCACTATTGTTTTAACGAGTTTAATGACAGAGATAACTCGGTCCTTTTCAATTTTAGAGAGTTTGAAAAGAGATGGAAAGGAAACTCCAGTAATTCTTTTTCATAGTATAATCCCTTAAGTCCAAAAAAGTATAAAATAATACGAAAGGGATGACTTTTCGATAGTTTTAACAAGCCAAACAAGACAAACGCTCGATCTTTTTGTGTAATGATCCCTCAAGTCCAAAAAGATTAAAATATAGAGGAGGGATAGCACTTCCAATCACTTTAACGGGCTGGAGAGGCCAATTGCTCGGCAATATTTTCATATTTTACGAGTCAGATGAAAAGAGCTTAAAGGAGACTCGTTTTTTGAGGAATGAGTGATGTTTTCGGGTAGCAGCTGTTTCCAATAAGGTTTGGAACTTTTCAATCACAACAGTGTAGAGAAAGTGGCTAATAGAATCACTCGTCGCAGCTGTTCCTCAAAAGGAGTAAACAATCAAATGGAGGCGTATGATTGACTAAAAAAGAGTGGAGGTGATGGTAAGAACACGACCAAGGCTCAAACGATGATAATTATGCCATCACAATGGTTATTTACCGAAGGTGGGTTCATTTTTTAATGAGCTTAAACTCTGGTGGAACATATGCTCATTGCTAGGTTTATTTTTAACGAGCTTGAACTTCACATAAAAATGCTCGTGGGTGGTTTGCATGCCCCCAGCGTGATGAAAATGAGAGTCTCTTGTAACCAGATGGAAATCACTGCGGTGAAGCAGGAAGGCTTCATCCAGAATAGACAAAGGTGAATGGTGTGATAGACCAATCACATAACCTACAAGGAAACTTATCTTTAAAACTAGGTGCATGCCCCCCAAGCTTCATTACATTCATTAGACTACTCATGGAAATTAGGTGGATGGAATGAAGGTTCCTTTATGAGATCAAGTGAAAGACTCGACTTGGAACTTTGCTCAGCCTTGTTTCATTTTTTAACGAGCTTGACACAAGACAAGGAATTCTACTCAGATCCTTGGTTTCATTTTTTAACAAGGTTGACACCAGTCAACGAACTATCCTCTGAATCCACCGTATTTACAGTATTTGATAGAAAATCAAAAACTGAAGGATGATTAAGGTCGCTGGAATATTCTTCGTGGTAATCCGGAAGATGGGAACGATGGTGGTAATCTTCCCATGGTGCCTCTACTATCATCATTGACTGAATGATTCCTTCATCTGTAGAATGTACATGCGACCAAGGATCTGAAGAGGTGCCATATTCCTTAGGTTTATCTATCCAAACAATCGATGAGTGTTGATTTGGGTTTGCCCCCCAGGCCAAGAAAATTTATTGCTACGATATTTCTATTGGGCTTGGGGGCAATACCTGGCGATGATCCATGCTGACAAAATGTTTGGGAATCTTCTGAATCTTTTAGATATAGAAGATATCTTATTGCAGGTTTCCACTGTGGTCACTTCCGCCAGATTACTCTGAGGCGGTAGGGCAAAAGTACCCATTAAAGTAGGGTCTTTTAGGAGGCCTACTCCGATATTTTGAAGCGAATGAGAGCTTCCATGGATCATTGGAATGCTTCTCGTAACTTGTGAACTGTTGGGGAGGAAGGTTTGTTGATCAACGATTATAATTCCTCCTTGAAAAGGAAATGCAGTCTTTCTAAAGTATGTTGACATAATAGCAGCCATAGCATAAATCCAGGGCCTTCCCAGTAGGATGTTGTAATCGAAGTTTCCATCGATAACCTCGACATCAATTTCTACTGTTTTGGCCCCCAGTTCAACTTGAAAGTTACTTAAAATCTCGTACGGGGTGTATGTTCGTCCATCAAATGCTTTTACTGTCGTTGACGATCGCGACAAGGGTGGTGATCCTAAAGTTTTCCAGCAACTCATTGACATAATGCAGGTAGATGCCCCCTCATCAATAATTGTTCGATGAATAGTTTTGTTGAGGGCTTTCACTTGGATGAGGAAAGCGAGTTGAGCTGGTAACTGAGGTTCATATCCTTTATGATTAAAGGCCACAAGATTGGAATCCGCTGGGTCAATCCCACCTTTCGCTGATATTAGAGCCTGCTTTTGGGGGGGTAATTTTGCAGTACTTCAAATGTCGACATAGCGGACGATGATTGGGCCAGGTCCTCTATTATATTATAACTCTGTGTTGCTCTGGCACGAGGATTAAATGTCAATTTGTGTACTACTCCCTTTGGCGGCTTTATCGTTAGCTCAGGAATGATGGGTGGCACAACTTCGGTCAAAGTTGTTGTCGAACTACTAGGTTGATCAGTAGCCTTGTTGTTCGACAGCTGTGGATTCCCGTAATCTTTATTCCTTGTCGATATCAAAGCATCATTTTGCTGTTTCGAAATGGACAACATAAGCACTTGGGATGGGGAAGCATTGTCGCTAGCAACCAGATTGGTTTCTGGGTTTGGAAACGGATCAGTCAATACCGCTGAGGTTTTTGAGTTCTTGAAGAATTTCTTAATCTCAGCTTTATGCGGACAATCTTTCGTCCAATGATCCTCATCGCATATAAAGCATGGATGACCGGGTTTCTTTTGCCCAGAAGGGTTTGCAAAATATTTTTCAGGAGACGAATCATCCTGTTTCTTCTTTTTTCTTTTCCCTTTCTTCTTGCCCCCTGGTTGCTTCGGTTCTTTGCCTTTGTCGGTCGACATGGCATTAACCTCCAAGGTAAGAAGTTCTTCATTTGCATTTTGACCAGAAACTGTACGAGCTTTCTTAGATATAGCCTTTGCGGTTTTCGTGCTGGTTGTACCTATCACACCATCGCCGACATGACAGTCTTTGTTTGATTTAGGAGGAGGAGGAATGGAAAACTCTGGTCTAGGAGCATCAGGGATTTTTTCATAGAGCGTGCCAAACTGAGTATAGATCAGGTCTAGATATTGCACACAAGCAATGACTTGCTCTTCAGTGACAACCCCCCCCCCTTAGCCACATCTTTTGTAATAGAAGGTAACAATGACTTAATAAACCATTCAGCTAGTAGCTGATCAGGAACATATGTTTTTACCATTCTACGATGATGTCGCCACTCATGGATATGATCAGATATGTGGGTGGTTGTCGTTTGCTTAAAATTGCTAAGAAGCTCCGTTCCTGTTTCGTACCTTATTGGTAATTGAAAATGGGTTAAAAAGATGGTGGCAAGGGTGCTGAAGTTATCGAATGAAGCTCTAGGCAATTTGATGTACCATTTTGCTACTGGACCAGTTAACGTTCACTGAAAAACGTGAAGCCTAATCGAAACATCATTGAGAGTGTTGGACGAACACCACAGATGAAAAGTCATCACATGATTCGACGGATCTTCACCCGGATTTCCATTGAATTTAGGAATATCTGACGGAAGTTTATGAGGAATTGATGGCCACCAAGGGGTGTAAGCAATTGGATCATTTGTTAGCCGATTTAGATCTGGTAACTAAAGTCGCAACGAAAGGCAATTGTTGATTCAGGTTTAGCGAAGCATACCCAGGATAGGACGGGATCGCCTGAGCAGTGGGTCTTTTCACACCAGCATATTGTATATGATGCTGATAACTTTGAGAAGGTTGATGGGAATAGCCATTATGATATGATGGATGGTGACCGTTTTGAATATATGGCTGCCCATTACCCGCAAAGCTTTGTTGCTCAGGTCCTTGGTAAGCTTGCTGGAATTGTGGTTGTTGATATTGCACCAGCCATGGCTGTGAGACCATTTGTTGTTGCCCAATACTGGATGTTTGACCAAGATGAGGGGTATTAGTACCCATTTGAGCTTGGGTCACTTCAGTTAAGGATCCATTAATCGACGGTTGTGATTGGGTCGCAGAGACAAGGGGCTGTTGTATTACGACCTGAGAGACTGGAGATTGACATACAACAGGCAACGCTTATACTTGCGACACCGTCACAATAGCCAGTGTAGTGGGAATATTCAACACAGGTTGATTCAGTTGTATAGAATATACAACCCTTGGTTGTTGAGGCTGCATTGGTATCCAACCACTAGATGCGATTCCAGCCTGACTTGAATTATGTTGTGAACTCTCATATGGTTGTTCTCCTGGAGGGAACAATGAAAAGGCATACTGTCCCCCATATGGTTGCAATCCAGTGTTCAAAGGGAAAATTGGCCTTTGGAGACTGGACTGCCCAAATTGATACTGTTGCGAAGGATCAATTTGCTGAGACTCAACATAAGAGATTCCAGATAAGGTATCGGACGAACAAATGGGAACAGACCATACTATCAAAACAGTCCCTGGGTGGACTCCATCTAGCGGTTGAGAGCTAGTTGGGACAGATGGTATACCAGTGAACATTGTTGGAGTGGCGACAGGAGGTTCTGCTGCTGCTGTGTCAGATGACACAGTCCTAGATGTCGATGGTTGTTCAGACATATCGAGTCTATCCAAAAGATTTCCTAGCGATTCTACAGGAACTTGCGATGAAGGATGACTAACTTCTGTCGTAGAAGGATATAGATGGATCCCAGTTCCAAAATGCAATGGGGTACTGGATGGAAGATCCTCCGTAATCTCTTCTATAGCAATCAATCTAGGTGGAAGAGGTAGACCGTCAGGTCTGTAAAATATTTCTGGTGCTGAAGAAGGTGTAGACTCTGCAGCGACAGATGTTGGAGGGGTGACACCTTCCGAATCAGCCCTAGATGGAGCCGGTTTAGGAATAGAAGTGTTTACCGTTACACTAGGATCAGTCCTAATGTCCTCTTGTGACTGCGGAACTTCTTCTGTAGAGGTAGGGATACTAGAAATGGTTGGAGTAACTAGAGTCTCTGAGGATGTTAAAACATAAGTTTCAAACAAACCAAGAGACTTTGACCCAGTTAAACGAGTTTGCTTGGCCCGGAATGGCTTCATTTCCGGAGTCAAAGACGGTTGACTCGTTAGTCTCCGCGAACGACGGGGTTTTGATTGACTTTCTTCCACGATTGCGGATTACTTGATCAACTCAAAATAGAAAGGGAAAATGTTTTTCCGAATTAAATGAATTTTATGACGCTTTGACACAACTTGCTTTTTCAATTTTTAAGAGTCGAGAAAAAGCTAAAGATGACTCTAGTCGCCTTCGATTTTTAATGAGCCTAAAGTGACAAGTGCTCAGATGGACCTTTTCTTTTAAGGAGTCTGAAAAGGAACAAAAGTGACTACTCTGGAAATCTAGACAGAGGGATTACCAAACCAATCGCAAAACTGCAGAATACTTTTTACGGTATGGCAGTCAATCTTCTCGAATGCTGTGTTTAGTGCATTGCGATCAATAGGGCGACAGACACAGCTTCCTAAGAATAAAGGATATAGCTTATTGTGGTCTCCCAATATATACTCGACAATACGTGGGAGCATGAGTCCGTACTGGCACTTGTCATCTCAAAGAGGAGGAATCACCCAATCTATGATGAAAGCGACAGTTACCAGGCTTTACGACACCGGAATACGTCTCTAGCCTAGACTTCTAGATGTTGTGCGTTAGGTTCCAAAGCGTTTTTATGTTCATTGAATTTATTTTACAGTTGATCTTTCTTAAGAAATTTGCCTTTAAGGTTCACCGCGTGATGTAGATATACAATTCCTAAATATGCAATCTAAGATGATAAACAATCATTTACTTTCTTTTTGCAATGAAAATCCTAGCTACTAAGGAAAGAGAAGCGAAATTCTTTCAACATAGAGTAGAGAGCACACACTAAGATGCACTGTCCTAAATCAATCTCCACAAGCAGTCTAAATGCAAATGCACATGCATGTATTTGTTTTCCGCTTTCTTAATGTGTGAATGACAAAAAGAATGCTAAGTACAGATCTGAACTATTTTTCTTTCAAAGCGACAGTACTAACAATTTTCTTTTCAAAAACGAAAGGAAGACGAAGACAACACTTTGCGATTTCAAATTCAAAAAACGAAAGGAAGACTAAGACGATACTTTGCGATTTCGAATTCAAAAAATGAAAGGAAGACTACTTTGCGATTTCGAATTCAAAAAACGAAAGGAAGGCTAAGACGACACTTTGCGATTTCGAATTTGAAAAACGAAAGGGAGACTAAGAGCTACACTTTCAATTTCAACTTGAAAACTGCTTTCGACACTTCAAAGAATTGATGATTCAAATCAAATACAATGGCAAAAGTGTAATCGACTATCAGAAAGAGGAAGACTCTTTTCTTTGACTGAAAACGACACTTGCGACACTTTCAAATCAAAAGATGACAGTTCGATTAAGCTACTGTTTGCCAAAAGAGAACTGTAAATGGCGAAAAATACATAAAAACATTCACAATTCTTTATACAATGGAGGCTGAATAATGCAAAGGAAGGGAGTTTCAACAGTGATATACTGATCACAGACAACAAAACTACTGAATAAAGCTAAAGACAATGAAGAAAAAACCAAAATCTGGAGGCAGAAACAGTCTTATCTGATCATCGCACCTGTAACACAGGGAAATAGGGATGCATCTCACCTACAACACATGGGAGGTGCGATGCATCCAGACTGTCAAAGGGAGACAGTGCGATGGTCCAGGGACGAAACTGGGCTTGGTTTTTGCTCATAGTTTGTAGCTTATTTCAGGGATTTAAGCTGAGCTAATGATATTCATTAAATACAAAGTACAGGGGCTGATCTAATGAGGTTACTTGAGCTACCACCAGGGCACTTAGGATGTTTGCAAGTCAATTGTTCAGTTTATAAACAAAACTCGGAGATAGACTGAAGCAACGTTGATCTACTTTTCACTTGCATAGCAAATGCAGTTCGAAGGCTAGCTGGCTTAACTTCAGGCTCCGTCTGTAGTTTATAAAGCAAACAAATATAAACAAGCAAACAAGCTATTCGCTCCCCAGTGGAGTCGCCATTTTGTTATCAGGAAAACTAGTGTCCATTCAGAGCTGCTAGTCCCACTAAGATGGGTAGCTATCTTAGAAACAAACAAACTAAAGTCACTTGCATTTTCCTTTATGAGAAATAGATGAGAGAGAAGCAGAGAGTGCCAACCTCAGCCTTTCGCTTGGCTCCTTGCTTGTTTCCTCTCCCCATTGACAGATCTTTGCCACTCTTTCCTCGCTTGTCTCGCTTCAAAGAACACTTGTAGAGTCAAAGCAGCGTAATACCATCAAAGCATAGAGATCTATAATCATAAACAATATAGGATCAAATATACATTAACCATACAAATGCATATATCAATACAAGATTCAGAGATACATAAGAATATGGAGGAAAACTCAAATAGCTTTATTAATAGAAGTAGTAGAAGAGAGGATTACAACCCATTGGTCTGATCCAGCGCCATCCTCCCAGCATGAAAGCCCTCTTCAACTCATGAAAAGCTTAGATCACCTAACAATACAGTTTTGCATAGAGAAACCAACAACACTTCCTTATAAAATACAAAATTCTAGCCTTTGGATCTCTAGGATGAGGGATCCATATATAGATGTTTGCAGGTGGGTGAGTCAGCTTCTGGGATTTTGATTAGTGTCATCTCTCTGATAGTTCTTGGTTCCACTTGGAGATTTCATGATCTCTTACTCATCCCTGGTCAAATTCAGAGAGGCAAGTGTCAAATGGGTAGTTTCTAGAAGATTCTCTGGGTTTCCACCTAGCCAACTGCCTCTGCCATTTGTCTTCTTTTGTTCATCGCACCCTATAGAATGGCTTTCTAGTATGCATCGCACTTTTTGCATGTGGCAGGTGAGATGCATCCCACCCTTAGCATTGAGCAGTCAGTATGGTCCAGTTTTGACTAGTTCTGAGTAGTTTTTCATGGAGAACTTCTGGGAGATGATGTAATCAGCAGACCTTGCTCCTCTAGGGTATGACACAACACTTTTAGGGACTTAGAAGCCCTTGGTTTTATGGACATAAGTGATTGGGGTTGCAGTGTCAAAATATGTCTATAACACCTCCCTAGGGTGGCACTCATAGTCCACCAAAAGAAGGGTGAGCTCTCCCCTTGGAAAGCTCTACTCTTAAAAACATTGTGACCCGGCTATGCAGCTCGAGCAACAAGAGAAATGTGTGATTGAAAAAGACCCACAATAGCTGCTAGGCCCCTTCTATTTATGATTTTTGAGCTGCCTTCCCATGTGGGCCACTCAAACAAGCATTTCAACCTCCTACCTTATCAAATCGAATTTCCCTCTAAGGAAATGTATACTTCATGTGTGTGTGGCCCCCACATTCCACAAACAAAACGATTTTCAACCTCCATCTCCTAAGTCTTAGTCCAAAATTTCGTGGGTCCCATAATAAACAAAATTGTCAAAATTGTGAAAGTAAATTCATGGAAATTATTCTAGGAAGGGACATTACAGATCCCTATGGCTAAATTTAGACGGTTTAGTTAGACTAAAAGAGGCTCAAATATGTACCCAAACATGTGCAATCGAGAAAACACATCTTGCTATTATAAGCTAGTGTTTTACTCAAAAATTTACAACATGCAAAAGTTTGTAACAAAAATCGGAAAACAACCCCATCATTTATGATAAGTGAAAAATTAGTATCATTCACTAAGTGAACAAGAGAATAAATTATAACAATTTCTAATGGTTGAAAAAATATATAGCAACAATAGAAACCATTGACATCATCCATAATTAATGGCTAAAAAATGCATGTAAAATGATATACTTACTTTTGCAAATGGATGCATGCAAATTCTAACACTAGGACAATAAGGTCCAAGGTAGATAATGTTGAAAAATACATATTTTTGTTGTAACATAACCCTAATTCACCTTATAAGAACATAAAAAAAATTATGATTTTGTTTTTTGATTTTATGGATTGGCACAAGAGAAAATACTAGTGCCTTTCTCAATCAAGGGGCTAATGGAGTTGAGGGTTATAAATCTATGGAGGAGGACTAATGGAAGCGATTTCAAGGAGAGAGAGAAATATGGACTTGTATTTCTCAATTCCTTAAACCCTAGCACCCTTCAATCTTGTTTGGAGATTGAAAGGGCCTAAGCTACATTTAGGCTGCTCAAGAGAAAGTTGATGAATATCTTGTTCAAAGAGATATTAGAGCCATAAAACATCGACAACACCTTTGGTGAAAAATTTACTATATCCTAATTCTTCAATAAGTATAATATGGAAGGAAATAACTTACATGAAAATACCACATATCATCAAAGAATCACCAATAATCGTTGAATCAACCAATCAAAATATCCTCCCGAAGACAATTTCATTCAACCAGTGCTTCACAATGACCAAGAGAGAAAATACTATCTAGTATGCATTGATTGCCAAGTCTCCGTGACAATGATCCTAGGATAATTGAACCTCCTTCTATTTATATGAGGGTTCCAAGTTGAATTTCTCCTAATTTAGTCTAAAATTCTTAAAAATAATATTAAATGTCATTACAAGCTGGATAAGTCACAAGAGAACCCCCAAATATAGTTAACTCAATGAAAAAACATAAAAATAAGCCTCAAATAGTTCACACATGTGCGCTGAAATATCTCCAAGGGTGTCATCATCCTCCAAAAGGTGTGTCATTTTGTCAAAGGTGAAAAGGATCAACCCAAGGGGTGCACCTCATCTCAAAGGTCACATCTCCTCATCAAATGGTGTGCAATCATTGAGCAATGGCTCCCTCATTTATAACTCATCCTCAAACTTTCCCACATCATCATTGTAAGCCTTATGAAGGGGACATCATGGAGCTAGGGTATGTTCTCATCATGTAAAGCAATGTACCATCCCTTCTAGAGGGGTCCCATGTCATCATCATCATCAACAAAACTCATTTAAAACATATTAGTGTCCATCAAGTAGGTTCAATGCCTGCCTCGGGGTGTCCTATCAACTATTTGTACACTTGCTCTCTAAGGAACCTCCTAGATTTGGAGGGAAACATTTTGGGTCCCAAAAGGAGAGAAGGGTGTTACAAACTATGTTGAACCATCCAAAGGTCAATGCAACTCCTTAATAAGTAGTAAATATGCTAGGTCAAAGTGCCAAATGGAGTCATTGATTAGAGTTGGGCATCCTCTCTTGGGTGTTGGAGAAGCATCATATGATCTCTCAATGGATGATAGTTGTACCTATATCAAATATTTAGCAACATAAAAAATAAAGTGGGATCATCATAGGTACACAAATCATAAGAGTATTAGAGTGGGCCATAATTAATGTTAAGGGCATCAAAGTAATTTACACATCCATCATATTCAAATGTATTTCTAACTTGTGATTTGTAAAAACGTCACCTTGCCTAAGTATATTATGGTCATCACAAGGCCCTATTAGGTGCTTCCAACCCTAAGGGGAGGAACAATTACTAGGCCGACCCATCATTCAGTAGGTGCAAGTGATCAATCACATGATATGGGTGTTTATGGGAAAACTAATGTCTATTCAGAGCTGTTAGTCCCACTAAGACGGGTAGCTATCTAAGAAACAAACAATTCAAAGTTACTTGTGTTTTCCTTTATGAGAGATAGATGAGTGAGAAGCAGAGAATACCAACCTTAATCTTTTGCTTGGCTCCTTGCTTGTTTCCTCCCTCCCTTGATAGAGCTTTCGCCACTCCTTTCTCACTTGTCCCGCTCCAAAGAACACCTGTAGAGTTAAAGTAGCAAAATACCATCAAAGCATAGAGATCTATAACCATAAACAATATAGGATCAGATGTACATTAACCATACAAATGCATACACAAATACAAGATTCAGAGATATACAAGTATATGGAGGAAAACTCAAATAGCTTTATTGATAGAAGTAGTAGAAGAGAGGATTACAACCCAGCTGTCTGATCCAGCGCCATCCTCCCAGCATGAAAGCCCTCTTCACCTCATGAAAAGACTAGATCACCCAACAATACAATGTTTCACAAAGAAACCAACAACACTTCCTTACAAAATACAAAATTCCAGCCTCTGGATCTCTAGGATGAGGGATCCATATATAGATATTTGCAGGGGGGTGAGTCAGCTTCTGGGATTTTGATTAGTGTCATTTCTCTGATAGTTCTTGGTTCCACTTGGAGATTTCATGATCTCTTACTCATCCCTGGGCGAATTTAGAGAGGCAAGTGTCAAATGAGCAGTTTCTAGAAGATTCTCTGGGTTTCCACCTAGCAAACTGCCTCTGCCATTTGTCTACTCTCGCTCATTGCACCCTATAGAAGGGCTTTTTAGTATGCATCACACCCCCCCATGTGCAATAGGTGAGATGCATCGCACCCTGACCATGGAGCAGGTGAGATGGTCCAGTTTTGACCAGTTCTAAGCAGTTTTTCAGGGAGAACTTCTCGGAAATGATGTAATCAGTTGACCTTGTTCCTTTAGGGTATGAAACAAAACTTTTAGGGGTTTAGAAACCCTTGGTTTATGGACATATGTGATTGGGGTTGCAGTGCCCAAATATGTCTATAACAGTTGCCCCATAAAGCATGAGGTAGTAAATCTTCTGATGTCGAGTGAAATGCTTTATCATGAGGATCCGAGGTTTTTCGAACTAGAAGGTGAGCTGTAATAAGATACAATACAATACATTATATTCATAATATTTTCATGATCTAGCTGAGGCAGGCATTCCCATGCTCATCTTTCTAAAGTCATTTTCATGTACATAGGACAGACAATCGTCTGTGTGGCAGACTGATGATTCTGGTAAAGCCATCATCCTTTAGCTTGGATGATTATCTATGCAGCTATAGAGTACATTGATGTCTTTATTTTCCTGAATATATCACAGCCTGGATGGATGAAACTAGATTCGGGGTCTTCAAACTTGTTCAATCTTCGCCCGAAGTACAAGTCGATCCATGTGAAAAGATGTTATGATGTCGAACATGGAAAGACATCGCTTGATTACCAACTAATGATGTAAGCTGTTAACAAGCGCGAGAGGAATCACCGATAATGATAATGACCTTCAAGGTACTGTGGTACAATTCACGTGGTGTGAATACATGAGTCGATGTCGAACACCACGCAAAATCTTTCGGTTGAAGGCCATTGATGTAAACCTGTCGCCGGAAGTGAGAAACTTGCCATTGAGGCATGCAAGCTTCAAAGTATTGAAAGGGTTGTTCCTAAGCCAACATCTTGGATAATGAGCTGATGTCGACAAGAAGTGACCCATCGTAGGAGGGCCTTAATGAATCCCACATCTACGACACGAAACAGAGCAAATTATTTTGTGGAGGTGAAAACGATCTGATGATACAAGGTTCATGATGGTGGTCATGAAATAATGGAGCGTGAAGGTATTGCAACGGATGAGGTGTTAGCTGGGTTGGTGAATTCTCTGAGCGACTTCTCTTGAACAAATCGGTGACATTGAAATGGATTGGTAGCATTAACCCCAAAAATGGATGGTACGGAGGACCAATGGTGATATGACCGGTGAATGGAATAACCCAACCCGATTCAATCATGGTGACAAAGTGAAAGTGTCATGTTCAAGAGCGACCTGCTACCAATGAAGTTCTTCAAGTTTTCTTCCCAATTTTTCCCCAATCATTGCTGACCAGTACCTCTTTATTTTTGTCAAGCTTGAGGAGGATAACATATGCTTGTTCTATAATTTTCCCTTTGGGCAAACCTGTCGCTATGTTTTAGGGAGTCTAGCGACAGTGAAACTCGCTCTTGTCCATATGGACAAGTTTGTCGCTATTGTTTTAATGAGTTTAACGAAAAAGATAACTTGGTCCTTTTCAGTTTTTAGAGAGTCTAAAAAGAAACGGAAAGGAAACTCCAATAGTCCTTTTTCGTAGTATAATCCCTTAAGTCCGAAAAAGTATAAAATAATACAAAAGGGATGACTTTTCCGATCACTTTAGCGAGCCGAAAAAGACAAGCACTCGATCTTTTTGTGTAATGATCCCTCAGGTCCAAAAAGATTAAAATATAGAGGAGGGATGGCACTTCCAATCACTTTAACGAGTTGGAGAGGCCAATTTCTTGGCAATCTTTTTATATTTTACGAGTCTAAAAATATCTTAAAAGAGACTCGTTTTTGAGGAACGAGTGATATTTTCGGGTAGCAGTTGGTTCCAAGTAAGTTTGGAACTTTTCAATCACGACAGTGTAAAGAAGGTGGCTAACAGAATCACTCGTCGCAGCTGTTCCTCAAAAGGGTAAACAATCAAGTGGAGGCGTATGATCGGCTAAAAAGTGGAGGTGATGGTAAGAACACGACCAAGGCTCAAAAGCTGATAGCAATGCAATCACAAAGGTTATTTACCGAAGGTGGGTTCATTTTTTAATGAGCTTGAACTCTAGGGGAACATATTCTCATTGCTAGGTTTATTTTTTAACGAGCTTGAACTTCGCGTAAACTTGCTCGTGCTAGTCGTATAATAAGGATGTCTCTCATTGGTAGGTTCATTTTTTAGGGAGCTTGCCCCATGCGAAACTTTGCTCTGATCCTTTTGTATGCAAGCTAGGAACGACCAACTACTGTCCTAAGGGTTAATGAACTACTGAGGTTAGGTAGGATAGTTTCGTAGAAACATCTCCTTTACTTTGTCGGTGCCATCGGCCCTTGCAAAGGTGAATGGTTGACCAGACCAATCACCTAACTTAAGCAGTTGAAGTTAGTAAAAACTATAGGGTTAGAGTTATGCTGGTCGCTTTTCACTTGCGTAAAAAAGGTTTGCATGCCCCCAGGTATAAAGAAAAGTAGAGTTTCCAGGTTACCATATGGAAGTTCTTGCATTAGAAAGATTGTTTCGTCTGCGGAGCAGACAAAACACTTCCTCGGCTCTATCCATCGAAATAGACAAAGGTGAATGGTGTGAGCTTCCAATCACATAACCTTCGACGAGGAAATCCTATTCCAGACTGATCCCATTTTCCTAAACGGACGGGTGTGTCAAATTGGTACTATATCCTACGAGGAAACATATCTTATATATGGGGTTTCCCTGCCGAGGTAGGCCAGGGCACGTACCCCCTAGGTTTCGTCACATTCACCAAATCACTCGTGATCATCAAGTGGACGGACTGGAGGTTGATGAGACATTCCTTGTGCAAAAAGACTAGTTAGGGATGGCATTTGACTAGTAGCCGTGTTTGAACCGAGGAGTGAAAGTTGGTCAACGAGCTGGACCATTCTGCCTTCATACAGGAAGCACATCACTAGAAAGAGTGAGGAAACAATAGCTCCCATGCTATAAATGTAGTCACGTCCAAGGAGTAGATTGTAATCTAGAGGCCCTTGGACTACCATCACGTTTAGATGAACGATTTTCCTTCTCAAAGTTATAGGTAAATTTGGAAGGAGCCATAACGGTTGACTGGTTCCTTTATTGAAGCCTAACAGATTTTGAATCTCAGGCAAGAGCGATGGCGAACCAAGCGCTTTCCAAGCAGTTGAGGAAAGGATACTCACGGAAGCCCCTTCATCTATGATAGTGCCAGCCATGATCATTCTATAAGCTTGTACTATGATCCAGAATGGCACATTAGATGGTAGGCGGGGTCTCTCTAGTAGATTCCAATCAAAGGAAACGACTGGATTGCTTGGAGGAGGGAGCGAATAAATGGCCGGATGAATCTCTTGAACTAAGGAACTTCCTTCCTAAGGTAAAGGAACGGGTAGATTGCCCCCATGTTCATCGGATTCTGTGTTAACAAAAAGAATTTGAATGGTGTCATTCTCATTCTCTTTGGAGAGTGTATCATCTGAAGGAGAACCTTCTGAAGGAAATATTGGGTCGACTACCATCTTGACCTGTTGACTTTGTTCCAGTGTGGACTTAGAGGGTTTATCTTCAATGATAGGCGTTTCGACCAACAACAGAGGTGTGTTAGTCGAATTTTCAACTAGCGATGGACTCAGCAAGAGTTTCTTGTATCCAGGAGGGAGTCGCTGTGGTGAAGCAGGACGGTTATCCAAGACTCTTTTAGCTTCGTCTAGGAAAGGACAATGGTGGAGGCAATGATCGCCTTCGCACAGCCTACAAGGAAATTTAGATCTTCCTTTCTGTCCATTAACTTCGTTTTCACTAGTTGATGGTGTAATCTCAACATGATCGACAGAGGTTGAAGACATTGGATTGTGCAAATGGGGAGACCAGTCCCTTAAGATCCGTGGGATGTAAGGACAATCTCGATGATAGTGGTCCCCTTTGCAAATGACACATGGAGATTTAGGTTTGGATGGTGCAGTGTGTGGATTTTCACCAGACGATGTACGGTTGCCCCCTTTCGTCGTTGGCTTCTTCTTCTTCTTCTCCTTCCCTTTCTTCTTCTTCTCAGTAACTTGGTTTTTAGTGTTACTAGCTTCACCAAGTGAAGAGGAAGAAGGAGAGGGAGAAACAAACGAAGTAGAAGGTGGGGGGACAACTCCAGTATCATCTGGTTGTTGATTTGATTGCTCAGGAATTACGGTGTTTTGAACGACAGAGGTCGAGAAAAGCCATACTGGCAGGCCAATTGTCAATCCTGGAAGGGACAATGTAGCCATGTAAGGGGCACCAATATCTCCCCAAGAAGAGAAAGGACTAGGATTCCCCCCAAGGGGAAATCCTTGATTGGTGGACTCCATTTTCTCAACCTAAGACCAACGAGGGAACAATGATGTTATTCTGATTAAAATAAATTTTATGACGCTTTGACACAACTTGCTTTTTCAATTTTTAAGAGTCGAGAAAAAACTAAAGATGACTCTAGTCACCTTCGATTTTTAATGAACTTGAAGTGACAAGTGCTCTGATGGACCTTTTCTTTTAAGGATTCTAAAAAGGAATGAAAGTGACTACTCTGGAAATCTAGACAGAGGGATTACCAAACCAATTGCAAAACTACAATATACTTTTACGTACGGCAGTCAATCTTCCCGAATGCTGTGTTCAGTGCATTGTGATCGATAGGGCGATATACACGACTTCTTAAGGATAAAGGATATAGCCTATTGTGGTCTCCCAAAATATACTCGACGGTACGTGGGAGCACAAGTCCGTACTGGAACTTGTCGTATCAAAGAGGAGGAATCACCCAACCTACGATGAAAATCATAGTTACCAGGCTTTACAACGCTGGAATACGTCTCTAGCCTAGACTTCTAGATGTTGTGCGTTAGGTTCCAAAGCATTTTTATGTTCATTGAGGTTTATTTTACAGTTGATCTTTCTTAAGAAGTTTGTCTTTCAAGGTTCACTGCGTGATGTAGATATACAATTCCTAAATATGCAATCTAAGATGATAAACAGTGGTTTATTTTCTTTTAGCAATGAAAATTCTAGCTACTAAGGAAAGAAGAGTAAAATTCTTTCAACATAGAGCAGAGAGCACACACTAAATGCACTTTTCCTAAATCAATTTCTGCATGTAGTCTAAATGCAAATGCACATGCATGTATTTGTTTTTTAGTTTCCTTAATGTGAGAATGACAAAAAGAAAACTAAGTACAGATCTAAACTACTTTTCCTCAAAGCGACACTTTAACAATTTCTTTTCAAAAAATGAAAGGAAGACTAAGACGACACTTTCAATTTCGAAAGGAAAATTGTTTTCGACACTTCAAAGAATCGATAACTCAAATCAAATACAATGGAAAAAGTGTAATCAACTATCTAAAAGAGGAAGACTTTACGACACTCTTTTTCTTGATTGAAAATGACAGTTGCGACACTTTCAAATCAAAAGACGATAGTTCGATTAAGCTACTATTTGCAAAGGAGGACTGTAAATGATGAAAAATACATAAAAAACATTCACAATTCCTTATCAATAGAGGTTGAATAATGTAAAGGAAGAAGGTTTAAACAATGATATACTGATCATATACAACAAAACTACTAAATAGAGCTGAAAACAATGAAGAAAAAACCAAAATCTCGAGGCAGAAACAATCTCACTCAATCATCGCACTTGTCCTTAAGGGAAATAGGGATGCATCTCACCTGCAGCACACGGGAGGTGCGATGTATCGAGACTGCCAATGAGAGATAGTGCGATGGTCCAGGGACGAGACTGAGCTCGGTTTTTACTCACAATTTGCAGCTAAGTTCAGGGGTTTAGGCTGAGCTTATGATAGGCAGTAAACACAAAGTATAAGGGCTGATCTAATGAGGTTATTTGAGCTACCACTAAGGCACTTAGGATGTTTTCAAGTCAAATGTTCAGTTCATAAACCAACCTGGAGATTGATTGAAGCAGCATTGATCTACTTTGTAGTTGCATAGCAAAAGCAGTTCGAAGGCTAGCTGGCTTAACTTCAGGCTCCGTCTGTAGTTTATAAAGCAAACAACAAGGACAAACAAACAAACTATTCACTCCCCAGCAGAGTCGCCATTTTGTTTCTGGGAAAACTAGTGTCTATTCAGAGCTGTTAGTCCCACTAAGACGGGTAGCTATCTTAGAAACAAACAATTCAAAGTTACTTGTGTTTTCCTTTATGAGAGATAGATGAGAGAGAAGCAGAGAGTACCAACCTCAGTCTTTTGCTTGGCTCCTTGCTTGTTTCCTCCCTCCCTTGATAGAGCTTTCGCCACTCCTTTCTCACTTGTCCTGCTTCAAAGAACACCTGTAGAGTCAAAGCAGCAAAATACCATCAAAGCATAGAGATCTATAACCATAAACAATATAGGATCAGATGTACATTAACCATACAAATGCATACACAAATACAAGATTTAGAGATATATAAGTATATGGAGGAAAACTCAAATAGCTTTATTGATAGAAGTAGTAGAAGAGAGCATTAAAATCCAACTGTCTGATCCAGCGCCATCCTCCGAGCATGAAAGCCCTCTTCACCTCATGAAAAGACTAGATCACCCAACATTACAATGTTTCATAGAGAAACCAATACCACTTCCTTACAAAATACAAAATTCCAGCCTCTGGATCTCTAGGATGAGGGATCCATATACAAATATTTGCAGGGGGGTGAATCAACTTCTGGGATTTTGATTAGTGTCATTTCTCTGATAGTTCTTGGTTCCACTTGGAGATTTCATGATCTCTTACTCATCCCTGGGCGAATTCAGAGAGGCAAGTGTCAAATGAGTAGTTTTTAGAAGATTCTCTGGGTTTCCACCAAGCAAACTGCCTCTGCCATTTGTTTGCTCTCACTCATCACACCCTATAGAAGGGCTTTTCAGTATGCATCGCACCCCCCGTGTGCAATAGGTGAGATGCATCGCACCCTGACCATGGAGCAGGTGAGATGGTCCAGTTTTGACCAGTTCTGATTGGTTTTTCAGGGAGAACTTCTGGGAAATGATGTAATCAGTTGACCTTGTTCCTTTAGGGTGTGAAACAACACTTTTAGGGGTTTAGAAGCCCTTGGTTTATGGACATATGTGATTTGGGTTGCAGTGCCCAAATATGTCTATAACAATGGGGTTCATGAAGGATGCCACTATCTTGTGCCATCTATGAAACTCACAATATCCTTGAGAATTTTGATGTTAAGGAGGAAATATGAGACATGAGTTACCCCTTTCCTCAACCTATTTGTACCGGCCCTCTAGTGCACCTTTTTCATCATAAATTTTCCTTTTTACATATATATAGCTCGGGTTACAAGATTTCATCGATTCATCATTGACCCCTTAAAGATGAAATGTTTCCTTGATCGTAAGAATTGAGATATTCAAAGTTCCTTTTATTTAGATAGCTCATGCATTATCCAAGAACTAGGTGAGGGTTAATGAGTGGGGTAAAGCTCAAGATAGGCTTTTTTCCACGCACTTTCATTTATCCCTATAAATATTTTACATTTTAACATATGGCTCGTGATTTATCCTTTCTTTCTATTGTAGCCACCTCTTTGGGAAATTTTTCCATTCCCTTACTCAAGGACAAGGAAAACAAAGAACCAATATTGGTGACAAAAAAAGGTCAACCTGAAGATGGGATGTGGATGCATGGGGAAGATTGAATTTGTTAAGGATAAATTACCATGGATACACAACATCAATCTGAGTCTGTTATTTGTGCCCGTCCTAGATAGTGCAAGAAAGGCCTCAAGGGTTACACTGGACTAAGGGCAATTGATAACCACCAAGGTGAAGCATGAAAACAAGTGTACAATCAAGAGTGGTATATCATCCAATTCAATTAGTGATCCATATTAGAATGACCTTAAACATTTAATGGAATAAATTTAATACAAAAATGGTTAATTTACCTCATATTTGATGACCCGCCTTCATTGGATGAGTAGGCTAGATGAAGAAACCATTGTCTAGAGAATAGATAGGAGGCATCTGAGGCTATCTATCTATGTTTATGATAGAACTATTGGCTAGCAAGTTGAACCATCAAGATAAAAAATTGAAACAATTGTACGGTAAAAAAGTGATATATCATCCAATTCAACTAGTGATCCATAGTATAAGAATGCCCTTAAACATTAAATTAAAGCACTTTAATACAAGCATGGTTAATTTACCTCATATTTGATGACCCACCTTAATTGGATGAGTAGGCTAGATGAAGAAAACACTGACCAAAGAATGGATGAGAGGCATCTAAGGCTATCTATCTATGTTTATGATAGGGCTACTAGCTAGCAAGTTGAACCATCAAGAGATTTTTTTTTCTTATGGGTCACTCATATGGGTGGGTAAGAAGAAAGATTGGTGATCCAGGTGGCTCCAGAGACACACACAGGACAAAGAGGGCTTATGAAAGCTCAAAAATCAAAGTGATCAAAATTCTTTCGAACCAGGACCAGAGCATAGATCTCGTCGTCTTGATTGCAGCGGTGTGAACGGTTCGTCAATCTGAGTCTGGATGAGGAAGATAGAGACAATCAAAGTTTTGGTTGACTTTTGCTGACTGGGCAGGCTTAAGGAGGCCACAATTTGGACAAAATTTGGCCACCGGATTCTGACCAACCTGGGCCAGATTCTGGGTGAATTTGTGGCCCGTTTAATTTGACTCCTTTGGTCAAATTTTGAAATTTTTGAAAAGGCCTCTTATTATTAAAAATTAAAAAATATATATAAAAAAAGGAGGTGGTGGGCCACCACCCCCACCACCCCATGCCTACCCATCATACACCAAACTATATTTAAATTTTGGTGACGGGCCATGACCCCCGTCGGCCCCCAAACCTAACAAATGTAACCATAATGTAATTAAATACGAGGTGGGTGTAGTGGACTCGACCCACACCTAAAACCTCATCGTATTCAAACGTCGCAGGAATTGTGGTAAGGGTGCCGGTGGGGGTCGAACCTGCCCAGCCCATGTGGCTTGCGCCCAAGCAGGCGACCCCATGAGTACAAAAAACAAATAATGACCCTCAAATAAATGCGCCCCCAAACCCAAATTTAATTCAATGTTTATATATGCATGCAAAGAGCGCCAATCTAGTTTTGTTACGGAGGGTATGGGGCGGGCTGCCCAATGCGGATCCGACCCTAAAAATTATTTCAGTTTAAAACAATTAAAACCATAATGTATTAAAAAGGGAGGCACGGGTTTGACCACCCGACCCCTCCTCAACAAACTTCTAATTTTACCAACGTGCCAAAACTAATTCGTTGGTAAATTTGCTGGAGAAATTATATAAAATTTCATTTGCACAGTGCGCTCAGGCAGATAGAGGAACCAGGAGCGGGCACAGAAAACGAGGCAGAGTTAATTTTTAATTAATTATATGCAGGGAGAACCATGACTGAGCAAAATTTCCAGTAGGGTGAAATTTTCGCAGTGTCCAAATTGGACAAAATTTATGTCAATATTACACCTCTCATTGACACGAACTTGATGGTGCAGTCAATTTCCTGATCTAAGCAGCAGATTTGCAGAGGACCCGGAGGAGGGAATATTTGAGGAATCTAGGGGGAATCTAAAAGATTCCTTGAGCCCCAGATTTCCACTTTCTCAAAATTCATAAATTTGACAGCCAATTTTGCACTATTCGACGCCACAAATCGGATGGTGCGTTCATATTTTCCATTTGCTCATTCTTTTTTTGGCCACTTTTCAATGTGGAGTGCAGGTGTCAGCATTCATGTGCGAGTAGTCATTTAATGAGATTTGACGCCACGAGATAGATGGTGCAACTGGCTTCAGCAACTTGACATCCTCTTCTTCAGATGGCCCCTGGAGGTGAGGTATATGCAGTGTGTTCATATACTTCTTTTTGCGATGGATTGTGCTGTACTGATCCCTGTTTGATTTTTGATGAGGGATATTGTTTCTTGCTTGTTTTCATGATTCCTGCTTGATGTGACACAGAATCATTTGTGGGATGTACTTGTTGTCATGATTCGTCATGTTTTGTTTGAGATCCCTCTGTCATTATGTTGATGGCATACTCATGTTGTCGCCGTGTATGTTTGCATTGAGATCCCTTTGATGCCATGCTGGCAGGATGATCATCATGCATTAGTTTTGTGTCATACTGATATGAGTCCTTTTTGATTGAGAGTTCCTATAGCGGAACATCTCTTGATGCCACTCTTGCGTGAGGATATTTTCCTTATATGATAGCAACATCACCTCTTATGTACATCACCACTATTGACAACACTTAATGCAGCAGCCTACACCATCTTGACATCGGGGCTCGGAGACGTAGTCCCTCCTGGACGAAATCCGTTATCAACGGCTTATGTTTTCATGTGTTGGTGATTGTCATGTTCCTCTTCTTTACAACATGCAGATGTATTCATTTATGTTCTTTTGAAAATTCAATTTAACACATCACGAAAGTAAGAGGTCTTGAAAGGGTCCTTTGTCACACCTGGACCTAGATCAAGTGGTATCAGAGCGGTCTTTGCATGGATGTGAATTGCAAGCGTGAACAATGGAATGTGCAGTGACAGAGGATGAAAAAACGATGTACAAGACCATGCTCAAAATTTCCAAAAGAGTGGAAATAATGTATGAAACTCTACAGAAAGAGACAGAGGAAAAGGAGCGATTACAACTTCAGTTGCAAGCCACGGAAGAGGCCCTGGAATAACTAAAGCACAACAACCAAAACCTTCAAGCAGAGAACCCTGAATTGAAGACGCTTCTACATGAAGAGAAAGAGGAGAAACATAGTTTGCTACAACAACTGCAAGCAAAGGACGAGGCCTTGGAAAAGCTGCAGCGTGATCTATGTGAGGTAAAAAGTAATTCTCTCAATTCATGTATGTGTCCTGATGATAATTTTGCTGTTTTTGAAAATCATACCACAGGATTTGGCTCCAAATTGTTGAAGAGAATGGGGTATGAAGGAAAAGGCTTGGGCATTAATGGCCAAGGCATTGTCAGCCCCATCAAAGTAGAAGAATTACCCCGCTAAACAGGACTTGGGTATTTCAGAAAGGAAGTTGGGGAATGCGCCGTGACAACTAGCGAACCACCAACAATAGATGATGAGAAGCCCTCATCAATTCTTTCCAAATCAACAAAGGAGGTAAAAGATGTTGATTTCCCTTCTATTTCATCTTCACATAGTATGATTTATGTTGGAGATTTAGAGATCCCAATTACAGGGACAAACATGAGGCTCCTTACTAGGACGAGGCACGAGAAGGAAAAAAAACTTGGTGTTAATAACCAATGCATAACTCAACCATTGGAGGTTGTGCAGAGACCTCAATTTGTGGGCATGGGATACACCAAAGGGGAATTCTCGAAGGTGTCAGATGCTTCTGAGACATCATTGAAATCATCAAGGAAAGAGAATGATGGGAACACATCCCCATCATCCCATGGCAATGCCCATGGCAAGGAAAGAGATGAGGCAAGCTCTCATCGCCATACTTACACTAGAGATGGCAAGGAAAGGTATAACCACTCCTGACATTCGAATGTTCATTTCAATTATAATCATGTTGTTAATGATGAACGTAAAACATGGAATTGAAAAACATGTACCTCTTGTGGATTACATAACCATACATTTTCTAAGTGTTTGAAAAGAATGACATCACAAAAAAGGATGAGGCGTGAAAGATACTCTCAACAGCATGTAAAGAAACAGGTTAACCAAAGCTGGAGGAAGAAGATGTATTGCAATCATTGCAATAGAAATGGCCATCAAAGAGCCACATGTTGGAGGCTCCATCTAGAGCAGCGCCTTAAAGACAAAGCATCGGTGCATGAACCAGGTAAAACAATTGTTCGGCAAGCAAAACTGCCACAGGGGGATGACCCATTCACAACGATAAGTGAAAAATGGTTTCTAGATATGTTAGCTTGTCATGGACGTGCTTTTGTAAATCATTTGTTGCATTTTAAAATGTAAAAGTGATGCGTTTTCCATCACTTGTTAAGAAACAACGATGTCTGGTTTTAATTTGAGTTGCATGATAAACTATGAAAGTGATGTTGTGTTTCCATCACTTGTCAAAGTAAAATAATGGTGTTTGGCCTTATGTTTGTAAATCACGTGTTGCAGTGATGATGTGTTTTTCCATCACTTGTTGAAGCAACAATGATATGTTGGCTTTGTTTTCGTAGCTGGGGTATTGCATCCATTTCGATGTAAACTTGACCACCGAGTATGTGTTATAAACTCGTGGCAAGTATGGGATGCTTGGGTCATTAGTTGGTCATGAAAGTCAAAGAATGTAATTTGCAAAATAATGTACTACAGGTTATAGAGGTTGCAGGTGTCGGCTCATCGCTTAAGGCTCCGAAGAACAAAGGTGAAGGATATTGAAGCGAGGCTTTTTAGGATGCTTGTGATGCAGACAAGGTACAAAAAAGTTACAGATTGTTTTTCATGCTTTTGGAGGACCAAAATCTCCTCAGTGGGGAGGATTAATCCAGGTGGCTCCAGAGACACACACAGGACAAAGAGTGCTTATTAAAGCTCGAAAATCAAAGTGATCATAATGCTTTCAAACTAGGACCAGAGTGTAGATCTCATCGTCATGATCCCAACGGTGCGAACGGTTCGTCAATTCGAGTCCGGATGAGGAAGATAGAGGCAGTCAAAGTTTTGATTGACTTTTGCTCACTGGGAAGGCTTAAGGAGGAAGCAATTTGGACAAAATCCGGCCATCGAATTCTGGCCAACCTGGGCAAGATTCCAGGCGAATTTTTGGCTTGTTTAATTTGACTCCTTCGGTAAATTTTTGAAATTTTCGAAAAGGCCTCTTATTATTAAAAATTTAAAATATATATAAAAAAAGGAGGTGGTGGGCCACCACCCCCACCACCCCACGCCTCCATCATACAACAAACTATATTTAAATTTGGCCGACAAGCCATGACCCCCGTCGGCCCCCAAACCCAACAAACGTAACCATAATGTAATTAAATATAGGGTGGGCGCGGTGGACCTGACCCACACCCAAAACCTCATCGCATTCAAACGACGTAGGAATTGTGGTAAGGGTACCAGCCAGGGTTGAACCTGCCCGGACCACGTGGCTGGCCCCCAAGCGGGCGGCCCCATGAGTACAACAAACAAACAATGGCCCTCAAATAAATGCGCCCTCAAACCCAAATTTAATTCAATGTTTATATGCGCATGCAAACAGTGCCAATCCAGTTTTGTTACGGAGGGTATGGGGTAGACCGCCCAATGCGGACCCGACCCCAAAAATTATTTCAGTTTAAAACAATTAAAACCATAATGTATTAAAAAGGGAGGGGCGAGGTTTGACCACCTAACCCCTCCTCAACAAACTGCGAATTTTACCAACGTGCCAAAACTAATTCTTTGGTAAATTCGCCGAAGAAATTATATAAACTTTCATTTGCACAATGCACCCAAGCAGATGGAGGAACCAGGAGCGGGCATGGAAAACGAGGTAGAGTTAATTTTTATGCAAGTGGAACCATGACTGAGCAAAATTTCCAGGAGGGTGAAATTTTCGCAGTGTCCAAATTGGACAAACTTTATGTCAATCTTACACCTCTCAGTGACACGAACCCGATGGCGTAGTCAGTTTCCTGATCTGAGCAGCAGATTTGTAGAGGACCCGGAGGAGGGAATCTTTGAGGAATCTAGGGGGAATCTAAAATATTCCTTGAGCCCCAGATTTCCACTTTCTCAGAATTCATAAATTTAGCTGTCAATTTTGCACTATTCGATGCCACAAATCTGATGGTGCATTCAGATTTTCCATTTTCTCATTCTATTTTCGGCCACTTTTCAATGTGGAGTGCAAGTGTCAGCATTCATGTGTGAGCAACCATTTCATGAGATTCGAGGCCATGAGATTGATGGTGCGACCAGCTCCAGCAGTTTGACATCCTCTTCTTCAGATGGCCCCTGGATGTGAGGTATATGCAGTGTGTACATATACTTCTTTTTGCGATGCATTGTGATGTACTAATACCTGTTTGATGTTTGATGAGGGATCTTGTTTCTTGCTTGTTTTCATGACTCCTGCTTGATGTGATGTGGAACCATTTGTGGGATGTACTTGTTGTCATGATTCATCATGTTTTGTTTGAGATCCCTTTGTCGTTATGTTTGTGGGATACTCATGTTGTCGCCATGTATGTTTACATTGAGATCCCTTTTATGCCATGTTGGCGGGATGATCATCATGCATAAGTTTTGCATCATACTGATAGGAGTCCTTTTTTATTGAGAGTCCCTGTAGCGAACATCTCTTGGAGCCACTCCTGCGTGAGAAAATTTTCCTTATATGATGGCGACATCACCTCTTATGTACATCACCACTATTGACAACACTTAATGCAGTGGCCTACACCATCTTAACATCGGGGCTCGAAGATGTAGTCCCTCCTGGATGAACTCTGTTATCAAAGGCTTATGTGTTCATGTGTTGATGATTGTCATGTTCCTCTTCTTTACAACATGCAGATGTATTCATTTATGTTCTTTAAAAATGCAATTTAACACATCACGAAAGTAAAAGGTCTTGGAAGGGTCCTTTGTCACACCTGGACCTGGATCAATTGGGAAAACGAGTTCCTTGGCTCTTAAAATGGAGTGGAATTTTCAAACAAAAGTTTAATTATTTTATGGAATCCTTAGAAAGTTTAAACTTTCTTAGCTATTTTCTTTTCTCGGGAAATTGCAAATATGCAATAGACAATCTTTTCTATAGAAAATCACCATTGGTTTTTGGTTGAAAAATTACATGGACTCACATTTCAATAAAAAATCCTATGCGACAAACATTGTGCTGCAAAATTGTCACCAATCTTCATGGATTCACCAATAAACTTTCATAAGTATTTAGTTGTTCCCATAAATCTTCTACCTCTATCACATCAGTGACACTTTTCCACATTCTTATTGTCAACATTTAATCCTCCTCCACCAATCACATACCCTGGTTAAAGCAACATTTTTATACAAAATTCACATTTTTTGAGATTTATTAACAACTCATGTTTCTTTAATATATCCAATACCTATGTTACATGTGAAATATGTTCTTCCCAAGTGAGATGAATAATAAGATATCTTCCAAATACATTATCACAAACGAATCTATAAATGGGAACAACATATCATTCATTAGATGCATAAATGTAGCTGGTGCATTACATAAAATAAAAGACATAATGGACCATTCAAACGAAATGTATTTGGTGCATTTCATAAACCAAAAGACATAATTAGCTATTCAATTAAACATTGTTTCATTTTGAATGATGTGTTCCAAGTGTCCTTTCTTCACTAGCAATTCGAGATAACATGATTTGTGGTCCATCATTGGGAAGTGCTTAAATTGTTGCAATTGATTCGACAAGTAATCAATCGAAGGCAATGGATGTCAATTTTTGAATGTGGTATCATTCAAAGATTGCTAGTCAATGAACCTATTCCAACTTTCATAATTTAGGCACAATGATGATAGGTGACCTATAATGTTAAATGCAGAGCCTTATGACTCCTTGATCCAATCATTGTTTCCAATATTTATTTACTTCATTAGCATCCAATGAATAATGGCTATACTATCTTATTGTAGATAGTTGAAATTTTAGTAGCAATTGAATTTTGTGTTCAACATCTATGCTTTGGCAGTAGTTCTTTGGGTTCTTCAAACACTTCTTTATATTTATAAATCAATTATTCCAATTGTCTTTTCTTTTGTGTGTTTTATCACAATGCTAAAGAATGGTTCAATCTCCATATTTCTAATATTTTGTTGATTCACTCTAAAAAGTAACAACGCAAACTCCTTGTCCATGCTTATCAACCTTTTCTCCTAGTTTACTCTTATTAGCAAAAACTTCAATTTGCCTTTATGATTATTAGCAACAAATTATCTCTCATGATTTGCCTTTATTTTCTAAGAATTTTTCTTGCACATAGGGTTCATCAATGGTTTTTGTTTTTAAAATCATCCCATATCCTTGAATGTGGCTATGCAAATTCCAAAGTACCCGACAAAAATATTAGGATTCTTGAAAGATATTCCCAATGAATTGTCATCTTTCAAAATTTAGTCGTATACTCTTGTAAGTTTGTCCTTTGCTTCCACTAATAGAATAGGGAAAATTTTAGGGGCTAAATTTTGTAGGTGGGCTAATTTTTCATGCTTTTCCCCAAAAAATAATTCAATAATTTTCATTTTTTTTTTAAAATATTCGCCCAAAATTATAAAATTATTTTACCTTAAATATCATCAAAAATTTACAGAGGCTATCTAAAATCATTAGAAATTTGTATATTAATACAAAAATATAGCCAGACACTTTACAATTTGCATATTAGGGAGTAGTAAGATTCACCAAGGTTTCTACACTTTAATATAAATTTCTATCCTTCAAATTTTCCTTACAGTACAAGTGCTAGCAAATCTTCTATGGTTCCTCATATATAATGGGATATCACTATGACTCAATGAGGTACTCGAATGTTTCTTGCTGAATACTACTTCTACTTACAAAGAGTGAAGCTTCATGACTTTGCTTATCCCTTTTGATTGAATTCCACTGCAATACAATTGTCTACTTCATAGTCAAGTAAGTTATGGTGCTCAAGGTAATGTAGTGAGTATGCATGCTTGGAATTATGTTGTATGTATAATAATAGTACATAAAAAATGAAATGGGTTTCACCAAATACCATGAGCAAATATCATGGGTTATCAAAACCATGGCCCATAAACCACCGATGGTAAAAGTAACTAATGACTGTACAAACAAAAAATTAAGATATAATAATAAAGACTACAAATAATAATTCACGACTCTTCTTTAAAAGGAACCTTATGCTATATTTATAGCCATGGCCCTCTCCATGTAAAATATATCTCTTATCATTCAATTCATTTATATTTATATATATTATTTTTATCTCAATTGGGTTAATTTCATAAGTGCTTCCACTACATCTGGGTATTAGAATAAATTTTTCAAACATCAAGTTAATTGGTCATGGGTCCTACCATCACCATTATGTGTGTGTGTGTGGAAGCTATAATTTCCATTTTTATGAAATAAGGAATACACTAGGTGATGTGCTCATTGATACGTTAAATAAATTTTGAAAAATACAATTATGAGATGCACATTGAGGAAAAAGAAGATGACCAAAGTGAGATTGATGAGTGCCTCTCCAACAAAGAAAGTGAAGAGGAAGGTAAAGAAAAAGTCGAAGTAAAAGACAAAGACTCCAATTTCGATTTTGAATCAAATTAGGAATGTGAAGAAGAAGAAGATGAAGACTCTGAATCCAATTAGGAATATAAATATGATGTTGAAGAAAACCCAAGGCTTGAAGCCAAGGATGCATTTTCTAAGGAACCTATAAAATATTTAGATAAAGCAGGAATCACAGAATAACTTATAATTGGTATTAATACAACACCCATTTCTAGCTATCATACCTCCATTTGGGTTTGCAAATATGCAAGGAAATTTTGCAAGCACTCAAGGTCTTTCAAAAGATATAACAAAGTCTTTTCCTATATGGATAATATCAGGAAACCCAAAGAGACTTCTTAGTGCTCAAGATTTACTCTATATTTCACTCTCGAGGTGATAGGAGGGAAAACACATAGAATTCAACAATAGTTGATAAATATGATCAAGAAAAAATACTCATATAGGGAAGCCCCTCAAAATACTTATTATTACAACATTATATGAATTTTCCCATTTTGAAAGTATACAAGTAATATAGAGTTTTCTTTCACTAATTGAATGAAACAATTATGGTACATGTTTCTTGGTTCTTCTACCTAAGAATCTACCATAATTTGATTTCCTTTGTCTTCTAGAGTTAAGGCTCTGAGATATTTGACTTCTAATGAAAGGTTACTTTCATGAGTCACCAAATATACTGAACAAATTTCTTTTTTGAGTTTATATAGAAACTCATAATCAAAACCATCTGACCATAGTTTCCACCTGCCAATTCCATCATTTCCTTTTTCAAATTGTTTGTGATGTTTTAGTATATCAGGCATATGCTTGAGATTTGTCTTGATAAGAAATTAACAAAGTCTTGCAATTCTTATCTCAATAGCTAGTATTTCTTATGAATGGAGTGGTAATTTAATTCTAATTCTTTAAATATACTAGAGATATACATGTAGATTTTTTCAACCTCTTGATTTCTTTCAATAAGAAAACCTCCCCAACATTGATCATATGCAATTGTTTCAAGAATAAATTGTGTGTTTCCACTAGTGAGCTCTAGTGCAAGAAGATTATCAAGTTTTCACATGATATTTCTTACTGCTTTTATCATCTTTGGTTTCTATTTTGTCATATTCTTCAATTTTTGTTGCAAGATTGTTGTATCCTTGGCTTGTCTTCTATAGAAGTTTATGATATAATTGAGGGGGCCAAGAAATATCTACAATTGATTTTTGTTTTGTATCACATTAGGGATAGGCTAAATTGCTTCAAATCTGTAGCTGAAGTACAATTTGACGTTCCTTAACATATAATCCCCAAACTCTACTTCTACTTTAGCTACGTCCATTTTAATTTCAAACAAAACAATTCATGCACATAAACTCTCCAAGAAATTTATTCTAAATGTTTTATATGTTATTTTAGATATTTGGAATAGACTAAAATATCACACGCACACACACATGATTAAGAATGAAAGATCCCAAAAATATATTCCATTCATTTTTTGAACTCACAAGGAGCATTCTTGAGACTAAAACACATCACCATCCAATAGTATTCACCACATGGGACTAAAAAGCCAATTTTTTACCTATCTTTTGGGTTGATCCCAATTTGCGAAAAACATAACTTGCATATGAACTTAGATAAAACTATACATCCTTTGATTTTTGCTAGAATGCTCTCTTTTCCTGTAGAGTATAATTTATAGGAAGAAGTTATTTGTTCAATTTCTTGTATTCAACCACTAATCTATTCTTGCCTTTATTTTTCTTACTGTTTATTATCATAAAAGGAAGGATTGGGCCAGGACCTTTTACTTCTTTCAATCAAACCCTTATCATGTAAATCTACTATCCCTCTTTTGCAACATATATTGTTCAACGTGACATAGATTAGCAAGCGCATTTTGTGTTATTCCCTTGTGTTATAGGCTATTTTGTCTAATCTAATCAATCAACCTCCTAATGGGATCATTCACATCCTATCCCCCCTTTACATCATCATTGCACAAATCCCTATGCACGACTCTCTCATTCTCCACATTTTGTGCCCTCAACTGCATCATTTGAGCCAGTTTTAGGACCAATGAACCCTGGCCTCTTGTTGGAAAACGTTCACCTACATGTTGCTCCAATGTGGCTTGCGTTGATCACCTACAGGTTTCTCTCCTTGCACATGTATTGGTTTTAGAAATTTAGGAAAAAGAGAGAGAATCCCAAAGCCTCCATTTCCAGAAGCTTCCAGGATCCGTTGTAACCATTTACCTCAAATTAAAACTTTCAAATCCTATCCTATCCTACCTTGTAGTTTCCATCCCTTATCCTTAGATCTCATCCTCTCATCAAGAGTGAATCCCAATCCCAAGATTGGTAAAAGGATAAGAACTCCCAACTTACCTCACTCCTCTATATATTTACATCCTTCCATATGTAAGAACTTGGCTTTTGGAGAGTGATTCTACCCTTATGCTATTGTTGTGAGAGTTATCCTTTCATGCATTTATGGTGATTGGAGGTACACTTTGTGACAAAGGAAGGACAATTCAACAACTTGGAGGAGCTCTTCTACAAGATGGACACCTATTTATGGTTGTAACCCACTCCATTTATATCAATACAAAGAGTTCTTTTGTTTTCCCATATGTGATGTCATTATTTTAGATACCATGTTGATTTTTTAAATAAAGTAGATAGATGATGCTACATATATCTCACAGTTTCTTGGCTTGTGTTGTTTGGTTGTGTAGGTTCTAATTTTAATAATTGGAGCTAGGATTGGAGAATTCAAGCCAAAGAAGAAGCAAAAAATACAACAGATTCCAAGTAGGTTTCTTCCCCTCATCTACTTACTTTAAGGAAAAAAATTGGTCCTTTGTCATTTTGTTGTTCTAGGTTAGCCACCAGACCTAGCGTAGATATTTATGTCCACAATCATAAATCCCGCATAACAAATTGGTGACTCCACTGGGGAATGGTGTATTCCCTTGGTGGTTTCTTTGTCCATTGTGTTTGATTTACCTCTATCATAGACCTTTGTTTCTTTAACTAGCTAAGAAAATACCTAAGAAGTGATTGCATTGAGTCTTGTTTGCAATTTTTGTGTCAAAATCCTCTTTCCTAGGACCAACGCACCCTCTAGTCTGCTGACAGAGTGTTTCACCCCACCTGGGCCCTATTTGTGCATGTGTTGCAAAGAATTGGTGCCTCTTCTGTACTTGTGTTGATCCCTGTTTTTGCATAAAATTTGCCTTGTTTTCTCAGTTTTGATTTGATCAGCCTACTTCTAGCTGACCTTCCCTGAGTCTTGAGTGCCTTGAGGTCTCTCTTAAGCCTCCATTTGGTTTTCATTTGTGTTTTATTACCTTTGGTAAGAATTGGTTTTGATTTTTCTTTGTTCTTATCATTAGGTCGCTTGCAAACTTGTTTCGTTTGATCATTGATCACTTGGATGAATTGTTGTTCTAGTCCTCATTCTGAAAAGTGCATTTGAATCAGTGATTAGAATTTACATCTTAGTTTTCCTCATTTTTGAAAATTAAGTGTGGTGAAAAGAAAAAATCTTGCATTAGCATTTAGGGTTTTCAATTTACATGGATTTAGGAACAATTGCATGAAAAGGGAATTGTATTGAGCATCTTGTTTGCTGCATATTATTTGTCTCTTCTCTTCCTTAGCTAGATTTTCATTGAAGAGAAAGATTCGATTTCCTCAAGCTAAATTTGCATTTTATGGAATTCAATTGAATTTTTGGTGAGCCATAAAACTGAAACTTAATTCAAGATCAACTTAAAATTTACTGAATCAACCTAAGGAGAATTTGTAACATTAACAAAAATACATAGAGGTCTAGGCTAGAGATGTGTTTCGACATCGTTAAACATAGGAGTTGTCATTGTTTTCCAGTGTTGCATCCTGGGGGTGAAATCTCATTCCACATATGTGAGTGTATAGGATCATACTCCACATACCTTCGGGTATATTGGTGGCACTCCACACACGTAAAGTATATGGGAACGCTCTAATCGAACGATTATGCATTAAACTATACTATTACGAATTTCACTCCCACGTATCATCGCGTATATTTTGGGAGTCCCAAATAGGTTGTTATCCATCCATAGGTAATTGAGTTTGTCGCCTTGTAAACCATGATACATCAAACACAACATGGAGGGAGATTGGTTGTTGTACGTTAAGTCCTTGGTTCACCAAGGTGTATATTGCAATTCACGATTGCTTGGTAATCCTTTATGCCTAAATTTCCCTCTTTTTTATTTATTTCTTTTTGTGTTAATAAAATTTACTATCCAACGTGGAAAAATAAGATCCCCCACTCTATCGTTCATGTAGAATGAAAAATAAGCCTCCTCTTCCACCAGAGGCTACTCTTGGCTATTGTCAGAAGCATAAAAGAACGCAAACTATCAAATCAGGAAACTCGGGAACTACTTTTGGTCCTCCTCCTGAATCTGATCAACTAGAATCATTTGTCCCCTTGAGTACCGAACCCAAGGTTACATCTACTCTTGTCAATGAAACTAACACAACCGATATTGAATTACATGAAACTTTGCTCCCTAAGGTTATACAATCTGAACTTCCTGAATTGAAAACTTTATTTCATGAGTTCATTGTACTTGAGGAGCCTCAGTCATATTTACCTATTACTTCAGGTATTTCATCCTCTCTTCCATTGTCTTAGATAGATCCACCTGCTATATATCTCAGCCCTGACAGTGAATCACTTCCACCTAGACTTGTGAGTATCGAGGCTATCCCAAAAGAAGAGCCTCATCCTTCTACTCATTTGGAGGGACTTTTCCTTTATCCAAACCATCCTCTTCTTCCTCCTCCACCTCCTGAACAAACTCCTTTACCTTATTCTTTTGACTTACCTGCGAATTTCACGTGGAAATCCACATTGGGATTATTGACCATGACTGGAATCGATATGGCTTCCCAACCTCCATCTACCACTATGGTTGAGACTTCAAATGTCACTTCCACATCTATGTTTTTGACATCACCAGAGCACATATGTGTGGTGGCGCGTCCGTCCCACTAGGTTATCAGTCCTTATATGGTACCTTCTCTGGTGCATCTTCTAATTTATCGACATCCCCCATGTCATCGACTTCGGGAATTCCATCTAACATTGTTCTTATGAGTGTTGCTTAACATGCTCCTTCTCCTCCTCCTACATTGACAGTTGAACAACAGGTTGGCCCTTATGTTAGTGGAAAAGGTATTCTTCAACAACCTAACTATCCTTATGTTGGGTACCCTCCGCAAGGGGGTTAGTTGCCTCCATCATCCCCTCCTCCTTTGGCAGGGGGGGAAATTGTTGTTGGTATACCTCAAATTGGTAACCAACCTTATTATAGTCCTCCTTATCCTGGGATGGTTGCTAGTGTTTGGCAGCCTACTTTGCTCATTCAACCTAGTTCAATGTTGGGTTCATTGTTTGTTTCCCAACCTGTGCCATCATCTCAAGTTCATATTCCTCAATCTGTACCTCAAAAAGCTCAAATTCATGTAACTCAATGTGTACAGGTTGTGCCCGCATGTCAACCCATTCCTTTAGTATCTAGTACCTCTCAAGTTCCACTTACTTAGCCTTTACAAGTTCCTTTACAATCTCAATCACTTGCACAAGGTATTCCTCAAATTCCAGTAGGACAGACTGTGTACGATATGGCACAACATCAATCGAACCCTCTTTATCATGGGACAATGAAAACTCCCATCAGGCAATAATATAGACCTTATCAGGGTATTCCTTAGGTGCCTTTTCAAGGCTAGCAAATTCATGGTTATCCTAGGGCTGGTCAACAAGGTCACTGGTACTCTGGCTATCAGAATCCTCCTTATTCTGATAACCAGGTTCCTTATTACCAAAACCCTCCTTATATAGGAATGCAAGTGATTGTGTTGAAAATAGCAACAAGAAATGATAAAAATAGAATCCAGAATATTCCAATTTTAATTTGTCCTTGAATTAAAATTGTGAATTAAAATCGAATTTCGTCTCACCAACTGCTTGGAAATAATTAATTAATTCATTATGGATTAATTAGTTTGAGAAATTTAAGTTAGAAGTCTTTTTGCAGTCATTCAAGAGTTATCCCTTAAATTAAGGAGATTATCCCTTAATTAAGGAGATAAGATTGAGTTGTAATTAGTTAGCTCAGTTTACTGAGTTGAGTCCAGTTAAATTAGTTCCAAACTGTTTGAGGAACCAATTGTGAGTTATCAGTCAGTTGATGCATGTATGCACTCAACTAGTGTACTCCAGATAACTGAAGATTCCCTCATCAGAAACTCATGCATGTCTGTTCTGAGAAAGACCCAGTTGAGCCAAATGTCAAGGATAGGTTACTCTCAGTTGCATGTGTTTTCCTATAAAAAAAACTCATCCATGTAGTCAAGGGAAGGTTCCTTGAGGATTGCACAGTTCTGACAGTGTGTTAGAGCAATGTGTGAGAATAGTGTTACACTGGGTGAAGGAGATCATCCCAGAGGTAACTGCACAAGGAAATAGGAGATTGGAGGGTAGAGGAGAAGGCTTGTGAGAAGATTTGATTTCATGTGAGCATCCAGGATGATTGTACTGAGAGCTGGCTAGCTGTGAGAGCTAAGGCTCTGTATAATTCTGATGTATTTCCACCTTGTATCATAATACAGATAGTGGTGTTTTTAGCTGAGGCTTTCCCTTGAATATTTTCTATGTTTCATGTGCATTGATTCTTCTTCTTCTGGTTATATGTGTTCAGCTCGATCTTGCTCAATCTTTAAGCTTCCGCAAATTGATAGCAGAAGTAGATTATAGCGCTTTGCTTTGGTATATTGCATTATTGAGTTAATCTACAGTCAAATTTTCTATATAGATCTCATAGGTAGATTTGTAGAGAATTTGCAAGAAATTCTACAAATTGTTGCCCAGGCTATTCCTTCATATAAAGGTCATCCTCCATCAAACATTAATAGGCAGTTGCCTTTCATAGCCACTCTTGAGTTGCTAGATTTGACTCGTCTCACTACTGACCACATCGCTCATTTGCCTTGGTGGTCGATTATTCCTACTGAATTGCCTTTTGATATCCATAAATTCAATGAGAATCTAGGAGAAGACCCATCGGCGCATGTCATGATGTATCATCTATGGTGTTTGTCATGCCAGGTAGTAACTCCAATAGGCAGTAAAACTGATTTGATTTATTTCATTAGGTATGCTATTGTTATATACAAAAGGGTGTGACTGCTCAGTTCATCTCCTGATGACTGTTCACATTCCTAATTTGACTATTTACATAAATTCACCCAATCGTGAGGATTATGTGTCAACATTCCCCCCCTTAATCTGAAGGGATGTTGGTGAGTCCAAGCATCATTCTGAATCTTTCAAGATTTTCTCTTCCAAGCGCTTTGGTGAAGATGTCTGCAATTTGCTCATTTGTGGAGCAATGACGGAGATTGATTGTTTTGGCCTCAACATGATGTCGGATCAAATGATATTTAGTATTGATGTGCTTTGTTCGATCATGGAACTTTGGGTTCTTGGCCAACTTTATTGCAGAGGTGTTGTCAATCATGAGTGGAGTTGATTGTACTTGTTTTACCTGTAAATCTTCAAGAATTTTCCTGAGCCACACATTTTCTTTTGTTGCTTCAACCGCTGCCACGTATTCTGCTTCTGTTGTGGAATCTGATGGAACTGATTGTTTGCGTGATCTCCAGGAGACAGCTCCTGATCCAAGACTCATAACATATCCTGAAGTAGATACCCCAGTTTCTTTGTCTCCATCGAAGTCTGAATCAGAGTATCCGATCAAACTGAAGTCATCCACCTGTGTGTACTTTATTCCAAAGTCTTGAGTTCCCTTCAAGTACTTTAGAACTCTTTTTGCAGCAGACCAATGTCCCTCACAAGGCTTTTGCATAAACCTGGAGAGGATTCCAACAGCAAATGAAATGTCTGGTCTGGTAGTAGTAAGGTAGTTGAGACTTCCTACAAGCTGTCTATACTTTGTTGCATCCTCAAATTCCTTTCCTTCAATAGATGTGAGCTTTAAGTTTTGTTCCATTGGAGTAGTAAGAGGATTGCACTCTGTCATGCCAAATCTGTTTAACAAATCTCCAATGTATTTCTTTTGAGAAAGAAATATGGACTTTGGATGTTGGGTTACTTCAATGCCAAGATAGTAATGAACATACCCCAAATCAGTCATTTCAAAACTTTTCCCCAATTCCTTCTTTATGGATGCAATGTAGCTTTCATTGTTCCCTATCATTAAAAGATCATCTACATATACCACAAGATATACAACTGTTTTGCCAACTTTCTTGACAAATAAAGTTGCATCATCAAGATCAAAATGATTGAAGTTGAGTTTCAGAAGATGCTCAGTTAGTTTTTCATACCAGGCTCGCGGTGCTTGTTTGAGGCCATACAAGGACTTCACAAGTTTGCATACTTTATGTTCATGTCCTTTCACAGCAAATCCTTCAGGCTGGGACATAAAAACATTCTCTTTAAGATCTCCATTCAAGAAAGCAGTTTTTACATCCATTTGATGGACTTTCCAACCATTCTGAGCTGCTAGTGCAAAGAGTGTCCGGATGGTGGCCCATTTTGTTGTGGAGGAAAAAGTCTCCTCATAATCGACCCCTTCTTTCTATGCAAAACCTTTCGCCACAAGCCTAGCTTTGTGCTTGTCAAGTGCGCCATCAGCTTTGTACTTGTTCTTGTAGACCCACTTGCAGCCAATTGGTTTGGTTCCAAATGGAGGATCAACCAGCTTCCAAGTGCCGTTCTTTATGAGGGCATCATACTCCTTTTGCATCGCTTCTTTCCATTCATCATGAGAAGCAACTTCTTTAAAGGAAGTTGGTTCAAAATCTGTAGACAAGTTCAATTCACAATCATAAGAAACATCCATATCAACAGGTGAATTAGAGTCATCTACATCACCTCCATTTTGCCGGTTTGAATTTCTGGTTCCTGTTTTTCCAATTTCATCAGGATGAACACTTTCAAGTGTCTTTGTCAGCCACTTTTGGGGACCTTTCTGAGATGGTCCAGGCTGCTCTGTTGATTGAGTTGGGACTGAATCAAGATTGAGTCTCCCAATTCTATCAATTACATCACTTAAAGCATCATCCGTTGTTGGAGTTTCATTCGGGGGAGAGTGTTCTTCAGAAGAAGATTCCACATGTTGATCTAGAATAGGAATCCCCCCTTCAAGATGTGGAATCTGATTATCAAATTCTTGAAATGATTTTGTTTTTGCGAATCTATCCAAGCGATCAAGTTGCCGCTCAACAACATTGTCAGATTTGGATGATTCAAGAAAAATTACATCTCTAGATACAACAAACTTTTTATTTACTTCATCATAGAGGTGGTATGCTTTGGAGGTGTTTGAATACCCCAGGAAGATACACTTACGACTTCTAGCACCAAGTTTGTTTCTATGTACCTTTGGTATCAAAGCATAACAGGTGGAACCAAAGACCCTGAGATGTTTTACCGAAGGAACATGTCCATACCACAATTCATAAGGAGTCTTGTTTCTTATAGAATTAGATGGACATCTATTCTTTATATATGCAACACATAGAACAACATCAGCCCAAAACATTATCTTTACATTTTTGAAGAAAAGCATGGATTGTACCATATTCAAGATTGTTCTATTCATTCTTTCAGCTACACCATTCTGTTGGGGATTATAAGGCACAGTTGTTTGATGTTTGATCCCATGTTGGCGAAGATAGTTTTCAAATTCATTTGATGTGTATTCTTTTCCATTATCAGTGCGAATAGACCCAATATGAGATTGTGCATCATTTTCAATCCATTTATGAAAATTCTTGAATGTTTGAAAAGCATCAGATTTGTTCTTCAATAAATAAACCCAACACATTCTTGTGTAGTCATCAATAAATGTCATGATATATTTATTTCCATTTGCAGAAGGAACAGACATTGGACCACATAAATCTGAATGAATGAGTTCAAGCTTCCTATGTTCTCTTGAATGTGAATCATGAATAGACTGTTTGCTATGCTTTCCTAGAATGCAAGCATCACATTGCTTATGTTTCCTAGGAATTGTAGGCAAACCAGCAACACCATTTTTCTTCAATAAGCGGAGACTGTCATAGTTTAAATGTCCAAATCTAGCATGCCATAATAAACTTGATGGAAGTGTACCTTCTTCATGATGAGAAATATATGAGAAATTTTGTGCATGAGCAGAGGTTCCTTGCAGTTTGAGAAGCCTTTCTTCTTCTATTCCCCTCATGACAAGTGAGTGGTCAGATGCTTTTCTTACCTCAAGCTTGTCATCAAACATATGAATGGAGTGACCTTGCTGGCGGATGTGGACCAAGGGCAACAAGTTTCTCTTGAGCTATGGGAGATATAGAACATGATCCAGAAGAAAGTCTGGAAGACCAGGCAGTTTAAGCCTGATTGTGCCAAGCCCTGATGGCTTGATTTTTTATTGATCTGCAAAGTATACTGCTCCATCAACATTGTCAGTAAAATCTTCAAAAAAATCTTTTCTATGAGTCATGTGACAGGTTGCTCTTGAATCAAGCAACCAATCATTTTTCCAGGAAGCAAGTGAAGCATTAAACAAATCTTCATTTACTCCAATGTTACATTGTGCCTCAACATAGTGAGCGGATTCAGGTGCTTTACCTTTGTCTGTATCATCAATTTTACCTTTCTGTTGATTTATTTTCTGCTCAATTTTGTCCCATGGTAGCTTGCATGTAGAGGCATCATGTGATCCATTTCTTTTGCAGCAAATGCAGTGCAGATCTGCCTTTTCTCCTTGAGAATGTCTGCCCCCCTGCCTCTGAAATATCTTCCTCTTCCTCTTCGTCCACCTCTTCCTCTTGTAGAATCTTGAGCAGGATGCTTTTCTTTATGAGCAAGGCACATAGTCTCTTACAGTCTCTTCAGAAGATTCAGGGGCTGTCTTCTTTCCAAAAGCATTCTCTCTTTCAGCAAACTTTTTCGCAAGAGAGTCAAAGGTTATATCTTTGAGATTTCCATTTGCTTGCAAAGACTCAAGATAATTGGAGTAAGTAGGATAGAGTGCCTTGAGAAAAGCAATAAGAGGGATATCCAACTCAACCTTAGTGGAATTGATATCATGCATTATATACTTTACTTCAGATGCAAGAGCAAGAGGATCATTATTTTGCAGTTCAAGAGTGAAGAGTTTAATCATGAGTTGAACAACTTCAAGTGCAGAATGTGAGTCATAGAGTTCTTTCAACTTTTGTAAGGCTTCAAAGGCAGTTGAATATGACGAAATATGGCGACTCACCTCTTCATTTACAGATGCTGCAATTAATGCATAAGCTTTGCTGTTCTTGTTTTCCCAAATGACGAGCTCTTTGCCTGAGGTAGGCTGTACTGGATCTTTGTCTCCTTCTCCGACACACACCCCTTTCCACAACTCATTGAAGATGAGGGTGTGTTTTATCATCCGGGACCATTCAGGATAGTTCTCCTTGCCAGTGATAACTATTCCTACCATGGATATGATTGAATGCATTCTGTAAAAAATCTAAGAGCTGTAAAAATACTTTTGCTGGCAAAAATGTGCTTTTGTGGAGAAAAAAAAACTTTTGCTGCTAAAAGAAAATTGATTTTGATATCAAAATGTATTCTGGCCTCAACTATGTTAGTCACTTTTGAGAACAACTTTATAAAAAACACCACTATGGTAGCCTAATAGCGTGGTATATATATATCCCAGCAACCACAACAAACACTATATACAAAGTGTATTAAAACCATCCAAACACTATTCATATACTGTGAATAGAATTTCGTTGTGCCAAAGATCTTCACCAAACATTATATACAAATAAATGTTATCTAAATTTCAATACTATCCACAAGCATATACTGTCGTAATTTAAATTTCAATACTTGTCAACAGTACTCGTCTCGGTTCTGCAGCAACAGCTAGCCCAAATGCAATGACATCGATGATGAAAACGATGATCAGGAGCAACGTGGAAGCCTTGCTTTCACCCATTGTTCACAACTCAACTCAACTTGGATCAGACTGTCTGTCAAGGCCTCTGAAGCTCGAGATCCCGTTCTCTCTGAGCTTCCACTGCTCAGAAAAGCAGCAGAAATAGGCGTCCAAATAAGGCCCAGATGCGGCAGGTACCCTGTTTAATCTCAACCGAAAGAAGTGCACTCCAAGTAAATGAAAGCTGTGAAGGGTAGGCAGACCAGCACCCAATCGCTCTCAACTGATAGGGAGCGGGAGGTGGTGGGTCGCTCAATCTTCCAGTCCCACCCTTAAGTTCTGGACGTGTCTACCCACAATCATAGAAGTTTACTTTGCTCGAACCCTAGTCAACCTTCGTCGCTCGTATTTTTTTTTGCACAAAGAGAGAGCCTATGCAGGTTGAATACGAAGAGGGCATGGTTGTCTACAAGCAGAGGGAAAACCATTCATTCCATTGAATAAGAAGAATCAGTGAATGTACCCCAACCAAACGTCGCCCCCATTTCAAAAAACGCAAAACAGGAAATGTGGATACTGGTAAGATTAGTTTCCATGCAAGAAAGATCTCAAAGACAGGCGGGGGCGTAAGGAATGAACAACGTTCAATCACAGTGTTTCATCCATGTCAGGCCATTCACAAAGACAACGCAAACGTTTCAAACCAGGTCAGGATGACAGCGCTATTCACAAAAAAAATTTAACGTACAGCGCTTCTGTCTGGACAGTATGGACAGATGCGTTATGAGGCAGCACTGGAAAGGAATATGGCAGAGGCAGGTTATGTCAGGACAGAGGGGAATATGGCAGAGGCAGAGCAACACTAGAAGGTAACTCAGGACAGGACAGAGGAGTTACAGGAGCATAATAGCTAAAACAAGGAGCTGGCTCTGATACCATGTCAGGCTAGGCAGAAACTCCAATAGGCAGTAAAACTGATTCGATTTATTTCATTAGGTATGCTATTGTTATATACAAAAGTGTGTGACTGCTCAGTTCATCCCCTGATGACTGTTCACATTCCTAATTTAACTATTTACATAAATTCACCCAATCGTGAGGATTAGGTGTCAACAGTGTTCATCAAACTCCCTTAATGATGATTCTATTCAACTTTGTCTTTTCAAAAGTACGCTTATGGGTACCACTGATAAATGGTATATTGAGTTACCCAAAGCTTCATTCCATGATTTCAACATTTTAGCCACAACCTTCCTCATGCATTTTCAGTTTCCCATCAGATACAAAACTAGAACGAAACTCTTAACCAACTTCAGACAATCTGATTCCACTCACATTTCATATCACATTCATGAGTGGAGGTGTCGTCGTCAATTGGTCAAAACTTATGCATTAGGGGAATTTTTAGGTCTAAAATAGACCTGCTAAGGAAATTACAAAATAATAATGGAAATAATAAAATAATATTAGATTACAAAATCAAATATTAGAGGGAAAAAAGAAAAACTATTTTTTCAACTCGTATTTTCAACTTATCTCTCTATGGGTTTACTCAAATTTTGAGCGGAGACACTCATTGGATGAAAATTTTTATTCCTCATCCAAGGATTACCCATGTTTTATATTTTCAATGGACCCTACTACATGAAAAACATGATTGCAATAACGTTTTTCATGTATTTCTCATTTTTCGTGTAGCAGGTTCCATCGAAAGTATGCAACATGGGTACTCCTTGGATGAGGAATTAAATGTTGCATCGAATGAGTACTCTTGCTCAAAATTTGAGTAAAACTTTAGGGAGATAAGTTGAAAATACGAGTTGAAAAAGTAGTTTTATTATTTTATTATTTTATAATCTTTTTACTTTTTTACTCAAAAAATGGCGAATCATCCCCCATGGTTGACATCATCATCTTGAATCATCTTGAATCCTATTGTTTCTTATAAATTTTATTTTGGTTGTATAATTTTCTTAGGAGGCACATTTTAGACCTCAAAATTTCCCTAATGTTCCCGATCAATTTCTCGCGAAATGGTTTACCAAATCTTTGTTGGCACCCATAATAGAAGATTTTTCCAAAGGTGGAGTCGTGACTAAAGAGCAAGTAATTACTCATGTGCAATATTTGGATTTGGTTTATACCCAATCTAGAACGCTCCACGATAATATACCAAACGCTTTGAGACCTTCTAATATTGTTCCTCCTGTTATGCCTTGTAAAGAATCTCATGTTGCTGATGGCATTATTAGATCTACCAGCATGTAGACAACAAGTAAACCATCTGGTATTTCTCCACCCGCATCTGCTCAAAACACTCAATCCAACCCGCATTGCTTCCAAGATAAATTTCATTTCATATGATAAAGGCAAGTCTCAACAACAACCTAGAAGAAAGAAGAAAGGAAAAGGTAAGAAAAAGAAAGACCCCTCTCCGCAGGATAAACAAACAAATTAGTCTTCTGATGAGAAACAAAAGCCTCAATATCCTTTCTTGATTTGCAACGAGGAACACTTTACACATGATTTTCCTCACCACGCTAAAGTGACTCAATTTTGTAAGTCCTCCACTTCTCCTATAGTGTTGATCAACCCAATTCCTAATGAAGAGACTCATATGGTTTCTCGGGACCCATCTTCCTCTAACACATTTTTGATGCTTTCCTCTTCAAAGCCGAGATCTGATGTTTTGGTAGCTACTTGGAACAAGGATTATGGTAATGTGAATCTACTGAATGGTCAGGCTACTGATCAACCTGCTAGTTCAGCACCATCCTCGTTAGATCCCACTCTGTCGTCTATTCCCACCAAATTGACTATTAAACCTCTAAAGCACATTATTCATAAGTCAGATTTCAAGCCTCGTGTAAGAGCTGCTCAGAATTATAATGTAGTTTAATACTTGGCTTAGTTTCCATTAGCTATGTCGACTCTTGAGGTGTTGTAGAACTACCATACCCAAAAGAAGGCTTTACTTTCAACTATCGGATGTGTGCATCCATCGAATTCCAACCTTGTTATTTTCTCTCATGAAAACTATACCCCTCGGCTTCCAACTCAATTAGCTTTTATAATCCAAGTCGCTGTCCCTGGTAAGAATATTTATCATTCTATCGTGGATGAGGGAGCCTCTACTTGCATTATGTCCATGTCTTGCTGGAAGGTGATTGGTTCTCTCAATTGAGTCAGTCACCTACTACATTGAAAGCTTTTGACGGGAGAACATACAAACCTTGTGGGATTTTGAACTCCCTGCAAGTTGAATTGGGGGGGAAATTGTGTCCATAGAAGTCGAAGTTATTGATGGACCTCTCGATTATAATATTCTATTAGGATGTACGTGGGTTTATTCCATGGATGTTATCATTTCGACTTACTTCCGTATGATCGCCTTTCCTCATAAAGGCAGGATTGTAGCCATAGAATAAATTACCTTTTTCGCCTCTAATTCACATGTTATTGGAAGTGTCCCTCTTGTGGGGGAAACCCTACAGTCATATCAGCATATCATAGTTGGATTGTTGAAGGATTCTTCACTTATGGGGACCTTTTCACTCCCTCCTCTCCTTCCCGACAACTCATCTTCGATAGCCTATATCAACATGATATCGTCTTCTACTATCCTGGCCGATCCATGGATTGTACCAGACGAAACTGACATCCAAAGTTTTGGCGATCGAATGCCGCTAAGCCCCATTGAGCTAGATTACGAAGCCATTTATTTAGCTTGTGTGGTTTCTTCTTTTGATTTGCTTAATTGGGTAGAGAGATCGCTAGACTATGGTACGTCTTCCAATCCTTTCTCATGTATTTTTCCTACCAATGAAAGCATCATGGAAATCATGATGTCGGATGATGCACCATGGGACCAACATCACCATCATTCCTCCTTAACTGATTCCATTAAGGATAATCTCAGTGATGTATATTTACCTAATTTTGTTGAGCCTTGTATGCATCTCACTATCGTTATTGGTCCCTTTGCGAAATGGGGTATCGACTTCATGACATGTAACCTCACGTGGCTAGGGGGCATGGTTATATTATTGTTGCTATTAAATACTTTACTAAATGGGCTGACCTGATGCCTACATTTAAAAACACTGGCGAAATGACTACATACTTCTTTTTCAAGCACGTCATCACACAGTTTGGTGTTCCATAAGCAATAGTTACAGATCATAGAAAACATTTCCAAAACCATATGATGATCGAACTAACTACTAAGCTGAGACTTTCCCATGAATGTTCCACTCCCTACTATCCTTAGGCTAATGGACAATTTGAGGCCATCAAAAAAATTTTTAATATGATGTTTCAACACATGGTATGGATCCACAAATTGGACTAGAATTTTCTCATTTGCATTGTTTTGTGAGCATACCAGACCTCAATCAAGACGACTACCAGATTCACACCCTTTCAGTTGGTGTACGGTCTGGAAGCTATCCTCCCAATTGAATGCAAAATTACATCATTAAAAGTAGCTATCAAACTTCTTCCTACCACTTCTGTAGAGGAGGAGCATCTTTTGTATCTGACCCGTTTAGATGAAACCTGACGTGATGTTGCTATAGTTAACAAAGCTCATCAAAGATGCATCAAGGTGCAGTATGAAAAGAGTGTCAAGACTTGTATCTTCTAGGAAGGAGACCTTGTCTTGTTATATGACCAAGGGTTTGATAAGTTAAGTTCAGGGAAGTTCCAACCCATTTGGTTAGGTCCATACATTGTCAAGCAAGTCCTTGCAAAAGGGTCCTACGAGTTAGTATATTTTAACGAAGTTCCCTTACCGCAACCTAGAAATAGGTTGTATCTCAAGTGTAGTTTTCACTGTGTACATACTGTCTATAGGTGTGTTGAGTGTGTTTGCAGTGTGTCTTTTCAGAGTTTTACATGGTTTCTATTGATTCCCTTTTACATTTGGTTTGTAGATGTCGGTATCTCTTGAAACTTTCATCGGTTATGTTGATGGTGCTAGTCATAGTACTTAGAAATTATCTTCTGCGGCATGGGCTAACTTTTCTCCAAATGGCGAGTTAGTGATTCTATAAGGGATTTGTATTGGTCGCTCCACCAACAACATCATTGAGTATAGTGCAGTGGTCGAGCTATTGTTTGATGCTATTGCACATGGTATCCGTCGTTTAGTCGTCAGACTTGACTCACAACTCGTAGTACTACAACTTGTCGATATATATTCAGTTAGAAGTCCCACCATCTTACGCATGGTTTTAAGAGTTCACCTTCTAGAAAGACATTTTGATTTCATACAATATGAACAGATTTCTAGAAATATAAACACATTGACATATGCCCTAGCTAATCATGTTTTACATAGACATTTACAATGAATGTAATTAATTTCAATTCACATCACATCATATTGAAAATACAATAGAAACCAAAAAACACTGAATATATATATATATCTATATATATATATCTATATATATATATATATATATATATATATATATATATATATATATAAGTTTGGTTTTACAAAAATTTGTGCCCGAGACACATATGGCATACATCACCCATATAAAAAATTACATGCAAGATCTAAGTAGACATAATCAAAGTTGCTCATCATAGAATGACACTGCATGATCCATCTTGCGCAGTAGTTGACTGATACGACTAGGCACTCCTATGGTGTATCATTGAAGTCGCAGTGGAAGTTGGTCGATCGTGCTCTCATCAATTCCATGTGTCAACCCTTCCATGTGGCGCTCTACCTCTGATAAGAACTCTGCTACATCTAGATCTCGTAGCATATCTCATCCCACAACAACGACCCGTGATGGTTATACTGCCTCCTCCAGTTGTCATTCCTCTGCACGACGGAGGTATGAAGAACCAATAGGTCGAACTAGTCCCACATCTGCATGAAACATCAACACTTTAGTCTTGGAAACATCAAAAAATACAATTTTTTTTTGTAAAACTTTCAAAACTTAAAAGGTCGAAATTTCTTACCTACAACACCCCATTCCTAACCCTCATGAAGCACAGGCTCAGAGTCATCATGGAAATCCATGCCTGTGTGAGGATAGTCATTGATTATAATAAACTGCTTACATAATCATTCGAAGAAGGCTGGTGAGAATCTGATCGCAGACGTCCCTACATGTTGGGACATGTTATCTATCCACCTCCTCATCCGTGGCACCCTTGGATTGACATGCTCGAGTATAATATGTTGAGGCTGAAGTAATCGAACCCGTTCTAATGCAAAAGAAACTAAGATCACACTATATCTGAAGTTCTTTAGTTTTCCCTCTTTTGCTTTAGTCAGTTGTTCTTCCATATTGATCAAAACTCCCTCACTCCAGTTGAAGAGTGTTGGCTCCAGACACTCCAATCCATATTGCATATATGATCTGCTTGCCACATGCAATGTGGAGCTACCTTCCAATATTGCGATAATGAATAGGATCATTCTCAAAGGTAACCGGGTCACATATTTTATACTGATATTTCCATCCTTTGTTGGTTGAGCTCGAGGTCTACAATAGGTGGCAATATAATATTTCACTGTCTCCCCACCACTTATCCCACCTAGGAGAGATATGGGGACACCCCTCATGGACAATCCTATTAGAAAGTAGATATCCTCTACCTTTATCTCAAGTAGATGTTCCCCAAACCTGAATGCTTGTGCCTGAACATCCCATGAACGAACAAGGTATTTCAACATCTCCATATGTTGCCTCATACCAGGAAACTAGAAAATTTTTAGCAATCCACATTTTCTTAACCCCTGGATGGTAGCAGGATCATTTGTTGCATTTAAATCCCATTCCTCATGTCCTCTTTCTCTCCATACGAAAGCCATTTTGTGCTGATGAACCCCTAAAACATTAACAAGATATTCATTAGGATCCTTTTCATGCAAAAAACTTGTCAATTTTTTAGGGAAAGTTGATAAACAAGCTTTAGATTTGTGCCCAATGCACCCTAGAAGAGAAAACAAGAGCATTGCACCTCTATATTTAGTGCATGACTGCCTAGATGCAACACAATTTTCAACCCTTTTGGCCTACATTGGTCCTAGGACGAAATTTTGGAACCATAGGGCCCTCAAAAACTCAAAAATTTTGCTTGAAATCACAGAATGGAACCACTGAAAGAAACAAAGGTTTTATCTCCTACCTGGAAGCGAAGGTACTCAAAATCGTCCACTAGATTGGCCGCAATCAGCTGTAGAAGATCGAGAGAAAAATTGCTTAGAACTCTCACTGTTAGAGGTAAATGTGAAATGGTAAAAATGAACAGTCATTTTGAGTATATATGGTCATATTGTTCATTATTTTATTCATATTTAATGTTTTGACCTAGTGATGATTCATTTTTACTATGAAACATGTATGTTTAATCCTTTTTGTGTTGTTATGAGTAGGTTGACAACTGTTAACGGATTTTGTTGTGCTTTAAACATATTATTTTGACTGAAGACTATACTTTTATCTCTTTTTTCGGCTCTTTAAACCTACGAAAAAAGGAACCCCTAGGAGTCCTCTTTCAACTCTTTTTAGACTCCCAAAACATGAAAATATTGTCGAGCACTTGTCTTTTCAAACTCGTCAAAGTAAATGAAAAGACGTCTACTTAGTATAAGTTTACCCCTTTTCTGAACTAAGATAGACTAACTATGAAAAATGAATACCTTATTCGAACATGGCTAAGAGGTTCTCTTGGGTATTGTTTTCTACCTTTTCGGACCTAAGGGACTACCTACGAAAAGGGGCATTTGGAGTTTTCTTTTCACCTCTTTTTCAAACTCTCTAAACATGAAAAAGAAGTCGAGTTTTACCTTCTCTAGACTCGTTAAAACATCAAACAATGATAGACTTATCGAACACGATAAGACTAAACCACTCCTTCTCAGGGTTTGTTAAATATACTTAGAGGGATTCATCTAAAGGATGGACTTATAGATCAAGCATGTGTTATCCTCCTCAAGCTTGTTAAAAAATAAAGAGGTATTGACCAGTATGGTTGGGGAAATTGGGAAAACATGGTACTCCATTTGTTAATGGCAGCGAGTCACTCTTGAACACGACACTCTTCCACTTCATCTCCGTGGTTGTTGGGTTGGGTAATCTGCTTGTCTTTCACTTCATCATACCTTCATAGAACCTCCATTTCGGTTTTGGGTCAATGTTGCCAACTCCATTTCAGTGTCACCAGTGTGTTCAAGAGAAGTCATTCAACTTATATCCATTACAGTACTCTTAAGGATTCATTCTATGTTTTCCTCTCCTGATCCAGTTCCATATCAACATCATTATGATCATTCTATCTCAATAATCATACCCATTTAGTGTCGTTGATGGGGGATACATCAAATCCCTCCTATGACGGGTCACTTCCTGTTGACGTCAGCAAATTATCCAGGAAGTTGACTTAGGAACACCCATCGATACCTTGGTGCTTGCATACATCAAAGGCAAGTGTCCTTGCTCTCAGCAACAGGTTTACATCATTGGCCTTCGAACAAAAGATTATGTGTGGTGTTCGACAACAACTCATTTATTCACGCCATATAGATTGTACTTGTAGTACCTTGAGAGCCATTAACATCATTGGTAGTTTCTCTCGCGTCTGTTAATGACTTCCATCACTGGAAGGTAATCAGATGGTGTCTACCATGTTTGATTTCAACTCATTGATTCACATGGTTATACTCGTACATTGGTTGGTCGTGTGAACAAGATAGAAGACCCTAGATCTAGTTTCCGCCATCTGGGCTACAATTTTAGGATTATACAAAGATTGCTATGTATGATGGCTATGATCATATTGACAATCATCTAATCATGGGTCCACCATTAGTCATCAGTGGACATGTCTTTTGATCATTATACATGTAGTGTTATCTTATGCGTTGAGTATGGGTATGCCTCCCTTAGCAAAATAATGTCACAATGTAAATGTATTGTAATAGAAGACGATCTTGTGGGTTGTTCTTGATCCCGACTTGTCACAAGGTAAAGCACTTAAGTCATCAGTCATCACTTTTGACTTTTCACTTTAGGGTGCACTCTGTTATAGGATAATTTGTCTCATCTGATCAATCAGCTTCCTAATGGGATCATTCACATCATATTTCCCTTTACATCATCATTACACAAAGCCCTATGCATGACTCTCTCATTCCCCACAATTTTTTCCCTGAATTGCATCATTTGAGCCATCTTTAGGACTAATGCAGCATGGCCTCTTGCTGGATAATGGTCACTTACAAGTTTCTCCACTATGGTTTGCGTTGATCACCTAAAAGTTTCTCTCCTTACACCTACGTTGGTTCTAGAAATTCAGGAAAAATATATAATCCCAAAGTCTCCTTTTCTAGAAGCTTCCAGGATCTTTTGTAACCATTTACCTCAAATAAAACTTTTGAATCCTATCCTATCCCACCTTGGAGTTTCCATCCCTTGTCCTTAGATCTCATCCTCCCATCAAGAGTGGATCTCAATCCCAAGATTGGTAAAAGGATGAGAACTCCCAACTTACCTCACTCCTCTATATATTTACAAACTTCCATATGCAAGAGATTGGATTTTTGAGAGTGATTCTACTCGTATGTTGTTGTTGAGTTATCCTTTCATGCATTTAGGGTTATTGGAGGTACACTTTGTGACAAAGGAAGGATAAGTCAGCAACTTGGAGGAGATTTCTACAAGATCGACACCTATTTATGGTTGTAACTCACTCCATTTATATCAATACAAAGAGTTCTTTTTTTCCTATATGTGATGTGGTTATTTCATATATTTCAATACCACGTTGATATGTTGAATAAAGTAGATATACGATGCTACATAGATCTCGTAGTTTCTTGGCTTGCGTTGTTTGGTTGTGCAGGTTCTAATTTTGGCAGCTGGAGCTAGGATTGGAGCATTCAAGCCAAAGAAGGAGTGAAACATATGACATATTCCAAGTAGATTTCTTCCTCTCGTCTACTTAGATTAAGGAAAACATTGGGTCCTTTGTTACTCTGTTGTTCTAGGTTAGCCACCAAACTTAGGGGGGATATTTTTGTCTACATTCATAAATCCCGCATAACACCTTGTATGTCTTTGCATCATGAAAATACACAAAATATTTATTTCTGCTCTATAAATAATTGGGATGATCACTACAACAACTCTTTTTTATTTTATCAATTATTTCTATGAGATAATTGTCTTTATTCAATTATGTTTGTTGCATATTCTCTTAAACTTTGATAGCTTATTTTTAAAAATAGTTTTATCCTTGTCCTTTGTGGGAGAATGTATCTTGCTAGTATCTAAACAAGAGAATTCATTATTTAATGCTAGTCCAAAACTTCAAAGTTATTAAATATTACAATTAATAATCAACTTGAATTTTATAAACAATACAATCTTGAGGAATTTATTGATTCAAGTGTAATATTATGTTGTTGCAAAAATCCAGCTATAATTCAATAATTTTAGAAAATTTATATTGCAAATATCAAAGATATAAATGGATTGAGGTGTCAAATTAATGGAATGGAAAGAGACTATCCCATTGTGATTGTAGGAGTCACTACTTATGCATATATGTATAGATTCTATTCTAGTTTCAATATACACTTAGGAAAAGATTTACTAGGAAGCCATATGCATGTCACATGTTTTATGATTTGCTCAAATGTTCAATATCCTTAAATCATATTTTTTTGAAGGAATGACCCTAAGTAGTTTCCAATTGGGATTTGGTTCAAATTCTTAAACTATCAAATTTTAATCATAAATATTATTTTGATATTTCTTACTTTTCTTGCTAGTGATTGACTTAGCTTTGATACCACTCCTACTTGCCATGTTGGAAATATCATGACTCTACTTATCCATTATGATTAAATTCTATTGCAATACAATTATGTCTACTTCACAATAAGGTAAGCTATGACACTCAAAGTAATGTAGTATATGTGTAGTTGGAATTTCTAATGACTATGAACATTCACATGGCTCTCTTTTCCTTCACAACATCCTTGAGTGTGGGATCCCCATTGAACACCTCTGCAACTGTTTTGGCGCTTTGTTTTTATAACATATTCCTATTTCTTTGGTCACACTTATATTGGCTCAAAGATAAATAGAATAACTTACAAGAATCATGAAATAACTCTATGAAAAAGGTAATGAAAAATATATATATTTATTGACATTTCTCACAATATATTATAGAATATAGTCCCAAATTCCCATTGGCTCTATTGATGCCAAAATATGTGATAAGAATGCTTGCTCCTAGTAATATTTTATTTTTAAGATAATCCAAAAACCAAGCAAGAGGGAAAGTTAGCTACACAAACTTGATCAATAGATGATCAATCTGATTTGGATAGAAAGATTAAAATATTCAAACAAGAGTGGAGATTGGAAGAAAAGTGACTCAAATCTTGATGATTATTTTGCAAGCTTTATTAACACCAAAGGCATGACACTAGAGGTGTGATGAAACATACTTGACTTTAAGATCTATCTATAGACCCAAACTCTCAAGAACCTCTTTCAAATGAATAAAATAGGGAAACTTAAGTTTTATTTGTATCTTTTACATTTAGTATATAGTTATGATGGACCAAAAAATATCCATCTAGGGATATAAACACTAAATATGGTAATCAAACAAAAAGATAAGTGACAAGCATGAAGGCCCCAATAATTTAGAGTCGTCAAGTGTAAAAAACCACTTTTTATCTCATCCCATGAGGCATATAGATATTCTTGATAGATATTCCATAGGGGGGGACTTTTCATGAATCATTATAAAAATAAAATAGTTAGAGACAACATAAATATTTATAGGCCTAATACATGTCCTTTTCAATTTCATATAAAAAAATTGAGATTAAGAATCTCTTCATTAGTCAATTCATTAATGAAATCATTATCTCTAGTTGGCAAGTTTAAATCACAATCAACATAGGAATTTGGGATGTCATCTACTTCACTCATGTCTCCATCCTTTATAAGTATTGGTGCATTGTTTGGATTTTCGAGTGTGAGTCCACAGTTTGAAATATGATCCTTTAAGTTCTAGCAATCCAATTGACTCTAGAGAATGGGTCAAGAAATGTATCTAGAGGACATACCTAGCAACATATTCATTATCTTTGGTCTCTGACAGGAATTCAACCATTATTGTTGCATAATTAAAGTGGAAGTTGAACCATAGATTTTGTTGTGAAGTTGTATTAGCAACCATCCTAAGATGTAAAAAGAATGTATACTGACTCAAAGTATCCAGTCCAACTCCTAGAAAATATAAATTCTAGAAAAATAATAAACCATAGGAATGAGGAATATAGTTTGCAAATACATGGGTATCAAACACTATCCATACAATTTTCCTATATTTTAGGTCACAAATTGCTATAAATTCTCTAAAGGTCATCATAGGCATATAAAATTCTAGGATTGTTTGTCCTATATAAGGTTCAAATTCTATAGCCTAAGTATTCATATAAGGCCACCTATCAAAATACTAATATTGTTTTTCAAAGAAAATGGTCTTATATACATAAAAGGAATATATATGTTGTTGTTAGTAATTAGAATACTAACTATTATTTACTAGATTATATGACTTTTCCCATTTTGAAAGGATATAAGTAACTACAAGAATTTCTTCCAAGGTCTGAATGAAGAAATTGTAACACAAGTTTCTTAGTTCTTTTATTGAAGAATCTACCATAGGTTTATTTCCTTTACCTTCTCAAGTTAAAGCTCTAATGTACTTGAGTTTTGATGTTAGGTTTCCTTCACAAATCAATAGATCTACCAAACAATTTTATTTCCTTGGTTTATACTAGAATTCAACTTAAAAACTATCTAACCATAGTTTCCACCTAAGAATTCTATTATTTCCATTTTCTAAATATTGTGATAAATTTAGCATAAGTGCCTTTAGACAGATAATTTTATTAATTAGAGAAAAAAATTACATAAGGGGTGAGAAACATATCACAAATATATATAATCTATTTGGCCTCATCTCAACATGTCATGTGTCCTTGATCAACAACTCAAGGATAATCACTATGACAAGGCTATGAAAAGGCCTATCTATCTTCTAGGGAACACAATACTTCTAGAATTAACTTTATTATTACAGAAATAATATATTCTAGAATAAATTTATTAATCTAGGAAAAAATACCTAACTAAATAACTAAATAAACTTTAGGATTATGAGGTTAACAATCCCCCCTTTAATTCTGAAATATATTTTTATAAATGCCAAGTTCTTCTCTAAACTTGGTGAATTTTATTTTTCCTAATGGCTTAGTGAAAACATCTAAAGTTTGATCTTCAGATGGAAAATATTATAGCTTGATGATGCTATTGTTGATGAGAATTCTGATGAAGTGATGCTTGGTGTTGACATGCTTGGTTTTATTATGGTAAATTGGATTCTTGGTCATTTTTATCATTGAATCATTGATTATCGATGAAAAATGTAGTTAGTGTTTCATAAATAGTACCAAGGTCCTACAATATTCTATGTAGCAAATCAATTTCACATATTGCTTTCCAAGCTGAAATGTATATTTCCTCCACCTAAGAATTTACCAATATTTCCTTCTTTTTACAACTCCAAGAAACTAATTTTGAACCCCGATTCATTTAATAACCTAACGTTGTTGTTATATCATTTTTATCTCCTACAAAGTCCGCATTTGAATATGTAACGAGTGTAATGTTGTTGTTATTCGTATAGAGAAGTCTAAAATCTTTGGTTCCCTATATATACATGAGGGCCCTTCTTGTTACATTCCAATGACTTTTTCTAGGTTCCTACATGAATCTGGAAAGAATGTTGATTCATATGAAAAATATAGGCAATTAGTTGTCAAATTAATGAGGCTGCCAATATAAAGTTTTAAGCCATATAAAGCTTTGATGAGTTTACAAAATTTAAGCTCTTGCCCCGCAACTTCAAATATTGGGGGTTGAGTCATATAAACTTATTCTTTTAAATCACCATTAAGAAAGGAACTTTTCACCTCATTTTGATGAAGCATCCAATTATACTGTGCAACTAAATTTATCACCATTGTTATGGTGTTCCACTTCATTATTGGGGTAAATGTTTCTTCATAGCCAATCCCTTCTTTTTGAGAAAATACTTTAGCCACAAGTATTTCTTTATACTTATCTACTTCACCATTTGATTTATACTTAATTTGGTAAGCACATTTGTAGCCGATGGGTTTAACATTTGTTGGACAATCAACAAGTTTCCATGTTCCATTTGATATTATTGAGTCAAATTAATCCACCATGGATTTTTGTCATTCCTTATGCTTCATCACTTCTACAAAAGTTGTTGGTTTAATGGAATCATGAGTGAATATGAAAAATTTTGATTGAGTTGAACTTCTAGTCCTTGGTTTGCTCATTTCATGAACATCTTTTAGTAATTGTGTGAACTATTTTGGTCTGTTATGTTGTCCCTATGGTGAATTTATTGTAGTATATCTATTCTATGTTGAAGAGTCATCATCTGAAGAAGAGTTATCTAATTCACAAATATTTATACCCAGGGCTAAGTATTTTTCAATCTAGTTTGATTTTATTTGAGAAATTGTTTTTTCTTCCTTCTTCTCTAAGTGATTAAGAATATTACCAATCTATTGCATTGTTTGAATATCTTTCTCATCAAAGACAACATCCCAACTAATAATAAAATTCCCATTAAATAACAACTTGTATCATTTCTTTTCATTAGAATAGTCAAGAATAATGCATTTCATAGTTTGGTTTTAGTCCTTTTTCTTTTAGTAACTAAGGCATAACAAGTGGAGCCAAAAAATCAAAGATGATTTATTGAAGGCTTAGTACCATAAAAATATTCGAATGTATTAATTCCATTTAAGGGTGACGTGGGAGATCAATTCCTAATATAAATTGTTGTATGAACTACCTCTACCTAATACCTTGCGCTTAACCCCTTTAAGTGCAACATAGATCTAGACATTCCCATTAGTGTGTGATTTGTTCTTTCTGTGACTCCATTTTGTTATGGAGTATAAGAGTTGGTAAACTCTATTTTTATTCCATTTCTCCTGCAATGATCATTAAATTCATTGAAGTGAATTCACCCCCATTATTTGTTCTCAATGTGGAAATCTTTTCCCTGGTGACATTTTCAACTAATCATTGAAATTGTATGAATTTGTCAAAGGATTTTGATTTCTCCTTTAGAAAATATATGCAAGTCATCCTTGTAAAATCATCAATGAAAAGAATAAAGTATTTACATTAACCAAGATAGAGGATTCCATAGGACCACAAATGTCACTATGGATTAGTTACAAACATCAATTCGCTCACCATGTACTTGTGGGGAAAGGATCCCTCTTTTTTTTTCCAATAATACAACCTTCACACTTAGAAATCCCCTTTTTGAAATGGGGCAATCTTTTAACTAGCTCATCTAATTTAAGTTTACTGAGGCTATTAAAATTCAAGTGGTGAAATATGTAATGCCATAATATTAGAGAGCTAGGAGATAAATCCATTGATTTTACCAAATGTTGTTTGTGAGGAATGATTATTCCTTGTTATCCTAGAAGCTTTTCATATTCATATACCTTCATTGTTGTTTTGAAATTTTATTTGATTAAATTAATTTTGATCCATCCATCTTCCATGATGATCTGATGACCTTCTTTTCTAATGAGCACCAAGGACAACAATTTTTTCTTGAATGTTGGAACATACCATACATTTGAAAGCAATACTTTTCCAATTCCTATAAGAGAAAAGTGGATTGTCCCTTTTCCTTGAGGTGTATGATTTGTGTCATCTTCCAAATATATTGCATTGAGATCCACTTGATATTCCCAAAAATAATAGTTTTAGTAGCACATATGTTGAATAGCTCTTGTATGAAGTATCCAAACATATTTAAATTCATTACTTGGAAATTTTTTGGTGGCCGCCAACTCTACAAATTCATTTTCTTGAGTTGTTGTGAACACATAATCATCTTCTTCATTTTCTGCATATTGAGATGATGTTGAAGCATTAGACTACAAATGTTGTTCGAAATTTTGTTATTCTTTGGAAAATTCTCGTTTCTTATCCTACATTCTCATGCAACATGTCCAATGCGTTGAGGAATCAATAGGCTTATAGAATAGGGTTTGATTTCTCTTACTTTATAATTACTTAGGAATTTGTCGGCTTCTTTGTTAAATTTATGTTTACTTCTTTCATCAATAAATTACCAAAAAGTACAAAACATGAAGATCACAAGAGACAAGAACACAAAGATATAGGCTCCAAGTTAGGGAAAAAACCCCACAAGGGGTAAAACCCAAGAAAAATCCTTTTCTTATAGAATTAGATCAAAGTGAGATATCCAAGACCCAAGACCAAGACCTCGACTAGAAAAGACCCAATTCATCCCTCGTTCAATCCATCTCCAACAAATCCTGGTCAACAGAAGTCAACTCTAATCAAATATTAGAAATTTGGTCATCTCTTGAATTTTCGGCCCCTGAAATTTCAAGACTACAATTCCACAAACACTACCTCAGAAAACTCGCATGTTTGAGCAAAAACTAGGCGAGAAATAATAAATTTCACTCTTTTTTGACTCTTCTCTCTCTCTCTCTCCTTTTACTTTGTTGGTTATCTTCTTCTTCTTGGCACAAAAATCAAGTGAGTGATTGATTGCTCCAATGAGGTCGAACTTCCCTCTATAGATACACATCTAGGAGGTTGAATATGTTCCTTTCTAGGTTGACTTGTGTAGGAGGGCCGACTTGGTATTGTGGTGAGAAAACTTGACTTTTTGACTCAAATATGATATTTTTATTTTCTTACAAATAGTATAAATGGGACTTTGACTCATGATTTTTTTTTTTCTTTTGACTTAATAAACCCTAGAATCATGAATAACATGCTTTAACTAGAAAATAATAATAATAATTTCTTTTTTCTTCTTTTTGTTTTTGCATGAAATACATTTTGATACAAGTACAATGATAATTATGAAGACCGAACCTAGTTACAATTTTCAATTCTCCCTCTTAACTAGTGAAGTATTCATGATGACTCAACAGGATACTAGGATACTCTCAAATTGAAATATTCTCATAAGAAGAGTTCAGATTGACAAGCATCATCATAACCAACATTGTCAATTACAAAATAGTAAGGAATTGAATGACAAGCTCTATCTCTCCACTAGATCAAAGCACAATGTTGGGAGCCATATATTTGGACACCACCACCACCTCTCAAGGCACATACCCCATCCAGATTTTCACTAGGTATGTCCTTACAAGACTATTCTTATTTTTGATATCACCCCATCCTCAAATAATATTGATCCTCAAGACTAATCTTATCTTGGATTCCCAATCCTAAAAGAGTATCGGTCCTCGGGACTACTCTTATCTTGGATACCATTCCTCAAGGAGTATAGGTCCTAGATGCTTATCCAATCCACCATTCTCCCTACCAGTGCCTTCACTAGGCTTACGACTATTAGTCCTGGCCATAGTACATGATACATGGAGAATACGATGTCCATCCTCAGTCCCTCTCAACCATGGAGGAAATCCTCACTCCCTCTTAAATAGGGAGGAACAACCACAAGCCTAAGCTTGTCTCATAAAATACTCATCAAAGCATCGACTACATGTTCTTCCATCGAGATTTGTTGTAGCTTCTTGGCTCCTATTTGCATCACATGATAACCAACTTTGACCTTCCTGGTTCTTTGTTAATGTAATAGTTATGACCTACAAACATATTAAAATTGCAAATATACCCAACAACTACAAATAATCCCAAGATATATAAGCTTCAAATCTTTATCAAACCCTTGAGGTAGGGTAACACCATACAACTACTCCTTAAGGAAGGAGATCACTCCACAAGCTAATGCCTATTACTAAAAACAATACTCAACATGTCTCAATGGAGAGTCTCTAGCCTCTATATAGGTTGCATACATATAATACCATGGGTTTCTCAATACCATACATCCATTGCAATGGGGTTATCACATTATTCCCTAACTACTTGTGGTCCCTTGCATAATGTGGGTTAGCCACTTTATTTATTAACTATGGCTCATTTATTTATCATCCTTACATTATTATATCATATTATTCCCTTGGGTACCTCCCTTTGTACCCCATATTATCCTCCCTAGGTATACCACATTCCACCCCCCTTAAGCATGTTTCATCCCCGAAACATGAGAAGAACACAAATAATAAGATCTACCCAAAAGAGTAGTCCACTGGTGCCATGCACATGCATCTAACCATCCAAGAGAAAGGTGAACACTCGATCTAGCCAGTGCCTCACTCGCTTGAGATGGAAGTTGGTTCTTGTAGTTCCTCTCTGTTGTGGGTGGATCATCGTACCTCTTTGTGTGTCTTCTAGGGGTTGTCGTCCTTGTTGCTAATTCTTTTCCACCTTCATGGTTGTTGTCTTTTTGGGTGGTGATATGTTGAAGTTTTAACTGATGGTGTATCTTTCTGCCATTCCCCGCCTTATGGAGCCTGAGCAGTATCAGGTTCCTTTTGTAGTACCTTCTTTTGTTTCTTGACTTCCATTATCACTTCTACCACAGTCTCCTCATCTGATGTGTTCGTAATTTTCTGTATATTTTTATTAATATCTTCATAAAACCCTTGAGGTAGGGTAACACCATACAACTACTCTTTAAGGAAGGATATCACTCCATAGGTTAATGCCTGTCAATACAAATAATATTCTACATGTCTCAATGGAGAGTCTCTAGCCTCTATATAGACTTCATACATAGAATACCATGGGTCTCTCAATACCATACATCAATTACAATAGACTTACCACACTATTCCCTAACTATTTGTGGTCCCTTGCATAATGTGGGTTAACCACTTTATTTATTAACTATGGCCCATTTATTTATCATCCTTACAATATTACATCATATTATTCCCTTGGGTACCTCCCTCTGTACCCCATATTATCCCCCCAGGTATACTACAGTTAATCCTTTTGTAGCTTCAATGTGTCATCAAGTAATTCATCAAACATCTTATGAAACCAAATTTCTTCATAGTTGATTACACAAGTACTCACATCTTCTTCCTTCATAATAGAATTCTCATCACACGCTTTTTCGAGATATTATATCAGCTTCCATTCAACATTAGCAGCTCTATTAGCATCAGTACTGTCAATCCAGCCAATCAGTTGTTGGTAATGATATCAAAACTCTTCTACTTTTTTCCAGAGGGTCTTGTCATTGATTTTTCATATTTTCCTTTTGATCATAAGCTTCACTAGATTTTCTGCCAAACTTCAGGTAGTATTGTATCTATCCATGATCTTAACATCTGATTCTTTCTAGCTGAGGTAGGTATACTTCTTCCCTTTTTCTTTCATGTTTCCATTCAATTGACTTCTTTTGGAGCATACTTCAAACTTCTTTCTTTCTTGTCTTCGTGCTTTTCTATGTTCTTCCAAATATTCCATATGTCAGTCAAGCTTAGATAGATCTTGTATTGACCTGGAATCTTTGTTAGAATACTATGAAAGAACAAAAGAGAAAAGTGCATAGACAAAATAGCAACAATGATAATTAAAGAAAGTAGATATCAAATACTTATCCTTTGGGAAGAGTTGGCTCCCTCTTAATCTTGTACCTTTTTCATCAATGATGTCGTTTGTATAATTCTCCAGATTTAGGTTTCCTTCTTACAATGGAAACCCTAGATTCTCCATAGTCACCAAAACCTATTATTCAAGAATTGCAAGACTTCTACAAGTACGCTGCAAAACCCTAACGATACTATTGACATGCCTTTCATTTCTTGCTCACAAGAACTAGTCTTCATATGTAATGAACTACTATCAACAATCTCTTATATGTCATGGTCTCTAATATATATTTATGCAAACCCTTTTTCTATATTTCAAGTGATCATCACCATGACCTAGTGAAAAACATAGATCATAAATGCACACAAAAATTATACATACCTCTACAACCTTACCTTTTTCTTTGCAAGAATCCAGTCCTTTGACCTGTTTTCAATTGTCAAGAGTCAACTTTCTTCAACAGAGGTGCCTCAACTTTTTCAACCACATAAATTTCATCGAGCTACTTGCTTTGTCTTGGTTCCTTTCAAACAAGTTTGCTTCATTGGTGTCATTCATTCTTCTATTATGTATAGGAAGGAGATCTCCGTAACATGACTGTTTCAAGTACTGGTGTCACAGAGATAAGCTTCAACTCATAGTTCATCCATAGAACTCCAATGTCCCAGTCTTCAAACTAGGATACAAACCAAGGAAACGAATTCAAAAAGGTTTTGATCTTCAAGAGAGTTTTCTTATGTATTTTTCTAGACACAAGTTGTCATACTTATATTCTCTAGATACCTTGTCCATTGTGGTAGTAATGGTCTTATAATAAACACAGGTATGTTGCCATGAATGCCATAGGAAGGTATTTCTTTGTATATCTTCATGCCTTAGATATGATCCATATGGTTTATGTTCCTTCCACTATGTACTTCAATGAATTAATGAGGATGTAATCTATATGCACAAAATTTCAGTTTTTTTAGCACATTTATACATTAATTCATATCTCAATTACACAAGTAACATGTCATAGGATTCAAACCTTTCTCCACAAAATACTTATTTATTCTTATACCCATAATTCATCATTAGTAATACTTGACACATAAATAATTTAGATGATTTGGACTTCTTGTTAGAGGAGTATATCTAGATATCTTTGAGTCACAAAAATAATTTTTTCACCAAACAAGGTATCAACCTTTTATTATGTAGTATCGGTCTCTTCTATAGATTGTATACCATAGTAAGGTGACCTTTGTGTACGTCACCAAAAATAACCGCAAAATTATATTCCACAAAACCTTACCTCTATGTATGGTAAATCCCAATTGTAGTGGATTGTCAAAGAACTTGCCTTTGATTTTTAGTGCAAGGTGATACCTTATTTTAACCTTCTCATGTTGCTAAAGCTTTGAATGCTTCATAAGGATACTCAGTTTGGTCACAAATTGAATGTCAACATGATATAGTGCAAACTTCATATTTCTAATGAGACGAATAATGTCATAGTTATGTCTTTCCACAAAAGAGTATTCTTCCTGCAGCTAATACTAGTCTTTTTGTGTCTTATACCATTTTATAATCTTCATTGCTTCTATACTTTTGAAAACTTTTACATTATCTCGTCAAGATTTATTTATATGAGAATATTTCATAGATAATACTTCTCCTTTTGTTTTGAGAAAGAGTACTTTGTCCATATTATACTTTAGTGATGGATGATTCAAATAATACTTCCTCGTGTAGTAGCCTTTTATTTTCAAACTTTCTTGGAGAAATTGGATATGTCACTGATCTTTGCATGTATTATAGGTATTTTTCTATCCCTTCGCATCACAGAGGTATTGTGCCTCTTTCAATCTGTATTCCACCGAATTTACACCATACTTTGCTTAGGATACCATAATAAACTTTGGTCTACTATGGATGTCATCTTGTTAGAGAGGAGAAGTTGTTGTAAGAGTGTTGATAAGAGATAACCCAAAATATTTAATAAAGTCAAAGGAGAGAGATAGTTGCTTCAATGATCTCCATTAATAGTATTTGCAAAGATGATGATCTTTAGGTTTTCTTCTTTTCCTTTTGCCAACAAAGTGTGATCTTCAATCTGTCTTCCTTCAACCTTAGCTTTGATACCATGTTGAGAAATCAATAGGCTTGTAGAATAGGGTTTGATTTCTCTTACTTGATAATTACTTGTGAATTTGTTGGCTTCTTTATTAAATTTTATGTTTTCTTATTTCATCAAACAATTACAAAAAAGTACAAAACATGAAGATCACAAGAGGTAAGAACACAAAGATAGAGGCTCCAAACCAAGACAAAAACCCGTAAGGGAGAAAACCCAAGAACAATCCTCTTCTTATAGAATCAGATCAAAGTGAGATGTCAAATACCCAAGACCAAGACCAAGACTACCACAAAGACCCAATTCAACCCTCCTTCAATCCATCTCAAACAAATCCTAGTCAATAGAAGTCAACTCTAAACATAGTTACCGATCAAACGAGAAAATTACCGATAACCAGTTTTTTTGGAATAACAAAAAAACACTTTATTTTCTTATGTACATTTTTTTTTAAATGTTATTGATTTTCATGCTAATTTTGAAAAGTGTTGATGCAGCATCAACCCATTTTTTTAGAGGGCTTATTTTTTACACTTCAAATTTTTTTATGTATCAAGTATGAACATTTGTTTTAAAATGTTAGTGTTTTTCATGTTAATTTTGAAAAGTGTTGATGCAACATCAACCCTTTTTGTTTAGAGGGCTTATTTTTTACACTTTAAATTTTCTAATGTATTAAGTGTGGATAATTTTTCTTAAATGTTGGTGATTTTCATATTGGTAAAAAAAAAAAAACCATAAAAAGGTTAAAAAAAAAAAAAAACTTAACTTGAAAACATAAAATCAAAAATCAAAAATCAAAAGGGGAATTATTTAAAAAAAAACTCATAATTTAAAGAAAAAAAAAAAAACATCTAAAACAATTTTTTTAAGTTAATATATATATATATATATATATATATATATATATATAATAATAATAATAATAATAATAATAATTAAATTAATTAATTAATTAAAATAATCATAATAATAATAATAATAATAATTATTATTATTATTATTATTATTATTGAATAAAAAACATTTAAAATAAAATAAAATATTAAAATATTAAAAATATGAAAAAAATTAAAAATTAAAATTAAAATGGACCTCCCGCGGATGTGGCCGAGGGGCTTAGCCCTAGAAGGGCGGGGAGCTGCAGGCAGAAACGAGCCCCCGTAACCACTTGGGGGGTCAATTTCGGGGAATCGACCTCCCCCATGCCTAGGTGACTGCGAGGGCTTGGCCTTGGGCGAGCGGGGGTAGGGCCGAGCACCCATGGCCACTTGGGCAGGAGGAGGTCGATTTTAGGAATCGACCTCCCCTTGTCGAGGGGCCGCAGGGGCTGGGCCATGGGCGGCCTGGGAGCTACCCACAGGGAGTTGCAAATAACTCCCCGCCCACCCACAACCCAACTCCCATGACCACTTGGGCGAGAGCTCTATTTTTAATTTTAATTTTAATTTTTAAATCTATTTAAAAAAAATTATTGTTTTTTTTTTTTTTTAATGTTTGTATTTTTTCAATTTTCTTTTAAATATTTTTATTTCTTTTATTTTTTTGAAAATGTTATTTATTTAATTATTAATTTTTATTTTTTTTCATAATTGTTTTAAATTGGTTTTTTTACTTTTTATTTTTATTTTTTTACTTTTTCAAAAAAAAATTATTTTAATGTTTTTTTTTTTTTTCAATTATTTTATTTTACTATGTGGTTTTTTTAATTTTTTTTTTTAACTTAAAAAAAAATGTTTGAGGTTTTTTGTTTTATGATTATTTTATTTTTTATTTTTTGAATTCAGGCTTTTGTTATCCATATTGAATTAAGACAATTCTTTTGGTAGAAATCACATAGAAAATTTTTGTCAACGAGTTTCAAACCATCCAGTGTGGACGAGTTTCAAACTATCCAATGTGGTTCATCACCAAGACAAGATGTCTTTTTTTCGTTATTTTTTCTTTCTTTAAATTATTTTTTTTTTTTTTTTTTTAATTTGTCTCTTATTTATTTATATATTTATTTTTACAAGTTAATTGTTTTTTTTTTTTTTAACATGTTTATTGGTTTTTTTCTTTGTTTAAATTGTTTAAATGATTTTTTTTCTTATTTGATTTTTTAAAGTTTTTTATTTTAATGGTTTTTATTGTGTTTTTTTAATTTTATTTTAATGTTTTTTTAATTGATCTCATAAATATTGTTCTTTTATTTTTTATGTTTGTTTTTTTTTTGTGAAATTTTTAAATTCTTTTCGTAAATTATGTTTTTTTTTAATATTTTCCTTTATTTATTTATTTATTGTTTGTTTTTATTTTTTTTTTTTTTTTTTAATTTTAATCTTAATTTTGCTTTTCTTTTTAACATTTTTTTTAGGTTTGATTCTTTATATATATATATATATATATATATATATATATATATATATATATATAGATATATTTTTTCAATTTTTTTTTTAATCTATATTTTTATTTAATTGTTAGTTTTTTAAAAAAAATTGTTTTTTGTTTTGTTGTAGTTTTTATTTTTTCAACGTTTTCATATTCTCAATATATTTGAATGGATATATATGTCAAAAATAATGATAATAATGATAATAATAATAATAATAATAATAATAAAATAAAATAAATGTAAAAGTAATAAGTCTAGGAGAACATTTTTTTGTTGATGGTGTACTTCGTTAGCATTCGATAGGATTCTGGAAACGACATTTTTTTTGCATAATCTTTAATATGTTTATTAGTTTCGATTTATTAAATTCAAAACAAATATAATTTTAATATTAAATTATTATTATTATTATAATAAAATTAAAATATATATATCTCTAAATAATGAAATATAGTTTTTAAAAAACATTTGCAAATTTCAAAATCTTAAAATTATTTAAAAATAAAATATTTACACAAATTTCCAAAGAAACAAATTTTTTAATGCAAAAAGTATCAAAAACTCCAAAATCACATATAAATTCATTTGTTTTGTAAAGTTGTTCATTCATCATAACGGAAGTGTTTCCTATTCACTAACTTCGATACATTATATAAAAAAACATTATATTTAATAAATTGTTATTAATATGATAAACTTAAAACAAAACAAAAATTAATATAAATTAAATGGTAATAATTTTTTAAAATAATATTAACACCATGGCTGAAAATTGTTGGAATTTTAAGGCTTTTCATAGAGGTGATATTTTATATTTAATGTCATCCTTGGAATTTTAAGGCTTTTCAGAGACATGATATTTTATCCTTAATACCATACCTAAAAGTCGTTGGAATTTTAAGGAGATGTGATATTTTATCTTTAATGTCATGCCTATAGTAGGTATTTTAAGGTTTTTCAGAGTCATAATATTTTATCTTTAACGTCATTATTAATTAATGTTGACAATTTACCGAAAAAAAAGATATTATTCCAACATCAACACTTCTCATTTTCAAGGTGTTTTTTGCACAAAAAAAATGGCTTTTACTTCCATTTTTAAAAAATGTTGAAAATTTACCCCGAAAAAAGAAAAGGTTATTCCATCATCAACACTTTACATTTTTAGGTTTTTTTTTCATGTTTTTTGGGGTTTTTTTTGTTAGAGTTCTCGTTTGATCAGTAACTTTGTTTCTAGTCAAATATCAGAAATCTAGTCATCTCCTGAAATTTTAGCCCCTGTAATTTTAGGCCTACAATTCCATAGAAATTGCCTCATAAAAATGACATGTGTGAACAAAAACTAGGGCATAAATAATAACTTTATCTCTCCTTTGACTTCACTCTCTCTCTCCTTTTACTTCACTGGTTATCATCTTCTTCTTGGCACAAAAATCAAGTGACTGATTGATTGCCCCAATGAGGTCAAACTGCCCTCTTGTTGACGATGCTGGAAATCTATCAACCAAGGGGGTCTCCCCAATGTGAAGTCCCATTTATACCTCACACCGTTTGGAATAGGAGCCCCATCTGGAGTATCGACCCGATTGCCATATATTCTTATAGATTTTCCTTGGCTTTAACTGTTAGCAAGAGAGGGGGATGCACATGTACTTTCAAAAAGAAGGTGAGTGTGTCTGGTAATTGTTTGATTGTAGGTGTGCCAAGTTTCTTCTATTGTAGAGGGGGAGAAAGGTGAGCCTCTACGAGAGAGGTAATAGTACCACTCTAGTAGAAACACACACGGACGTAAATAATCTGTCTTACATCCAGCAAAATAGTACACAAAGATGCGACGATCATGCAACCAACTTAATCAAGAGAGATTTGTCTAACATCCAGCGGAATTGTCCATAGAGATGCGACAGTCATAGAAACCATTACAACACATTCTCAACGTGATAATAACTAAAGTAACCGAAATAATTCAACTACCTTGGTATAGGTGAAAGAAAACATGAATTACAACATTTACATAACACAAATATTCATAATCCATGCATGAAGAACGTGTTAGCCATTAGGGTTAATATATTAAGTAAAAGTTCTTGGGCACATGTATACAATGAACACCACTAGCTCCAATAGTGGCGTATTGGATCCACTCCTCGGTCCCCAAAATAACTAGTCTATCTCTCTAATTCCTTGCGGGAGGGGCCAAGGTGAAAAGTCTTTTTCTCATACAATGAGGGTGTATATATAACCAAGAGGTGATGATTCACCTTCCATTTGACTCTTTGACTACCCTCATGATTGTTTGACTTCCCATGAATTTTTTACTTTATATGACTCTTAATATTCTAAATGTGTCCTTTGTACTTCCACTTTACAATGCATTTTGAGTAAGAATTTACATGGTCCACAATAATGATGTGGCATATGACAACTCATGACATGACATGACATGACACTGGTGACATAGACTTCTTGATGACATGGCAATGTCAAGCCATTGTTGCTCCTCCTTGGTATATGTCTTCAATATGGGATGTGTTTAATGCTTCATCTTCATGAGATATATGCTTTTTTCTTTATATCTGCCCTCCATAGGGTTGTGAATCATATGGAGTCTTCATACAATCCTGATCTTTTGTCTTCCATTGTAATCCAATGTTCCTTCATATTTTTGTCTGATGATCATATTATCTCCTCATCTCCTTAGGTTTCTTCTAGCATGTCCTCCTTCTCCATTTCCTTCTTCATCATCTTTCCATATCATGATAGAGTTCTTGCATATGCAATCCAATCATGACAAGACGACATTAGTCTGATAAACCCCTAATCTAAGATGCTACATGATGATCCACTGACTAACCCAGAACTGGGTGGTAAGCCAACGGAGAGGCTCAGTGACAGCACAATTGTGTAACTTAGGCATTCAAGGGTCAGGATTGAGCGTCAACAATGTGCAATGCATAGTTCAGGCTGGACTGAGAAAGAAGATAACACAGTTTGGGAACTCAGTGAGGCGGGATGAGGGGTTGGGCACTTATTAAGCCAATTGAATAGTTCTGGAAGACAGAGGAGACTGGGTGTTTGCAGAATTCAGGAACTCAAGGCTAAGGCCTAAGCCTTGAGACTGTGTAATGCACAATTTTGGCTAGGCAGGAGAGAGAAATTGTGCAGTTTTGGGAGTCAATGAGCCATGCTGAAGGGTTTTGCACTGTTTCAACCAACTGTGTAGTTCTAGGAAGAAAAACAGGCCTAGTAATTATGCAGTTGCACAGTTCAAGAGTTCAGGGTTTGATCTTGAGTTCAGATATTGCGTAGTGCATAGTTAGGGCCATGCTAGAGAGCAATTACACAATTTTGGAGGCCAAGGCTCAGGATTGAGCACTGAAACTACAAATGCACAGTCCTGGGAGGCAGAAATTGTGCATTGTGTAGTGTCAATAGGAAATGTAGTTTGAGAGTTGGGACTACGCAATGCGCAGTTCAGGAAGGCCAGGTGAGGCTAAGTCGTTGGGAATTTTTTGAAATTCGGCTAAGTGTGGGATCAATGAAACCGATGTGAACAGTAACAGGAATTGACTGTGATCACACAGTTAGACACTAGAAGACACAACATATATCTTCTGGAACACATGAACACATACTTCCCTTAGTGTGAAAACCTTTGTGAAAACTTACAACAAGTGTGACACTAAAGATACACTTTACGACGATAATGACGAAACTTGTGTGGCAGTACGTGAAACTTTGCGAATGAGTGTAAAACATGCCTACATGATAATAAAAACTCATTATCACAAATATTTCCCCTTGAAACAAACCAAAACTCCACTTCATATGATGAGCGGCAATTCCCACCCCAAAAGACAACACTTGCTATATGAAAACAAAAGTACGGACAACACTTGCGATATGTGAATGAGAGTGAAAACCACATATTCCAGGGTAAAGATAACATGAAAAAAACACTAATTAAAGGGAAATCAAGTGAAAGTGAGAGTCATAAACATAATGAAAACACTTGCTACAGTAAAAATGTACAAAAGGGACAGTTGGAGAAAATCAACAAAATAGAGATGTGATCACAAACAAAGTGAAGGACTGTCGATGTGAGTACGCCTTGACTACGAAATGGGTTGAAAATTACATGAACACAGTCTTGATGGAATGTTCTATTCTTATTCAAGCTTGCGTAAAAGAATGTTTTCATGAACTTGTTGCAAACTGAGCATGTGTGACCAAGTGACTTCGACACTTCTGATCCAAGAAGGGAGCTCAAAAAGCATCGCTTGACCAAGAAGTGACTACGGAACGACCAATCACAAGATCCCCAGTAGGCTCTAAAATTTGAATGTATGCAAAATTTTGGAGGGTGTTTGTCGCAGCGACAACACTTGGTGACACACTAGTAGAACTCCTGCTTCTCTACCTTGGTAAATTCTTTTGTGCAGGGTCTACTTCTTCAGGAAGTATTGATTCATTGTTGGGATTACTATGGCTTCCCCACTTACCCCATGCATAAACACAACCCCCTTCATTCCTTTACTTAGTTAAACATAACCATAAGATCAGTGACCAAATAAAGTTTTGAATCAGGATAGGGTAGTGAAGTTCATGAGCTTTAGATTTTCAGAGTATAGTTTTTCATCTCTGGTGTTTCTCCACTGCCAGCAGGCTTGGACAGTACCCTAGCGGAGTCACTTCAAGGACACAAACATTGATCCGCTTCCAGCAAGCATGGACAATACCCCAACGGATTTTCTTGCTTCACCTCTCCGCGCATTAAGTCTTTATCTTATTTCGCCTTTATTTATTATTTTATATAGGACTGTGCATTGACACTTATTTATTTCATGGGAGAAAGAGGGATCTTGACTTATTGAGAGTAGGAGAGGTTGTCCCTTCAGAGAAGTATATATAAGACCTCTGATATTAGTTTTCTCATTTATATTTTCCCCTTGTCCTTCTCTACTTGATTGGATCAACCTAAAAACACCGAAACATAAATGAGTGTAGGCATGAAGTTTTTTAGAATAAACATGGAGGTCATGGTTTGACACAAGGCTTTCTTGAACCAAGGATCGTATTTTCTGTCGGAACATCATTAACCAAAATATGTAACCAAGACAAGAAAGAAGGACAGAGTTAGCCAAATGTTGTAGTGTCACAAAGTCCTTTTCTATTTTGCCACATTCCCTTTTGAGCCAATAGGGCATATTCATGCAATGTCTCACAAAACGAAAGGAGATACAACACACAACCAGGAAGAAAAACTAGAAGACAAGATAGAAAGTGGCTAAATAAAAACATGATGTGAAACCAAAACCAAAAAACACAAGACAAACTACAAGAAATGAATGCAAGATGAATGTGCCGGTAAACTTAAATGAAACTAGACCTACTCCTAACCTAACCAGCTAGAATATTAGGGTCACGTATAATGGAATTTCCAATGTAGCCACCGTAATTGTTCCCGCCTACAATCACAAAGATGCAATTGATTAAAACAAATATAAAACAATGTGTAATGGAAAAGATAAGAGCTTGTATAACTTGCACAAAAAACTAAAGGTATTTCCTGTCAGTAGAAAGACATGTTTTAGTTACTACTTTTAACTAATTGGCATTTTTACCCTTTCGATGAGAACCTTCATTCAACAAACCTCGAAATATTCTCACGGATGTGTCTCCATATACATTGAACTCCTTAGCAAGCATGAGGAAAGATCGAAACTTGTTATTTGCGACAATGATTTCTAGGTAATATTGTTCCAACCATTCAGTGAATGGATCGTAAAATTCATGATAATCCTCTTCAAAACCCTGAAATATTTGAAAATATAAATTTTCAATTAGAGGCATGAGATTACAATGATAATATCATGAGGGAAAATAGATCTGATCATATTTAACAAGCATGAGAAGGCAATGAGGACCTAATATAACCATCAACGAAAGTTGAAGTGCCTCAATTGCTCGACAAATGTTTGAATAGTGAAATGTTGAACCATAAATATCAAAGGATGTAAAACTATTTTCATTGGATGTGTTGGTGGGAAAATGATAAGTTGAATGAAAATCATTAGAGACAGAATAATGATCATATGGGATTATCAATGCATCAAATTCCCAGTTTTTAATTAACACAGATAAATCAATTTGAACAACTCTGCGAATGCTCTAAACAATTGAACCAACTTCCTCGCAGGCCGAATGTGACAAACCATTTTCCTATAACAAGTGACAAACTCTACAAGAATCATAGTCATCAAAATAATTTAAAATGGATGTCAGCACAACAAACACATGAGACTAGTCAGGACATAGTGAACATGGAAGAATTTGATTCGCACAATAACTCGTGCATTCATTATAACTTAAGAGTATTTTAGGTGCGATGAAGGGAAATATTTACAATATAACATTTATAAGAAAAATTGGGAGCTGAGTGTTAAGAGATGGATCTGATAGGCATGACTCCTTTGGCCAAATATAGTCTTCAAAATGATCAACTTCACAATTCCATGACTTTATGAGAGATACGCATTCCAAACCCGAGTTTGATGTGAGAGATTTTCATGAAGATGGATTAAATTAAGAAGATTCTTGAATCTGATCAGAAACCAAAACTCAAAAGTTTGAAAGATTACATCCAAAATGTTAGAAAATTATATATTACAGAGCAATGGAACACATAAAATATTGTAGAAATATAAAGACAGAAAACTCATAAAATAAGAGAGACACAGATATATGCGGTTCACCCAGTATGGGCCACGTCCACGGAGAAACAACCAGTCCTTCCTTTAATATTATCCATCAAACTAAAGAGATACAACCTACAACAGATCAGTTGTAATTCCCTCTTTGCTCTCAATATCCTCTCTCTTCCTCACATACATAAGCACAATACAGTTCCCTCATATATAGCGAGGGGTTGCCTTCTAAGGAAAAAAACCCTAAATTAAACATAACTTCTATTGTCAGATCTCCGCCTAATGAACGACCCAGATTGACTACAAAATTACAACATTTTACAAGGAAATTTTACATCTATTTTTAGCTTCGAGGGTGCTGCCCCCGATCCCCTGCTAGGACCCCCCCTGCAGCGTATATTTTATAGGCGGCTTTTCTACCCCATTACGAACTGGGGTCCAATGCAGCGATATCTTTGAATACATAAGATAATCAGGCTCCACACCCAACATGAAATACCAAATATCTTTCAAAAATATATTCACATCGAGTGAAACCATGCAGAGAGAAGGATTGTGCGAAAAAAATCATATTTGACTTAGTTCGGGGGCTTACTAGAGTTGCGAGACATTGACATAACCATCAACAAAATTTAAAGTGCCTCAACTTCCTGAAAATTCATATAACTTTCAAGGAATGTAAAATCGTATCCTGAATATTGAACCAGATCGTGCATGGTGTGAGGATAACTGCTACCACTGGTTTCAATGAGACCATTTCTCACTAGATGGTAGCCATCTCTGTCACTGATTTGACCAGTTTTTTCAACTTCAACAACCATATTACTCAAGTTGAAGGATTCATCTTATTGCAAATCTGAAGATGTATTAATCAGTGAAATTTCTTGAGCAAGCTCGTTTTGAGAGTTATCTTCATGCAAGAAAAGAGATTATGAGTGATGGAAAGTGTACTCAATGATTTGATTATTTTCATTTTCATCATGGATAATTTCACCACCTTGTGTCAATTGAGAAGTTAACTCATCGGGTGAAAAACTTGAGGAGCATGGAGTATCTTTGTAGCTAGTAGATGCATCACACATGGTGGAGCACAAGAGATAGTGAGATGAAGAGGAAATTTCGGCAAGGACATCTTCTTTGACCAAATCATATTATAGATCTAAAGTAACATCTTCGTGAGAAACCGAAAGATCAGATGATGCACCTGGGCATTCATGATCGTATACATCAACAAATTCATCATCATCGAAATGATTGTTTCCTAAGGCTACAGATTGATTGAAAGAATTGATTTCATTTGATTCACTACTAAGATTAGCAGATTGAGAATCATCCAAGAATGGAAGCACATTGTTTTGACATGGAGGATTTTGAAAAAGAGAATAAATATTGAAATCATCTTCACCTTCCTGATCCTCTATCCGTGTAATCTGACTGCCTTGTATTTGATCACAATTTGAACTAGCAACTCGAAAATCAAGAGAGTGTGAAAAACTAGTTGGTGGAGAAGATTGATCAAGCGGATCACGGTACAAAGATTCATGGCATGTAGATGATAGAAGATAACAGAAATCCAAATTAGATTCAAGACTAGAGTTATGAATAGTAACATCATCTTGCTAAATGGAGGAGTTAGTCTTCACCATGGGCTTCATGAGCCATTTTGGAATTTCCTCCATTGAATCTGAGTCATGAAAAGCAGAAGAAGAATGAGGAGACGGATTAGGAATTTGATTAGCATATCTCCCAAATATATTTTCATCGCAAGGAGGCACCCTCATCGAAACTAGAAAAGGAGAAGGATAAGGAACAAAAGAATAGTATGTTCCTCCTCTAAAATTAGGGGTGTCTCATGCTTTAAAAGAGTTGGGGAAGAAGAAACATCATGTGGTTTGGATTCACCGTGAAAAGAGATATGAATCAAACACTTGAACTTTTGTTTAAAGAAATCCTAATATGTATTTTCTTCATGAAATTCATAGAAAAGGTGAAGGAAACGATCAAAGAAATCCTCAATTGATTCATTAGGATACATTCTTATTTGATTAATTCTTTTAAGAGCATCTAAATAATCATACCTATCAAATGCTTTATGAAGCTCCTTCTCAATTTGGTCGAATGAATGGATCGAAGCAGTGGGTAATGTTTATACCATCTCTTAACACAACCTTCAAATGTGAGGGTGAGAAATCTAGCCATAACATCCTTGCAATATTTTCCATTAGAAAGGAAAAAATGGACAACTTGAAACAAATGTTTACAAAGAGTCAATTCACCCTTGCCATCAAACTTAAATTGGGACAAGTTATGGAAAAATTCCTCAGGGATGGTTAGCTTAAGCTCTTTATAAAAACATCACAGGATTATGATTTGGGGAAGAGCCATTTTGGATAGGGGATTCAAAGCAGACTCAATTGGGAACAACCTATTTTCTGAACCTCCTTCTAGCGCCATTTTGTTGATGGTGCTGGAAATCCGTCAACCAAGGGGTCTTCCTGATGTGAAGTCTCGATTAGAACTCACAATGTTTGGAATAGGAGCCCCATCCGGAGTATCAACTCGATTTCCATATATTCTTATAGATTTTCCTTGGCTCTAACTGCTAGAAAGAGATGGAGATGCACATGTACTTTTGAATAGAAAGTGAGTGTGCCTAGTGAGTGTTCGATCATAGGTGTGTCAAGGTTCTTCTACTATAGAGGGGGAGAAAGGTGAGCCCCTAAGAAAGAGGTAATAGTACCACTCTAGTAGGAAAATACATGGACAAAAAGAATCCATCTAACATCCAACAGAATAGTCCACAAAGATGCGATGGTCATGCAACCAACTTAATCAAGAGATATATTTCTAACATCCAATGGAATAGTTCATAGAGATGTGACAGTCATAACAACCATTACAACACATTCTCAACATGATAAGTACTAAAGTAACCAAAATAGTTCAACTAACTTCGTACAGGTGAAAGCAAACATGAATTACAAACATTTACAGAACAATCTTACAAATATTCATAATCAATGCATGAAGAACGTGTTGGCCATCATGTTTCATATATTAAGAAAAATTTCTCAGACACATGTATACAATGAAAACCACTAGCTCCAATAGTGGAGCGTTGGAGCCACTCCTTGGTCCCTGAAAGAACTAGTCTATCTCTCTAATGCCTTGCGGGAGGGGCCAAGGTGAAAAGTCCCTCTCTCATATAATGAGGGTGTATATATAACCAAGAGTTTATGCTTCACCTTCTATGTGACTCTTTGACAACCCTCATGATTGTTTGACTTCCCATGACTTTTCGACTTTACATGACTCTTCATATTCTCTATGTGTCCTTTGTACTTCCACTTTACAATACATTTTGAGTAAGAATTTACATGGTCCACAATAATGATGTGGCATATGACAACTCATGACATGACATGACATGACACTGCTGACATAGACTGCTTGATGACATGGCAATGTCAAACCACTATTGCTGCTCCTTTGTATATGTCTTCAATAGTAGATTTGTCCATTGCTTCATCTACATGAGAGATAGGCTTTGTTCTACATATCTACCCTCCAGAGGGTTGTGAATCAGATGGAGTCTTCATGCAGTCCTGATCTTTAGTCTTCCATTGTAATCCAATGTTCCTTCATCTTCTTGTATGATGATCAGCTTATATCCTTAGCTCCTTAAGCGTCTTCTAGCATGTACTAATTCTCCATCTCCTTTTTCATCATCCTTCCATAGCATTATAGATTTCTTGCATCTGCAATCCAGTCATGACAAGACGACATCAGTATGATAAACCCCTAGTCTAAGATGTTTCATGATGATCCACTGACTGAGTCAGAACCGAATGGTAGGCCAAGGGAGAGACTCAGTGATTGTGCAGTTGCGTAGTTGAGGCAGTCAAGGGTCAATCCTGAGCCTTGAGAGCTATTATGCCCCTATACCAATAGGTGTCATATATCATGATTGACTTGATCTTGTTATGAAATATGTTCATACCTTTACTTGTTGCAAAGGTTTTCCACATTTGCAAAAAATCAAAAAATCAAAAAATTAAAAAATTTAAAGAGGGTATACCCTAGAAAAAGAATAAAAGGGTAAAAAGAATAAAGAAAAGGTCGAAAAAATGAAAAGAAAATGAACCCCAACAAAAAGAAAAGACCATGAAAGTGTGCAAGTCTAAATGCCACTACTATTTACTTTTATGTATAATAAAGATTGTGTGCAATTTGTTACCTATGCCACAATCCATGGTAACCAAATAGTTTAAACTTGGTTATTTCATGTTTTAGAAATAGAGAATAAAGATCTGACCAAATAGTGTAAACTTGGCAGATAAGTAGATAGGTAGAGTGAAAAAGGAGCTCAACAGTTTAATTTGAACCCTTGGATGTAATAAGTGTAGACTTAGATAGGCATCACTATGTAAAAGAAAAAAAAGTTGATAAGGGTTTGCCAGTCTAAGTGCACCCTAATAAAGAAGTGAAAATGCTAGGATAAAATAGGTAGAGTAAGTAGATGATGGTTGCAGAATAAATGTGTGGTGAATGTTAAGTTCAACACTTAAAGCTTTTACTTTCATCACTAGGCAAAGGCATGTATCCCATGGAAAGGAACATCAACATTCAAAGTCAAAATAATTAACTTCCCTACTCATTCCCCTAAAATCTTCACTAATTCCCTAAGTGCTAAAGGTAATTGCCAAAGTCAAAGGGCCTCAGAGCATTCCTCTGACTTTTGGAGGAACCGGACCCTCGGCCCAATAATTGGAAATGCTTAAAGTACTTAAGTCCCTTTCATCAACATTACCCCATCATAAGATCACTCATTCCTTTGATAAAACTCTTCCTAAGTAAAATCTTTTTTTACTTAGGGAAATTGAAATAAATCCCCATAAAAACCCCTTTTATACATTTTAGTCTAAGTCAATATGTTATAAGATGAAATATTTTCGGAAAACATTGGACTTAGTGCTTTTCATTCATTTGGCCATATTAACCACTAATGTTCTATTATATAATTCCCAAATAAAACAAATAACCACACCCATATTATATTACTATACAAAACCCCAAATTACTATGTAGCCCACCGCTCGGTTAAATATAACCATAAAACAAATAAATAAATGGAATTAATTAACTAATCTGTAGTTAATTAAGAACCTGACCCCGCCACCATTTAACGAGGATTAATTATGTCATTTGGACTAATTAATAACTCTATAACCAATTGAATCACCCCCAATATGAATAAATTCTTTAATTTATATCGGGCCCGCTCTCTGTATCCGCCAGTCACTTCATCTCCCCGACCACCATCCGATCGGATCTCGCAGATCCGATGGTCATCGCGCATATCGCACGGGCCTCTGTGGTCGACTTTTAGCGCACGATGATGAGCAGTTTCGTGAACAGTACCCATGCTACGTGTCAAGCAATGTATGGAATCGCGCGATCCATCCCCAATACCACTTACCCTCCAAACGCGGTGTGATGAAACTCGCTTACCGCCTCCCGCTAACGACAAAACGTCCAATCACCCCTCCGCTGACGCCACCTGTCCATGTCACGAACCCACCAAAAACTCTGACTTTGCATAAAAAACAAAGTTGAAACAGTTTTCGTCCTTATTTCCTAAACCCATGCATGCAACCAGAATGTGAAGTCAACCAGCTTGTATTCCAACCGTCAGCCACCCTGGAATTTGCAGTCCGACATCACTCCAGTCCACCATTTGCGCCCAATGAACCAGAACTCCATTGCCAATCACTCAAAAATAGGCATTTACCAGTTTCCTTCCAAAAACCCGGTGAATACTTAATTTTCTTTGTAATTACATTGAAAACCCCAAAATTCATTGTAATTCAGTTGCGAAATTTAAATTGAAGACTCCCAACAATGTAAACTTTGAAACGGGAACTCTAGCCAAAAAACCCCGAAGAAACATCAAAACAGTGCTAAAAACGAAAAGTGTTGATGCTGGAATAACACCTTTTTTTTCCTAGGGTAAATTTTCAACATGTTTTAAAAATGGCGGTGAAAACCAATTTTTTGTGCAAAAATTGTCCAAAAAACACCCTCAAAACGAAGTGTTGATGTTCGAATAACATTTTTTTTTTCAATGGTAAATTTTGTGCAAAAAACACTCTCAAAACGAAAAGTGTTGATACTGGGATAACAAATTTTTTTCCAATGGTAAAATTTCAACATTTCGAAATAATAGCGTAAAATATTTTATCATGACCCCGAAAAACATTAAAATTTCAAAAAAATAATGAAAACATAAAAATAAAAATAAATAAACTAATTAATTAATTAAAAATTAAAACAATGAAAAAACACAAAACAAAAAAAAAAAAGTAAAAAAAAAAAAAACAAAACATAAATAAAAATATATACTAAAAACAAAACATAAAATAAAAAAAAATAAAAAAAACAAAAAAATCAAACATAAAAAAATAAAAATCAATCATAAAAATGTTAAAAAAAAAAACAAAAAACAAAATTAATCTATAAAAGATAAAAATTAAAAAACCAGAAAAAAATTACAAATTATAAACAAATAAATAGTAAAAAAAAGATATTTAAAAAAAAAAAATGAAAAAAAAAAAAACAAATATGTAAACCATAAAAAAATTTGGGGCAAAAAAAAAAAAAAACCTATAAAATTAAGTAGGTAAAAATTAAAAAAACATTAACAAAAAAAAAAAAAAAATTGAAAATTAAAAACAAACTAGATTTAAAAAAAAAATAAAAAATTAACAAAAAGAAATTAAAAACTAGTGATTAAGATTAAAATGATGATTACTTAAAAAATAAATGTAATATATATATATATATATATATATATATATATATATATGAAAAAAATAAATAGAAAATGTTAAAAAAAAAAAATGTTTCATATGCCATAAATGAATTTGGAAAAAAAAATTTATATATATATATATATATATATATATAAGTAAAAATAGAAAGATTAAAAAAATCATTAACAAAAACTAGGAAAAAAAATTAGATTAAACAAAAATAGAAAATTAACAAAAAAAAAAAAAAAAAAATTTAAAAACTAGTAAAATTAATTTTAAAAACATTTAGAAAAAGCTAAAAAGACAAAAATAAGCTCAAATTATAAAATTTATCTCTCTCTCTCTATATATATATCTATATATCTATATATATATCAAAGTTTTAAAAATATATGTCTTTTCCAATTAAAAAAAAAAAAAAAAAACAACATTTTAAACTTATTAAAAAAAAATATGTTTTTGATTTTAAAAAATAATAATAATTTTTTTATTAAATTTTCATTATTTATTTAAAAACAAACCAATAAATAAATATATATATATATATATATATATATTAACAAAATTTTGTTTTCTATTTGAAAAAAAAAAATTATTAAACAATTTTAATAAAAATTATTAAACATAATTAATAAACAAAATATATTAAATAAACATATTTATAATTAAATATTTAATAAACATATTTAATAATTAAAAAAAAAATTATTAAACAATTTTAATTTTTTTTTTAATTTTTTTTATTTAAAAATAAAAAAAATTCGGCCTACAGCGGCGCCACTACGGCCCGCCCCCCGCCCGATGGTGGCGTGGCCATGGGCCATTTTTTTTTTTTTAAATAAGAACAAAAAAAAAATTGTTTAATAACTTTTTTTTTAAATTATTAAATATTTAATTATAAATATGTTTATTAAAAATGTTTTTATTAAATATTTATTTAAATATGTTTATTAAAAAATATTAAATATATTTTGTTTATTAAATATGTTTAATAATTTTTATTAAAATTGTTTAATAAATTTTTTTATTCAAATAAAAAAACAAAATTTCATTTATATATATATATATATATATAAAATTTATTTATTGGTTTGTTTTTAAATAAATAATGAAAATTTAATTAATATATATATATTTAATCAAAAACACATTTTTTTTTATAAGTTTAAAATGTTTTTTAATTTTATTTTATTTTTTTAAATTGGAAAAGACATATATTTTTTTAAAATATATATATATATATATATATATATATATATATTGAGCTTATTTTTGTCTTTTTAATTTATTCTAAATGTTTTTAATACTATTTTTACTAGTTTTTAATTTTATTTTTTTTTGTTAATCTTATATTTTTGTTTAATCTAGTTTGTTTTTAATTTATTTTTTTTCCTAGTTTTCGTTAAGGTTTTTTTTAATCTTTCTATTTTTACTTGCTTAACTTTATATATATATATATATATATATATATATTTTTTTCAAATTCTTTTATGGTTTATGAGATAAAGTTTTTTTTTTTTAACATATTTTATTTTTGTTTGTTTGTCTTTTTTTATGTATATTTTTATATTTGTTTTTTTTAACTAATCAACATTAAAAAAAAAAAAAAAAAACAACAACAACAACAACAACTTGAAAATTCGTTAAGTAATCATAATTTTAAAAAAAATTGGACATAATAAATTTTAAAGTGTGAAAAATAAGTTCTCTAAAAAAAGGTATGCTACATTAACACGGTGCATCTACACATTTAAAAATTAGTATGAAAATCACTAACATTTAAAAACAAATATTTATATTTGATACATAAGAAAATTTAAAGTGTCAAAAATATGCTTCGAAAAAAAAGAAGTGTATTCTACATCACCACTTTTCAAAATCAGGTCACGTTTTTACTACCCCTATGAAATGGGTAATCGTATTGGTTATTTAAAGTGCCAAAAACTATGCTCTAAAAAAATATGTGTGTTCAGCATCGCTCCTTTTCAAAATCGGGTCAATTTTTTGCTATCTCTATGAAACAGGTAACAATATCAGTTACCGTTTCAAAGTTTACGTTGATTCCCAGGACCCTCTGTTTCACCAACTCCACTCAAAAACCCCATTTCCATCTTTGAATCCACAAGAACCAGAAATGGAAACCCCCTTGGCCCTCAATGTACCTCCTATCACTACTCATAGAGATTTGGATTATCTGCCCTTAGCAGATAAAGATTTTCAAATAAAAGACCTTGAAACTGATAATAACTCCTTGAAAGTATTTTGTCAATGCTGAGACAATTACATGAATGGCTCCGATACCCTAGGACTTTGGGAATCAAATCTCCCAAGGTATATACTCCCTTCTGTGCACACTTTCCCTGACATTATCCATCAATGTCAAACCAACTATAATCCCACCCTCATAACAATAATGTCCCCCAATCAAATTCTTCTCTTCACAATTACTGCAAACATCAATGAAATGCTACAGTTTTAGCCTAATCAAAACCTCACCCCCATTTCCCTTGGAGAATTGCTTGAAAATTCCCCCAAAATGTCTAGTTCTGAACTCAACCGCCTTTACCATACTTTCATAGACAAGGATCACATACCAAAAAATCCTCCTCCCTATCTAACGTGTTTTTTCACTGAGATAGGCAAAAACATTGTTAATATGATTATTGCTATAATGGGTTTCAATACCAGTGAGTTTGTTGATGAATTGACCCTAGTTTTCATGTCCATTTTTACCCCTGGTCAGCCTCCTACTGTCAAATACAACTATGATACTTTCATTGCTGAGAAAATCCATGACCAGTTAATGAGGCTAGAAAATGAAAAGTTATTCAAGTATTCTACATTCATATATCACCTTTTCCTTTACTATCAGTCTGATAAGTTCCCATTCTCTGTGAATAAGCTTGATACTAGAGGTAATCCTAGATCAGTCATTTTCTGGACTTCCATCTTCCACTACTCATATGCTTATCCCTATTCATACGATGAATTCATTGACTAGTTTGTCCACCTTGTGACCACCATGCTGACTAGAAATCCTCCTCCTAGGATTAGTGATGAGATCAAGAAAAATTTGCAATTATCAAAGCAGTACAAGATAGGTGACTGGTACATGTACCAGAATCACATTGAGATCCGAATCTATGGTTGTGAGCTCCCTCCTTTTAAGCTGCCTAAGTATGTCCCTATGAGATTGTTCGCCTTGGGATATTATAGGCAAATGTTAAACTCTAACCAAATTCATTTCACCAAAGCAAAGAAGAAAGCCCAATTAAGGATCAAAGACCACTTAAGCCCATTTGTATGCAACAATAGAGAAGCAGGGAAAAGAGCAGAAGAAATCATAGAAACAACAACGAAACTCAAGAAAAGCTTTGCTTAGAGATATGACCCACAAGGTTTCATTTGGGATAGGAGAATGAAACATAAGCTATCACCCTATATCCATCACAAAGTCCCTGAGATAGAACAGTATGTAAATATGGATGAATGGAAGGAAGGAACTCTAGTTGAAATGGATAGTGATCAAGCTGAAGTTGAAAATGTAATGAAAGACTTGGAAAAGAGACTTGACCTAGACTCTTTTGCACAGGTGCCAGTTGAATCTTCTCAAAGGCCAACATCAGAGCCTAGTGCCTCTACAACAGAGATTTCTCAAAGGCATACACAGGAAACTAGTGCCTCCATAGCAGAACCATCATAGGAAAAAAACCAGGGCAAGTACTCCAGCATTAGGACAACTACAAACATCAGAACAACCAGAGATGTCAGAGCAGCTTGAAATCTCTGAATAAAGAGCTCCACCACAAACTCATCTAGCTCAGGTTAATATGGTAAATCCCCCAGTTGTGCAGACTCCTCTAAATGAGGAAAAGAACTTAAAAAGAGATAGGGAAGTAACTACCCCTGCCAGTGGTCCTCGTTACCAGCCTGGTGCTAAGAGGCACAGGCTAAATCCATATTCAGAAGAAGAATTCTCTGAGGAAACAACAGGGAGTTTGAGAAAGGAAGGTGGAGACAGTCTACATACATTCCCAACAGGTGGGACACCTTCCAGCTCACAAAGGCAAGAGCTTGAAAGACAACAGAGTGTAGAAGTTTCATCTTTCAGATCTTCATATGAGAATATCATAGACATAAAAGGAAAATTCAATGAGATAAAGACCAAGAATGAGTAGCTGAAGGCCTAAGCCTATTCTCAATATTTGAAGATGGGCCCTACAAATCAAACCAGATTGATGTCAGCTTTTGACATCAAGGAAGGAAAAATGCAAATGAGCTTTCTAAAGCCCACAGTGTTATAGCCCAAGTCCTTTGTAGATTACCTCAAAATAGACTTTGAAGTCATGGCTAAAGACATCCACCCCATAGATCAGATAGAATTACACAAACAAACAGGGGAGATGGTTTATTCTACACTGACTAGCAAGGCAATGATGGCACATAGGTTGCAAAATTCACTGAGCAACACTACTGCCCAATTGCAACTAGAAAAGGCCTCCTCACAGGCAAAGGACAACAGGATCAAATCATTGGAGGAGTTGATTATTGAGTTGGGCCATAACCCAAAGGATATCAAGGTTGCAGAGAGCCTAATAAAGAAAAGAATGAAGATATAGCTGCACTGAGAAAGCAGTTGAAATTGCCACCACTTATGCACCCTCATACTACTGAAGTGGTTGAGAATAAAAATGAAGAAGAGCTTATGAACCTAGTCTTTAAGCTAAGTGAGCAACTAAAAGAGACAGATCAGGAATTGGAGAAAACACTACAGTCAAGGCAGAGTGAGTCGATCACAGAGCCTTAGACTGTAGTGCCTATAGTTTCAACAACGATTCCTTCTACATTGGCAACTACCTTAGCACCAAATGTTCCTTTGGTGACAGTTGCAACTATAGAAACAACAGGTACAAGTGCATCACAGGCAGGAGCACCAACACAGAGTACAGAAGAATTGATCAAGTCCATGGAGGAGATGAAACTCCAAGTCACAGAACTACAAAAAGTGAAAGAGAAATTCATTTCTTTGGAGCAGAAATATGAAGTATCAAAGTTTAATTTTGCAGAAAAGATGCGGAAAAATAAAAGCATGGCCCAACAAATTAAATCATTGGAGAAGGACCTGACATTTGACAAGCCTTTAACAGAGATTAGAAAGATATTGTGGACCAATATCATTGATTCCATCAATGATATTTGGTCATCTATTCAAATTATTTTTGAACAAATTGATTTGGTTAAACCTGCTCTTGGAGAATTTCAAAGGACCAGAGAAGAACTAGGAGGAAAACCTGAAAAAGCCAATAGATTAATCAACTTTTTGAATAGTAGAAACATGCAACAGTTGGAAAAATTAGAAATAGAGGATAGGACTACTACCATCCTCGAAATAAAGAAAGTATTGACCAAGAGAAATCTGATGCAAGGTTTGGAAAGAAGATGTCAAAGTATGCAGGAAGACATAGATGAGTTCATGAGGAAATTTGACATCTTACGAAGTAAAGGACTCCCAAGTCCTTTAGTCATAAATGATAAGCTTATGGTTCAGGATGATTATGTCAACAAATTACATCAGCAAGCTAACAGTCAGGCTAGTTCATCTGCAGTCAAGGCATTGCCCACAGGGAAAGTTCTCTATGATGGCTTGGAGAACCTTTTTTACATTGAACATGAAGTGAAGCACCTATTCCCAGTGCAACCCAATTTTGTGAAATATACTGAAGCAGATGAAATCTACAAGAAGTTGACAAGGATGAGTATACCAAAAGATGATTGGTGGAATAGCATGACAGACATCCTATGATTTATCATGGTAAAAAGTGAAGTAAATTGAAGTATTTACCATAGTCAATTTTGGTAAAAAAGGATGAATGATGGTAAAACAGGTAAAGAGTATCAATCACAGGTAAAAGAGTATCAGTGAAAAGCTAAAATCAATCATCCAACACAGAATTACGAGCAAGACAACAAGATGCACTTTCATAGGACCTGCCTCCAGCTCCTTCAACAAAAACAAGGACACCAACAATCAGTTCACATTCGGTTTCTACATTCGAGACCATCTGTCTCTATATTCATGCAAAAGATATTTCATTTTCCTAGAATGTATCTCTCTTAGTTAGGAGATATTTTGATGTAAATTTTGTATAAATACTTCCTCATTCAAAGTATTGAGGGTGGATTCTTAGACATTTCTGTAGACAATTTACTTTTGGAATTGAAGTGTTGTTGAACAACTTTTGTATGGCTGGCTGGACAAAGTAATAAAGAAAAGGACTTTTACAGGATACCTATGTCAAACGAGAAACAAATAAGTATTCTATATCTTATGTTTTTACAATTTTTTTGGTTTAATAAATATTCATATGTGTTTCATATCTGAATGATAAATGAAAAGTTATATTTCAGAAAGAGATTTATTGCATTCTGTCTTTAAAATCGTTTATTTTCTTAATGTTTTCTTCTAGACTATTATAGGTAGGGAATTCTTAATTGATCCCTGCTTTCATACTTTATCACTATGATCATTTAATAAAGAATACTTAATTGCTTTTTGTTAATGAACACCCCATTTTCATCATCTTGGACCTTGTTTGAAGGATTCTTAATTGCCCTTCATCCCTGTTCAAAACCATTTCACCCATTTCAAGCTATCATTTGTCTTTTGTTTAGCTATCTTGCCCTGTGAAGCTTCCTTTGTCAAATCAACCTGATCCAGTTAAGCTAGCATTCAGTTGACTCCATAGCCCAATGGCCTGAAATACCTTGTTCTATCCATCTGCTCCCAAATTCCACCACCAAGCAAAATCAAAACCCCCTAAGCTTTCATAACTAGCCTAATATCCCACAAAACAAAGCTAAATCATAAAGAGTGAGCCCTCTCTGAGTACAGATTGGCTAGATTTTGTACTTAAAAGTTGGTTTGTGGTTACCTTGGACCCCTTTCCTTCTTCTAACAACTTCAAGGAAAATCTGAGTGATAACATAGTGGCAACCATACGGGGGAAAGAACAATTCCTCAGTCAAAACAAATCTTTAAGAAAATTTAAACCTTAAATCTAAAAATCATCTTAAATAATTCATAGAAGTTGTCTTGATATCTGTTAAGAAAATAAAAAAATAAAATAAAAAGCAAAATCTAAAATCTGGCTTCAGAAAGGACTCGGTACACTAGGGCTAATCCTGAACCTAATCCACCCCAAGTGTTTGAGAACCCAAATCTAATCCCAAGAATTTTTAGAAGGCAAGGAAGTTCATTAAGTCCCAGACCTCCATTCAGATCACATTCTTGCCCTGTTAAGATTCGTTTCCTAGAAGATATTCCTTTTGATGAACAGTTCGAACTCTCTCTCTTCAGGACCTCATCTGATAGTGAATTATTAGACACAATCCTAGATCCAATATTTGAAAGAGAGCTTGAAATCCAAGCAGCCAATTTGTCAATTGACCGATATTTGCAGAACTCTTCTCAGTCATCCCTTACCACTGAAAGCATACCTGAATTTTCTGAAACCACTTCACCTTCTGCTAATTCATCATTATTCTCTCATTCATCTCAAATTCATTCCACTCCTCCTTTCATCCCTTCACTTCCACCCCAACCAACCACCACCCAACATCTTACTACTACTTCTAGTTCCTCCTCCTCAATACAAACACCTCTTGCTACGCCTACTCCCATTCACACTACTACGCAACCGAGAATCATGGCCAATAGATATGCTCCCCTTGTGTTGTCTGTTGCCCCAAGTGCCATGCCTGCTGACTATTAGAGTAAAATCACATCCTTCGATGGCACTGGAACCCACATAGCCCAGCAACATACTAGGAAAATGATTGATTATTTCGAAATATATGAAATAGACACTGCTGATGTGCAAATGAGGATTTTTGTATAAAGCCTTACTGGAGATGTTAGAACCTAGTTCAGAGCCTTAACACCCAATAGTATAGATAGCTTGAGAACTCTATATTAGCAATTCCTAAACAGATGAGAGAAAAGGAAAGACCCCCTTCAGATTTTATCTGAGTATGAAAACTTAAAAAGAGGACCCCATGAAACTGTCTAGGACTACTGCACTAGATTTAACAGTGTGTATAATGCCATTCCATTAGATCTTAGGCCCCCACCTGGTTTAGCCTTAATCAAATTCCCAGATGGATTTGATTCTGATATGGCTTTCCAACTGAGAGAATGAAACCCCCCTACTTTGGAAGATATGCAAAGCATAGCAGTCAGCGTTGAAGCCAATCTACTATCTAAAAGAGCCAAGGCCAGGAGTGAAAGGAGGATACCATTGAAAGAACAAAGCTCACCTTTTGAACAAAAGCTAGATGCCATAATTAAAGGAATTTATAGACTAGGAGACAAAGTGAAGACAATTGAAAGGAAATCTCCATGGGATAGCCAGCAAACTAATGCAGGGAGAAATCCTAATTTTAGAAAAAATCAAAACCAGAACACTGGAAAGAATGGTCCTAACCAAAACATTAGACCCCCTTTCCAGGAAAACTATGCAGAAGCTTCTCACTCTGAAGGCCCAGAAGAAGATACTCAAATTAACTTGATGGGGCTTGATGATGAAGGAGAAGTTTTCTTGTCCCAAGATGATCAAGAGGCACACATACTTAAACAATTCCAAACCCAATCAAGAGAATCTTTCGCCTTTAGACAGGGATATGACTCAGCCATATTTGAGGTGCACAAGCAATACAATCTAAGAAGTAGGAGAATTGATGTCCCTGAAACAAACAAGAAAACGGTTCCAAATCAGCCTAAAAAAGGTAAGACAGTAACTAAACCTTCACAAATTCTTTCTAGATTAAACATTAACCCCTCTAACCCCATAATTGAAGATATCTCTGATAATCAACCAAATAATGAACAGCCTTCCACTTCCATTCCTTCCAAGGAATCTGTAGAAGAACCTCTAAAGGTTGATCTAGGAGAATCAGCAAATCATGATTCTAATCCTGAAAAGGAAAAAGACATAGAAAACAAAGAAAACAGAGAGAATACTGCTGATCGAAACCAAAAATCCCAAATAAAAGAACCCTTTAATATGGAAACAGAAGCAGGCAAGCTAAAAAAAAATTCCCATTATCTGAATTAGCTAAACATGATGCCTACCGAACTCAAATCAGTAGATCACTGAAAATTACTGGAACTGAAGGCTCAGTTAATCTTTTTGATGATCAAGCCAAATTAGTCTTTGGCCCGAAAGGGAATGGAAAACCATTGGAAGGAGGATTTCCTCCCTTCTATGTTAGCCTAAACATACATGATAATATTCTTCACAATGCCATGTTTGACTCTGGTGCTTCTCATAATCTTATGCCCAAGTTTTTCATGGAAAAGCTAGACCTAGACATCACTAGACAATACAAAGATTTGTTTTCTTTTGACTCCAGTCAGGTGAGATGTTTAAGATTGATAAAAGACTTGTGTGTCTCATTGGTTCAATACCCTGCAAAAACAACTTTAATGGACATAGTGGTAGCAGATATACCACCCAAATATGGCATGCTGTTATCCAGATCCTGGGGTGCAAAGCTTTAGGGATCTCTTCAACTGGATATGTCATATGCCACTATATTGGTTTTTGGACAACCCAAGAAACTATACAGAGAAACATTGATGAAATATGTAGTAAGTAGTTAGGAAAGACCCAAAAATTTCCCCATCTACTCAATACACTCTGACATGGATTCTTTCATTCTTTACAATACAGAAGCCAGTCCTTCAAATACTTTAGAGGTTTTAGCAGCAAAACCAAAAGAAATTGGAAAATAAAAATCAACTGTACATATTCAGGAAATATCAAATAGCAGAGAAAAGTCAGATGACGATGAAAACCCAGATGCCATGGTTAAACAAGTTCCTACTACCCCAGACACAAATTATGAGCATGAAATCCTTTGGCATTTAGAATTTGATGGCTCAGTAAATAAACTAGGAGTAGGAGCAGGAGTTTGGGTGTACAATTTAGAAAATGATCATGCTGAAGGCCATGCCTACAGATTAAATTTTAGATGCACCAATAATATGGCAGAATATGAGGCTCTCTTGTTAGGTCTTAAACTTGTTAAAAGATTAGGAGCTATCAGGGTGTCTGTCATAGGAGATTCAGAATTAATAATTAAACATATTAAAGGAACTTACTTAACCAGAGATCCTAGACTAGGATATTATAGAGGAACAGTCATAGAAATTCTCAACACTTTTTTGGAAACCCAGCTTGCAACTATTCCTAGAAAACACAACATGCAAGCCCACAGCCTGGCCATGTTTGCCAGCACCTGCAAATTACCCTTCCAACCTAATCATTAGTATACTGCTGAGATTAGGCACAAACTAGCCATCCCTGATAATATTAAGAACTGGCAGGTTTTTGATAGTGATAAGCAGATCAATAATTTTTTAACTTTAGATGAAGAATTTTCTAACATTAACATAGAGGTTGATACGGTTTCTAGTTCTAATCAAATAAATGAGGTAGAAAATAATATTTCAGAAGAGAATTCAATAAATATGTTTCATCCTACAAAATTCACAAAAAAGAAATTCAAGACCTGAAACAAATGGACCTAGATGAAATAATTGAAGAAGAAACAGAGGTTATAAATCTAAAGGATAATCATATACCCAAAGGATTAACTCCTTTGGAAGATTTGTTTGACTCTAATGACATTCCCAAGAAACCTAAAATGGAGCCATTAAAGGTAGATATTGAGGATTATAATCTAGGAACACAGGATGATCCTAAATTGATTAGATTATCAAAATCTTTGCCTCCTGATTAGAAATTAAAATATGTTGAACTTATGAGAGAATTCCAGGATGTTTTCACCTGGAGTTATGAAGATTTGAAATCATATGACACCTCTATCATTTAGCATACAATCCCTTTAAAAGAATATCAAAATCCATTTAAACAAAAACTTAGAAGAATTAACCTTGTACTATTACCATCAATGGAGAAAGAAATCAAACACATGTATGAAGCTGGGATTATTGCCCCTATTAGATTTTCTGAATGGGTGTCTAACCTGGTACCTACTAGGAAGAAAACAGGGGAAATCAAATTATGTGTTGACTTGAGAAATGTAAATAAGGTCTCTCTTAAAGATAACTATCCTTTACCCAAAATGGACCATATTTTGCAAAGGGTAGTGGGTTCTTCTAGAATTTCACTTTTAGATGGGTTTTAAGGATATAACCAAATCTTGGTTCATCCTAATGACCAAGAGAAAATTGCTTTTACAACACCATGGGGTACTTTCATGTACATCAAAATTCCATTTGGACTCAAAAATGCAAGAGCAACCTTCCAAAGAGCAATGGACATTGCTTTTGCCAAAGAAGTTCATGATTTTCTTGTTATATATCTAGATAATCTAACTGTTTTTTCTAAATCAGATCAACAGCTCTTGGAGTATCTCAGGCAAGTCTTTTTAAAATGCAGAAAGTATGGCATTTGTTTAAATCCAAAGAAGTCCCTGTTTGGTCTGGAGGAAGGTAAACTTTTAGGTCACATTATTTCCAAGGATGGCATTTGAATTGACCCTTCTAGGATTGAATCTATTTTACAGATACCCCATCCAAGAAGTATTAAAGAGCTTCAAGCTTTCCTAGGGAAGATAAATTTTTTGAGGATATTTATTTCTAACTTAGCTGAACTCATTAGATCATAAATAACATGCTAAAAAAGGATTCAAGTATCAAATGGACAGTAGAGGCCAAGCAATCATTTGAAGAAATCAAAATGGCCTTAAGCAGAACACCAGTCCTCACGAGTCCACAGTTTGATAGAGACTTCATCATTTTTTATTTTGCATCAAAACACACCATAACTGCAGTTTTACTACAAAAGGATGATCAGGGATGTGAAAAAACTATAGCCTTTTTTAGTAAAGCACTCAGAGATGCATCATTAAAATAAAAAATAATGGAGAAACAAGCTTTTGCACTGGTAAAAGCTATTAAAGATTTCAGAGTCTATATATTATACTCTCATGTAATAGCTTATATTCCTAATGTAGTAGTCAAAGACATCCTAACTCAAGATGGAGTTGATGGTAAAAGAGGAAAATGGATAGCTACTATCTTAGAGTATGATATAGAGATAAAACCAACCAAGCTTATAAAAGGTCAGGGATTGGCCAAACTCATGGCAGAAACCAATTGTCAAGCCCTAGACATAAACCTCATTGCAGAGCTGGATAACGAGTAGGATATGGCGACTCCACAAATCAGCCAGGCCTTTTCAGATTCACCCTGGTATGCTGATATAATTTATGTTTTGCAAAATCTACAAGCTCCTCCAGGGTTATCCAGAACAAAGAATAGGGTTTTGAAAATGAAAGCTTCAAAGTTTTGTATTTTAGGTAATACTCTTTTTTGGAAAAATCATGAAGGAATTTTGTTAAATTTTTTATTAAAAGATGAAGCTAACAAGGCTCTCTAAGAATTTCATGCAGGGGACTATGGTGGACATCTCTATTGGAAGTCCACTATTGACAAAATCCTAAGGGCTGGATTTTATTGGCCAACCTTGTTTGCAGATGTGAATAAATTTGTAACTTCTTGCCATAAATGCCAAATCTTTGAAGGCAAAATAAAATTGTTACCTTTACGCTTGAAACCTATTTCCATTGAGAAACCTTTTCAACAATGGGGTCTCGACTTCATTGGAGAAATTCATCCACCCTCTTCTAGCCAACACAAATGGATACTCACTGCAACTGACTATTTTACTAAATGGATAGAAGCCATTCCCTCCAGACAAGCCAATGACACTGTGATCATAGGTTTCCTAGAGACCAATATTTTGTCCAGATTTGGTTGTCCCACTAAAATCATTACTGATAATGCTGCAGCCTTTAAATCAAAGAAAATGATTAATTTCTGTAACAAGTATCACATCACACTAGGTCATTCCACAACCTACTATCCTCAAGGGAATGGACTTGCAGAATCTTCCAACAAGAGTCTAATTAATATCATCAAAAAACTGTTGGAAGAAAATAAGAAAACTTGGAACAAAAAATTGATCAATGCTTTGTGGGCAGACAGGCTTACAACCAAAAAAACCATTGGAACCAATCCCTTTGAGTTAGTATATGGTATGGAGGTTGTTTTTCCTTCATCATTAGGGGTTCCTGTCATGAAAATACTCCAAGAAGCTCAAGTGGAACCTAATGATATGCAAAGAAGGATAAACCAGACCATAAATCTACAACAAACCAGGGAGGAGGTGTACCAAAGATCCCAAGTATTGCAGGAGAAACTCAAGAAGATATTTGACAGAAGAACCAAGGCAAAAGACTTCTACCTTGGAGATAAAGTATTAAGATGGGATTCAAGAAGAGAGGACAAGGGGAAACATGGGAAGTTTGACTTCCTATGGAAAGGACCATACATCATCTATGCTTTCAGAGGAAACAATGCATATTTTCTCAAAGAGTTAGATGGTATAGAAGTTGAAGGAGGACCAGTCAATGGTCGGATGTTGAAGCATTACTTTGATCCTAGTTACTGATATTACCATGTTCCTAACTGTACATATTATATCCTTTGTAATGTTCAATGTTGATTGGACAGTAAGATTTTGGAGTTGAAGCCCGAAGAGAAGGCCCTAAGTTTCAGAAGTATTACTGTCATACATATACATAAAGCAGCAGGAAAAAGGAAGATTGCAGAGCACAATCAAAGTCATTCAGATGCCACTGATCTACTGTTCTTTACTTTCCACCAGGAAAAGCCATCCCCAAGTGGAGCCACTGTTATGCCCCTATACCAATAGGTGTCATATATCATGATTGACTTGATCTTGTTCTGAAATATGTTCATACCTTTACTTGTTGCAAAGTTTTGCCACATTTTCAAAAAATCAAAAAATTAAAAAATGTAAAGAGGGTATACCCTAGAAAAATAATAAAAGGGTAAAAAGAATAAATAAAAGGTCGAAAAATGAAAAGAAAATGAACTACAACAAAAAGAAAAGACCATGAAAGTGTGCAAGTCTAAATTTCACTACTATTTACTTTTATGTATAATAAAGATTGTGTGCAATTTGTTACCTGTGCCACAATCCATGGTAACCAAACAGTTTAATCTTGGTTATTTCATGTTTTCAATTTCATGTTTTAGAAATAGAGAATAAAGATCTGACCAAACAGTGTAAACTTGACAGATAAGTAGATAGGTAGAGTGAAAAAGGAGCTCAACAGTTTAATCTGAGCCCTTGGATGTAATAAGTGTAGACTTAGATAGGCATCACTATGTAAAAGAAAAGAAAGTTGATAAGGGTTTGCCAGTCTAAGTGCACCCTAATAAAGAAGTGAAAATGCTAGGATAAAGTAGGTAGGGTAAGTAGATGATGGTTGCAGAATAAATGTGTGGTGAATGTTAAGTTCAATGCTTAAATATTTTACTTTCATCACTAGGCAAAGGCATGTATCACATGGAAAGGCACATCAACATTCAAAGTCAAAATAATTAACTTCCCTACTCATTCCCCTAAAATCTTCACTAATTCCCTAAGTACTAAAGGTAATTGCCAAAGTTAGAGGGGCTCAGAGCATTTCTCTGACTTTTGGAGGGACCGGACCCTCAGCTCAGTAATTGGAAATGCCTAAAGTACTTAAGTCCCTTTCATCAACATTACCCCATCATAAGATCACTCATTCCTTTGATAAAACTTTTCCTAAGTAAAATCCTTTTTTACTTAGGGAAATTGAAATAAATCCCCATAAAAACCCCTTTTATACATTTTAGCCTAAGTCAATATGTTATATGATGAAATATTTTCGGAAAACATTGGACTTAGCGCTTTTCATTCATTTGGTCATATTAACCACTAATGTTTTATTATATAATTCCCAAATAAAACAAAATACCCACACCCGTATTATATTACTATACAAAACCCCAAATTAATATATATCTCGCCCCTCGGTTAAATATAACCATAAAACAAATAAATAAACAGAATTAATTAACTAATATGTAGTTAATTAAGAACCTGACCCCACCACCATTTAACGAGGATTAATTATGTCATTTGGACTAATTAATAACTCTATAACCAATCGAATCACCCCCGATATGAATAAATTCTTTAAGTTGTATCGGGCCCACTCTTCGTATCCGCCAGTCACTTCATCTCCCCTACCATTGTCCGATCGGATCCCACAGATCCAACGGTCATCGCGCATATCGCACGGGCCTTTGTGGTCGACTTTTAGCGCACGATGATGAGTGGTTTCGTGAACAGTACCCACGCTACGTGTCAAGTAGCGTATGGAATCGTGCGATCCCTCCCCAATACCACTTACCCTCCAAATGCGGTGTGATGAAACCCGCTTACCGCCTCCCGCTAATGACAAAACGTCCAATCGCCCCTTCGCTAACGCCACTTGTCCATGTACGAACCCTCCAAAAGCTCTGACTTTGCATAAAAAACAAAGTTAAAACAGTTTTTGTCCTTATTTCCTAAACCCATGCATGCAACCAGAACGTGAAGTCAACCAATTTGTATTCCAACAGTCAGCCTCCCTGGAATTTGCAGTACGACGTTGCTCTAATCCACCATTTGCGCCCAGTGAACCAGAACTCCGTTGCCAATCACTCAAAAACAGGTACTTACCAGTTTCCTTCCAAAAACCCTGTGAATACTTAATTTCCTCTGTAATTATATTGAAAACCCCAAAATTCATTGTAATTCAGTTGCGAAATTTAAATTGAAGACTCCGAGGACCCCCTTTTTCACCAACTCTACTCAAAAACCCTATTTCAATCTCTGAATCCACAAGAACCAGAAATGGAAACCTCCTTGGCCCTCAATGTACCTCCTATCACTACTCCTCATATAGATTTGGATTATCTGCCCTTAGCAGATAAAGATTTTCAAATAAAAGACCTTAAAACTGATAATAACTCCTTGAAAGTATTTTTTCAATGCTGAGATAATTACATGAATGGCTCTGATACCATAGGACTTTGGGAATCAAATCTCCCAAGGTATATACTCCCTTCTGTGCACATTTTCCCTGACATTATCCATCAATGTCAAGCCAATTATAATCCCACCCTCAGAGCAATAATGTCCCCTAATCAAACTATTCTCTTCACAATTACTACAGAATCAATCGATGAAATTTTATAGTTTCATTCTAGTAAAAACCTCACCCCCATTTCCCTTGGAGAATTGCTTGAAAAGTCCACCAAAATATCTAGTTCTGAACTCAACCGCCTTTGCCATACTTTCATAGACAAGGATCACATACCCAAAAATCCTCCTCCCTATCTAACATGTTTTTTCACTGAGATAGGCAAAAACATTGTTAATATGATTGCTACTGTAATGGGTTTCAATACCAGTGAGTTTGTTGATGAATTGACCCTAGTTTTCATGTCCATTTTTACCCCTGGTCAGCCTCCTGCTATCAAATACAACTATGCTGCTTTCATTGCTGAGAAAATCCATGACCAGTTCATGAGGCTAGAAAATGAAAAGGTATTCAAGTATTCTACATTCATATATCACCTTTTCCTTTACTATCAGTCTGACAAGTTCCCATTCTCTGTGAATAAGCTTGATACCAGAGGTAATCCCAGATCAGTCATTTTCTAGACTTCCATCTTCCACTACTCATATACTTGTCCCTATTCATACAATGAATTCATTGACCAGTTTGTCCACCCTGTGACCACCATGCTGACTGGAAATCCTCCTCCTAGGATTAGTGATGAGATCAAGAAAATTTTGCAATTATCAAAGTAGTACAAGATAGGTGACTGGTACCTGTACCAAAATCACACTGAGATCCGAATCTATGGTTGTGAGCTCCCTCCTTTCAAGCTGCCTATGTATGTCCCTATGAGATTGTTCGCCTTGGAATATTATAGGCAAATGTTAAACTTTGACCAAATTCATTTCACCAAAGCAAAGAAGAAAGCCCAATTAAGGATCAAAGACCACTTAGGCTCATTTGTATGCAACAATAGAGAAGTAGGGAAAAGAGCAGAAGAAATGATAGAAACAACAATGAAACTCAAGAAAAGCTTTGCTTGGAGATATGACCCACAAGGTTTCATTTGTGATAAGGGAATGAAACATAAATTGTCACCCTATATCCATCACAGAGTCCCTAAGATAGAACAGTATGCAAATATGGATGAATGGAAGGAAGGAACTCTAGTTGAAATGGATAGTGATCAAGCTGAAGTTGAGAATGTAATGAAAGACTTGGAAAAGAGACTTGACCTAGACTCTTTTGCAAAGGTGCTAGTTGAATCTTCTCAAAGGCAAACATCAGAGCCTAGTGCCTCTACAGTAGAGATTTTGTTGGGTCCCTATAATACTAGTGATTACCCCATTACTATTGTAGTTATACCCCCTATTTATATTGTTGTGCCCCTATTACCCCCATATTGTTATTTCTGTGCCCCATAGAATCCCTCTATTGTTATTTTTGTGGCTTTATATTATTATTGTTAGGTCGGCTGGATTATATTGTGACTCCTTAGACTCCTATATATAGAAAGGAGGTTTTGTCATTTGTATCATCCAAGAATTGTTCATTTATGTAATGTAAAGGAGGTTTCCCCCTCGAAGAGGCTGAATTCTAAGGCGTTGATCTCTCTTTTCTATCTTTTTGTGAGCTGGTTTCATAACATTTGGTATCAGAGCTTTGGATTCTAGGGTTTTGCTGCTCCAAACAGGTCATCGTGGCATTTTCGCTATAACTTTTTTTCTGTGACGTTTCAGAAGTAAAAAAAAAACCCATTTGAGAAGAAATCGCGCTGAACCTTGGGTCCAAATTTCAGAGCTTTTTACATGATATTTGCGGAGATATGATCTGAGGAAGTTGGTCCTTTTGCAGACTCCTGAATTACATTCAAAACAGGTGACCTGGGGAAAATCGTCATAACTTTCTCTCTGGGGATCGGATTGAAATTTCGTAAGAAGGTACAGAAAGAGGACGGACTTTAGTTTCTTGTATGTGTGTTTCAGATTCAAAGGTTGAAACAGTGACTCGTGGCACGTCGTACAAGTTCGCTCTACTGAACCAGTCTAAAAGCAAGTCACTGTGGGAGATTTCACATAACTCTTCCTTGGAGAATCCAATTTGGCTCAGACTTGTGGCATTGGAAAGAGGACGCAGAAGGCTACTACAGGTAGCAATTTCAGAATTGGATGATTTGAAATTACAGAGATACATCAGATTCAATATCAGGCTTCTATAAAGTGAAAAAAGGTGTGTAGTTTTTTTTAATTTTTGTGTAAGCTTGGTTTAACGGAATTCAAAGGGCATAGTAAAGCATTATTATCGGTAACTGATGCCCCGAGGAAAGAAAATGCAAACACCTAGTAAGGAACCTGAAAGCTCTAGCATGACTCATGAAGAAGAGGAAGAAATGCTACATGATATATCAAAATTACAAGAACAAGTGCAACAAATGTCACGCTCACAAAAGCTAACAGAAGCTAAGATAAATGGCGTGGAATCTAAGATAAAGGGCATGGAAGCTAAGATGGAGGATTCGATGGAAAATTTGAAGATAGATTTGAAGACAGACATGGAAGAATTGAAGAAGTTGCTACAAGAAAGGGTCACTAATGGTGAAAAGGTAGTAAAGGAAACTCATGATGAGAACAAAAGAAATGTTAATCATGATTCCATAGACTCTAATGTTGGATCGAAGACTCACCATGTTCCAAAAATCGATATGAGGAAGTTTGATGGCAAGGATCCCGCCACATGGATATTACAGATGGAGCAATTCTTCGATCTCAATAATGTGCAAAACACACAAAAGGTACGTATGGCAACTTTATATTTGGAACCAAATCAGTTTGTATGGTATCAATGGCTTTGTTCTCGTAAACAATTTATCACTTGGGCAATTTTTACGGAAGAATTGATAGCACATTATGAGGATACAAAAAGCAACACTTTTTTTAGCCAATTGATAAGTCTCAAACAAAAGGGTTCAATAATGGAGCACATTGAGGAGTTCCAAAAATTGAACATAAGGGTAAAAGATATTCCAGAGGAGCATAGGATTGATGTGTTCATAGGGTCTTTAAAGGATAATATCCAACATGATGTGCGCCTTTGGGAACCTGATTCATTAGAGAAGGCATTCAGGTTAGCAAGAAAAATGGAAAGCAAAATTATGGCAACTAGGAAGCATACCATTCACAACTATAAAGACGGAAGTGTTGTTGCCCATAGTCTTCCACAACCTACAAGGTTGACACCACAACAATTGGAAGAAAAAAGAGCAAAAGGGCTTTGTTACAATTGTGATAGCAAATACACAAAAGGTCATAAGTGTGCTGAGAAGAAATTATTCTACATAGATTGTGAAGAGGAAGAAGAAAAGGAGCAAGAAAGGTCAAAAGAAGAGGATATATTCCAGGAACAAAGCCTAGATGAAGAACAAATAAATCCGACCATATCTTGTAATGCATTGGCGGGAATTACCACTCCTCAAACCATCAAGATAGAAGGACAAATCAAGAAGAAAAAGGTAATAGTGTTGATTGATTCAGGAAGCACCCACAATTTTATTCATTGTAGGGTAGCAAAAGAATTGAATTGCTTCCTATATCCAGCACCAGAGTGTCAAGTGATGATTGCAAATGGAGGAACAATAAATTGTTCTGGAAAGTGCCATAATATCAAGCTATCCATGGGAGAATATGTATTGACTAGCCCAATGCTTTCCATTCCAATGGGAGGTGCTGATGTTGTACTAGGAGTCCAATGGCTACAATCCTTGGGTACAATAGCTTTTAATTTTCAAGAACTTTTCATGAAATTTTCTGTGGAAGGAAAGGAAGTTGAATTAAGGGGTATTGCAGGGAAACCAGGAAAGATAATCAGCTCTAATGGCATGACAAAGCTTCTAAAAAAGGAGCAAAGAGGTGTAATTGCACAATTATGTTCGCTAGATGTTTCCACATTGGAATCATCTATTTCTCCAGATCTCCAAAAAGTCCTGGACAATCATTCCAAGGTATTTGAGACTCCCAAAGGTCTCCCACCTATGCGTGATCATGATCATGCTATTCATCTGATTCCAGGAAGTGTTCCTCCAAACATCAGGCCGTACAGATATCCCTATGTCCAAAAAAGTGAAATTGAACGTATGGTTGCAGAAATGCTAGAGGCTGGTATAATTCAACCGAGTCAAAGTTCTTTCTCAGCTCCAGTAGTATTGGTGCACAAGAAGGATGGATCATGGCGCATGTGTCCAGATTATAGGGAGCTCAACAAGCTCACTATTAAAGATAAGTTCCCCATTCCTGTTATTGATGAATTACTGGATGAATTGCATGGATCAATTTACTTCACCAAGTTGGATCTTCGTTCGGGATATCATCAAATCAGAATGAAGATTGAAGACATTCCGAAAACGGCATTTAGAACTCATGAGGGTCATTATGAATTTTTGGTCATGCCTTTTGGCCTTACCAATGCACCTTCAACATTTCAAGGTTTGATGAATTCAATTTTCAAACCATTCCTTAGAAAATTTGTGTTAGTATTTTTTGATGATATACTAATCTACAGCAAGTCTTGGAAGGATCATGTTGAACATGTTGACAGGGTGCTACAACTATTGGAGGAGAAACAATTATATGCAAAAAGATCCAAATGTTTCTTTGGAGTCCAGGAGGTGGAATATTTGGGTCATATTGTATCTCATGAAGGAGTTAAGGTAGACCCTAGCAAAATTAAAGCCATTAAGGAATGGAAAATCCCCACATCCATAAAGCATCTGCGAGGATTTCTTGGGTTGACAGGGTATTATCGCAAGTTTGTTAAGAATTATGGGAGAATAGCAGCACCTCTAACAACATTATTGAAGAAAGATTCATTTTCATGGACTTCGGAAGCAACAAAGGCCTTTGAACATCTTAAAGAGGCAATGTGCCAAGCACCGGTCTTAGCTACACCGGACTTCACAAAAACCTTTATTGTGGAATGTGATGCTTCAGGAAATGGAATTGGTGCTGTTCTAATGCAAGATGAAAGACCCATTGCTTTTGAAAGTCGTCCAATCAAGGGAAAGTTTTTAAGCAAAGCTATTTATGAGAAGGAAATGTTGGCAATACTCCATGCACTTAAGAAATGGCGACCCTACCTAATGGGAAGACACTTCAAGGTAAAAACGGATCATGATAGCCTTAAATACTTTTTAGAACAAAGATTATCCTCTGAAGAGCAACAAAAGTGGGTCACAAAGATGTTGGGTTATGACTTTGAAATCATCTACAAAAAAGGGAAGCAAAATGTGGTGGCAGATGCACTCTCAAGAAAGGATGAGGATGTGGAAGCATTGTTGTGTGCCATTTCTATTATCCAACCAGATTGGATAAACGAAGCAAGGGAGGAATGGAAGAATGACGAAGAAGTGTGGGCACTTATTCGAAAGCTACAACAAGATTCCAGTACTTCTGATACATTTAGCTGGCAAAATGATTCGTTATGGTACAAAGATCGCTTATACCTCTGTAAGAATTCCCAGCTAAAACAAAAGATTCTTATGGAATTGCACACTTCTCCCTTAGGAGGGCACTCAGGATTTTTAAAAACTTACCACAGGGTTAAGAAGGAATTTTTTTGGGATGGCCTTAAATCAGATATTCAAAAGTTTGTGGCGGAATGTTTGGTTTGCCAACAAAATAAAGTTGAAACAATTAAGACACCAGGTCTATTACAACCTTTATCCATTCCAAGCCAACGTTGGGAGGAGGTTTCAATGGATTTTATCACAGGTTTACCCAAGTCTGAGGGAAAGAGTGTCATCATGGTGGTAGTTGACAGACTTACCAAGTATGCACACTTTTGTGCATTATCACATCCATTTAAAGCCAGTACAGTTTCTACTGCATTTATGGAAACAGTTCAAAAGCTACATGGAAACCCAAAGATTATTGTAAGTGACAGAGATCCCATTTTCACTGGAAATTTTTGGACAGAATTATTTTCTTGTCTTGGTACTCAGTTAGCTCATAGCTCATCTTATCATCCTCAATCTGATGGGCAAACTGAGATAGTAAACAAATGTTTGGAAGGATATCTTCGTTGCTTTGTATCTGATAAACAGACACAATGGGTCAAATGGTTGCCTCTGGCTGAATGGTGGTATAACACTTCCTTCCATACAGCAACAAAAATGACCCCATTTATGGCACTTTATGGGTATCAACCACCATCCATCACATCATATTTAAGAGAAAATTCTAAGGTTCAGGCAGTGGAACATCACATCGAACATCAACAACAAGTCCTCCAACTCTTAAAGGATAACCTCGTGTTGGCACAAAATAGAATGAAACAACAGGCAGATCAACATCGCAGTGAAAGAAGTTTTGATGTAGGTGATTGGGTATTCCTACGGCTACAACCATATAAGCAAATGTCCCTAAAGCAAGCTAAGAAGGATAATAAATTATCACCAAAGTATTATGGTCCGTACAAGGTGTTGCAAAAGATTGGTACTATGGCATACAAATTGGAGCTTCCTGCAGCTTCTCGATTGCACCCAGTTTTCCATGTTTCATGTTTAAAGAAGGTTATAGGTGACAAGCTCCCAATTCAAACAATATTGCCAGAACTTGACGAGGAAGGAAAAATTATATTGGAACCGGAAGCAGTCACAGAAACAAGAACTCGACAGCTACGAAATCGATCAATTTCAGAGTATCTTATCAAGTGGAAGAACTTATCCGCTGAAGATTCCACATGGGAGGATGAGAATTTTATGCAGAAGTATCCAGAACTACTCAAGCGTTGAGGACAACACTTTTTTGAAGGAGAGGGGCATGTTGGGTCCCTATAATACTAGTGATTACCCCATTACTATTGTAGTTATACCCCTTATTTATATTGTTGTGCCCCTATTACCCCCATATTGTTATTTCTGTGCCCCATAGAATCCCTCTATTGTTATTTTTGTGGCTTTATATTATTATTGTTAGGTCGGCTGGATTATATTGTGACTCCTTAGACTCCTATATATAGAAAGGAGGTTTTGTCATTTGTATCATCCAAGAATTGTTCATTTATGTAATGTAAAGGAGGTTGCCCCCTCGAAGAGGCTGAATTCTAAGGCGTGGATCTCTCTTTTCTATATTTTTGTGAGCTGGTTTCATAACAGATTTCTCAAAGGAATACACAGGAAACTAGTGCCTCCACAGCATAACCATCACAGGAACAAAACCAGGGAACAAGTACTCCAACATCAAGATAGCCACAAACATTAGAACAACCAGAGATGTCAGAGCAGCCTGAAATCTCTGAAGAAAGAGCTCCACCACAAACTCATCCAGCTCAGGTTAATATGGGAAATCCCCCAGTTGTGCAGACTCCTCTGAATGAGGAAAAGAACTTGAAAAGAGATAGGGAAGTAGCTACCCCTGCCAGTGGTCCTCCAGACCAGCCTGGTGCTAAGAGGCACAGGCTAAATCCATATTCAAAGGAAGAATTCTTTGAGGAAACAATAGGGAGTTTGAGAAAGGAAGGTGGAGACAGTCTACATACATTCCCAACAGGTGGGACACCTTCCAGCTCACAAAGACAAGAGCTTGAAAGACAACAGAGTGTAGAAGTTTCATCTTTCAGATCTTCATCTGAGAAGATCATAGACATAAAAGGAAAATTCAAGGAGATAAAGACCAAGAATGAGCAGTTGAAGGCCCAAGCCTATGCTCAATACTTGAAGATGGCCCCTACAAATCAAACCAGATTGATGTCAACTTTTGACATCAAGGAAGGAAAAATGAAAATGAGCTTTCTAAAGCCCACAGTGTTACAACCCAAGTCCTTTGCAGATTACCTCAAAACTGACTTTGAAGTCATGGCTAAAGACATCCACCCCATAGATCAGATAGAACTGCACAAACAAATAGGGGAGATGGTTTATTCTACACTGACTAGCAAGGCAATGATGGCACATAGGTTGCAAAATTCACTGAGCAAAACTACTGCCCAATTGCAACTAGAAAAGGCCTCCTCACAGGCAAAGGACAACAGGATCAAATCATTGGAGGAGTTGATTATTGAGTTGGGCCATAACCCAAAGGATATCAAGGCTGTAGTCAGCCTAATAAAGAAAAAGAATGAAGATATAGCTACACTGAGAAAGCAGTTGAAATTGTCACCAGTTATGCACCCTCGGACTGCTGAAGTGATTGAGAATAAAAATGAAGAAGAGCTTATGGACCTAGTCTTTAAGCTAAGTGAGCAACTAAAAGAGACAGAGCAGGAATTGGAGAAAACACTACAGTCAAGGCAGAGTGAGTCGACCACAGAGCCTTAGACTGTAGTGCCTATAGTTTCAACAGCAATTCCTTCTACATTGGCAACTACCTTAGCACCAAATGTTCCTTTGGTGACAACTGCAACTATAGAAGCAACAGGTACAAGTGCATCACAGGCAGGAGCACCAACACAGAGTACAGAAGAATTGATCAAGTCCATGGAGGAGATGAAACTCCAAGTCACAGAACTACAAAAAGTGAAAGAGAAATTCATTACTTTGGAGTAGAAATATGATGTATCAAAGTTTAATTTTGCAAAAGAGATGAGGAAAAATAAAAGCATGGCCCAACAAATTAAAGCATTGGAGAAGGACCTGACATTTGACAGGCCTTTGACAGAGATTAGAAAGATATTGTGGACCAATATCATTGATTCCATCAATGATATTTGGTCATCTATTCAAATTATTTTTGAACAAATTGATTTGGTCAAACTTGCTCTTGCAGAAGTTCAAAGGACCAGAGAAGAACTAGGAGGAAAACCTGAAGAAGCCAACAGATTAATCAACTTTCTGAACAGTAGAAACAGGAAACAGTTGGAAAAATTAGAAATAGAGGATAGGACTGCTACCATCCTCGAAATAAATAAAGTATTGACCAAGAGAAATCTGATGCAAGGTTTGTAAAGAAGATTTCAAAGTATGCAGGAAGGCATAGATGAGTTCATGTGGAAATTTGACATCTTACGAAGTAAAGGACACCCAAGTCCTTTAGTCATAAATGATAAGCTTATGGTTCACGATGATTATGTCAACAAATTACATCAGCAAGCTAACAGTCATGCCAGTTCATCTGCAGTCAAGGCATTGCCCACGGGGAAGGTTCTCTATGATGGCTTGGAGAACCTTTTTTACATTGAACATGAAGTGAAGCACCTATTCCTAGTGCAACCCAATTTTGTCAAATATACTGAAGCAGATGAAATATACAGGAAGTTGACAAGGATGAGTATACCAAAAGATGATTGGTGGAATAGCATGACAGACATCCTATGATTTATCATGGTAAAAAGTGAAGTAAATTAAGGTATTTACCATAGTCAATTTTGGTAAAAAAGGATGAATGATGGTAAAACAGGTAAAGAGTATCAGTCACAGGTAAAAGAGTATCAGTGAAAAGCTAAAATCGATCATCCAGCATAGAATTACGAGCAAGACAACAAGATGCACTTTCATAAGACCTGCCTCCAGCTCCTTCAACAAAAACAGGGACACCAACAATCAGTTCACTTCCGGTTTCTACATTCGAGACCATCTGTCTCTATATTCATGCAAAAGATATTTCATTTTCCTAGAATGTATCTCTCTTAGTTAGGAGATATTTTGATGTAAATCTTGTATAAATACTTCCTCATTGAAAGTATTGAGGGTGGATTTTTAGATATTTCTGTAGACAATTTACTTTTGGAATTGAAGTGTTGTTGAACAACTTTTGTATGGCTGGTTGGACAAAGTAACAAAGCAAAAGACTTTTACAGGATACCTGTGTCAAATGAGAAACAAATAAGTATTCTATATCTTATGTTTTTACAATTTTTTTGGTTTAATAAATATTCATATGTGATTCATATCTAAATGATAAACGAAAAGTTATATTTTAGAAAGAACTTTATTGCATTTTTCCTTTAAAATCGTTTATTTCCTTAATGTTTTCTTCCGGACTATTATAGGTAGGGAATTCTTAATTTCTCCCTGCTTTCATAGTTTATCACTATGATCATTTAACAAAGAATACTTAATTTCTTTTTGTTAGTGAACACCCCTTTTTCATCACCTTGGGCCTTGTTTGAAGGATTCTTAATTGCCCTTCATCCTTGTTCAAAACCATTTCACCCATTTCAAGCTATCATTTGTCTTTTAGTTAGCTATCTTGCCTTGTGAAGCTTCCTTTGTCAAATCAACCTGATCCAGTTAAGCCAGCATTCGGTTGATTCCATAGCCCAATGGCCTAAAATAACCCCCTAAGCTTTCGTAACTAGCTTAATATCCCATAAAACAAAGCTAAACCATAAAGAGAGAGCCCTCTCTGAGTATAGATTGGCTAGATTCTGTACTTAAAAGTTGGTTTTTGGTTACCTCAGACCCCTTTCCTTCTTCTAACAACTTCAAGGAAAACCTGAGTGATAACTAGACCATGCAATGCGTAGTTCAGGCTGGATTGAGGAAAAGATTGTGCAGTTTGGGAGCTCAGTGAGGCAGGCTGAGGGGTTGGGCACCAATTCAGCCAACTGTGCAGTTCTAGAAGGCAAAGAAGACTAGGTGATTACGCAAATGCATAATTAAGGAGCTCAAGTCATAGGCCTGAGCCTTGAGACTGCACAATGCGCAGTTCTCAATGGTAGGAGAGAGAAATTGCACAATTTTGGGAGTTTGTGAGCTAGGTTGAGGGGTTTTGCACTATTTTATCGAACTATGCAGTTATCGGAGGCAAAGAAGGCTTGGTAATTTTGCAATTGCATAATTCAAGAGCTCATGGTTCAATCTTGAGTTTAGAGATTGCGTAGTGCGTGGTAGCGGCCAAGCTAGAGGGTTGAATTGCGTAATTTTGGAGGCCAGGGCTTGTGCTTGAGCACTGAAACTATGCAATGTACATTCCTAGGAGGTAGGAAATGCACATTTCACATTGTGAAGAGGTAAGGTTGCCACTTGAGGGCTAAGATTGTGCAATGCACAGTTCAAGAAGGTCGGATGAGGCTAAGTTGCTAGGAGTTTTCTATAATTTGGCAAAGTGTGGGACCAATGAAACTGATGTGAACAATGACAGGACTTTACTGTGATCACACACTTAAACACTTGACAACACACCATATATCATCTAAAACAAACAAAAACATACTTCCCTTAATGTGAAAACTTACGACAAGTGTGACACTAAAGATACACTTTGCAACGATAATGGCGACACTTGTGTGACAGTGTGTGAAACCTTAGGAATGAGTGTGAAACATGCTTACATGATAAGAAAAACTCGTTATCACAAATATTTACCCTTGAAACAAACCAAAACTCCACTTTACATAATGAGTGACAGTTCCCAAGCCAAAAGACGACACTTGCTATATGATAACAAAAGTGCGAATAACACTTACAATATGTGAACGACGTTGAAAACCACACATGCAAGGGTGAAGATAACATGAAAATGACACTAATTAAAGGGAAAACAAGCAAAAGTGAGAGTTGTAAACATAAACACAACGCTTGCGATGGTAAAAGTGCATAAAAGTGATAGTTGGAGAAACTCACCAAAATAGAGGTGTGATCGCAAACAAAGTGAAGGACTGTCACAACACTGGTTAAAACATCATGTAAAATATATATGAGACCAAGGTCATGGGACACATATTCCAAGCTGAATGTTGGGAAAAACATCCTAGTGGGTGTTCATTTCAGTTATTATGGCTAAAGGAAGTTGGAAAAGGCAATGGCAAAGGCTTTGAAAAGGAAAAATGGCATTTTTGGCACATTTATTTATGAAAATAAATGGAAATTATGAGAAAAGGAAGGTGAAAGGTCATAGGTTGCATGTGAGTAGGAAAATGAAGGAAAATAATGGAAATTAAAGAAAAGAGAGGCCTCATTGATAAAATGGCTTCTGAGGATCAGTGGGCAGGCTTGGTCAGTGTTGCCTTTTGTCAGTTTAGTTTTGGAGCTCTCTCTCTATTATCTCTCTCTTGCACTCTTGGAAACCTAGATTTTTCTTGGAGAATTTTAGCATTGGATCAAGAAAGGCAAAGGAGGAAAAGAGGAAGCATAGATCAAGCAAGGAAGCACAGGATCAAGAAGCTACAACAATATTCTTTGCAGGTATCGATTTGCATGTGTGGTTTCCTTGCTATATTTGGCATGCATGGTGTTGCATGTGTGTTCTTAGTTCTCTTTCTGCCATTGGCATGGGTTTTTCTAGGTGTGATCGTGTTTTCAATCCTAGTCTTTCCATTTCTGGATAGCCATAGTGTGATGGAGTTCTCATGTTCTGGTAGAGCTAGATTACTAGATGGATTCGAAGTTGAGTGAGGTGGATCTCTGAATAAAAGAACACATGGCCTAGTAAACCCTAAATCAGATTGTGGGTTGTGGTAAAGACGAATTTTGTGTTGCCTCAGTGGGCCTAGGAATCCTCGACTAGTGAATGGAGGGATATATGGAAAATCCAAGAGGTGGGTGCTCTCCATCAAGCCTAGTAATCCCGAGATGGGATATACGGTAAAGCCTAGAGAGTGGAGTCTCGGTTAGGGCCTATTGATCCGGTGTGGATTGCGGTAAAGCCTAGAGACTAGGAGATAGGAAAATTCCTCACGGTGTAGGTGGAGAAATACAGTGGCATACATGCTTGTTTTGGCCTAGTGATCTAGTGGAGATCATGGTAAATCTTGTTATTACATGTTTATTGTTTTGGCCTAGTGATTCGGTGTGGATTGCGGTAAAGTTTGGTTTTTTTTATGAGGGTGAGGTGGTTTAGCCTCGGGATGCCCTATTTGGTTCTTTTGGTTTGAGTCCCACATTCATGTTTTTAATATGGCATGGTGGTGATTGGATGAAGTGAGATTTGGCTCAGCCAATCTATGGTCGGGTGGAACATGGTAGTCCCATACCAGGCTGACTTTTGCATTCATTAATAAGAGGTTATTTCCTTGGTATCTCATTTGTAAATGTACTGGTTTATATGTGGATTTTATGGATGATGTATCCTTGATATTTCTTTTGTTATTATGCTAGTTATGAACATGTATTATGACAATGGCTATGTATGGCTCTCCTCATGTTTTTACTTGTAAATGAATGAACATGTATCTATGGCCTAATATATGAAATTGTAGCTAATGTGTTGAGGCATCAATGCTTCTTAGAGATTCTCAGATAAGTATGAGACCCCTATACTAAGTTTTGTTGTTAAGAACCACAACTTTCATGTTTGTGACATGTTTGACGAAATTCCTATCATGGCTAGTAGGGGTCCAATCTAGTCCTTGTTGATGTTTTTGCAAATGTATCTTTGTCCCGCTGTGAAATTACATTTTTGAACCTATCATTAAGTTTTAGGCAATTACCTAAACTCTAGGCCACAAAAAGTGGCACAAATCTCGGAGTCGTAGGCACAAGACTGAGGAGAAAAGTCCCCAGATGCAACCAGGCCTTGTTGTAGGAGAGATTGAAGCCTCCCAAACGCACCCTTTCCCATATCAAGGGAGAATCCAGGGGTTTAATGGTCTAAAAACTCAGTGGGACCTAGGGACTAGTCATGGGGATGACTGGGAAGGATTTTGGGAGTCTTGTAGCAGGTATAGAAGGTTTATGTTGTGAATTTTTGTCGATTCCACTTTCTTAAGGTCACCTAGGAGGTTGAATCCCATTATAGTGGCCTCTCATCGCATATTTACCCTGGCTGGACGATTACTTAAGTAGATGTGGGATGAGGGTGATAGAGAGTGATATAAGAGCAAGTTGCACTCTCTTTAGTTCATATCAGAGCGGGTTTCGTTCTCTTTAGGTGGTTTTTGGTTTCCATTCTCCTTGTGTGATATCTGATGCCACATAGTGGTATCAGGGTGGGTTGCACTCTCTTTGGGTCATATCTGATACCACTGAGTGGTATCAAAGCATGGTTCAACCCTTGGACTGGATGGGCGGAATGTATTTTTCATGCCTTCATGTAGGTTGTATATGTGCTTGATGTGTATGTATGGTGATGGTCATTATTGCAGTTATGTTGTCATGTGAAAGTTAATTATGTTATTGTTGGGATGTGTTAGTCATGAACGCATGTCAGTTGTATATGCATTTGTTATGCATGTCAGTGTTTATATGTTGTTATGAATACATTATTATGGGCATGGTTGCCGTGCATGAGGTCGTTGTAGGCATTTCAGGTCATCATGATGTTGTTGGTATGTTATGATGCTGATGTGTTGGTTGAGACAGAGCAGGAGATGCATACCATCAAAGTGAGGTTGCAACACTAGACTTTGGGGTAAGAGAAGATCATCATACATGTATTTTATGTTTGGCATGCAGGTATGTAGATAAGGATTGTTATATTCATTATGGTTATGTGTATGCCTTTCATTCTATTGATGTTATGGTTACATGCATGTTAGATGCTAGTGAATCAGTGTGGTCATATAATCATGAATGATAGTAACTTGTTGTTATATGCATTGTTGTTGTTGTTTTATGTCAGTTAAATTGATGATTATGTTGATATGTTAACTTGTTGATTGTTATATGATAGTTAACTTGATGATTATGTTATATGTTGTTGATGAGTATGTTATATGTTAACTTGTTGTGGTTATATGATAGTTAACTTGATGATTAGGGTTATTGAAGCTGAGGTCTTGATGTTATTATGTTTCATGCTAAATTGGATTGGCCTATGCAGATGGTTAGGTTTATGACATTCAGGTATGAGTTTAATTATTTGTGACATTGTGTTGTACTAGTATAGACTGATCGTACATATGTGATTGTTATGCATGAACGAAAAATATTTATGAGCTTATGATGTGAACATGTTAGTTAGTTACTTTTATGGATATCATGATCTTATTTGTGTTTGAGCTTATGTGTTGTGAAGTTATATCGTGCTAACTAGATTGATTGTGCAAACAAGACAACCTCCCCTAAGATATATTAAGGTATGAGTTTTCTTATGTCGTATATTTGGTGCTTGACTGTTTGATTATGTTGTCTATTTGGTGTTTGAGTATTTGGTGTCTATTATGTCATCTAGTTGATTTATCTAACATGGTACATTTATAGTTTGTTTGAATGATTGATTAATTGCATGATATGAGTATGTGTCTGTAAGATTGCATGAAGAAATGATTTTGTTTTAAGATGGTCGTACTAACACATATGTGTTGAGACAACTGATATGTACTTGGGTGTAACATTATGTATTATAACTAATGAACGTGAGTTGATTTTGATTATGACATGGTTGTTAGACTTGGTGAAGGTTGATTTCCAAGTAATATATATGTTGTCTTGATCTTGTTGAGTGGTGGTATAATTCCACTTATCATACATCAACAAAAATGATGCCATTTCAAGCTCTATATGGGTATGAACCCCCAAAATGGAAGGATCTAGCTATTGTCCATACAAATCTACCCGTTGTTAAAGATCAACTAGAAGAAACCAAAAAATCGTCCAAATATTAAAAGAAAACCTGAATAATGCAAGGAATCGTATGAAGCAACAAGCAGACCGTGACAAAACCGAAAGAGAGTTTGAAGTTGGAGAATGGTTATTTGTTAAGCTCCAACCATACAAACAATTATCCTTAAAATAGAAAGGAGAAAACAAATTGGCACCAAAATTTTATGGACCTTAACAGATCAACAAAAAGATTAGCCAAGTTGCGTATGGTTTAAGCCTTCCAGAGACAAGTCGTGTTCACAACTTCTTCCACGTATCTTGCCTTAAAAGGGCACTAGGTAACAATCAAATAGTGCAAACAACACTTCCATCCCTAGATGATGAGGGAAGAGTCATTTTAGAACTAGAAGGTATTTTGTCTACTAGAGAAAGAAAGCTTCGATATTGTACTATCAAGGAATATATGATCAAGTGGAAGGACTTACCCGAAGAAGAAGCTTCTTGGGAGAATGAAGCATTTTGTCAACAACATCCGTCGTTACGTATGCTTTGAGGACGAAGCATTCTTTCGAGAGGAAGGAAATGTTATGTAAAAATTAGTTAGATTAGGTTTATTATTTAATTTTCAGTTAAATTAATTGAAAGGGCACGATCATAAGATCATGCCCTTTTGTTTAATTTAACTGAAAATTAAATAATAAACCTAATCTAACTAATTTTTACATAACAGATTAGTAATTGATATTATGTGATTATATTATGTCTATGTTATGCACATGCTATACCGAGGGATACATCAACGAAATGAAAGCGGTGTGGTATGTGGCATGTTGGGACAAGTATGGATAAGACACTGGAAGCAAGGTTGCTTGGTAGAGGCAGTGTGGTTTTGGATGTGTCGTACTACTGTTGTGCATATGTTTTATATGTTGTACATGTTGCATATATGATGTTGTGCACATGTGGTGTTGTGTATATATAGTGTGTGTACATGTTGTGTATGAAATGTTATGTATAGGTCCGTACAGATAGTGTTTTGTGAATATTGCATAGGTAATGCTAGGTATAGATGGTGCTATTTACATGTTGGACATGCGGTGTTGTGTACATATTGTACTGTGCGCATGATGGATATGCGGTGTTGTGTGGATATGGTGTTGTGCGCATGTTGGATATGTGGTGTTGTGTACACATGGTGTTATGTACATGTTGTATATGTTGTGCTATGTACATATGGTGTTGTGTGCATGTTGTTCATGTGGTGCTATGTACATATGGTGTTGTGTGTGTGATTGTACATGTGGTGTTGTGTACACGTTGTACATATAGTGTTGTGTGTGTGTGGTGTTGTGTACACGTTGTACATGTGGTGTTGTGTGCAGGTGGTGTTGTGTGCAAGTGGTGTTGTGTACATGTTGTGCATGTGGAATCATGTACATGTGGTGTCATCTACATGTCATGCATGAGGTGTTGTGTACATATAGTATTGTGTACATGTTGTACAGGTGTTGTGGTCTACATGTGGCGTTGTGTACACATTATGCAAGTGGTGCCTTGTACATGTGATGATGTGCACACTTTGTGTAGGGGATGTTGCATACAAGTGGTATTGTGTACATGTTGTACATATGGTATTGATGTACATGTGGTATTGCATGCATGTCATACATGTTATGTTGTGGCCATGCGATACTATGTATGTTCATTGTGTAGTCGTGGTATCGTGACATGTGTATTGATTGTGTTGTAACCTGTGTACGTATATGTGTTGTGTTGTACATCGAGTGTAGGCGTATGTATGTATTGTGTTGTTTCATACACCGAGTGTAGGTGTATGTATGTGTTGTGTTGTACATTGGGTGTAGGTGTATGAGTTGCATGTCAGGTGTAGGTGCATCTATTGGATGGTGTTGTATGCTATGTGTGGTTGTACATGTGGGATGTACACTATGTGTATGTGTACATGGTTGAAGAGAAGGCACTAGGTGTTTTTCGAGTGTGGCAACTGATCTAGTGTGCGTACAAAATAAGGACAAAGGTAGAAGTTGATGATTGATTAAAGGATAAGTATCAATATTTAATTTCAATTTTATTATGCATGTGATTTATGATTTTGGTCTATCATGATTACATGTGATTTATGATTCTCGTTTATGATGGTTACATGTGATTTATGATTTTGATCTATGATGGTTGTATTTTGAGCTGACCTGATGTCATATGTTTATTTATGATGATTTGGTCAAAGATGCTAGTTTGACTTGTTATGAAAGGAAGCGAACAAAATTGTAAGTGTACCTTATTGACGAACCACCCATGAGGTATGATTTGAAGTTATTCAATTTATTGTGTATCTAATGGAAATTATGTGCTTGGTACAAGAAAGCATGAAATGCCTAGTTAGGTGGTCAAAACTGATGACAAGCATTAGCAACAACAACAAAAGGAATTGGAACAGGAAACAATATGCTGGTAAAGTATTAAGGAGTAGGGCCATTGTGGGACATTCGTACCCAATAGTGTCCATTGATTTCCATGAGCATGCTATGACTGGTATGATGGTTTTAAGGCAGGGATATGTCTTGGTTTTTGGACCTTCCGATGCAAGGAAACCTTGTCGAGGGATGGACTTCCTGGGATGGGGGTGCCAGCGGAAATTGGAAGGTGTGTGACTGCACGGAAGGGGGTGAACGGATTGCTCGAGGGACTGTGTAGCAGAGAAGTGAAGGCCAAGGATACATTTGTTTTGGTCATTATCATTGTTAGATGGAATCAAATGCACATTGAGATTCTTCCCTAGAACAATGAGCGAGTAACTATTCACTGAGAGGACAAGTGGCGCATGATTATAGTGCTAGACATTGGATGTAGATTTGACCTTGCAGTGGATTCTGAAATTCCTAGGAAGGAGGTGAATCCTGGTACTACTTTTGAGGGTGGAGGTGTGAGCCTCTGGATTCCCTTGTTGATTGATACAGGCATCGTATCCTTTTATTTTCTAGATGAGAAGATTGTATATATGTGTATATTATTGTAAATACTATATCGAGCTAGTTTTTAAAGCTCCACATACAATATGGTTATTTGTTGGCTGAAGAAAATGTGCTTAAGTATATGTGGTTGTTATTGTAAATACCATAATGAGTTGTGTTATAAAACTCTACTAAACTGTATGATTGTCATGTTTCAACAGTGGTCATTGTAAATACTATAAGGAGTTGTGTTATAAAGCTCCATAGGTAGTATGTTTTGTTTTTCAGTGATCTTGTTGGTTGTAGGTGTCATTAAACACCAAAGACGGTGTTCTCCCAAGGGGGAGGGTTCTGTAACAACCTTGGTTAAAAGTTCATGTAATTTGCAAAGACAATGGTCACAGGACACGTATTCCAAGCTGAATGTTGGGAAAAACATTCAAGTGGCTATTCATTTTAGTTATTATGGCTAATGGAATTTGCAAAGATAATGGTAAAGGCTTTGGAAAGGAAAAATGTCATTTTTAGCACATTTATTTATGAAAATAAATGGAAATTAGGAGAAAAGGAAGGTGAAAGGTCACTGTTGCATGTGAGGTGGAAAATGAAGGAAAATAATGGAAATTGAAGAAAATAGAGGCCTCATTGATAAAAATGATTTTAAGGATTAATAGGTAGGCTTGGTCAATGTTACCTTTTGCCAGTTCAGTTTTGGATCTCTCTCTATTCTCTCTCTCTCTCTCGCACTCTTGGACACCTAGATTTTTCTTGGAGAATTTCAGCATTGGATCAAGAAAGGAAAAGGAGGCAAAGAGGAAGCAAAGATCAAGCAAGGAAGAGCAGGATCAAGCAGATATAGTAGGATTCTTTGCAGGTATCGATTTCCATGCGTGGTTTCCTTTCTATATTTGGCATGCATGGTGTTGCATGTGTGTTCTTGGTTATCTTTCTTCCATTGGCATGGGTTTTGCTAGGTGTGACAGTGCTTTTCAGCCTATCCTTGCCATTTCCGGATAGCCATGGTGTGATGGAGTTATCATTTTTTGGTTGAGCTAGATTTCTGGATGGATTTGAAGTTGAGTGAGATGGATCTATGAATAAAAGAACACATGGCCTAGTAACCCCTGAACCAGATTGTGGGTTGCAGTAAAGCCAAATTTTTTGTTTCCTCGGTGGACCTAGGAATCCTCGACTGGTGAATGGAAGGATATATGGTAAAGTCTCGAGGTGGGTGCCCTCCATCAGGCCTAGTAATCTTGGGATGGGATATACGATAAAGCCTGGAGAGTGGAGTCTCAGTTAGGGCATAATGATCTGGTGTGGATTGTGGTAAAGCGTAGAGACTAAGAGATAGGAAAATTCCTCACGGTCTAGGTGGAGAAACCTAGTGTCGTCCATGCTTTGTTTGGCCTAGTTATCTGGTGGAGATCATGGTAAATCCTATTATTACATGTTTATTGCTTTGGCCTAGTGATCCGGTGTGGATTGTGGTAAAGTTTGGTTTCTATTGATGAGGGTGAGGCGGTTTAGCCTCGAGATGCCCCAGTTGGCTCTTTTGGTTTGAGTCCCACATTCATGCTTGGAATATGGCACGAGAGTGATTGGATGAAGAGATATTTGGCTCATCCAATCTATGGTTGGGTGGAACGTGGTAGTCCCATAACAGGTTGGATTTTGCATTCATTAAAAAGAGGTTCTTTCCTTGGTATCTCATGTGTAAATGTATTGGTTTATATGTGGATTTTATGGTTGATGTGTCCTTGATATTTATGTTGTTATTATGCTGGTTATCAAGATGTATTATGACAGTGGTTATGTATGGCTCTCATCATGTTTTTACTTGTAAATGAATGAACAATGTATCTATGACCTAATAAATGAAATTGCAGCGAATGTGTTGAGGCATCAATGCTTCTTAGTGATTCTCAGATAAGTATGAGAACCTTATTCTCAGTTATGATGTTTAGACTTGTAGATTTCATGTTTGTGACATGTTTGAAAAAATGTCTGTTATGGCTAGTAGGGGTCCAGTCTAGTCCTTATTAATGTTTTTGAAATGTGTCTTTGTTACACTGTGAAATTTCATTTCTGAACCTGTCATTGAGTTATGGGAAGTGACCTTGACTTTGGGCTGGAAAACGTGGCACAAATCCCAAAGTCGCAGGAACGGGACTAAGGATAAAAGTCCCTAGACGCACCCATGCCTTGTTGTGGCAGAGATTGGAGCCTCCCAAATGCACCCTTCTCCATATCAAGGGAGTGTCTAGGGGTTTAATGGTCTAAAAACTCAGTGGGACCCAGGGACTGGTCATGGGGATGACTGGGAAGACTTATTGGAGTCCTATAGCAGGTATAGAAGGCCTGTGTTGCAGGTTTTCATTGATTTCACTTCCTTAAGGTCACCTAGGAGGTTGAATCCCATTATAGTGACCTCTCATCACATATTTACCCTGGTTGGTAAGTTACTTGGGTAGATGTGGGATGAGGGTGTTACAAGGATTGTCGATGTCAGTGTGCACTCACTGCTGACATGGAATGAACATTGCACAAGCACAGTCTTGATGGATCGTGTTATGCTTGTTCAAGCTTGCATAAAAGAATGTGCTCATGAACTTGTTGTAGACTGAGCATGTGTGAGAAAGTGACTTTGGAACTTCTGATCTAAGAAGGGAGATCAGAAAGCATCAGTTGACTAAGAAGTGACTACAAAACAAATGATTACAAGATCCACAATAGGCTCCAAAATTTGAGCTTACGCAAAATTTTGGAGGGTGTTTGTCGCAGCGAAAACACCTCTATATATACACATCGAGGAGGTCGAATAAGTTTCTTTCTAGGCTGACTTGTGTAGGAGGAATGAGTTGGTCTTGTGGTGACAAAACTTGACTTTTTGACTCAAATAAAATATTTTTCCTTTCTTACAAATAGTCTAAATGGGACTTTGACTCATGATATTTTTTTTCTTTTGACTCAATAAACCCTAGAAGCATGAAGAACATGCTTTAACTAGAAAATAATAATAATAATAATAATAATAACTTTTTTTTCTTTTATTTTTTTTGAATTTTACATGAAATACATATTGATACAAGTACAATGATAATTATGAAGACCGAACCTAGTTACAATTTTCAACACAATGGAAATACATCTTTTGCAATTAGGCTAAGTCATTTATTCACCCTTTTGGAAATGTTCTTGAGATTTCTAGAAGTATTGTTGATGTTAATCATTTTTTCTTCTTCATTGACTTCTTTCATGACCATGGTCGTAGCCTTGACTACTTCCTCTTCCTTTATAATTACCACTAGATCAACCTCTTTCTCTTGTATTTTCATTATAATCACTTCTTCCTCTTGTAGTTTCATTATGAGTACTTCTTTCTTTTGTACTTTAATTTGATGAGCTTCTCCCTCTTGAGATTTATCCTTTCCTTGAGTTGGTAAAGAGAATATATTCCCCTGAATTCTTCTTTTTACCAAATGTCTCATCATGTTGGACCAACAAGTCACTAAGGGAATCAAAATTTTGATTCGCCAATTTATCAACAATTTGTAATGTTTCCATAAAATGTTTATATGAGGGTGGAAAACTTTTCATTAGGATAGAGATCATTAGACTTTCTTCTGCATCTTTAAAACTATATTTTAAAAGTTCTTATTGAATATTTTTTAAATGAGAGATGTACTCAAAATCATCTCCCTCATCACCCAATTTTTTATTTAATAATTTAACATGAAGCTCAACCCTTTTTGCTTCACACTGAGTATCAAACATCTTTTTAAAATGTTTCCATGCATTCCAAGTATTAGATACATTTTCAATATGAATATATAACTCATCAGTGATTCAAAATCTTAATAATGCAAGTGTCTTTCCATCTTGTGCTTTCCATTTTGCTAATTCTCTAGCATGAGTGGGCTTAATGGAGCTTTGTCTCCATTACAAATATCCTTCCATAAATCATTAAAGACCAATATATTTTTCACATGAATATGCCAATTATGTAGTTCTTTCATCTTTCTAATTTTTTTAATTCAGCAAATAGATTGACTAGTTTTGACATGGTGACTTATTTATCAAAATATCATAAAAATAAATATAATAATGTACAAGAGAAAAATAAATATAATATTGTACCAGAAACATTGTACACACTGCAAATGAATTGTACCCACTTATAGCCTCCCGAAAAAAACAATAATAAAACATTTTACTAACTCTTATCCATACTTGAATTTGAGATTATAATGCTTCAACCAAATTTTCGAAGTTTAATGAAATAACAACCTTTGAAACATTAACTTACCCCTTTTGAAGTGAATTTTTTGTCCAAAACTTTAATTACAGTATAAAAATGAACCTATCAACTCATAGTAAAGGCCCTAGTATGAAAACCTTCCCAGAAAAAAACAAAAATAACATCTCGCATCGCTCGAATTTACCTCTTTTTGTGCATGCTCATATGAAAGCCTGGTTAAACATGTTCCTAACATGTCAAGTAGTACCCAACCTCATTTACAGATGAAATTGTCGATTGCTAAGAAAACATGCAATCTCTGCAATTACCTTGCCTCGAGGCAGAAGAAGCACATTTTTCATACTAATGTATATCTACTTCCCTACAATAAGGTAGCAACAATTACATGACAATTTACGAAACAGAACCAATCTCAAGATTTACAATTTGCAATATCATTTCTTTGTAGGAAGTAGGCTTATGGTTCATAATGCAGGTTGCGCATACTCAGAATCGAGAATGCTTCTTACCCCAAATTCTGAAGGTCGATTTAAGAATTAAGGATGGATATATGACAATAGTGGTGGTGAAGAAGTACTTGGACATCAAGATGGGGTTGCACAACGAATCAGAGATTAAGATTAGTTGTAAAGTACAGCAAGTGCTACACTTTGTTTCTCTGCAACACATTCGAGATGTTATATGGTTTTCGAGCTTGAAACCAAAACAAGGAAATGAACCTACAAAAAGGACGAAAACAAAAATTGCAAATGCTCCTTCGCTCTCCAACTAACCTGTGATGATTTTGACTTATGAAAGAAGTATATGTGATACATATTCTTGCAGGTGTTGTACATTCATAATATTAGTTGATTTAATGTATTATTTAGAGAGCATATGCTTTGATTTTACATGAATGAAGTCGTGATGGTTGGAGGGAGATTTTCAGATGTAACAAATAGTGGTTTAAAAGGGAAACTCTGATTCAGGTAGCATGTATACCTTTTGATTAAATATTAGACATGATATATTTGGAAGTGTTGTTACTGGATCTGAAAATGTAGCTACATTTACTCTACCAATGTTGGAGAGATTAGTTTACAGTCCTAAACACATCCCGACCATAAGAGTCTTGTTAGATACGTGATAGAAAGCCTTTGGGGGTCCAGAGGGAAAATATCCACACTATTACTCTGCATACAATGATTTACTACGTGCAGGTGTAGAATTTCCACCACGTCCAGAATGTCCTCCTCCAATATTCACAACTCTGTAGACACAATCAATAACTTATCCGTTTCAAACCTATGGATCTCTAGGCTATGAAAATGAAGGAGTTGAGGCATCCCTAGAATCTGATCTTCTTGCCCTTAGGTTGACAGATATTCAGAATGCCCGTGATATTATTGATGTTTTAATAGATGCCAAATGCTTTGGATCCTCACAGTAAGGAGGGCATAAAGCAGAAAGTGACAATAGATCTTGTAGAACAATGTTATTCTAACAAGAGCAGTGGGTGATAGCATCCTGTGAATACAACTTCGGATGAGGAGCTTCTTTGTTAGGGTCTTACATTGAATGATGACCTGCGACTTGCACCCGTAAAGCAGATCATGGGGCTAGGGGCACTTTTCACGAACTAACTCATTCAATGGGAAGGCAAGCTGACAACTAAATTCTTCCCAATTTAGCATTCCAAGATTCGTAACTGAGTGGAAGTTGACAGCAACCCACCCAAAAAAGAGATTTTCACTATAGGGGGATGATAATCATAATAATTGCCAAATTTGTAAAATATGCGCAATTTTTTTAAAAGATTGTAGATCTACATTATTTCACATAGAATCTTAATTTAAACATTCAAAATAATTTTCTTGAAACAATAAAAAGTCTTTTTAATGAAAATTCCTTTGTTGATAAAGAAATTTGAGTTTTTTTTTACAGGGAAAAAAGATCTTTTATTGATAAAAAAATATGATCTAGGCATTGGAATTTTCTTCTTTATTAATCCAACATAATAAATCTGGTGGAGACATTAGAATGTTCTTCTTTATTAATCCATTATGGTCTCTTTCTCACCACAATACTCTTTATCATACCCTACTCTATTTACCATATCTTTGATAATCTCTCTAGCTTCATCTCAACACCCTAGGTCAACAATTCAAGAATCATCACCCTCACAAGATTGTGGTAAGACCTATCTATATTCTAAGGAATACAACATTTGTAGAATTAACTTTATTATTCTATAAGTAATATATTCTAGAATAACTTTATTAATCTACGAAAAACTATTAAATTAAATAAATAAATAAAATTTAAGATTATGAGGTTAACATATTAGTCATGCATTGACATATCATGAATATGCTTAAGGTTTGTCTTATACAATAAATTTGTAACAAAACCTATCTATATTCTAAAGAATACAACATTTATAGAATTGATTTTATTATTTTAGACCTAATATATTCTAAAATACAAAACCTATTTATATTCTAAAGAATACAACATTTATAGAATTGATTCTATTATTTTAGACCTAATATATTATAAAATAAAATAACATTATTAATCTAGGAAAAACTATGTAACTAAATAAAATTTAAAATTATGAAGTTAACATATTAATCATGCTTTAGCATATTAGAAATATGCATGATATTTGTCTTAGACAATAAATTTAATTAGCTAAGACAATAAATTTAATTAGCTGCAAGTATAGATGACATTTTAAAATTCTTAACTTGGCAACCAATAGTTCTTTATCATTGGAAAATAATTTAGTTCCCTTTCTTAATTTATACATGCAAACTATTTCAACCTCTCCAATCCTTTTAATAGGAAATCCTCCCCGACACTGACCATATACATCTATTAAAGAATAAATTTTCTATTTCCACGAGAGTGATATTACAAGAATATTATCAAGTTTGGATTAATATTTCTTAATGCTTTTGACATGTTAAAAGTCCATTTTCTTAGGTTTTTCTTCAACCATTAACGTGACATGGATGTATCTTCGGCTTATCCTCGATACTTAGTAACTTAGTTGTGTATCCTTTTACAATTGAGTTTTCTGTAACATCACATCAAAACAATACTTTAACTTATTCAAAATATACCATTGAACTACATTTTTCTTTATTATAAAATCTCAAAAACCTCAACTTTTAATTTAGAAAACTCCATTTTAATTTCATTAAAAACTAAGTTATGAATATAGACTCTTTGATAAAATTAATCTAGATGTCTTTTATATACTTTTAGATTTTTAGAATGTACAAATCTCCCTCTCTTGCCCGCTCTCTCTCTCACAAGAATGAAATATCCCCAAACATGTATTTCATTCATTTTTTTAAACTTGGAGTAACATTATTTATGTGGAGCCTTAGAATTCCAAACTTCTTTGAATCTAATTTTTGGACAAAAAAAAATTGGGTTGGATTTTTAAAGTGAGTTTTTTGGGTTGAATTTTGAAAGTAAGTCTTTTGGGCTGAATTTTGAAAGTGAGTTTTTTGGGATGAATTTTGAAAGTGAGTTTTTTAGGCTAAATTTAGAAAGTGAATTTTTTTTTTGGATTTTGAAAATGAGTTTTTTTGCTGGATTTTGAAAGTGACTTTTTTGGGCTTGATTTTAAAAATCTACATAGATTGAATTATCATGGGAAATCAAAGAAATTGCAAGAGAAAATATGATCTAATTAGAGACATTAAGGCTCATAAAAAATACTCAAGAAACTATTACAAAAGAAAGAATGAAGAATGCTTAAATATTGAAAGGGCAAATAAATCTCAACAAGAAGTTGAGCCATGTATGTAAATGTAAATATTATAAATGATATTTAAAATTTAATAGTGTATTGTGGAATTTAATTTTTATTTGATAAATTAATTTGAAAAATATTTTGCAATGTAAACAGAGAGAGATTTTCCTCATAACATTGATGATGAGATTGAAAATGTTGAAAGACAAAGTGAAAAAGAAAATGAACCAATGATTGATGATATTGTTGAAGATGTTGAAAGAGATTCAAGTGAAGAAGTTGAATCGCCCTTAGGTGTGTATATATATGTCATGTATTCCTTAGGTGTGTATATATATGTCATGTATTATTGAAATTATACATATTTATTAGTTTCAATTTCATGAACTCTATTTTTAAATTTAATTTTTTAATGTATATTTATACTCATTTACATTAAATTCTCATATATACAGATGAAATCAATATCGATGATGAGATGTTAGAAAATGTCGACATTGGCACATATGGAGATAAAAAACTGACCATGTTATACAATATCGTGTTAAGCTCATTATTGATAAGTTCTTCAAAAATGAAAATGTTATTCAAACTCAAATTTTGAGAGGTCTCTTAACATTAAAGAAATTAAAATAAGATACAACACTATTGGGTATTTGAAAATCAACGAAAGATAAAAAGGTGAAGGAAAATGTGATTCAAAATATAAATACTTCTCTAAAATCAATTGGAAGAGCTAGAAAGAAAAGTGATTTAGATGCACATAGAGCAATACAAATGGTAGTATTTTTCATCAAGTACTAAAGAGAACCATATGGTAAAATGTATGGAAAAATCATTAGGGACCTCACGAAAAACAATGCACAAGCATAGAAAATTTCGATTACAAATAGATACAAATTATGAACTTGCTTGTTGGAAAATTATTTGTAGGCAACCATACAAAGATAGAATTGGAGAAAATGTTAAAAAATAATATATGAATATTGGATGAAAAATTCACGTGTTTCACCAAAGGTAAGAGATATGATGCAGCGAATAATAACACAAAATCAGTATGAAGAACATGCAAAACATATATTGGACACCACTCAGATAGAGTTTTATGATAATTGCATAGAAGAGAATAGTGGAATCAATGTCGCAATTAGTACTTTTGTGCAACAAAAACCATGGTATGTTAAACCTATCACTGTACATGACACTTGTTGTTATTGTTATCATGTGGAATTTCAATTATATTATGACACCTTCTTTAATTTTGGTAAAACATTTTGGAAAAATTCACCTCCTCCTTCCACTATCCATGATTTCATATCTGAAATTCTATGTGGAAGAGAAAATCATGAATTATTTTACCAAAAGAAATGTGTTGGTGGTAAAAAATGTGATCATTATGGAAATTTGACTTTGTTTCACGACAAATATCCTATTGATATGAATGATCAATCACTGTCCAACATAAAAGTGAAATGGAAGAGATATGAATATATCCATACATCGATTGGTTCAAGTAGTAGTACAAGTGCTAAAAGGATTGATTTACAAGAAGAAAAAATTTCTGTGATAGAGTTTTTGAAGAAGTTTGAGACATAAATTTATAAATACATCAAGAATTCTCATAGAGCTCAATGGCAAGACTTGTAATTCAAAAAATCCCGTGAAAATTTTCCACCAAGGACCATTTTGTCAATAGTTGATTTTGCATAAAATTACACATTTGTTGCACAAAATAAAATACAAAATAAATATTATCATTCTGACCAAGTCTCTATGCTTGTCCATATTCTATATATACTTGTTGAAAAAAATGTTGATCATATAGAAAGCACCAGTGAGAATCAACATTCTATTAAAGAATATCATTTTTATATCAGTGATGATCGTACACATGATACACATTTTGTACAACATTGCTTTGATAATATTTATGACTCATTGAAAGGTCGTGGAATAAAATTCAATAAACATTGGATATGGTCAGATGGATGCCTAGGTCAATTCAGATCTTCACGGTCATTCTTTTGGTTACGTTGTCTTCATATGAAAACCAACATTAAACATTGTTGGAATTTCTTTTAGACTAGTCATGGAAAAGGAGAACATGATGGTACAGGCTCATGTATAAAATGAGCACTTCGAAGATATCAAATGGACCACTCTGCAACCAGCATGTCTCAGTTGAACAAATTTTTCAATGGTACATTGCTACACTAAGCCATGAGACTAACCCATCAAGGGAGGTACGTGGGTATGTACATATACATTAACTCAAGTATATATTTTTAATACAGGATAATTTTTATTAATCTTATACTTTTAAACATTTATAAATTTTATAGTTTAAACAATTGATCGATGATTATATTTTAAATAACATATTTAAATTCTTGTTTGAATTTACTATAGTTTTCTTTTGCATATTGGAGTCCAAGATGTAGATAGATCAATTACATATGAAGATGAAACAGTAAAAGGGACTAGAAAAAGCCATTCAATTAAAACAAAAGAGTACCAAAATGTGTTTGCATTTTATAGAAGAAAAGAATATTGTTTTTGTCCTGTTTGCATAGAGGACACACAATTCAATGATTTTTGTGAAAAAAATATGTATGTAAAAACTTGGCAACATACAGAACTTAATACAAAGGGGGAAATGTCGCTTACAAGCTTCGAAGAGATGGAATCAAAGGAGACTATAGGGTCATCTAAAGTTGATCGATTTTCTGATCTTGTTAGAAAAGGTAACATTTCAATTGCTTTTAAGGGATATATATATATATATATATATATATATATATATATATATATATATATATATATATATATATATATATATATATATATATATATATATATATATATCCCTTAAAAGCAATTGAAATGTTACCTTTTCTATATATATCTATATATATATATATATATATATATATATATATATATATATATAGATATAGATATGTTGTGTTTTATGTTTTTTCAATTATTGTGTATAAGTATCTAGATAATAGTTAAAATCTAGGGACTCGAGTGGAAGATGGTCGGCTAAGGGTTTCGATGGGGGGGCTAGGGTTTTTAAGTTTTTTGCAGGTTCTGGAACAGGGATGGAGGCTACCTCGGCAGTAAACTACCCGTGACCTTGTGCTAATTCATGGGCGATTTATTTTTTTGTTATCGGAGTGTTATCTAGGTGGCTCACTATCTTTTTCCTCCTGCACTCGGGTCATAGTCAAGGCCAGCTCTCTTATTTGCTCGGAAGGGTTCTCTTAAATTAATCCCCTTCTCCCCGGTGTTTTTTTCTACCTTTGGTTTTTTCTCAGTCAACGGGTTTGGGAACGGCCACAGTTGTTTATCTCGGGGCTTCTGTTTGGTTTTCTCGTAGCGATTAAGGCCTGTTTTTTGGCTGTCGGACTTCAGGGTCTTTGAAGAACTCATCAAGGGTCAGCGCCTGTTGGGGTTTTGACCCGGTTTTCTCGGAACTGCACCCAGCAATACAAAACAGAGTTTGTTTATGCATGGATGCGGAATTGATTGATTATTCTTCTGACACCTTGGCCCCATCGGATATCTGGGTTGAAGAAAAACACATGTCGTGTGGTGGGAAGGAACCAGAAACAACCTTACCACCAGATGTGCAGGTTGTCGATCTTTCCTCGATGATGGAAGACATGGAGGCAACCCTACAGGGGTTAGGGTTCTCACAAGCGACTGTCGCGGTGTCGGAAGGCCTGTTAAGTCTAGGGGAGGGTACTGACTCGCCATTTTTAACCATCCCGTCACCTTTGGAACTGCAGACTTGGGCACATGAACAACAGTGTACTGAGGCACTTTTGGGCTGCACAGGTGTGACAATGGTGGGGGTAAGAGGAACGACACCGAAATCGTGGGGTTTTTCAAATCATCCCTACAACGCACTTGGGATTACTTTTGAAGGGTTTTCACTCCCGATTTTTTCCTCAATCACTCACTGATCCAAAATGGATCCTAAGAACCCTATAAGTCTTCAATACTTAAAAACTATCACATGAGAAAAACCTTTACAAAAGGCGGATTACACTATCGGGCAAGAAAAAACATGCGGAAATGGTGAAAACAGAGTTTATCAGAGGCTTGAACAATGATGCACAGGAGCTGTCGGATCTGGACGATCAACGGTCCAGATCCGATCAGCATATCGCAATTGGAGATGGCAAGTGGAGGCTATCGGAGGCTACCATATGAAAGTTGCGACAATGATCAATGCGAGTCAATGAGGACCATCGATCAAGTGCACATATCGATGGCCCAGGTTAACTCGCAATATCGCATCGACAAAATACAAGGGAGCGCTTACCAAAGGCCCGAGAACTATGCGATATGCGATTGTGACATATCGTATCGCAATATCGCATCGGAGCAATACAAAGGAGTGGGAACGATACAAATGCGACTTGTGATAGCTAGACCTGATGGGGTTATGGATGAAATTTAATATATTTTGAGTTCCGGTAAAAGGGTTTTTTCTATGTATTTCACATTTTCATTAAATAAATGAAATACAAAGTAAATGCGCCCGGAGCGATAAAACGGACCCAAAAGGATTATACATGAAATTTTATCGTATTTGAGTTTCGTAATGAGCGAAATTTCGGGTGGGCCTTACGCGGTAAGTGGTATTGGACGGGCTTCGCTCGATCCCATCCACTAGCCGACACGTGGCTTGAGAAAACCGCCTTTTCGGGCGGGTAATCTCCATACGCATAAGTCACCCAAAATGAATATCAACCGTCAGATCAAAGGTCACACAAATCAACGGTGGACATGCGATAGCGATATAAAGGTGGACCCGATGGAGTTATAAGGCAAAATTAATATTATTTCAAGTCCAGAAAAAGGAGTTTTGCCGGATTTTTACAGTATTGCTATGTATTTCTCTGTGTAAACAGAAAACGACTGTTTTGGGATTTTTAATGCGCCGATGGTCCCTTCTGTTACAAAACAGGTGGCCACCATCCCTAAAGATGTTTAACAATGATTTTTTAATGCTCAGAGGAGATTTGAGTGGATAGAGGCTAGGAGTCGAATATCCCGAAGGGGAAAACGAACAGACAAACACTGATTGGCTTAAAAGCCACTGAATGACAGAGACAGGAGCAGGCAGTGCTAAGACAGAGAGAAAACAGAGACAAAGAGTGAGAGGGAGAGTCTGTGTACTCAAAAAGACTTGGGGGATCCAAGTAAAGCCCTATTGTTTTATTCCTGTTGTGTTGAGACTCAATTTGAGCTCACATTTGTAAAAAATCTGCTCTTGAAGACATAATAGAGAGGTCACCACTGAAAGCTGGACCAAGAGACATAGCCCAAGAGTTTTGGGTGAACTCCTTGATTATTTGTTGTGTTATGTATGTTTGTCTATTATGTTTCTTTAACTGCTTCATTGTCTATATTATTCGCAATATTTTTGATCCGTTGCACTAAGTAATATAGGCAAATCCTACACATGAGTTTGTAATACCTTAATATTAGTCTAAGATCACATTTTCAGATCAAGTGGTATCAGAGCACTAGGTTTGCTAAGGTTATACAAGCTTGTGTTGGATTCTTGTATGCTAACTAGGTCAAAGCTCAAACTAGGAGAGGGAAAATTTGTTGAGGCTAATCCAAAGATTAGAAGAGTCTCTCCTCGGACGAGAATGGCAGAAGAAATTCCATTGGAATCAAAATCTCAGTTCATGGACAGTTTATGGCCATGCGAGCCATGGTGGAAGAGATGTATCGGGAATTTAAGAAGGGTCGAGGTGAAAGCATTTCAACACCCAAACAAGGCAAAGGAGTAGAGGAACCTTCTCTAGATGCCCATCCAGAGGGAAAACAGAAAGGGGAAGAGCCTCCTCCATCATCTCCTCCACCATCACCTCCATCTAGCCCTAAAAAGAAAAAGAAGAAAACTTCTTTGATTAAATTAGATGTAAAGTTTGATTTGCCAATTTATGATGGAGAATTAAATGTAGAAAAGCTAGATAATTGGATTAGACAGATTGATGTATATTGCAGGGTGCAAAACATTGATTCAGAAAGGAGAAAGATTCAGTTGGCTAGCCTTCGCCTTGGAGGAACTGCACTAGTGTGGTGGGAAGGCAAGACACAAGCTGATTTGAAGAGACATGGTAAAATTATTTATACCTGGAACGTTTCTGCCATTAAAAAATAGTTCTATACTCTAGATTATATGCAGCAAGCAATGATGAGTTGGAAAACTCTTCACCAATTAAAGGGCCAAAGCGTACAAAGTTATACCCAGGAATTTAGAAAAAGAGCTTTAACCCTAGGCATATCTCTAGACTCACCTGAAACTTTGTTGAAGTATATAGGTGGTCTACATAGCTATTTGAAGCACACCATTCTCATGTTTAATCCCACTAGCTTAGATGATGTATCAGTTCAAGCTACACATTTAGAAGCTAGAGGAAAGAATGTGAACCCAGAGATTGGGGGATCATCAAATCCCTCTGCAAGCAAGAACAAGGAAAAGAAGAAGCTGAAATGAAAGGAGAGGAAGACAAATGTTGTACAGAAGGACAAACCTTCATGCACTCACTGCAAGAAGAATGGACACGATGATGAACACTGCTGGTCTATGCATCCAGAGCTGAAACCTAAGAAGTTCGATGGTAAGAAGAAGAAGACTGCTGCAACTATTCATAAATACTTGGGTTCAGACTCAAGTGATGAAGCAAAAGTCACAGCCACAGGTATAAAAGGTAAAAATTCTGAAGCATCTACAATTAATTCTGCACAATCTATTGATAATGAAGATAATGAGAGGAAAAGACATGAGATTTTGCATATTAGAGTTATCTCCAAGCACCAAAAGATTGATACTTTATTTGATAGTGGATCACAAGCAAACTTGATTTCTGAAACAATTGTAAAGAAGTTGGGCTTCCTAACAACACCTCACAAGAAGCCATATCCATTAGGTTGGGTATGTGATAAAGCAAAGCTACAAGTGACTAGACAATGTAAACTTAGGTTTGCTATTGGGTCAACATTTGTAGATGAGGTTGAGTTAGATATAGTTCCCTTGGATATATGTGGTATTGTTTTAGGAAGTCCTTACTTGTATGATAGAAAAGCCATTTTCTATAGAGCTGAAAATAAGTATCAACTCACTAAATATGGAATAGAATATATTGTAAGAGCTCATAAACTCAAAAATAACTATTCTCTCATAAACTCAGGGCAGATGAAAAGAATTGTAAATTCATGCAAGCAATTTTTACTAATGGTTGTAAAGGAAAAGAACCCTGATAAAACCAATGTATTTGAAGGCTGTGATGCTAAACAGAAAGCTAATTTTGTTAAAGTTGTTTCAGAATATGATAGCCTAGTTCAAGAACCTAAAGGTATGCCAACCAAAAGGGAAATAGTACATGATATTCATTTGCAGCAAGATGCTCCATTGTCTAACATCGGAATGTACAGGTTATCCGCTTTAGAGAATGCAGAGATCAAGACGCAGGTACAAGAGCTACTCAATAAAGGGTTCATAAGACCAAGCACATCACCATGTAGATCTCCAATCGTACTGGTGAGAAAGAAATATGGTTCGTGGAGGATGTGCATTGATTACAGAGCACTGAATAAAATAACGATCAAGAATCGTTATCCTCTTCCTCGCATTGATGATCTATTAGATCAGTTGAAAGAAGCAGTTTACTTTTCCAAGTTAGACTTGCATAGTGGTTATCATCAGGTCAGAGTTGTAAAACAAGATGCGTGGAAGACTGCTTTCAAGACAAAGTAAGGGCTGTATGAATGGCTGGTTATTCTTTTTGGCTTAACTAATGCTCCTGCCACTTTCATGAGAGTTATGAATGATGTACTCCGACCTTTTATTGATGATTTTGTATTTGTATATCTAGATGACATCTTGTTTTCAGTAAAACATGGGAAGAACATTTGAAGCATGTAAAGCAGACTTTAGATGTTTTGAGAAGAGAAAATCTCTATGTGAAGCTATAAAAATGTGAATTTGGCAAAACATCTTTAAATTATCGGGGTCATATTGTACGGGGTGGTGAATTGAAGATAGATCCCTCTAAGGTTGAAGTCATTGTGAACTAGCCTAAACCCAAATCTGCTACAGAAGTTAGGAGTTTCCTAGGAGCAACACAATATTGGAGAAAGTATATTGCTAACTTTTCCTTAATTGCAACTCCCTTACATGCTTTAATAGGATTGAACAAGGTGTTTTAGTGGGGAGGCAAACAGCAGAAAGCCTTCGACACCTTAAAAGAAAAAATTAGTACAGCACCAGTACTAGCACTACCAGATCTTCAACGACCATTTGAGATTGAAACAGATGCCAGTGACTATGCCATGGGAGTAGTGTTGATGCAACACAGTAAACCCATATGCTATCATTCTGAGACATTTACTTCTGCAGTAGTTAATTATCCCACATATGATAAAGAATTGTATGCATTAGTACAGAGTGTGAAAAAGTGGAAACATTACCTAATGGGTAAAGAAGCAATTATTCATACAGATCATCAACCACTTCAATATTTTCACTCACAAACTAAATTGCAGCAATCAAGACACTATAGGTGGATGGGTTTTCTACAGCAGTTTCATCTTGTCATCAGATATAAGAAGGGCATACACAATAAGGTTGCAGATATGTTATCCAAACCAATCATAAATGCATCTACTATACTTAAGCATAACTCAGTAATGCATGAAAGCTACATTGAACAATATGCTTAATATGTATATTTTAAAGATGTATATGCAACTTTAAGTCATGGCAAACAAGTAGAAGAATTGGATTATTATGTTAAGGACCAACTCTTGTATCATTTGGGAAAGTTATGCATTCCACAAACTGAAAGAGTTAACATAATCTGAGAAGCACATACTTCTCTTTGATCCAAGTGGATGTTGGTGGCCACCCACCTAGCCCATTTGGACCCCCACAACTATCTCTTTCAGTTTTTTCAGTTTCCTAAATTGTAGCACAGTTTACTATTTTTAGCAGTTTTTCGGGTCCTGAACTTCCAGAGCCGTTTTAAGGCCCTAAACGACATTTTTTGAGAAATCTGGGGGCAACATGGGTCCATGGATCGATGTTTCCCTTCCCAAAGTGGTAGTGTTTGGATAGATCTTTCTAAAAAGCTATTATACACGTCAAACGAAGATCATATGCCAAAGTTACGACCCCAAGAAATTGATGTACCAATTTACCCAAACGGGGCCCACAATTTGGCGTTTCATCTTCTAAGGTTAGGTTTCGGGATGTGAAGGGTTTTCCATTGTTTCTCAACAATAAATAGGCCTTCGAGCCTCATTGTAACATAGTTCAGAGGCATGTAGCCACCACATGTCTTCTCAAAGATAAGCTACCATCGCCCTAGCTGTTTATTTCCATTTTTTTGTTTGTAAGCATATCTCCGTATTTTACATTAATGAAATGAAGTATTATTTCCGTTGCATTTTTGTGTTTATGGTTATCTCTGTAATTTGTTGCGTTCCTGTTTAAATCCGGATCACTCTTATATCAAGTCATTTTGGTGTAAGTAAAACAGTTGCACAGCTGCAAAGGTTTTGTTATTGGCCAAGAATGCATGAAAAAGTTTCTAGATATATTAAAGGGTGTACCATGTGTGCTAAAAGCAAGTCTAGTAATAGAAAATTAGGCTTGTACACCCCACTTCCAATTCCTTCTCGTCCCTGGGAAAGTGTTTCCATGGACTTTGTTGGGGGATTCCCAAAATCTAGAAAAGGTCATGATTATTTATATGTTATTGTGGACAGGTTCAGCAAAATGTGTATTTTAATACCTTGTAACAAGCAGATTACAGTTGAACAAACAACAAAGTTCTTTTAGCATGTATGGGTTCATTTTGGGTTACCCACTTCCATTGTATCTGATCAAGATTCCCAATTTGTTGGGAAATTTTGGTCAAGTCTATGGGAATTGATGGACACCAGATTGAAGAAGAGCACAACATTTCATCCACAAACAGATGGCCAAACAGAGGTGGTCAAAAATACAGTGATCCAGTTGCTCAGGGGCTATTGCAGCAAGCATCCCAAGCTCTGGGATGAACATTTGTGTTATGTGCAACATTCTTACAATCGTGCCAAGCACTCTTCTACTCAGAGATCTCCTTTTGAGACTTATTTTGGTTTTACACCAAAGTCTCCCTTGGATTTTGTCTTTGGTAAAGACATAACAGTTGATGGACACAGTGATGTGGACAAAGCAACCAATTTCATTGAACAGATCCAATAAATTCACCAGGAAGTATAGAAACAACTGGAAAGAAGCCAGGCCAAGTAAAAGGCAAGGCATGACAAGCATCGAATTGAGCATAGCTTCCAAGTTGGTGATCAATTCTGGTTGTACATTAGCAAAGACAGAATGGAAGGTGAAGGTAAGAAGCTGAAGCCAATAAGGTATGGGCCTTTCAAGATACTTGAGAAAATTGGTGAACACTTTTCACCTTGATTTGCCAGCTTATATGCATATCTATTCAGTCGTTAATGCAGAAAACTTGAGAATGTTTGAACCTTCATTGATTGAAGATCCCGAAGAGCAAAGTCAGTTGCCTTATATTGATGATCTGTTGCTTGAATATCTCAATGAGTTACAGGAAGACACAGTTCTGGAGAGGAAGGTGAGAACTACTCGCAAAGGGGATGTTAAGTACCTCAGAATTGGACTCAAAGGTTCAAAACCAAGTAGTGCACGATGGATAGAAATTGGACAAGTGAGGAAGCTGTATCCTCACTTGATCGATGCTTAAAAACCAACTTTTGGTGGTCCAAAAGCTTTTCAGTGGGAAGGCGTGATCCAAAATGGATCCTAAGAACCCTCTAAGTCTTTAATACTTAAAAACTATCGCATGAGAAAAACCTTTACAAAAGGCGGATTACACTATCCGGCAAGAAAAAACATGCGGAAATGGTGAAAACATATTTTATCGGAGGCTTGAACAACAATGCATAGGAGTCGTCGAATTTGGCCGATCAACGGTCGAGATCCAATTGTCATATCACAATCGGAGAAGGCAAGCGGAGGCTATCATATGAAATTGTGACAGCGATCAGCGCGAGTCAATGAGGACTGTCAATCAAGCGCACAGATCAACGGCCCACGTTAACTCACAATATCGCATCGGCAAAATACAAGGGAGCGCTTACCAAAGGCTCAGGGACTATGCGATATGCGATTGCGACATATCGCATCACAATATCGCATCGGAGCAATACAAAGGAGCGGGGCCGATACAAATGCGACTTGCGATAGCCGGATCCGATGGGGTTATGGATGAAATTTAATATATTTTGAGTTCTGGTAAAAGGGTTTTTTCTATGTATTTCAAATTTTCGTTAAATAAACGAAATACAAGGGAAATGCGCCCAGAGCGATAAAACGGACTCGAAAGGATTATACATGTAGTTTTATCATATTTGAGTTCCGTAATGAGCAGGATTTCAGGTAGGCCTTAGGCTGTAAGTGGTATTGGACGAGCTCTGCCTGATCCCATCCACTGGCCGACACGTGGCTTGAGAAAACTGCCTTTTCGGGCAAGTAATCTCCATACGCATACCACACAGATCAACCGTTGGATCAAAGATCACATAGATCAATGGTGGACATGTGATAGCGATATAAATGCGAACCCGATGGAGTTATAAGATGGAATTAATATTATTTCAAGTCCGAAAAAATGCTTTTTGGCGGATTTTTACAATGTTGTTGTGTATTTCTCTATGTAAACAGAGAACGACTGTTTTGGGATTTTTAATGCACCACTGGTCCCTTCCATTACAAAACAGTTGGCCATCATCCCTGAAGATGTTTAACAATGATTGTTTAACGCTCAGAGGGGATTTGAGCGGACAGAGGCTAGGAGCTAGAGAGCCCGAAGCGGAAAATGAATAGACCAACGCCGATTGGCTTAAAAGCCATTGAATGATAGAGAGAGGAGCAGGCAGTGCTGAGACAGAGAGAAAACAGAGACAAAGAGTGAGAGGGAGAGTTTTTGTACTCAAAAAGACTTGGGGGAACCAAGTAAAGCCCTATTGTTTTATTCATGTTGCGTTGAGACTCAATTTGAGCTCACATTTGTAAAAACTCTGCTCTTGAAGACATAATAGAGAGGTCACCACTGAAAGTTGGACCAGGAGATGTAGCCCAAGAGTTTTGGGTGAACTCCCTGATTATTTGTTGTGTTATGTGTGTTTGTCTATTATGTTCTTTAACTGTTTCATTGTCTATATTATTCACAATCTTTTCGATCCATTGCACTAAGTAATACGGGCAAATCTTGCACATGAGTCTGTAATATCTTAATATTAGTCTAAGATCACATTTTCAGATCACTCACTCCTCGGGGTTTTTTATGGCATCACCAAAGATACAGGGCTGGAAGAAAACAGGGCCTCAAACTTGGATGAAAACCCTCAGGCAAAGGGAGCTCAACAACCCTTAAGCCCGCATAACAGACCTGGGGGGCAAAGATGAAAGTCATCAAAGATTTAGGAACATGGTCGACTTCTTGTTTTCGGGGCTGGTATAAGCATGGCCTAAGCATCGTTGATGGAGAGCACGACACTAGTGGGCAGGGTCTATGGCCGAAATTATACCCCGACGAGCTTAAAAAATGGGCTGCGCAGGTCTGGGGGTATTCGATGGAGCAACTTCCTGTCATCATCACCATGTCAAGAGGCTGGTTTGCTGACATTTTTACTCAACCAGAACCGGTGGATTATCTTTTGAATCATTATTGGCACATAGAGATGACACCAGTCCTGCTCAAATGTTGGTCACCTCTCTTTGATCTAGAGATGCAAAATATGGGGGTGGGACCGATTTGGGTGCATATCCATGGAATCCCTCTTCAATTATGGGAAGAGGATATTTTTAGGTGCATCGAGGATGACATGGGAGTATACCTGGACCACGACAGATCTTACCAGGATTCAGGCTGCCTGGCAATTGCCAGAATTCTAGTGCACTTAGACACCTAGGAAGGATTGGTGGAGAGTCACCAGCTATAGATGGGTGAGATCATTAGGTGGCAGATTTTAGATTATGAGGGCATCTCATTTCATTGCAGGAGGTTTCACGAGGTTGGTCATTTGTACAAAGAATGCCCTCTGATTTCAGGGAAACAATTGAAACCCCTGAGATCCTTTGTTTCGGCGAGCACCCAAATGATGGAGGTAGAGGTTTCTTCTCTAGTGGTCCTTCCTGGTGTACTTGTGCTCAAACGAGGAGCTTCAGGGGTGGTTCCTTCACAAACAAACTTTGGGACCTCTATGGCACTAATCATCGAATCACTTTCCAGAGACTCTGCTCCTTTTTCAAGTACTCTTCCTCCCTCTCCTCTGTTTTCACATGATTGTTTGTTATCTGGTATTGTATCTGCTTCTGTGTTTATTTCGAGTCTGGGCACTAGGGTTAACAAATTGTGTTCCTTAAACTGTCCTGTGGTATCAGCTCCTCCTACGCCCTCAATTCCTCCCCGACCATTTTTCAAGACGCCCTACCTCTGGCTCCCATGGATATTCCAAAATCTAATGGTTCTCACTGCTACAACACACAATCCTTACCAATTTCAAAGACCCCTTCCTTCGGTCTAGATGAGGAACCCCTCCCATCCTTACCCTCGAATCACCCCAGGGGCAGACAATCCCACATATCCAAAGCCATTAGGAGGGTTGGCATTGAGGTGGCTTCAGGCATTCAGACTCTGATTGAATAGGTCCTTAGAGAAAATGGAAACCCTGCAAAGGTTACCCCATGAATTCCCTCTCTTTCAACTACGGGGGTTTGGCTAGCTCGGACAAAAAACTAGTGCTAAAAAGGTTATGCAATTCGGAGCATTGGGATGTAATATTTCTGCAAGAGACTCTGGGGGACATGAGTTCCATAAACAATGTGCTCATGAAAATTCTTATGGATTGGGTTTTCCATTTTTTGGATGTGACAGGGCAATCGAGAGGTTGTGCCATGGGGTATAACAAAAGATCGATAAGAATGTTTAATATCTGGGGAGGGGAGGGATTCCTGGGAGCTGATATCACCTCAACCGATATCAACACACCCCTCAGTATCATCAACATCTATTGGCCTTGCCTAACAGGGAGTTGTTTTGGGAAAGACTCCTGGAAGATGATTTCATGCGAACTGAAAATTTTATTATTGGAGGTGATCTAAATTTCTCTTTAGGTATTGCGAAATCCTTGGGAAACAGGGCCAAGAATGATCCCTTAACGACTTTCTTTGAAGTTTTGATGGACTCTCATGACCTCCTGAACATTGAATTGACAAAGATCATGCCGACTTGGAGAAATCAAAGGATTAGGGAGGATGCTTTGGCTAGAAGGCTGGAGCGTTTCGTTATAATGGCTCCTCTGTTAGCCAGATTGGATCGCATTTGACAATGGGTGGGATTAGGGGGGCTATCCAACCATTCCCTGATTTTCTTGGAGATTTGGGATTCCAACCATAAACCTCATTCGCCTTTTAAGTTCAATGTGACTTGGCTTGCTGAAGCAGAATTCCACAATTTAGTAAGGGAGAATTGGACTCACTGTAGCCCAGACAACTGATCCTCCCCAGCCGAAGTAATTGCAAATAACCTGGCCCGATTAAAATCGAAAACCATCAGCTGGGCCAAGAACAAGTAGCAAAAGGATGAGGTTGAGTTAAAAAGGATTGAAGGGGTCCTCAAACAATTGGAAAACACAGGGCTTTCTAGTTATGCAACCTCTGAATCAAAGGATCAATTAATCAAATTGGAAATGGAAAATATCCAGCTATTGAGATAGAAAGAGGAGACATGGCACTTAAAAAGTAGAGTGATTTGGCTAAAGGCGGGGGATGAGAACTCAAAGTTCTTTCAACAATATTCCAGGGGGAGGAAATATATTAATACCATTTGGGCACTGCAAGATAAATCGAGCATGGAGGCTAACACTTTCAATCAACTTGCTGATATGAGAATGTGACATTTTTCTCATATTTTCAAGGCTCACTGGGGCACCACCATCACTGAGATCCTCCACATCACTAAGGTTCTCCCTAGATTTGTTGAGGAGGAAGAAGTGGAGGTTTTAAACGAGCCTTTTTCAATGGGGGAAATGGAAGCAGCTCTAAAATGTTTCAATAGGGACAAGAGCCCAAGGCCAAATGGGTGGCCCATGGAATTCTACATCACTTTTATTGAGCTCATTGGGCCTGATCTTCTCTTGGCCATTGAGGATTGAAGAACTTCAGGCAGGATGTATGATGGGTTTAACTTGACCTTCCTAGCCCTCATCCCAAAAGTTGATAAGCCCCTTACTTTTGACGACTATCAACCCATCTCCCTCTGCAACTGTATCTACAAAATTATATCTAAAATTATTTCCATTCGTGTAAAACCTTTCTTATCTATGATGATTTCCAAGGAGCAGTTTTCTTTGCTTAGCCATCGTTAGATCCATGAATCCATTGGGACCGCATAGGAAGGCCTTCACTCAATCAAAAAACAGAACAAAAAGTCTATTATCCTTAACATTGATCTTTCCAAAGCTTTTGATCATGCTAGTTGTTCCTATCTACAACTCATACTCACTCATATCGCTTATTCTTTCATTAACAGGATCATGTGTTGTTTCTCTTCTGCATCCTATAATATACTTATCAATGGGGCTACATTCAGTTTTTTCCATGTTGAATGTGGGATAAGACAGGGATGCCCCCCTATCCCCCCTGCTTTTTCTTTTGATCATGGAGGGTTTAAGTATATTGTTAAAAAATTCCCGCTCAGTAGGAGCTCTGGGGAGCTCTTGATATCCGATATAACATCTCTCTCTCATCTATTGTTTGTAGATGATGTTCTTATATTTTTAAATGGTTCATTCTATGATTCCTCTTGCTTCAAGAACATTCTATCACTATTTTGTAAAGCTACAGGTATGGAGCCAAATTATAACAAATCCACCATCATTTTTGTGTCATGCCTACAAAATGAGGAAAGGTATGCTTTACAACAATTTTCATTCGTCAGACAAGAGCTGGAAACAAGCCTCAAATATCTTGGTTTCAGGCTGAAGCCAAATGGTTACCGCATCGCCGACTGGTCTTGGCTTATTGTAAAATTCGAAAGCACATAAACATCTAGCAGTAGTGATGGCTCTCTAGAGTAGGCAAGCTTACCTTGATAAAATCGGTGCTAGAGGCCATTCCGATTTACTAGATGACTCTTGCCTGGATTCCAAAAGGCATTCTCAACATGATTCAACAGATTTGTTGTAGATTCCTATGGCGGGGACAAAATGTGGGGTGGACTTTTGCTTGGGTTCGTTGGGACAAGATTGGAAAACCAAAAAAATGGGGTGGATGGGGAATAAAGGATCTCCAGAATTTTGCAAAGGCACTGGTGGCCAAGATGGGTTGGAAAATTATCAAGTCTGAGAGTCTATGGAAAGAGGTGGTCTACTATAAGTACATTCATCCCCTATCAATAATCGAATGGATACATAGACCCTGTCAGACTTTACCCAATGCATCGATCATATGGAAGGCCATTACCCAATATTTAAGTATTATCAAGGATGGCTTGGCGTGGAGTATTGGAAATGGCGAACAGGTAAGATTAGGCACTGATGCCTGGTCTAGATGTGGAAATGCACACATTCTCTGGTGGGATTTGAGACATTTTCTTGCAGGGACTAGTATCACCCAGGTTGCTCAGATTGCTGAGGTTGGAAGCCCATCCTAGGCTCTGCAGCAATGGCTGGAGTATAGGATCTAGGATATTCTAGATAGATGGAGTAGAGTCTCGAATCAGTTCATAAGTTCTCTAGAGCAAGCCAACATCAGAATAACAGCACAGGATGATGAGATCATTTGGGCCTCTGCTTCTCATGGTTGTTACACCCCAAAAGATGGATACGCGACCCTTATGAATGCACAGGATATGGGAAATATCTGTTGGTGGTGGCGCCACTTATGGAAACTAAAATCTCCTAAAAAATCGTGGCTTTTCATGTGGTGTATCCTCTCGAACAAGGTTCCCATATAGTCAAACCTTATGAAACGTGCTTTCCAGGGTCCCTCTAGATGTTTCCTTTTCCAAAATGATGCTGAGGATATGAATCATTTATTTCTCCACTGTTCAGTTACTGCACAAGTTTGGTCTTTCATTACAAACACTCTCAACATGGATAAAAAATGGGAGGGCCAAAACATTGATGAAGCATGGCTCCGTTGGTGGTCTGAGGCTACCTCACAAAAATCCAGGAATCTTCCTCTGATTATATGTTGGGGCATTTAGTTAAATAGGAACTACCATATCTTTCAAGAAGCACAGACCCACTAGCCTGTCACTTGTAACAATATCGTAGCCACCTACAACCTGATACCTGATGATCTAGATCGCTAACATACTCGGGTCATTGCATCTGAGATTATTGACAAAATCTCTCCTTGGGATTATTTTGATGGCTCGGCTCAGACTGTGGCTTGTGGGGGGGGGGAGCTATTCTCCACTTCAATGAGCATCTCTTTTTCAAAATCAAAGTGGGACTAGGGATGGGAACAAATTTTGGAGAGCTAAATAGTTTAAGACACCTTCTTCAATTTGCACTGGAACAAAACTGCCACAGGATATAGATTTTTGGGGATTCATAACTTGTTATAAATTGGATCAACGCTGCATATCATTGTCACTTTCACACACTCAGGGATTTATTGGATGATGTCATCACTCTAAAATCACAATTTGATTTTATTGTATGCTCTCACATATACAGGGAAAGGAATGAGATCGTTGATCATCTTTCCAAAGAGGTCGCGCAGCTGAACAGGGGGCAATGGATGATACAGGAATTCAGAGATGGTGCCTTTTTCCAGTTTTTCCATCATCCATTCATCAAACTGGATGGAAATATTTCGGAATGATCCTCATGATCATTCCATGCTTTTTTTCTTTTTGTCTTTACACAGTTTCTGGACTCCTTATGGATTTATGTTAATACTGTTTATTTACTTTTTATGCAAATATTATGTTGATATTTGTAAATATTGAACTGAATGATGATAGTTCTGATCTCAAGTGACTGCATCTCATACGTGTTGAAGATACAACATGAAATTTTCTTAATTTATTAATGAAAATTGCATTTTTTTCCCTGGGGAAAAAAATAGTTAAAATATAGATCTAAATAGATAATAAAATCAAGTACATGTTGATAACTAATTTCTTGTTTTTTCTGAGATTTTTTTGTTCTCGGGGGCGAAAAAAGCAGCGGGGGCGAACACCGAGGGTTTCAGTTAGTTGCAATCGGTGATACATATGGAGGGCCACAGAGGAGGGAGCTCCACTCCCTCCTATAAGGAGGTCGTAGCCAGTAGAGGCAAGAAACCTCTAGAAAATGTTAGAGGTACTGTGGAGGATGGGAAAAGAAACATGGATGAGGAGATAGGAGAGGCCATAAACAAGGAAAATAATGGCACAAAAGACAAGGAGGAAGAAGACAAAAAACAGGGAACTAAAGACAAAAAACAAAAGGGACCTTGCAAACCCAAAGCAAATATCACACCGAGAGTTATCTTAAATGATCTAGCTCTGCAAGCACACAGGGATCACATGTGGACATATGCTATCATCTGCAAATTATGGCATTATGGCCCACTGAAAAAGCTTTACAGTTGTGGATCAAATTGTTATAGACATTTTTGGGCACTGCAACCCCAAGAATGAAATGTCCATAAACAAAGGGCTCCTAAGTCCCTAAAAGTGTTGTTCTAACCCCTAAAGGAACAAGGTCACCTGATTACAACTTCTCCCAGAAGTTCTCCATGAAAAACTGCTCAGAATTGGTCAAAACAAGATCATTTCAGCTGCTCCACAGGCCAAGTGCGTTGCATCTCACCTAAGTACACTGTGTGGGTGCGTTGCATTTCAAAAAGCCCTTCTATGGGGTGCGATGGGCGAGAAATGACAAATGGCAGTGTCATTCCGCGAGGTGGAGAGGCAATGGAAGCTTCCAGAAACTTCTCCTGTGACACTTGCCTCTCTGAATTCGACCAAGGATGAGTAAGAGATCATCAATCTCCAAGTGGAAACAAGAACTATCAGAGAGAAGACACTAATCAAATCATAAGCTGACTCATCTCCCTTACAGATATCTATATATGGATCCCTCATCCCAGAGATCCAAAGGCTGGAATTTTGCATATTGTAAGGAATTGCTGTTGGTTTCTTGAGACAAACATCAGATTGTTGGGTGATCTAAGCTTTGTATGAGGTGAAGAGGGGCTTCTTTGCTGAGAGGTTGATGCTGGGTCAGAACAACTGGTTGTAACTCCTCTTGGCTTTTTCTTGTTTATCAATAAAAGCTATTCAAGTTTTCCTCCATACTCTTGTGTCATTTATGTTTGCTGCATTTGTATGGTCAATTTACATCTGATCCTAGATTGTTTATAATTATAGATCCATGTCTTTGTATAGTGCTATGCTACTGTGATCTTACAGGTACTCTGTGAAGCTGGGCGTGCAAGGGAACAAGTAGCGAAAGACTATCAAGGAAGAGAGGAATCAAACCAGGAGATTAGCGCAAGATAGAGGTTGGTCTTCTTTGTTCCTCTCTATCTATACTTTATAAAGGAAAAATGAAAGTAGCTTTACCTTGTTTGTTTCTAAGGTAGCTATCACACCTTAGTGGGACAAGCAGTTCTGAGTAGACACTTTTCTCTGTAACAAAATGGCGACTCCATTGGGGACGAATTAGTTTGTTTGTTTATCTTCCTTGTTGTCTATTTCATAAACTTATAGACGGAGTCTGAAGTTGTGCCACGTAGCATTCGAACTGCATTTTCCATAGCAAATGCAAAGTAGATAAATGCCACTTCAGTCCATCTCCGGGATCTGTTTATGATTTAAACAACTGATTCACAAACTCTCTGATTGCCCTTGTGATAGCTCTTAGATCCTCCTTAGATCTACCCCTGATTGTTGAATTACTGATTACCTTTTGCTCGGCCAAAACCCATGAACTGAACTGCAAACTGTGACCCGGAACCCAAGCAAAGTCTCGTTTCTAGCCCAGCGCAGGTACTGTTCTGAGAATCTGAAATTCAGCGCACTTCCCGAGTGTAGAAGGTGCGCTGCATTTCAAATTCCCTGTGTTACAGGTGCGCTGATCAGGCTAGGCTTTGTGCAGTTTTGGTTTCTGTGATCTTTCCTGTTCTATTCCTGAATTTTGCTGCCTGTGATCAGTATATGTCTGTTTGAAACCCCTTTTCCTTGTTGTTATTCCGCCTCCTTTGTACAAAAGAACTGTAAATGTTTTTGTGTGTTTGTTGAGTCATTTTCAGTTCTCCTTTGCAAAAGTAGCATAATCGTACTGTCGTCCTTTGATTTGAAAGTGTCGCAAGTGTCGATTTCAATCATAGGAAAGAGTTTGATTGCTGTTGATAGTCGATTATCCTGTTACTATTGTTTTTGGTTTGAATTTGTAATTTTTCTAGTGTCAAAAACAAGTATTCATTTCAAAATCGTAAGGTGTTGTGATCGTCTCCATTTTTTATTTCGAAAAGAAACTTGTTGATATTTGTCGCTTGAAAAGAAATTCAGATTTGTGCATCAACTTTCTTCTTATCATTCATATACTAAGAAAGTCAAAAAAAAATACATGCATGTGCATTTGCATTTAGACAGTCTGATTGGTTTGATTTAGGAAAGTGCATTTAGAGTGTGCTCTTTGCTCTTTGTGAAAGAATTCTGTCTTTCTTTCCTTAGTAGCTAGGATTTTCATTGCACAAAGAAGATAAAAAGATTGTTTATCATCTTAGATTGCATTTTAGGAATTACATCTACATCTCGCGGTGAACCTGAAAGGCAAACTTCATAAACAAGATCAACTATAAAATAAATTCAATGAATCTAACAACGCTTTGGAACCTAACGCACAACATTTAGAAGTCTAGGCTAGAGACGTATTCCGGCGTCGTAAAGCCTGGTAACTGTTGTTCTCACTGATGGTTGGGTGATTCCTCCACTTTGAGACGATAAGTGCCAGTACGGACTTGTGCTCCCACGTACCGTTGAGTATATTTTGGGAGACCATAATAGGCTTAATCCTTTATCCATAGGAAGCCGTGTCTGCCACCCTATCGATCGCAATGCACTGAACACAACATTCAGGAAGATTGACTGCCGTACCGTAAAAAGTATTCTGCAGTTTTGCGATTGGTTTGGTAATCCCTCTACCTAGATTTCCAGAGCAATCCCTTTCGTTCCTTTTCAGACTCTTTAACAGAAAAGGTCCATCTGAGCACTTGTCACTTCAGGCTCATTAAAAATCGAAGGCGACTAGAGTCATCTTTTATTTTTTCTCGACTCTTAAAAATTGAAAAAACAAGTTGTGTCAAAGCGTCTAAAATTTATTTTAAATGGAATATTCATTACCCTTTCCTACGTTGATCTTGGGTTGAGAAAATGGAATCCACCAACCAAGGAATTCCCCTTGGAGGAAATCCTAGTCCCTTCTCCTCTTGGGGAGATGTTGGTGCACCCCATATGGCCACATTGTCGCTTCCAGGACTGACAATTGGCTTGCCTGTATGGCTCTTCTCAACCTCTGTCGTTCAGAACACCGCAATTCCTGAACAATCGAGTCAGCAACTAGACGATTCCAGAGTTACCCACCAACCTTCTACTTCCTCCAATTCTTCCTCTCCTCCTTCCTCTTCGCTTGATGGGGCTGGTAAAGCCAAAAGTCAAGTACTTGAGAAGAAGAAGGAAAAGAAGAAGAAAGAGAAGAAGAAGAAGGAGCCAAAAGCGAATGGGGGCAAACGAGCGTCGTCTAGCAAAAATCCACACACTGCACTGACCAGGCCTAAATCGCCATGTGTCATTTGCAAAGGAGACCACTATCATAGAGATTGTCCTTGCATCCCTCGGATCTTAAGGGAATGGTCTCCTCGTTTGCACAACCCGGTGTCGTCAACCTCTGGTGATGATGTTGAAAACACACCGTCGACTAGTGAAAGTGAAGCGCCAGGACAAAAAGGAAAATATAGATTTCCTTGTAAACTGTGCGAAGGCGATCATGCTGTCCACCATTGTCCCTTCTTAGACGAGGCTAAAAGAGTTTTGGACGATCGTCTGGTTTCACCGTTACGACTTCCTCCTGGATATTAAAAACTCTTGCCGAGTCCGTCACTAGTTGAAAATCTCGCTGGCCCGCTCAGGTGGTCGGTTGAAGCATCTATCATTGAAGACAAACCATCTGAACCCATACCAGACGAAAGTCAAAAGTTCGAGGCGACAGTTGACCCGGTCTTGCCTTCAGAGGTTCCATCTTCAAATGATACAGTCACCAAAGAGAACAAGGATGACACCGTCCAAATTCTTTTCGTAAGCACAGCCTCCAATGAACATGGGGGCAGTTTACCCATTCCTTTACCGCGGGAAGGAAGTTCATCAGAGTCATACCCGACCGTCTATTCGGTCCCACCTCCAAGCAACCTAGTTGTCTCCTTTGATTGGAATCAACTAGGCAGACCCCGTTTACCAGCTAGTGTGCCATTCTGAATCATTGTTCAAATATATAGAATGTTTATGGCTGGTACCATCATAGATGAAGGGGCTTCTGTGAGTATCCTTTCCTCGACTGCTTGGAAAGCACTTGGTTCGCCATCGCTTTTGCCTGAGATGAGAAATCTAACAGGCTTTGATAAAGGAACCAGTCGACCGTTAGGGATCCTTCCCAATGTACCCATAACATTGAGAGGAAAAACCATTCAAATGAACGTAATGGTAGTTCAAGGACCCTTAGATTATAATCTACTCCTTGGACGAGACTATATTTATTGCATGGGAGCGATTGTCTCCTCCCCCTTTAGAGTAATGTGTTTTCCGCACAAAGGAAGAGTGGTCAAGCTCGTAGACCAGCTTTCATTTCCCGGATCACATAGAGCAAATAGTCATATACCATCCCTGAATGGTCTTTTCACGCAAGAAATGTCTCAACCTCCAGTCCGTTCGCCTGATGAGTGCGAGTGATTCAGAGGACATGACTAAAACCCAGGGGGCATGCACCCTAGCCTGCTTCGGCAGGAAAACTTCGGGTATAGGGTAGGTTTCCACGAGAAAATATGACTAGTCTGTACTCCCGTCCGTGATTGGAAGAGGGGGTTATTCTGGAATAAGATTCTCTTGTCAAAGTTATGTGGGTTGGCAAGCATCGCCACTCACCTTTGTTTATTTTGTTAAACATCGCCGAAGAAGTGTTTTGTTTACATAGCAAATAGAACAATCTTTAGTAACCTGTAAGAGGTAGACCTCTCCCGGTAGAACAAATGTTTTAACGGAAGGAAGAAGGGGTAACCTTGAAACTCTATTTTATACCTGGGGGCATGCAAACCTTTTGGCATGCAAGCGAAGAGCGACTATTTATTTTTTTTAATTTGTAGGTCCTCTAACCCTTTAAACTCGTAGGATTGGTCGTTTCCTAACTTGCATAAAGAAAGGATGTGGGGCAAAACTCTAAAAGTTGTCGTTTTTATATATGAGACATTCTTATCACACGACTGGATTAATCGAGCAGTTTTAGCACGGACTTCATGCTCGTTAAAAAATAAACATAAGCAATGAGCACATGTTCCTCCAGAGTTTAAGCTCATTAAAAAATGAACCAATTTCCGGTAAATAACCATCGTGAATGTAATACTTCAGCCTTTAAAGCCTTGGTCGTGTTTGCACCGTCACCTCCACTTTTGCATTGGCCGATCATTCATCTCCATTTGATTTTCTACCTATTTTGAGGAACAGCTGTGAAGAGTGATCTCACTAGCCATCCTTGTAACACTGTCGTGATTGGAAAATTCCAAACCTTACCTAGAATCAGTTGCTACCCATTTTATCACTCGTTCCTCAAAAGACGAGTCTCCTTTAAGCTCTTTTCAATTGACTTGTAAAATATGAAAAGATTGCCGAGCCATTGGCCTCTCCAGCTCGTTAAAGGGACCGGAAGTGCTATCCCTCCTCTAAATTTTAATCTTTTTGGACCTGAGGGATTATTACACAAAAAGATCGAGCGCTTGTTTTGTTCAGCTCGTTAAAAATATCAAAAATTCATCCCTTCTATATTGTTTTATGATTTTTCGGACTTAAGGGATTAGATGACGAAAAAGGAATTTTGGAGTTTCCTTTACGTTCCTTTTCAGACTCTCTAAAATTGAAAAGGACCGAGTTATCTTTGTCGTTAAACTCGTTAAAATTTTAATAGCGACAAACTTGTCTATAGACGAGAACGAGTTTCATTATCGCTAGGCTCGTTAAAACATAGCGATGGGTTTACCCGAAGGGAAAATTATAGAACAAGCATATGTTATCCTCCTCAAGCTTGATAAAAATAAAGAGGTACTAGTCAGCAATGACTGGGGAAAATTGGGAAGAAAACTTGAAGAAACTTTGTTGGTAGCAAGTCGCTCTTGAACATGACACTTTCACTCTGCATCCAAGTTGGGTTAGGTTGTTTCATTCACCGGTCACATCACCATGGTCCCATCACACCATCCACATTTGGGGTAATGCTACCAATCCATCACGTCAGTGTCGCCGATATGTTCAAGAGAAGTCATTCAGAGAATTCACCTTTGTCTCACCCACTACAATACATTTATACTCCATTCTTTCATGGCCGCCAACCTGAACCTTATATCAGCAGATCGTTTTCACCTCCATTAAAAATCATTTGCTCCATTCCGTGTCATTGATGTGGGATTCATTAAGGCCCTCCTGTGACGGATCGCTTCTTGTCGACATCAGCTCATTATCCAAGAAGTTGATCTAGGAACACCCCATTCAGTACTTTGAAGCTTGCATGCCTCAATGGCAAGTTTCTCACTTCCAGCGATAGGTTTACATCAATGACCTTCGACCGAAAGATTTTGTGTGGTGTTCGACGCCAAGTCCTTTATTCACACCACGTGAATTGTACTGCAGTACCTTGAGGGTCATTATCATTATCGGTGATTCCTCTCGCGCTTGTTAACAGCTTATATCATTGGCTGGTAATCAAGCGATGTCTTTCCATGTTCGACTCCAGAACATCTCTCACATGGATGGACCTGTACTTCGAGTGAAGATCGAACGAGATTGAAGACCCCGGATCTAGTTTCATCCATCCGGGCTGCGATATATATTCAGGAAAATAAAGACATCAAATGTACATCATTGCTGCACAGATAATCATCCAATCAAAGGGATGATGGCTCTATCAGAATCATCATTCTACACTCAGACGATTGTCTGTCCTATGTACATGAAAATGAATTTATAAAGCTGAGCATGGGAATGCCCGCCTCAGCTAGATCATGAAAATATTATGAAGATAATGTATTGTATTGTATCTTATTACAGGTCTCCTCCCAGCTTGAAAGAACTTCGGATCCTCATAATAAAGCATTTCACCCGACATCAAAAGATTAATGACCTCATGCTTTAGAGGGAAACTGTTATAGACATTTTTGGGCACTGCAACCCCAAGAATGAAATGTCCATAAACAAAGGGCTCCTAAGTCCCTAAAAGTGTTTTTCTAACCCCTAAAGGAACAAGGTCAACTGATTACAGCTTCTCCCAGAAGTTCTCCATGAAAAACTGCTCAGAATTGGTCAAAATAGGATCATTTCAGCTGCTCCACAGGCCAAGTGCGTTGCATCTCACCTAAGTACACTGTGTGGGTGCGTTGCATTGCAAACATCCATTCTATGGGGTACGATGGGCGAGAAATGACAAATGGCAGTGTCATTCCGCGAGGTGGAGAAGCAATGGAAGCTTCCAGAAACTTCTCCTGTGACACTTGCCTCTCTGAATTCGACCAAGGATGAGTAAGAGATCATCAATCTCCAAGTGGAAGCAAGAACTATCAGAGAGAAGACACTAATCAAATCATAAGCTGACTCATCTCCCTTACAGATATCTATATATGGATCCCTCATCCCAGAGATCCAGAGGCTGGAATTTTTCATATTGTAAGGAATTGTTGTTGGTTTCTTGAGACAAACATCAGATTGTTGGGTGATCTAAGCTTTGTATGAGGTGAAGAGGGGCTTCTTTGCTGAGAGGTTGATGCTAGGCCAGAACAACTGGTTGTAACTCCTCTTGGCTTTTTCTTGTTTATCAATAAAAGCTATTCAAGTTTTCCTCCATACTCTTATGTCATTTATGTTTGCTGCATTTGTATGGTCAATTTACATCTAATCCTAGATTGTTTATAATTATAGATCCATGTCTTTGTATAGTGCTATGCTACTGTGATCTTACAGGTACTCTGTGAAGCTGGGCGTGCAAGGGAACAAGTAGCGAAAGACTATCAAGGAAGAGAGGAATCAAACCAGGAGATTAGCGCAAGACAGAGGTTGGTCTTCTTTGTTCCTCTCTATCTATACTTTATAAAGGAAAAATGAAAGTAGCTTTACTTTGTTTGTTTCTAAGGTAGCTATCACACCTTAGTGGGATAAGCAGTTCTGAGTAGACACTTTTCCCTGTAACACAAATACCACTAGAAACCTAAAGGTAGCATTGACCTACATCTTGGGTCAAAGGGTTTCTTTACTATGGTGTTCACAAATATTGAAGATAAGGACAGAGTATTTGAAGGAGGGCCTTACTTCTATGCAACAGCTAGACTCTACATGCGGCCATGGATGATGAATTTTGTTCCAGAACACAAAACTTTTACTTCAGTACCGATCTGGGTAAGGCTCTATTCTCTACCTCTTGATTACTGGCAAAATGAATTGTTGGCCACCATAGGCAACAAATTAGGTCATTTTGTTAAAGCTTCTGAAGCCACAAGAAGGGGAAAATATACTTCCTTTGCCAGAATATGTGTGGAAATGGATCTATCAGGAGCTCTACCGGATGAGGTGATCTTGGAAGTATTTGATGAAGAATGGGTGCAAACAGTAGACTATGAGCACATTCCATTTAGATGTCGCAGATGTCATGAACATGGACACCTTTTCAGAGATTTTCCGCTCAGTAAAGTAGTAAACAAGAGCAAAACTAACATAATGAAGGAAACATACAGCTTTCAGAAAGTGGTGAATCGAGGAAAAGGTGGCAAAAGAGGACAAAAACAACATCAAGATGAAGGACAACAGATCAGTCAAAACAAATTCCAAGTGCTTGAGGAAGATGAAGAGATCTCAAAAGAAGATCAAGCAATGGAAGGAAGTCCCGAGGATAATGAGAAAGAAGAACACCGGGAACAAACACAGGATATTGATTATCAGAAAGAAGCTATAATGAGTGATGTAGAACTGGAGATGGATCAGGAAATGACCCAGAATGAGATGGACCTGGAGGACCATGAACTACAGGAAATTCTTGATAAAGAAAATCTAGATCTGGAAGGGTTCTTGTTACAAGGAACCACGGGAGGAGTAGATTCGTTACCTCAAGAAGAGCTCAATAGAATACAACAGTTGTTTTTATGGAAAACGCAGGCTAAGGCATTGGAAAAAGGAAAAATCATCAATAAGCAGGACAACAGAGGCGTGAAAACAATAAAACGACTCCGAGATTAGCTACTAGAAACCCAAGCAAGAAAAGAGGCCGGAAAAAGTAGAATGAACTCTTGATGGAGTGTGGAAAGCTAATGATAGATTCAGGTAAGATGAAAGATCTAACCAGCTACTCCTTTACAAATCTTTAACTATGAAGTTTACATCATGGAATATCAGAGGTATAGGGAGTAAGAGAAAGCAGAGAATGCTTAGTAATAGAATGAAATAAGAAATGCCAGATATTATCTTCATCCAAGAAATGAAATGTTCCATTCAAAAAGTAAGACAAATTCATAGCAAATGGCTCAATAGATTTGAGTTTCTAGAAGTCAAAGCAGAGAACACAGCGGGGGGCATACTCACTCTTTGGAATCCCCAAAAAATTGGCATTTTAGATGTTGAGGCTTCCAGGAATTATTTATCAATAGTGATTCAACCAGTAGGAGACAAGGATACCTTTCTGGTCACAAATGTTTATGGACCTCAGAGAACAGATGACAAACTCAGGTTTCTAGACTCTCTTGTGGATCTCAGGGACAGACATACAAAAATAGCCTGGATCTTCGGAGGTGATTTTAACATGATCAACTCTCTTTCAGAGAAAAAAGGGGGAACCAGAGCTCTAAGTAAAAACTCTTTAGCATTTCAAACCTTTTCAGACAATATGAATCTTGTTGACACTAATAGGAACACTGGCCTCTACACTTGGAATAATAAAAGAGGTGGAGAGTCCCATGTAGCCTCAAAGTTAGACAGATTTCTAATCTCTGAAGATCTTATGCTAGCAGATAAGGAAGTAATAGCGAGAGTTCTCCCCTTTGGAGGCTCAGATCACTGGCTGGTTCAATTGGAAATTAAGGGCATTGGAACTCCCAGGAACAAACCTTTCAGATTTGAGAATATATGGTTGTCCCACCTAGACTTCTTTAGCAACATTGAGAAATGGTGGTCAGAATATTTGCAGATACAGGGGACAAGAGTGTTTCTACTTCACAAAAGACTAAAGCATATCAAGCTTCGACTTAAAGAGTGGAATAAGAAGGGTTTTGGCAATATTTTTGTGGAGAAAAAATCTGTTGAAAATAAAATGCAAGTTCTCAACCAAGCTCTAATCACAAAAGGCTTTGATAAAGCCATAAATGATCAAGTGGATAAACATCATCAAGAATGGGAGAATCTATGTAGACAAGAGGAAATATTTTGGAGACAAAAGTCTAGAGTTCAATGGCTCAAAGAAGGAGAGCATAACACCAAATTTTTTCATAGATCCACCATTGCCAACAGAGCTCACAACAGAATCTCTTTGATCAAGAATGAGGAGGGGGAGCTTCATATTTCCCATGAAGCGATAGAAGCTGTGTTAGTCCAGCACTTCCAAGGTATAACTCAGGAGAACAATTCAGATAGAGAGCACTTCATCAGGGAGGTAACTAGTAACATACTGAAACTAGCATCCAGAGAGGATAATTTCAACCTTAATAGGCCAGTAACGGAAGAGGAGGTTAGTGAAGTCCTCAAAGATATGCAGAATGGCAAAGCACTAGGCCCGGATGGTTTCAATGTGGATTTTTTCAAAGCCTGTTGGAGTATAGTTAAAAAATACATTTTGCAGGTAGTGGAGGACTCCAGGTTGAACAGAACCATTCTGAAAGCGCTCAATACCTCCTTCATCTCCCTAATCCCCAAACAAGACATTGCTCAAACACCGGATAAATACAGACCCATGGCCACATGAAATGTGCTCTACAAGATAATATCCAAGGTAGTGGCTAATAGACTCAAACCTTTACTTCCTGTTCTGGTTTTAGGGGAACAATCAGGTTATGTGGAAGGTCGACAAATTCTAGACAACATCATTCAAGCTCAAGAGGTGGTTCACTCATTAACTAGCAAGAGGCGGGCATACATGATCATGCAATTGGATATTGCCAAAGCTTATGACAAGGTGAACTAGTCCTATATCAAAAAAGTTCTTATTGCTTTCGAATTTGATCATAACTGGGTCAGATGGGTTATGGCGCTGGTGACTTCCTCCAGTTTTTCTATTTTAGTTAATGGCTCTCCTTTGGAGATTTTCAGTCCTTCAAGAGGCCTCAGATAGGGAGATCCGCTCTCCCCCTTTCTTTTCATCCTCATGATGGAAGGACTGGGCCGGTCAATAAAGCACGCTAAAGTAACAAGAAATATTAAGGGTCTACAACTAACTGAGAATGGTCAGGCCCTGACTCACCAACAATTTGTTGATGACACCATGCTACAGGGAGTCCCCACAGTCAAAGAAGCTTCAGCCTACAAAAAATTATGAATCTCTTTGCCTTAGCTTCAAGTATGGAAGTTAATCTCTCCAAATCAAAAATATTTTTCTTCAATACCAATATTGCTATTCAGAAAAATGTCTCCAGAATTCTTGGCTTTCAAAGGGATTCCCTTCCCTCCAAATATTTGGGAGTTCCTCTAACTGTTAAACCATTGCTCAAAAGCATTTGGGAACCCTTGATCAATAAGTTGCAGGATAAAGTCAGTAAATGGACCATCAGATCTTTAAATCTTGCTGGCAGGTTGGTTCTTACAAAAGTTGTTCTACAAGCAATCCCTATTTTTATGTTATCAGCCCTCCCAGCTCCTAAAGGAGTCCTACAACAATTGAGAAATATCCAAAGAAACTTCCTTTGGGGTAAAGAGGAAACAAGGAAAAAATGGGCCTTAGTGTCTTGGGAAAAAAATTGTAAACCCAAAAACCAAGGAGGGCTAGGCTTGGATGATCATGAAATACTCAGTAAAGTTTTAGGAGCCAAACTATGGTGGCGTTGGGTTCAGAATCCAAAGAACCAATGGGAAAATATCTGGAAAGAAAAATATGCAAGTTCCTAGCAAACCAGGGATCTCATAAGAATGTCAGGAAATATAAAGGGCTCACACATCTGGAAAATAGAAGCCTAGTTCAAGAGAATAGTTTATGGGAAATCAGAGAAGGGGATCTAGCTCTTTTTAGGAAGATAGGTGGCAACAAGAGCCAATTCTATTGAAATCAGACTTCTTCGACCTTAAGCATGAGACAGATTCTCAAGGATTCATTAAGGTAAAAGACTTCTGGGGTCATACTCAACATACGGATAAGTGGAGAATCTAGAGAAATATTGATTGCAGGAACAACAACCCCTTGAAAACAAAAGCATAGATGCTCATGAAAATGGTGGAACAGAGGAAGATCTTAGTTTCACAGGGGCAAGACCAACTAAGATGGGGAAATAACAAAGAAGGCACCTTTAATCTTAAGGAAGCAAAAAGGCATTCTCCTTGTGTTGGATTCCCAAGTTCCTGCTAAAATCTCACAGAACCTTTGGAGGCACCAAGGGTGGATGAAAATCAAGCTCTTCATGTGGTTGGTTTACCACAAGAAAAACTTGACTTGGGACAATATTAGGAAGAGGAGTGTTCTGGGGCCTTCAAGATGCCAACTCTGTGGGGCTCAAGAGGAAACAATGGAGCATTTACTCAACAACTGCATTTTCACCTCCTGGTTATGGGACACATTTGCCTCAATATTTCAACAATCCGACAAGGACAGAGGGAGCATCATTAACACCCTCAAGAATTGGAGAAGAAATTTTTCGGATTATGAATTTCTCAACTCAGCTTGGGCCCTTACACCAAGTTTCATTATATGGAACGTTTGGAAGGAGAGGAACAAAAGAATATTTAAGGAGGGAAAGAATCCCCCACACCGCCTGCTTGAGATAATCCTGAAACAGCTTAAGGAAATAGTAGGAATCACTGTTCGCAACTACCCTAAACCCCCCCCCAGATAGGGATTCCAAAATTCTCAGGTAGCTAGGGATGCAAGGGCTCACTCCTCAAGGCCTAGATAGGAAGGTTATCCCAATGGACATGGAGAAGCATTTCTGGCATCCTCCCCTGGAAGGATATTTGAAATACAACATTGATGGGGCTTCAAAAGGAAACCTGGGAACTGCTAGGTATGGAGGAGTCCTTAGGGATGCTGAGGGAAATATTATCTTCATCTTCCATTGTCACCTAGGGAAAGCCACCAACAACATGGCTGAACTAATGGCTATGGAGCAATGCCTGGATCTTCTGAGTCAAGATAACTATTGCAATGTGATAATAGAAGCAGACTCTGAGTTAATCATTAACTCAGTGAAAAGAATAAATAGTGGAACAGCGCCGGAAAAAGTCTCCAAACACTGGAAATTAATCCGGGTTTTCCAAAGAATTCAGGGTCATCTCCAAAACCTTCGCACTGTCAGTTTCCATCATGTTCGCAGAAAGGCCAATAAGCTGGCAGATCTTCTTGCCAACCAGGGGGTCAGCTATACAGAGGATAAGGTTTCGATGGAGTGGCAGGAGTTGAGTCAAAGCAGACTGAGGGCTCTTTGCTTTGAACATGCGGAAGAGGATAGGAGAGTGTTTAGACACAATACCATTGAGGCAAGCTCTTAAGTTTTATCCTCTGTATGTGTCATCAGTATCTGGCAAACTGGTCTTTGGCAGGGGGCAGAATACGACTGGTTGCTAAAATTCCCAGAATCAGTGAGTTGGATATCACTGTTCATCGGGGTGAGCGAAACGGACACCACAGTTCCTTCATTAATGGAGAGCCTCTCTTCCTTTCTGGATTCCAGGGTCAGGCAAGGATGAAAAGCAGGCATGAGAGGAATCCAGGTTCTTCCGGCAGCTGGAATATTCGGATTTTTGGGATTCGGAGAGTAAAACCGTTTCCTAGGCGGTTTTCGGCTGATCGCACCGCTTTTAGTCGGGAAACGGTTTTTGAGTTTTTGCAGCGATCACTATCAACATCCTACACGTGGCAGGGGGATGGTTTTGGTAACTGCCCTTCATCGCTCACTATCGTCAAGGCAACTTGTTCAGTGCAATATAATTCTCAACCGTAGGATTTAGCAGTGTGAATCAACAGTCAAGTTTAATTGTGCAGCTTGGTGGAGCGGTACCGTTAAACTTCAGTCGTCTTGGTGGCGCGATGTCAACCTCAGGCGTTTGTTTGAATGCAGAAATGAACAACTTCGATCAATGGGGCTCTTCCCAGGGTTGGGTGGCAGGAGTCTTTGTGGGCTTTCTGGGGGCCGAGAAGCTAGTGTGGTTTATTTTCCTTGGGTTAGATGGTTCTCTTTATAAAGCTAATATATTCTGCCCCAGGGGCTTTTTTTCTTTTTTTCTATCTCCTTAGCATCGGGGAGATGCTTGTATTTATTGTAAACTTTTTTTCGGCTTAATGAAATAGAAGGATCTACTCTTGCTTCAGCAAAAAAAAGAATAACTAATTTCTTGTTAATTATGATTTGAATTTACACTTTTTTTATTGTGCAGGAGATATTTTTGTTGTAGTCGCACCCATCAACAACATAGAAAATGTCAAGTATTATTTGATGCGGTGCACTAAATGAAAGATGAAGTTATTGGAGGGCAATGATGATAACAATTTTATATATGAAAGAGGGTATATTATACTGAAAATATATTTTTCCAATAAACTCATCAAACCGAGAGTCATGAGTCATGTTTACTTTCAATACTATCAACTCGATGCAATAACTTGTCAATATTGTCACTTGGTGTGTGCATCCGCATAAAGTTTATAGAATTTCAATCAAGAAAAAAATCGAAAGTCAAAGAATGGAGAATGTCAAAAGATGACCATGAATGGATCATTGAGGATGGCATTCCATTAGAATTTTTTTAATTGAACTGCCAAGCGACATCTTCTCCTTATTCATCTTTGATAAAGAGTTCAACTAGATTGTTAGCATTTCTTTTTGTGCAATCTTAAGTTGTTCATTCTAGCTAATACTAAGTATTACAAAATTATTTTCATTAATATGGTGGCTTTGCTGTTAAGTTAAAAAGAAATTCAAAGATACCAAATACGACTATAATGTAAGGATGTAGCATATCACAATTTTCTTGTTTGTTGTTGATTGTACACCTACCATGTTTGCACGGCGTTTTTCTTTTTTACATGTCATATTTTTATCTTTTCAAATATTTTTATTGCTATATTTTCAAATATTTTTATTGTTGTTTTTATTGATATCTTAGTAATATAGTCACTTGAAACCTTACATCAAACAAAGCGTTGGACGTTAAGATGGTATGGGTAAATTATAACTATTACAAAGGGTATCAAATTTGGGTATCGACTTTATATTAAAATTTAGAAGTATCAAAACACATCCATAATAGCCCTTGTATACAAGATCATGATCTATTCATGAATGCAAAATGATATATAGAACTTTATATGATTTTTTTAGATATATACAATATTATAAATTCATTTAAATGCAAAATTTACCATGTTTTGTAATTTGCAATTTTACTATTCATTAAACAAAGTTTGACAAAACAAATTTGAACAAAACCTAAGAATCATCTACTAACATTATAAGAATCATCATGCAAAATGTACCAACAAATTTACTTTCATTGCTTAATATTCATGAATTTAAATGTAAAACCTCTAAGCATCAAACCATGCATCATGCCAAATTTGTCATGTTTTATAATGCAAATTTATACTATGTTTTCCTTCAACAACTTTATATTAAAATTTAAGTATCAACCCGCATACATAGTAGCTCTTCTATACAAGATGAGGATTTATTCATGAATGCAAAATGTATACTATATTTTATAATGCAATTTTAAGTTATGATTAAAAATTTTAGGCATCTACACCATGATAAGATTCATGAATGCAAAATGTACCATGTTTTGTAATTTGCAATTTTACTATTCATTAAACAACTTGACAAAACAACTTCGAAAAAAACCTAAGAATCGGCGTGCAAAATGTACCAGCTAAATGCAAATTTGCTTTCATTTCTTCATATTCATGAACTTAAATGTAAAACATTTAAGCATCAAACCATGCGTCATGCAAAATGTACCATGTTTTATAATGCAATTTTATACTATGTTTTCCTTGAACAACCTTATATTAAAAGTTAAGTATCAACCCACATCCACAGTAGTTCTTCTATACAAGATGATTCAATATATTTATGAATGAAAAATGTATACCATATTTTACAATGAAACTTTAAGTTACGATTAAACATTTTAGACATCTACACCATGATAAGATTCATGAATGCAAAAATGTACTATTTTTGTAATTTGCAATTTTACTATTCATTAAACAACTTTGAACAAAACCTAAGAATCATCTACTAACATTATAAGAATCATTATGCAAAATATACCAATTAAATGCAAATTTACTTTCATTGTTTCATATTCATGAAATTTAATGTAGAACCTTTAAGCATCAAACCATGCATCATCCAAAATAAAGAGTTCTATTTAAAATGCATCAAACCATGCATCATGCATAAAACCATGGATAATGCATCAAACCATGAATCATGCATAATAAAGAGTTCTATTGAAAATATGTCCAAAATTTATATCATTATAAAAGTAAATATAATAAAAAGTTGTCATATAATTATCTTCTACTAACAATATAAGAATCATCATGCAAAATGTACACAAACTCCAAAATTAGCATATTAAAGATCAATTCATAATAAAGAGTTAAATATGTCCAAAATTTATATCATTATAAAAGTAAATATAATTAAAAGTTGTCAAATAAAAATATGCATCAAAGAGATCAATTCATAATAAAGAGTTTTACTTTAAATATATCCAAAATTTATATCATGATAAAAAGTAAATATAATAAAAAAACCTGTCAAATAAAAATTTGGATTAAAGAGAATCGCGTTGCAATATATGATCTATCAACATCCGCGTGCTCTCATCAAAATCATGGGTGCCCTGCAGAACATCTGTAATATGCATATATATGTAAGATTGTGTACCTTAAAATTAAATTTTAATGTTTTAAAATTAAATGAGAATTTAATCATCAAAATTTTTTTTATAAAAGGTTTCAAATTCCATGCAATACCTCGTGGTGTTCCCCCTACATTACACCCTCATGGATGCCCTGTACAATACATGTACATGTATATATTAAAATTTTAAAATTGCACATGAAAATGCATAAACTCACAATATTAAAAAAATTGTTACAAATTTTTCAAATTGTGTAGACAATCCTATCCCCATAGCTAACTCCATCACTATTGTCATAGCTGACTCCATTGATAATGTCCCTGGAGAAGGGAAACTGTCTCCACAAACCTAAAATTCAAAAATTTTAAAATTGTAAGATAGAGATCTCAATTTTTAACGAAACTTTCTTCAATTTATAACAAAACAAAATTGAAATATTTAATACTTCTGACAAAAGAATATTTTACATATCTCCTAATAGGGAGGAAGAGAGTGGCACTGTGTCGAGAATGTCGGATGGAATCGAAATTTGTTAACATTTAATTATATATGTAATTATTTATTTTACAAATATCTCTTCACAATATCGACATAATACAAGTAAAATAATAGTATCAACATGAACTCTTCAAAAAAAACTATCTCTCAACATATCTTGATTGGAACCTAAACCCGAGACCGTGATATAATCTAAATTTTCATTCAACAAACAACTTAACTACAAATGGTGAACATATGATACATTAATGTTAGATTATATCTAAAAAATTTACAAAATGTATGTGAATCAACATTAATGCATACATTACATTACATTAAATATCCACCCCAAACATTAACACATATAAATCCCATGCCCTCTTCCTCATGACCAATCAGGTTTTTCCAACCATCACAAAAACTAGTTGCATATGCTTTAACCTATTAAATAGTCATATTATCTATCTCCTCATCTTATTTATATACAAAATTAGCACGTGCACCAACTCGTGCCCTTTTTCAATTTAGACCGACATCAATTCCAATTAATGTGGTTTGTATGTTGTCTATAATGGCATCCCTTGCTTCTAAACCAATCTGAGAAGTAGCATCTGTCTCTCACGCAAAGTTACCATACGTGTAGGTTAAGGTACCAAAGATAGCAGAGCATAAGGCAATTCAGTGTCCCTTAATGCACCCTTACGGTCATATGTCTGACATTTTTGAGTACCACAAAATTCAGATGTGTAGGTTTTAACCCTGTACAGAAATTACCTGCATACGAATTCTAAAACATAGAAAAATAAACAATGCGAGAGAATAACACATATACACAGAGATTTTCCCACTGGATCCCAAAACCGGGACTACCAACTTGATTTTTCATTATATTCCTTTCAATGTTACAATACATATTTATACATGTTGAAGCATCCAATAACATGGACCGAAAACCATTGCATCCAATACCATGGACCGAAAAACCATCGCATCCAAAAAACATGTGCAAAAATCATGCACAAAACCATAGGTGGGTCCGCCCAACCTAACATAGGGTCCAAAATCAAAATTTTCCCGGGCGCTGCCCCAAACCCCATAAAGTGGGGTTACGGGTACAACTCAAACCCCCTGTTAACTACGTGGAAAGAATATAACACAACCCAACATTCTCCCACTTGTTGTTTTCTTTCCACAGGAGGCCACAGGAGAGTTTAGTCATTTTTCCAACCCTGAAATGTCCATTATTTCTCCAGCATAGTCTGCATCAACAAAGCTACGAATATCCAACACTCTATCCAATCCCGGTCTTCCTTGGTAGGACAAACCATAATCACTAGTGCCACACAAATACGTGAAAACCCACTTCACTGTTGTCCAATGCTCATTTCCTGGTTTTGACATAAACTTGCTCAATACTCCCATTGCATGTGCAATGTCTGGTCTAGTACAGACCATTGCATACATCAGGCTACCGACTGCACTTACATATGGAACACGGGACATATCCTCTTCCTCTTCTTCTGTCTTGGGACACTGTTCAGCAGATAACTTTACACCTACACGAATAGGAACCTTCACCGGTTTACTATCCTGCATATTAAACCTCTGCAATATTGTCTTGACATACTTCCTCTAGTTTAACCAAAGCTTCTTCTTTTCCCAATCTCTTTTAATTTCCATGTCCAAAATATAGTTTGCAGCACCAAGATCTTTCATGTCGAATTTGGAGGACAATTGGGTCTTCAAATCCTGGATAATTTCTTTTTCATTTCCAACCAGCAACATATCATTCACATACAAGACCAGATAAATAACACGGTCACCAATTAATTTAAAATACACACAATGATCTGCTTTGCTTCTGGTGAAGCCAATTCCCCATATAAATGTATCAAATTTCTGATACCACATCCTTGGTGACTATTTTAACCCATACAAAGACTTCTTTAACTTGTATACAAGTTCTTTCTTACCCTTCACTGCAAAGCCTTCAAGTTGTTTCATGTAGATCTCCTCTTCCAGATGCCCGTGAAGAAATGTTGTCTTCACATCCATCTATTCTACCTCAAAATCAAAAGCAGCGGCAACAGATAAAAGTAATCTAATAGAAGTTACCTTGGCAACAAGAGAAAAAATATCACCAAAATCAATTCCCGACAACTGGAATAACCTTTTGCTACCGACCAAGCTTTGTATTTCTCCACTTTTCCTTCTGCATTTGTCTTCTTTTTGAACACCCATTTGCTGCCAATGGGTTTCCTTCCAGCCGGAAACTCCACCAGATCCCAAGCCTCATTTTTGTGCAAAGATGCCATTTCATCAACCATGGCCTCTTTCTAGAGTTTTCCATCCTCTGAATCCACTGCTTCCTTCACAGTTCTGGGATCATCATCAGTAATAGATAAAGAAAAATTTGAATAGAAAGTAGATGGACTATACCTTTCTGGTTGCCTTCTTTCTCGAACTGATCTTCTCACAGCCGGAGTTTGTGGCTCTTCATCTTCTGATTCCTCCTCTGCTATAGAGTCTGGTTCTTCCTCCTTTAGCTCAAACTCTATCTTCTCAGGTTCCTTTGGTTGGACTTCATGTTTAATAACATCTTTCACCTCTCTGAACACCACATCTCGGCTGTACACAACCTTCCTTGTTACTGGTTTCCAAAGCTTATAACCCTTTAAACCATGCTTATACCCAATAAAGATGCATTTTCATATTTGCTATCCAACTTGGTTCGTTTCTCCTTTGGAACATGTACATATGCATCACATCTAAGTACCCTCAGATGTGAAAGAGAGGGTTTCTTACCAATCCATACCTCTTGTGGAGTCTTATCCTCTAACGCTAATGAAGGTGACTTGTTGACCAGGTAACATGCAGTATCCACCGCCTCTGCCCATAATTCTTGTCCTAACGCGGCACCACTGAGCATGCTTCTTTCCCTTTCCATCAACGTCTTGTTCATTCTTTTTGCAACTCCATTTTGTTGAGGTGTATATGGAGTAGTCTTCTGCCATGCTATACCACACTTCTTGCAGAATTCTTCAAATTCCTTACTGCAAAACTCTCCACCGTTATTTTTCCTCAACACATTTATCTTCTTCTCTGTCTGGTTCTCCACCAGAGCCTTAAATTCTTTAAGCCTGTCAAAGACTTCAGATTTCTTCTTAAGGAAATATATCCATGTATTCCTTGAGAAGTCATCTATAAATGATACATAGTACACATACTTACCCAATGATGGAACCTTCACAGGTCCAAACACATCACTGTGCACAAGCTCTAATATTTGTTTCGCCCTCTTACTACCATCGGGGAAACTCACCCGATTCTGCTTCCCATATACACAATTTTCACAAAAATAAAAATCCAGAGAGCTATTACTCATACCTTCTACCATACCTTTACCATGAAGTATCTGAAGGCCCTTTTCTCCAATATGTCCAAGCCTTTGATGCCACAGCATGGTCTTCTCTCCAGAGACCACTATATTTTCTGCTCCACTTTCAGGAACCACCGAACTATTGCACCTATCAATAACAGTGCTACCTTGCAGCTTGTACGAAGTTCCAATCCGAAATCCCCGCATCAATACCAGTGCTCCTCGAACCATCTTGCAGGTATCCTTCTTGAACATTGTTTTTACACCTGCATCATCCAGCTTGCTAACAGAAATCAAATTTCTGGCTAATGCAGGAATATGTAGAACACTTGGAAGCGTTCTAACCCTTCCACCTTGCAACTTCAACTTTACTTTTCCGCGACCAACGATTCTAGCCTTCCTGTCATCCCCCAAGAAGACATCACCACCATCATATTTCTCATACTCACAGAACCACTCTCTATGGGGAGTGAAGTGAAAGGATGCACCTAAGTCAATCAACCATGCCTCATGATCTACATGTGTACTTGAAGAAGCCAAGTACACATCCCCACCTTTATCTGAGGTGGTTTTCATCTCCGCAAAAGGAGCTTGATCATATCCCTTTCCTTTGTCAGGAGCTTTAGATTTACAGTCCCTTTTGTAGTGCCCTTCCTTTCCACATTTCCAACACACCATCTTTACAGGTTTCCTGGAGATTTAGATCTCCCTTTATATTTAGATCTCCCACTCAATGACTTATTTTTGTTTCTGTTTTGGGTCCGCCCTCATATAGACAAGGCATCACCATTTTGGCTCTCCATATTTTTCCATCGCATCTCCTCCGTCAGCAAGGATGAGACTATTTCATCAAAATGCAAGGCAGTTGCATTGCTACCTATTGTAATAACCAGACTATCCCACGAATCTGGTAGAGAACACAACAAACTGATGCACTTATCTTCATCTGAAATTTTAATATCAATAGATGCTAACTGACTTACCATAGTATTAAATGCATTCAGATGCTATGTCACCGAGTCTCCATCTTTCATCCTTGGGTTATACAGCTTTTTCCGCAGGAACAGTTTATTCACCAGAGACTTAGATTGGTATAAAGTCCCTAACTTGTCCCACAAAGCCTTCGTCGTAGCTTCCCCTGATACATTCAGCAATATTGAATCTGAGACACACAATCGTATTGTTCTCTTTGCCTTCCAATCCAACTTCTTCCATTCTTCATCGGACACTCCCATTGGTTTAGTACCCGAATCTACCGTGATCCACTGGTCTTTATCCACCAACAGATCCTCCATATTGAGTTTCCACAACTCAAAACTCTAACCATTAAATTTCTCGATCTCTATCTTTCCACCACTCGCCATCTTCTTTCACCACCAGAATCGATCTTGCAGATCTCCCACTGAACAGGGTCTACCACAGGCCCGAGCGAAACCCCTCAGCAACAAAGGCATCCCCTGGAAGCCAAAAACAGCTCCGATACCAAATGTAGGTTTTAACCTCGTACAGAAATTACCTACATATGAATTCTAAAACACAAAAAAATAAATAATGAGAGAGCATAACACATAAAACACATATACACAGAGTTTTTCCCACTAGATCCCAAAACTGGGACTACTAGCTTGATTTTTCATTATATTCCTTTCAATGTTACAATACATATTTATACATGCCGAAGCATCCAATACCATGGACTGAAAACCATCACATCCAATACCATGGACCGAAAAACCATCGCATCCAAAAAACATGTGCAAAAGTCATGCACAAAACCATAGGTGGGTCCGCCCAACTTAACATAGGGTCCAAAATCAAAAATTTTCGGGGCAGACCCCATAAAGTGGGGTTACAGGTACAACTCAAACCCCCTGTTAACTACGTGGAAAGAATATAACACAACCCAACAAGATGGAAGGTTAGTATAATCATGTCTCATACAAAAAAATAATTCTACAAAAAACAATTTTTCAAAATAATCTGGAACCTCGTTATTCCATGTCAGCTTGCCATATGTTGCAAGGAACCTATCATACAAATGGTGGGCTATTTCAGGGTGCTTGAAATATTTCACCTTGAGCATATTACTTGTCAACCCTTCTTTGAAATTAAACATAGATTTGGCATATGCTTTTGTAACCCTTCTACTTACCTTGGTCCATTTATCGAGACCCATCATTTTTTCCTTTCTATGCCTCATCATATCTATAAAGCAATCAATTTCTAGCCCAAGGTTCTTGTAAATATCAAAAAATGAGCTTAGAGAGTGCACAACTATTTCTAAGATTTGTCGACTCTCTACAAGGAGCTCCAAGCTCGCAAGAGCTTTCTTCAATTTTGAATAATGAGCTAGGCACCTTTGTAACGTACATTGTTGGACGTTTGTTTCCCAAGGAATCTCATGAAGAATATCATATGGATAGGTGGTAGTTGGCGTATGGTCTTCTTCTTGAAATTGCCCTACTTTGCCTACGCTTACTTCAATCAACATTTTCACCCCCTTGATGCAGGAGCATCCAGCCAAGGGCATCATGACCAGGTGTTGGTCTCAGCCAAGAAGGATAGGTTCAAATACTTTTAATTTCATTTACGTCTAATGAATAAAACAGTGTCTAGAAATTAGTTTGTTTTATTATTATTGGTTAAGAAATATTAGGAACAGTACAGTTAGGGTAGTGTCATAACAGTTACATTGTTTTGTCATTTTCTTAGTCCATCTTACAGATGTTTGTTCATAAACAAAAGGTATAATATTGTAACTCCTACAGTACTTTTGTAACTCCTACAAGACAAGAAAACCCAACATGATTATCGACTATGTAACTACACAAAGTAATTGTATGGTAACCGAGAACAGTTTGAGTAACTGTTCAAGCACAATATAAAAATCAATGTAATACAATCATGGAGGGGTTCAGCACATGAGAAGAGAAATACAATACAGAGAATAATTTCTTTCATCTGAAACATTTGAGTCCATCTGTAACAATTCGTTGTAATATTCATTTAATTTTCCCTTAATCGTTGAGTAAGCAAAACAAAGAAAATATTGTGCGTTCCTATCCATTTCATTTATTTTCTTTCCTAAAGAACAGAAAGTGGATAGAGAAATTGGACAAGCATTTCCAGCACGAAGACTGGCAGCAAACATATGGGTCCACGAACGAAAGCCAATCACATTACGAGCAGTTCGAAAAGAATGAGAATGCAAACACTGAGCAACAACCCCAGGACAGAGGTAAACGAAATATAACCAAATTCCCTGTTAATTCTTTTCATTGCCAACAAAAAATATTTGTATACATACAACAGTCCAGGGATATCCATTCAAACGACAGAAAGAACAATACGAACCAGCAAAACCCTAAGGGTGAGGGTTTGGTCGGCCACCGTCCAAAAGGTGGTTTAAAGTTACAAAACTGCCAGAATACAAATGAGGGTTTTGTACAAGACTGAACCAGGTCGCATAGCGACAACAGAGAAACTCGAGTGGACGAGAACTGGGACTCTGCCCAGTGAACTGACAGAGACCATCTAACACAAAAACAAATTGACAACAGTAGCAAAGAACGAGCCTACCGGAGCAAGGCCTATAGCAGTTTCATCAACCATGTCGGTGAACGAATCCCCACCTGCACAAGCCAGCCAAAGGAGCATTGTTAGCCAAATTCCAACAAAGTAAAAGACAAGAAGCAAACTAAGAGTGAGAGACTGAATTCACAGTAAACAAATTGTTTAACCTGGAGATTAGTCATGTGGGAAGAGTGAAACCCCACTAAGCCACAGCCAACGGTGACACCCTGAGACCAAGGAGCAATCCTCGTTAGAACCGGAGGAAAACAAAGAGGGAAAACGAATCATGGAGAAACAACTTACCTGAGCAGAACTACGAAGCAGAGGAGGTCACTGTGACCGTGACCTGTAGAATGCAGCACAAGCACCCATTAACCAAAGCTATTAACCAAAAGAACTACAATGAAATGCAAACAGTGGAGCAGGGACAAGTATAGTAACCAAGCAGACAGGAACAGTTGAAACCCTCTTGCACAGAAAAGGAGAATCCACATACTATGCCCAAGTAACCGAGTAACGAAATCACCAGAACAAACGAAGGTGTCACACCAACAAATAGCATAACCCATAGTTGGGCGCACGCAGAGCTTGTTGCTCAACTCCACACATTCGCAACACAAACCTCACTTCCAGTCCAAATACAGTGGAATGCAAGGTTTTGGCGTAAACCAAGAATGGGAAACAGTAACCGAGGCAAGTACCGCCAACACAGCATCATTAAAGTCCGACATAAATGCCATCCAACGAATATCCAAAACCATCCTATGATTAACACCTAATCACAAGTATTAAGACCCAAATCATTTACTAATCATTTAATTGTTGATTAGTGCACTATTATATTATTGTTAAATATTATATTGTGGAATTGCGGGCTGGTCCCATCATAGTGGTATCAGAGCAGGATTTAGAGTTTTTCTGAGAGATGGAAGTTGGAAGATGAGGACGTGGAAGAGGTGCTTGGAGAGCAGCAGATGAAGGATTGCGGGAGGAAATCAGGATCCTTACTGCCCATTTGGAGGCAGTTGAAGCAGGAAGGAGAAGGGATCCAGAGGTAGGAGATGACAGTGACGAAGAAGTTGTAGTGACAATAGATGGATCGGATGAAGAAGGGTCAGAAATGAGATTGTTGAGGTTAGTCCTATTGGCGAGTAGCAAGCCTAAACCAGAAATCCCAAATTATGATGGCAGCTTATCCACAGAGGTTCTGTTGGACTGGATCAGTGAACTGGATAAATATTTGAAGTGTGAAGAGGTCAGTGAAGATTGGAAAGTTAAGTTCGATGCAACAAAGCTGAAGGGTCACGCAACCCTATGGTGGGACAGTGTCCAAATAGAGAGAAGGAGGATGAACAAGTTGCCAATAAAGAAATGTTCAAGGATGGTGGCCAACGTTGAAATGCAGATTTCTACCCAAGGATTACCAGATAGCACTGCATCGGCAAGTGCAGAATTTGAAGCAGAAAGGGATGACAGTAAAAGAGTACACTGAAGAATTCTACTGGGTAAATTTAAGAGCTAGTTATATGGAAGACACCCCGGAGAAAATAGCAAGGTATGTAAATGGTTTGAGATTAGAAATATTAGATGAAATCAGCATTCTTTCCCCAAAAAACATAGAAGAAGCATACTAGAGTGTTATGAAGGCAAAAGGGAAGATCACCAGAAAACAAAATACTAGGAGAGGACGGGGAACCGGCAAAGGAAGAGGACAGTCTTATGGCAGAGGGTGAACTGCCAGTAATAGTGAAGAAGGCAGCAGTTCCAAAACTTATGGGATAGCAAAAAAAGGTGACAGCACGAGAGGTGGTAGGCCATATCAGCAAGGAAGAGGAAATGGCTGAGGCAGAGGAGCTAATTATCAATGCTACAGGTGCCACAAGTAGGGGCACAGATCTTTTGAGTGTCCTAAGGCGGAACAAGCTGGACATAGGGGTGCATATGTCACACAGCCAGAGGAAGCAGAGGCACCTCCCTAAGAAGCACAAAATGTGTCGGAAATAGGGGAAGCCTTAGTTTTGAATAAAGTGTTGCTAAAACTAGCCAAAGAAACAACTGAACAAACTCAAAGGAAGGAATTGTTCTAGACAGTTTGTAAGTCACACAGGAAATGTTGTAAGCTGATTATCGATAGTGGGAGCACAGATAATCTGGTTGCCACAGAGATGGTAGAGAAGTTGGGGTTGAAGCGGTTGAAGCACCCCACTCCTTACAAGGTATCATGGCTGCAAAAAGGCCATCAGCTGTTGGTGGATGAGCAATGCGAAGTTGAGTTCTATATCGGAAGATATAAGGATAAGGTTATTTGTGATATAATGCCAATAGATGTATGTCATATACTGCTAGGCAGGCCATGGCAGTATGACAAGAAGGTAGTACATGATGGAAAGACAAACTATTATAAGTTTGTCAAAGATGGGATCAAGCACACGCTTGTGCCCATCAAGGAAGAAGAGACAGCGGAAACAAGCGGGACGAGAGTGTTACTAATGGGAGGAAAGCAGGTTTTGAAGCATATTGGAGACAATGAAGTAAGCTATGTTGTTGTAAGAAGAGCAAAGACAGTGCTGCTACACACAGAGGTGTCAGATTTGCCTGTGGAAATTCAGCAGATGCTGCAGGAATTCAGCGATATAGTAGTGGATGACTTACCAGATAAATTGCCTCCTAAGAGAAGTATAAGTCATCATATTGAATTTATACCCAGAGCAAGTCTACCGAATAAGGCAGCATATCGGATGAGCCCCAAAGACAATGAGGAGATCAAAAAACAGGTGCAGGAATTGCTAGATAAAGGGCTGATAAGGGAGAGTTTGAGCCCCTGCGCAGTTCCAACAGTTCTCGCTCCCAAGAAAGGAGGAGAATGGAGAATGTGCACAGATTTGATGGCCATCAACAAGATTACTATCTGGTACAGATTTCCACTATCACGGATGGACGACATGATGGACTGCTTGAGCGGGGCAGCATATTTTTCAAAGATTGATTTAAAGAGTGGGTATCATCAAATTCGAATCTGAGAAGGGGATGAGTGGAAGACAGCCTTCAAAACCAATGAAGGACTGTATGAGTGGCTGGTAATGCCATTCGGACTGAGTAATGCACCTAGTACCTTTATGCAACTGATGAACGAAATGCTAAAAGAATTCATTGGAAAGTTTGTAATAGTGTACCTGGATGATATATTAATTTTCAGCAAGATGAGGGAGGAACACTTTCGACATGTTTTAAGTGTGCTGGAAAAATTGCAACAGAATAAGCTGCTGATAAATCTGAAAAAAAAAAAGGCACTTTTCTGCAAAAAGAATTGGTTTATCTAGGTTTCGTGATTGCAGAAAACGAGTTGAAGATGGACCCAGAGAAGATTGCAGCAATTGTCAACTGGCCATCCCCAAAAAGTCTGTTTGAGGTACATAGTTTTCATGGGCTGGCAAGTTTTTACCAAAAATTTATAAGAAATTTCAGTGAAATCTGCGCACTTATGTTGGACACTATAAAGAAGGCAAGACAACATTTTCATTGGACTGAGGCAGCAGAAAGGAGTTTTCAGCTACTGAAGAAGAAGATCACAGAGAGGCCGATCCTGAGATTTCCAAATTTTAAAAATCTTTTTCAGGTTCGTTGTGATGCAATCGGTACGACCATTGGAGCTGTACTTAGCCAAGAAGACAAACTTGTTGCATTTTTTCAGCGAGAAGTCGAATGAAAGCAGGCAGAAGTATTCATCCTACGATAAAGAATTCTATGTTGTCATCCAAGAACTGAAGCATTGGAGACAATATCTGCTGGGGAATGACTTTGTTTTATTCTCGAATAATTCTGCACTGCAATATGTGATGCAACAGCACAAGCTAAATCACAAGCATGCTAAGTGGGTTGAATATTTGCAGAGTTTCACCTTTGTGTTGAAACACATCAGCGGGCAGGCCAACAAGGTGGCAGATGCGTTGAGCAGAAGAGCCTTACTCTTGCAGGAGAGTACGATACAAGTGCTAGGCTTTGAGCATTTGAAAGACTTGTATTAGACTGACACAGATTTCAAAGAGGCTTATGAAGCCTGTCAGAATCCTTTGGTGAGAAACAATAGTCCGTGGTTGGACTATAATTTGCAGGAGAAGCTGTTGTTTAAAGGGGGACAGTTATGCATCCCCGATTGCTCAATGAGAGAGAATATCATTCAAGAGAAACACAGTGGAGGTCTAGCCGAACATTTCGACATAGAAAAAACATTAGAGCAGCTCAGTCATTTTTATTATTGGCCAAAAATGCGAAGGTATGTGCAGAGATTTGTGACCAAATGTAAAGTGTGTCAGTTGGCAAAAGGACACAGTCAAAATACGGGACTCTACACACCATTACCCATTCCAAGTAGACCGTGGGACTTAGTCAGCTTGGACTTCATCTTGGGTCTACCAAGGACGCAGCAGGGTTATGATTCAGTGATGGTAGTAGTAGACCGGTTTTCGAAGATGGCGCATTTCATCCCTTGCAAAAAAACCAGCGATGCCACTCACGTGGCCCACTTTTTATTTACAGAGATCGTCAGGTTACATGGTCTACCTAAGTCCATTCTCTCTGACAAGGACGTGAAGTTTACAAGGCACTGTTGGCGCACCCTATGGAAGAAGATGGACACGCAGTTAAGTTTAAGCTCTGCTTATCACCCGCAGACCGACGGGCAAACAGAGGTGGTAAACAGGAGTCTGGGGAACCTATTGTGAAGTTTGATCAATGAAAATTCACGAATGTGGGATCGATTACTTGCCCAGGCAGAGTTCGCTTATAATGACTCACCCAATCGCAGCACGAGTTACGGTCCTTTTCAGATCTTATATGGCATGCATCCTCGCGAAGTACACGAATTATGAGATCTAGGACAGCAGGAAAGATGGAGTGCTGATGGGGAGGATTTCACTAAAGCGATGAATGATTTACGCGAGTAGGTGAAAATAAAGTTGTAGGATAGCAGTCAAAAATATAAGCAGCAAGAAGATTTGAAACGGAGAGAGATATAGTTTAATGTGGGGGATGAAGTCCTCGCGCATTTGCGCAAGTAACATTTTCCGAAGGGTGCATATAACAAGCTGAAGTACAAGAAGATAGTCCCATGTAAAGTTCTCTAGAAATTTTCAGCAAATGCTTATGAATTACAGTTGCCACCAGGAATAGGCATCTCACCCATCTTTAATGTAGCAGACTTTTTTCCATACACTGTTGATCCAGAGGAAGACAGTACCGCACAGCCTACATGGGACACACAGGAGGGAAGTGATGCTTAGATGAGACAAATGCCTTATGCTCAACCCCTCGAGATCAAGAGGATCCTCGACACTCAAGTGACCAAGCGAACTTGGCGGAAAGAGTATCTGCAATATCTAGTCAAGTGGAAGAACCGTCCTATTGAGGACAGTTCATGGCTTAACACTATACAGATAGACCAGGTGGGTTATTCAATCGAGAAGCTCATGAACCGAAGTCATGAATTTTTCTTACCCCGGGAACCTGATGCAGGAGAATCTAGCTAAGGGCATCATGACTGAGTGTTGGTCTTAGCCAAGAAGGACAGGTTCAAAGAATTTTAATTTCATTTACGTCTAATGAATAAAACAGTGTCTAGAAATTAGTTTGCTTTATTGTTATTAGTTAATAAATATTAGGAACAGTACAGTTAGGGTAGTGTCATAACAGTTACATTGTTTTGTCATTTTCTTAGTCCATCTTACAGATGTCTGTTCATAAACAAAAAGTATAATATTGTAACTCCTATAGTACTTTTGTAACTCCTACAATACAAGAAAACCCAGCATGATTATCGACTATGTAACTACACAGAGTAACTGTATGGTAATCGAGAATAGTTTGAGTAACTGTTCAAGCACAATATAAAAATCAATGTAATACAATCATGGAGGGGTTCAGTACATGAGAAGAGAAATACAATACAGAGAATAATTTCTTTCATCCGAAACATTTGAGTCCATCTATAACAGTTCGTTGTAATATTCATTTACTTTTCCCTTAATCGTTGAGTAAGCAAAACAAAGCAAATACTCTGCATTCCTACCCATTTCATTTATTTTCTTGCCTAAAGAACAGAAAGCAGACAGGAGTCCACGAACGAAAGCCAATCACATTACGAGCAGTTCGAAAAGAATGAGAGTGCAAACACTGAGCAACAACCCCAAGACAGAGGTAAACGAAATATAACCAAATTCCCTGTTAATTATTTTCATTGCTGACAAAAAATATTTGTATACATACAACAATCCAGGGATATCCATTCAAATGATAGAAAGAACAATACGAACCAGCAAAACCCTAAGGGTGAGGGTTTGGTCGGCCACCGTCCAAAAGGTGGTTTAAAGTTACAAAACTTCCAGAATACAAATGAGGGTTTTGTACAAGACTGGACCTGGTCGCATAGCGACAACAGAGAAACTCGAGTGGACGAGAACTGGGACTCTGCCCAGTGAACTGACAAAGACCATCTAACACAAAAACAAATTGACAACAGTAGCAAAGAACGAGCCTACCGGAGCAAGGCCTGTAGCAGTTACATCGACCATGCCGGTGAACGAACCCCCACCTGCACAAGCCAGCCAAAGGAGCATTGTTAGCCAAATGCCAACAGAGTAAAAGACAAGAAGCGAACTAAGAGTGAGAAACTGAATGCACAGTAAACAAATTGTTTTACCTGGAGATTAGTCGCGTGGGAAGAATGAAACCCCACTAAGCCACAGCCAACGGTGACACCCTGAGACCAAGGAGCAGTCCTCGTTAGAACTGGGGAAAACAAAGAGGGAAAACTAATCATGGAGAAACAACTTACTTGAGCAAAACTGCGAAGCAGAGGAGGTTACCGTGACCATGACCTGTAGAACACAGCACAAGCACCCATCAACCAAAGCTATTAACCAGAAGAACTATAATGAAATGAAAACAGTGGAGCAGGGACAAGTATAGTAACCAAGCAGATGGGAACAGCTGAAATCCTCTTGCACAGATGAGGAGAATCCACATACTGTGCCCAAGTAACCAAGTAATGAAATCACCAGAACAAACGAAGGTGTCACACCAACAAACAGCATAACCCATAGCTGGGCGCACGCAGAGCCTGTTGCTCAACTCCATACATTCGCAGCACAAACCCTCACTTCCAGTCCAAACCCTCAGCGCAGCGAAAATACAAGTGCAAAATGAAGAAATGACATAGAATGTAGGGTTTTGGCGTAAACCAAGAGTGGGAAACAGTAACCGAGGAAAGTACCACCAACACAGCATCATTAAAGTCTGACATAAATGCCATCCAATGAATACCTAGAACCATCCTATGATTAACACCTAATCACAAGTATTAAGACCCAAATCATTTACTAATCATTTAATTGTTGATTAGTGCACTATTATATTATTGTTAAATATTATATTGTGGAATTGCGAGCTGGTCCCATCACCCCTACTTCAATATAATTACATAAATATAAAAACATATTCACTTGTATTTATACACATGCAAGATAGACATGTACACATATATGTACATACAATTCATTTACAATTACAAATTTGTTTTAACATAAAAAATCAAAATTATATAATTTACCAAAATGATGAGGATCATGATGATCCGATTGAGATTGAGGACCACCCAGAGATGGTTGAGCACCATCATGCCCAAGTACATGACTTGATTGATATTTTTTACCAATGGGAGAATTTTGACCACCCAGTGAATGTTGACCACCCTCATGCGACGACATAGTGAGAGATGCTTCTAAAAAAAATAGAAATTATAATAAATTAATTAACTTAAATTGACAAAATCTATTCAATATATGTATGTACATATGATTTTCCTTATTTATCATTTAAGTAAATGCACATAAACATATATATACCATACCACAATGATGTGAATGATGGCCCTCCATTGATTGATCTAATACTCTCTTTGACCTAGTGAGAGATGCTCCTAAAAAATATGGAATTTATTATAAATTAATAAAGCTAAATTGAAAAAAATCAATTCAATATGTATGTACATATGATTATACAAATATCATTTAAAAATTTTCACATAAACATATATATACCACGATCATGATGTAATGAATGATGGCCCTCCGCTGATTCATTTGATAATCTCCTCGATCCATGACCAATCTCGTCAACATGCATAGAAAGTCGCCCTCTAGTCGATGCATGAGACTCAGTTGATGCTCTATCCCATTTATGCCTCAAAGAATCAAGTGGAAACTGCTCATGTGATGATCCATGCCATATATGTATATGTATATATATGTATACATGTATATATATGTATATATATATATATACTAAAGACTAAAAAAACAAATTTTGAAGTGCACATTTTGAGAATTAAATACAAATTTTTCTAAAACATGTCAAGTTCACCAAGTTGTGCTTACATAGTGGGGGCACACTTAGTATAGTATTGAAAAAACACATGGTCATTAAAAACACTACATTTATAACTAAAAAACACACACATATCAAAGATATCTTACAATGTCCATCAATAAATTTTGATGGAGAGATTCTTAACACCAATTCATCTTTCACACACAAATCTTGAATTGCCATTGCCCCATACAATAGATCACTAGACATCCTATTAACATTTGCACAATGTCTTATGCTAAATGATTGAAATTGACTAACAATATTTTTTTCTTCTCAATGCATTGTTTTAACCTATCCTTTTTTACTTGGTACGCACCTTTCATCTAGTTTCATACGAGTTCAAAATTGGTGAAGACTACAATTCCATTGGATCCATACTCCCTAGTTGTTCCTAAGCCTTCTATCAATGCAATATAATATGCTTCATTATTTGTTGTCCTTCCAGGTACATTCCTTTTCCTTTGGAGGACTTTGTTCATTGCAATATTGCATAGCACATAAGTAATCATTGCTTGCCCTCGATTGGGATAACAAGAAACTTCTATGCATAATGTCCATTTTTTAACCACGTTTAATGGATTTTCTGATCCCTATAAAAATCATATTCAATAAAATGAATAATATATTTATTTATTGCAAATGTCTTATATTATGGGAGAATGATGAAAAATAAATATCTATTGTGATTGAATGATGGAATATTACAAGAAGGATTTAGCCTAGAATTTTATATCTGACACTTGGATATGATGATTAACACCAACAAAGGAATATGATGAGGTCAAAACATGATGAGGAAGAAATCATTATATGGACTTATGTGGGTGCATCGAGTTTGGTATGCAAAATGGATCATTAGGTCTTCTTTCCCAAGGTTTCCTTAGATGCATATCAGATCCTAATGTGTATATGTTGAGTCATATTTGATTTTCTAGTGTTGATAGTTCTATATATAGAAGATTACTCATTATAGGGAAGGATATCAAGTGAGATATATTACCTCCTATGGGGTAACTACTTGAAGAGCCACACCAAAGGTGCTATTTGAAATAATTGGAATTTATTTACTTACATATGATGAATGTCCATTTGAATAAATCAAAATAGGAGGTAATTTAATGATATTAAGGAATGAAATATCAATGCTCTAATATCCCTCTTAAAATTCAATTGGAAAGGAAATGTACCATTCTGAAAATTAATTTGTCAATTTAATGATTAGAGGTGTGATATATGGCTTGAGTGCCTACCACAACATTCATCTTCTAAATTCTGTTGTTGATTAGAGATATGATATGTGGTGTGCTGTTTGCCATGCAAGTACTGCAACTATGGTGTTTTTTTGCAAGTGATTGTCACACATTTTTTCATTTTCAATATTTTTCTCCAATTCTATGTTTGACTGTCCCTGATTTTTTCATTTTCGATATATTTTTTCCATTTTTTTGTTTCTCCATATTCCTCGTTTCGATTTTTTCCTCATCATCAGCAGATTATGGGAGCTAGTATGGTCCATATATGAGTAGGGATGGATGGATGCGTATGTCAAATGAGTTTTGTTGCACACGTAGTTGTTTTTGGATGTGAAGAATTCGATGATTTATATATCATCAGCGATTTCAACAACTATGTTTAAGGGATTGAATTTACACTTTACAAAACACGTGAAGGAAGAGAAGTGATGTCAAGTAAGTCATTAATGAGAAGCACTGTGGTAAACCTTGAAAATTTAGAAACATGTGACAATGGTGGTGAGTAGGTTTCTATGGATTTTTTTCATTGTCAATGAGATGATGTTGTACTATACACATATGGTGTTGATATGTTGCGGAAAGGGAAGAATAGGGATGGATTTCTTAGGGAGAGTGTAGGGTGTGTGCTCAGAAGTATATAATACAGAGTACAATCATTGGACTTGTTTTGGGGAAAAATAGGGATGGATTTCTTAGGGAGAGTGCTTGCTGAACTCCTTTTTTGGCAAAGGCAGATGACATTGTGCTGCCCCATAACATGTTTAGGATAGGATAGGATTAGGATGGGATACACACTGTAAAATTGCGAAATAATGTCATGTTTGAAGATATGATAAGAGAATAATCCAAGTGAAAAGGAACTTGACAACTTTTGGCTGCAACACACATTTTATTTTGGAGGAGAGGTGGAAGAAAGATTGATTGATTATGATAAGAATGTGAAGTTCATTTTGATTGGAAATGATTTAGATGTTGTGTGCTTATGATTTTCTATTTGGTGCAGCAAGGGTAACTAGATAAAGATCACCCCTATGCACAGTTCAGTGGGAGGTTGGGACACAAACCCAAGCATGTGCTCAATAATAGAAAGAAATAAATGTAATGAGTTTTCCTTTTCATTTTATTAGTTATCCTGGTAATGGAATTTACAATGCTTGAAACCTCCAATGGTTGTTGCTGTTACAACACAATTAAAATCACAACATGACCAAGTCCCTTTTTCATTATAAAATAAAAGAGAAACATTTCAGTGGGAGATTGGGACACAAACTCAAGCATGTGCTCAATAATATAAGGAAATAAATGCAACGATTTTTCCTTTTTTATTTTATTAGTTATCCCGCTAATGGAATTTACAATTCTTGCAAACTCTAATGGTCGTTCCGTTACAACACAATTAAAACCACAACATGACCAAGTCCCTTTTTCATCTTAAAATAAAAGAGAAACAATTCAATGGGAGGTTGGGACATAAACTCAAGCATGTGCTCAATAATAAAAAGAAATAAACACAAGAAGTTTTCATTTTTATTTTATTAGTTATCATGATAATAGACATTACAATGCTCGCAACCTCCAATGGTAGTTGTTGTTACAACACAATTAAAACCGCAACATGACCAAAAGTCCCTTTTTCATTATAAAATAAAAGAGAATGTACCTTTTCATAGTTCCAAAAACCCATATTGTACTTCCATCGTGACAATATAAAACCATATTTGCGTTTCTATGTATTCTACCCCGATTACATATTTTGTGTTAAATTTCATGCTCCCTATTGTTCTCAAAAAACAAAAAAAAATATTACACACGAAATCTAGCTCAAAAGACATAGAATTAGACAATATACAACCATATTTGCATGTCTATATATTCTATCTACCCCACTTACATATTATGTGTTGAATTTCATGCTCCCTGTTGTTCTAAAAAAATAAAAATAAAAAATACACACAGAATCTAGCTCAAAAGACACGAAATTATTACACACAGAATTCTAAAAAAAATCTCAAGCTGGACAAAAGTCTGCAAACATTATTTCCATTACGAACATAAGTTTCTTTTCAACAAAGAAAATTGTTTTCTATTAAGGTACAGGGACTTACACAGTTATTTTCCTTGGAAATCGATTCCTCCAGTGCACGGACAAGCCACACAAACAACAAACGAAAACTAACAATGAACGTACACTAACAATGAACAAACGACCTCACATTCATCATATATATAAACGTTTTTTCTGCCGAAAAATTAAAAAATTAAATTAAAATAAAAATAAATAAATAATAAAATAAATAAATAAATAATAATCATAATAAGTAAATAAAAATAAATAAATATTTGGCCAAATTGTTTTTCCGGCTGAAAACTCTTATGGTCGATTTTTTCCCTCTGGAAAAAAAATTCGTTAAACGATTGGCGTTAATGTAAACGATCAATTTTTCGGTTGGACGTTAGAATAAGAGTACGGCTTTAAAAATTTAAATAAATAGGCCAGAAATTTGTTTAGTTTGGCCAAAAAATTATGATTATGAATTTTTCATGGGAAATTCTCACAAAAGTGTAACCCAGCTTCACATTTTCACCTGGGAGCATTGAGATGAAACGACATCATTTTTCTAGTATTGACTATGCATGACTACAAAACTAGTTTTATACATATCTTTTGTGTTGATCCCATTCTACCAAAAAAATCAACATGAGATTAAACTTAGAAAAAAACGTACATACATTGATTTTTGTTAGGATTCTCTCTTTGTTGGGAATATGATACCTTATAAGTAGGATTTCCTTATTCAATTTCTTGTAGTTGACCACTAATATAAGCTTAACTCTTTTTTCTTTAATTGATTATTAACGTCAAAGGCTAGACTAACCCAAGGGCTCCTTCTTTCATTAATCAACACTTGTCAAGTATATATGTAATCTTTTTTTGCACATATTACATTCACTAGATGACATAGGATTTATGAATAGTTTTTGCATTGCTTCTTTATATGTCTCTACATAATGAAAATCTATAAAATATTTCTCTCTACTCCAAAAAGTAATGGGACAATCACTATAACAATTATTTTATATTTCTTCAAGGTAAATGATACGCCAGCAATTTTCGGGTTGATGTTTCAAACCAACCAATGTGGTTCATCATCATGACATAGATGGAGAATCTGAACTATCTGGGAGATAAATTGTAGGTGTTATTGATTCATAGGAGCTATTTCTAAACATTATGAATCAAAGAATCTTGGTATCAAAGATAACTATTTTTCTTTCATTCTTCTTATTTAAATATTCTCTCAATATTTAACAGTTTATTTATAACAATAGATAGTTCTTCATCCTTTGGAGAAGACTAGAGTCATATAAACAAAGAACATGTATTAGGTAGCCTTATATTTTCAACTTGATACTACCTTTATCAAATGTGACATGCATATGTCATCTCAATAAATCTTATCCTAAGAGTAAGTTAGAACCATAATCAAACTCACATAGATTGGCATAAGTAGTGATTTCTCTAATCACAATGGAAATTCTTTTTTATTTGGTTAATTTGGTACCTATTCCATTTATAGCTCTAACCTTTATAATACAAGATCTCCAAAAGTATTTAGGAATAGCTAGTTTTTTGGCAAGACAACATTGCACCTGAATCAATAAATGTATCAAGATTATAATGCTTATAATCTTCAAGTTGAATGTTAATTGTAATATTGTAACTTTCAAGTTTTGGACCCGTTATCACCCCAAGAAACTCTCCTAGGTTGTATCTCGGAGATGCTTGGGAACATTACAAACTCAACATGATGTTGGAAATGGATGAATGGAAGGAATGATGCTTGTTCAAGCCAGATAACCACTTCTACTATGCTTAACTCCAGACATGGGTGAACACCCCCAGACTACAAGGCTTTAGACCACCAATTACTCACAGTTTGAGGATTAGGTGAACATGGAGAATACTAACCACACTAGCAAATGCACAAGACATCCAAATAAACAGAATGGTCATGGAGCAGACAACGCAGCTTGCCCAAAATAAACAGAATCGATTATGGGGCATCTCTGGCACGAGAGAGCTCCCAGACAGCAGAGCAACTACCCAAAATATCTGAATGTGGTTATTATTTTGTCAGAGGAGGAAAACCGTGAGCCAGGCTTGCCGATTGAGGGAATCGAATAGTTAATGAGACAGGGGGACAAATCGAGATCTCTGAAGCCTCAGAAGGCTTAGTATCATTGTAAAAGGCCTATAAAAGGCTGAAAACTAAATGTAATCAGGGTTGATGGTTGTTGTTTTTGATGTAAGGCTCAACTTCTAGAGACTGTAACTACTTTGATACTTGCAGCATCTGGTCTTCATTTTCAGCTAATACAAGCTTCTTTTGCTGTTAATTGCTCACTTTCCACTTCTTCTCTGTTCTAGGCTGTGCCTGTAATGCATTTTTCATGTGCTTTTGATATTTAGCATTTGAGGGGCTGTCATCCCACCTCTGTGTTGAAGTCTAGTATGTATCATTGAATGTGTTATTCAAGGTTTTATTTACTTAATGCCAGAGAGCTGTCATCCTGTCTGTGTATTAAGAAATAGATTTGCAGACCTCTTTACTGGTGGCAGTCGGCCATCACATGGTCTTGTGCATCTGCTGGTGTGGTTAGTATTCTCCATGTTCAACTAATCCTCAAACTGTGAGTATTTGGTGGTCTAAAGCCTTGTAGTCTGGGGGTGTTCACCCATGTCTGGAGTTAAGCATAGTAGAAGTGGTTATCTGGCTTGAACAAGCATCATTCCTTCCATTCATCCATTTCCAACATCATGTTGAGTTTGTAATGTTCCCGAGCATCTCCGAGATACAACCTAGGAGAGTTTCTTGGGGTGATAACAGGACCAACACTAAATACTGAAATTTCTCATCTAGATTCTTATCTACCTTCTTAAATTTGTTGAGTATTTTCATCATTTAATATATCAACATTTTTCCACTTGTCTATATCCACATCACACCTATTATCATATATTATACTCAATACTTCTTCTGAAGACTCACTAAGTTGCATCTATAGGTCAAACTTCCATTGCTTAATTGTAAGGACTCATTCCCAAGTCCTTCAATTTGATAAAGCTTCAATAATAATATTCACAACATAACAAAAAAAACATATTCGTCCCAACATACAAAGCATGGAAATTGTCACAACATATTAAAACGCATAAAATAAATTTTAATTTATGGTAATTTTACAAAAGTTAAATCCCAACAAGAAGAATACCTAGTTACAATGACACAATTGTAGTGCTCCTTCTAGGACCACTCAACTGAAAATGTCACCCTACTAAATAGGAAATTATATCCAACTTCCTAGCATAGGAAACCTAGAAATTTTAATTTATGGTAATTTTACAAAATTTAAATCACAACAAGAAGAATACCTAGTTATGATGGCACAGTTGTAGTGCTCCTTCTAGGACCACTCGGCTGAAAATGTCACCCTTCCAAATAGGAAATTCTATCCAACTTTCTAGAAATGAAACCTCCATAGGTCCCTATATTTCTGAGCTCAAGTGAAAACTATAGTCGTAGTGTGTTTGAGATCCCCATACCAACACTCTTTTGGTGTCCAACACCAAAATCCACCTCTCAGTGACAGTCAAACCTTTGCACTCCTAAGTGCCAAACCAAAATCCCTTAAAAATAAATTTCCTCACTCTTCTTCCAAGTTTCCCCCAAGGCCCTGTAAGAATCCTCCCCTCTCTCCCTCCAATTTCCCATAGTTTCCCTTCCCCCCCTCCTCCCCCCGGGCCCACACCCACCCCCCCCAACAAATCAATGCCACCAACCCCATCATCATGTCACCAACCTCCATTCCTTTCTTTGAGCCACTCCCACCTATTCTCTTATCCTTGGATTAATTCAAGGCATTAATTATGTGAGAACATAGAAAGACTAAAATTATAAAATACTACTAATAATAAAATAATAATACCTTTTAATGTTAGGAAAACTTATGGATTCATAAGAATCCAATTAATTTAAAGATTAAATAAATCATGTTAAAATATAATTTATTAATTATAAGTTAGGATTAAGGGTTAATTAATCACTAATCATAACTTATTCATTAATCAAGCTTAACCGTTGATTAATCATCTAGCATAATAGGTTATAGAATACTAGTGTATTCATGTGAGGTGTGGACATGTAGCTACCATACACATACCTTGTACACATACTAATCATTCTTAGAAGAATTATGCTTATAATTCAATCACTCAATAGGTAGGTTAATAACATAATTTAAGATAATAGGATCAGGGAGGAGGCATTACATACACTCAGGCCTTTGAAAACCTTAATCCAAAGTTAGAGTCAAGAGGATACAAGTAGTCAGGAAGAAGTATGACGATAAGACATAATAAAACAAAGAGAAGGATGTAGTAACTAAAATTTAAGTAAATCAAACAAGAATATCACTTCCCATCTAGAGTCCCCAACTAACCTATAAACTCTTATCCTCCCTAACCTACTTCAACTCCCATCCTATCTATTATCTCCTACAATATACTATGGCATCAACTATACTGGTCTAACCATTGATAGAACCAAATGGCGAAAGCCTTGACTATATTGACCTAACTTCCCCATCTAGAAACTCACAATCATCTCCACACATCTAGAGGAGCATTTACATCACTGGCCTCCCATAATTCCAGGTTTGCAGGTTACATTGGGGGGAATGCCTCCACCCCTCCTCAAGGACTAAGATCAAGACCCTATCATGGACCACACTATGGCACTGGTTTGGATGCTTGTTATTGAATAATTTAGTCAAGAAATCATGTCACCTGCAATCTACACCTCACCCTATGTCATAATAGTGCATATAAAAAAATTACAATATATAATATAACAATGTGTATCATACCATTCCTTGTTGTATGTCTTGACATCCACCAATTGTTAGCATGGATCTCTCGCTATCACATAGCCCCTTTCTGATATGCAGGTTAGTTCTCATCGAAGCATATACACAATAACAATTTATACATAGACATGTGATCCTAATCATCACATTTTTAGATCCTATATCCACATACCAAAATTTCTCAATTAACATCAACATGTTGGAAGTAAATCATACATCAGATAAATCATAAATTAGATAAGTCATACATTAGATAAATCACACATCAGATAAGTCATACATCATATATTTAATTAACAAAAACATAATTCATCAAGTGTTTTATAGAAGTAGGTCCATCTATCCAATCAAAATGTGTCAATGTTACATCGTTTTTATAAACAAAAAATCATAAAATATAAATAGTGTCTCAACATATGTAGCCATCTAGGTCAAAATAGGCAATAAAAGTGGTAAAAAAGTGAGGGTTAGTCTCGATATATAATCTTTGCATCCTCCCAGCTAGTAGACCCTAGGCTATACTTGTTCCACTGGACCTTAACCTAGTCCACCAAGGGAATCCTGAGCTATCGAACTCTATGGTCCAATATGCATAACAGTTGGACCATAATGGTTCCCATATCTAATATTTTCAATTCCCTCTAATCGATTTTGTGAGATTGATCAGAAACATAATGTCATAGAAAAAATACATGAAAAAAATCATGAGTTTTATGCAAGTGGGGTGGCAGTACAAGATGATAGAAAATTGGTCTAATTTTCTCTTTAATCCTAAAAGGTCCTATAAATCAAGGTGATAACTTTATCCCTTTCCCAAATTAAATGGTGCTCTTAAAGGGTCGAATATGAATAAAAACTTGGTATCCCACTTCATAAATTTGATCAATTCTATGTGCATCCACATAATTATTTTGTCTATCATTGATCAGATATTGATCCAGGACTTTGATGATAGCCAAAATTTTAAGTGTTCGAAAGAGTGTCAAACCTGAACAACTGGATAGATCTCGTCTTCTTGATTCTGGCACCATGAACGGTTCACAAAACTGACACCGTATGAAGAAGTTATCGCCATTTGAAAAATTCCAGTAAACTGCAATTTTCAAGAATAAATTGATTTTTGGAAAATATTAGAAAAAGAATATTCCAAGGAATATTCCCTTAAATATTCTTTTTTGGTTGACCAATTAGGTGCTGACACATGGCAAGCTCGGAGGCTGCCATGTGGCCCTAGATTGGCATAGTAAAATTTGTTTTGGGTACGGTGGAATCAACCCGTGACCTCCGGCAAGCTAGCCCAGTGCGCTACCACCTCCGCTATGCAATGTTTCTTAACATTCTATGGTCCCGGGTTATATTTAAGGTTTAACGGCCAGCGGCTTGAAGGTTGCGACCACTAGCAGTCTTACCCACCAGTGGTCCCGCAAAACATGTTCACATGCAAATTAACCACAAGTTTTCCAACCACATGCAGTTTGCGTGTTAACCCGACCGCCAAAACCATTAACCTTATCCCTAATAACCGGAGCATACCCATCACATGCACGCCAAACCCCGGCAGTTACGGTCAGCTTCGACGGTCAAGTTTGGCGAAGCGGAGAAATTTAGGGGAATTGCTAAATTTAACTGCAGTTAACTCCAGTTAGCCAAATTTAGTGGAGGATCACTAGGAGTTACTGATTAAATGCACTCCAGAAGTGATTTTCGACCTAAGAGAGTGAAACAAGAGGCTAGCTAGGCTAATTGAGGCCTTCTGAAGCCAATGGAATAGTCCAGAGAAGTTGAAGAAGCCATCTTCAAGGAGATTTTCATCCAGGGAGATTTTGGAGCTTAGGGCCACCAGGGGTTGGAGGTAGTTGCAGGAGCTACCAGTATCCGTTCTCAGCGAACCAACAGCCATTCCTGATTGTAATGATCCTTCTGAATCCATTGAAAGGGTTTACAAAAGCATGTGAAGACTTCTAAAGGTCGAGATGCTACAGGGAATTTTGAGGCAGCCTAGTGCCAACTGTGGAGGAAGGCCTAGATCGGGGATGCAGTGCTCATTTTGAGAAAATGAACAATCTATTGTTGATGTCTGATATGTGCTAGAGACAGTAGAAGAGGTTTCAGAGATAGTTGAATAATTCTGAAGGAGTTTGTGCCATCAAGAAGCTCAGGGAAGCTCAGTGCACCGATTGAAGGAATCAAGTCTAAGGGATCTTAGATCTGTTTTCAGAATGATGATAGTCATGACAGGTATTTAGTTAGATGGTTTTCTAAGCCCATTGGTTCAGTCAATAACCATTGGATTTGAGTGTGGAACTTGTAAAAGAATTGAAGCCATAATCCCAAAGAGCCAAGTCAAATTGATAGAAGCTCAAGGAGACGTAGCCCACGATATTCGGGTGAACTCCTAGATTAAATTTGTTGTTATGTGTTGATGCTTATTTGCTGCATTATATGGCTGTTATGTGTGTCTAATATCAGCAGAAACAAATCAACTTAAACAGTTAAAAACAAACAAAGACATACACCTGTTTCAAGTACTTAATTCTGCAATTGTCAACATAAGCTAGATCATATAATTGTTAAGCTTTGGAGTGAGAGTTTCTTGTAAGTATAGCAAGATGTTAAACCATCATTTCAAATCAGGTGGTATCAGAGCAGGATGCTTGATTGACAAAGAAAAATATTTCTTGTTTGAAAGGTGTTTAAATAGTCAAATTCTACTGTTTGATTGTTTGTAAGCCAACTATTGTTTGAGTTTACAAAGGTGAAGGGAAAGCTACTGATAAGCTAAGTCCAGGAGAGGACAAGAAGGAAGAAGGGATGAAGGCATTCTCCTTACCCCAAGGACCTCAAGACAATCCTTGAAGCATAAGAGGGTTTGTTTGCAAAAGGCTGCTTGAATAAGAATTTGATTCTACTGCCATTTAGTTCAGAAATTTGTCATTAGTTCTTTGAAAGCTTTGTGAATTTTGTTGAAGTGATTTTGTTCATTTTGATAATGAAAACTTCTACAAGTGAGTTTTCCAAATCCTCCTCTTTCACAAGATTCTTTGATGAAGACATGAAGCGAGATTTGTTCATCATGATGGATATGGTGAGAGAAATGAGCACCGAACTTCGAGAGCAGTTGAATTCCATGAAGGAAGAGAAGCAATTGCTTTCTAACAAATTTCAGGAAATGGAGAGAGAACTTCATATTTCAAATATGGATCTAGAAGAGATGCAAGAGTTGGAGACACAACTCCTTGCTTCCAAAGAAGCCTTAGTCAAGTATCAACTTGAAGAAGAGGTAAACAATTCTAGTTTGTCTTCAGTATCCTCTAAGAATGCTTATGTTGGTTCTTTTGAAAAACATACAAGAGGCATAGGGTCCAAGTTAATGTCCAAAATGGGCTATGAAGGAAAGGATTGGGCAAACATGCACAGGGTATTGTTGAGCCAATAATGGTTGAGGAAAGGCCTAAGTATTTGGGTCTTGGCTATGGACAATCTTATGGAGAAAGTTCCAAAGCAGCCATGAAGGCAAATGAAACGGTTCCTAGAAGGAGTTTGATTTAAGGTTCCCTACCTCAAGTTTGTAAAGATTGAATTCTTGGGAAATACAATTGTTTGAAACATCATTTGCAGGAAGAAGGTGTACATAAGCATACACTTGAACCAGAAAGTTGTGAAAGCTCTAAAACCATTGAAGAGATTGATGGTGTTCCAAAGGGAGCTACTTCTTCATTTGATTCACCTCCTCATTAAGGTAACGATGGTGAAAGAGAAAGGTATAAATCGGATTTCCATCACACTTCTTTTGATTATGTTAAGCATGATAAATTTCCACATAAGAATTGGAAAAGAGTTGAATGTTCCTTTTGTGGTTTGGTTAACCATAGTGTTTCTAGATGTTGGAAGAGAATGGCCACATACAGGAAACTTTTGAAGGAAAGAAGGCAAGAAGCCAAAGGTCCATTGGACAAGGAAAATTATGTTGTCAAGAAGATGAACATGTGTTGTACTTATTGCCATAAGCAAGGACATATTGTTGAAAGGTGTTGGACTTTGAATCCAACAATGCTTCCACAAAATTTGAAGAAAGTGGAAAAAGAGTATGGTAAGAATGGAAAGGAAGTTTCCATAATTGATGTGTTTCAGGATGATCCATGTGTTGATGTTGATGTGCAGTTAAAGGAAGCACCTTTGATGTGGATTGGTAATAAATGGTTAGAGTTCTTATCCAATTAAAGTTACATGTTTTTTTGATGAGAAAATAAATGTGTCACATCTATTTGCATTTCTTTGCTAATGGAACGCAAGTTGCAGGATGGAAAAGTTGAGTATGTAGACTCACTTTATTGCAGAAAAATTATATTCATTTCAACTTTGAAAGTACATGTACATGTGATCGAGGATCTTGTACTCATGATTGTACTTAAGAGAAAGTTGAAGAATCAAATACATGCATGAGGATGGAATGCATGAACAACAGGGATGTTAATTATTTCCTTGTATTTGAACATGTATGTAATTGACTTGATGGAAAGCTATCGACCATCATATTGTTTTGTTTAAACATGCATGTAATTTCATGTCGACTTGGAAGAGTTGATTTGGTCTCCAAGATTGTAGAAGGGAGATACTGATGAAGCGTTTCATCTTTTTAAAAGAATCGTTAAAATTCTTTTTGTACATGCTTGACTTAAAGGGTCAAATGTTTGAAAACGCATTTTTTGTTTTTGTTTTTGTCAACTTGGGATATAGTCGATCATTTGTACACAAGATGTAAAGACATGTTGATGATTCACATGATGTGAAATTTGTTTCTTTTAATGGAGAAAGAATTTATGTCCTCAAGTTGTTTTCTTATATTTTGACATCATCTGCTGAAGCATATTTGTAGCAACAAAGGTCACTATGGAATTGGCTTGGAAGCAATGTTTAGCTACCTTTTGTAAATTTTTAATGAGTTGAAGGAAGACAGTTCTTAACAGGAGGACAAGCGCATCCAGGAAGGGAAGTGTCAACTACCCTCGAGATTTGGTTCAAAGGCACCCGCCATGCAAGAAAGTGTATGAAAGCTGAAAGGAGAGGGTACTTTACTCTCATCTACTGTTCAGATCAGTGTATCAGTCTTTTGGGGTCCAAAAGATTTCCAATGGGGAGGAGTGATCAGATATTGATCCAGGACTTTGATGATAGCTCAAATTTCAAAGTGTTCGAAAGAGTGTCAAACCTGAACAACCGGATAGATCTCATCTTCCTAATTCTGGTGCCGTGAATGGTTTGCAAAACTGACACCATATGAAGAAGTTATCACCATTTGAAAAAGTCCAGTAAACTGCAATTTTCAAGAATAAATTGATTTTTGGAAAATATTAGAAAAAGAATATTCCAAGGAATATTCCTTGGAATATTCCATAGAATATTCTTATTTGGTTGACCAATCAGGTGTTGACATGTGGCAAGCCCGGAGGCCGCCATGTGGCCCTGGATTGGCATAGTAAAATTTGTTTTGGGTCCGGTGGAATCAAACCTGTGACCTCCGGCAAGCTAGCCGAGCGTGCTACCACCTCCGCTATGCAGTGTTTCTTAACATTCTATGGTCCCAGGTTATATTTAAGGTTTAACAGTCGACAATTTGAAGGTTGGGACTGCCAGTGGTCTTACTCGCCAGCAGTCCCACAAAAAATGTTCACATGCGAATTAACCGCCGGTTTGCCAACCAAACGCGGTTTCCATGTTAATCCGACCACCAAAACCGCTAACCTTATCCCTAACCGCCAGAGAATACCCATCACATGCGTGACAAACCCCGACAGTTACAGTCATCCCCGATGATCATGTTTGGCGGAGTGAATAAAATTAGGGGAATTGTTGAATTTAACTGCAGTTAACTCCAGTTAACCAAATTTAGGGGAGGATCACTAGGAGTTACTGATTAAATGCACTCCAAAAGTGATTTCATCCTAAGAGAGTGAACCAAGAGGCTAGATAGGCTAATTGAAGCCTTCTGAAGCCAATGGAACAGTCCAGAGAAGCTGAAGAAGCCATCTTTAAGGAGATTTTCATCCAGGGAGATTTTGGAGCTCAGGGACACCAGGGGTTGGAGGCAGTTGCAGGAGCTACCAGTATCCGTTCTCAGCAAACCAATATTCATTCCTGACTGTAATGAGCCTTCTGAATCCATTGAAAGGGTTTATAGAAGCATCTGAATACTTCTAAAGGCTGATATGCTACAGGGAAGTTTGAGGCAGCCTAGTGCCAACCGTGGAGGAAGGCCTAGATCGGGGACACAGTGCTCATTTTGAGAAAATGAACAGTATATTGTTGATGTTTGATATGTGTTGGAGATAGTAGAAGAGGTTTTAGAGACAGTTGAATAATTATGAAGGAGTTTGTGCCATCAAGAAGCTCGGGGAAGCTTAGTGCACCGATTGAAGGAATTGAGTCTAAGGGATCTTAGATCTGTTTGCAGAATGATGACAGTCATGACAGGGATTTAGATGGTTTTCTAAGCCCATTGGTTTAGTTAATAACCATTGGAGTTGAGTGTGGAACTTGTAAAAGGATTGAAGCCATAATCCTAAAGAGCCAAGTCAAATTGACAGAAGCTCAATGAGATGTAGCCCACGATATTCGGGTGAACTCCTAGATTAAATTTGTTGTCATGTGTTGATGCTTATTTGCTGCATTATATGGTTTTTATGTGTGTTTAATATCAATAGAAACAAATCAACTTAAAAAACTTAAACAGTTAAAAACAAACAAAGACATACACCTGTTTCAAGTACTTAATTTCGTAATTGTCAACATAAGCTAGATCATATAATTGTTAAGCTTTGGAGTGAGAGGTTCTTGTAAGTATAGAAAGATGTTAAACCCTTATTTTAGATCAGGTGGTATCAGAGGAGGATGCTTGAATGATAGAGAAAAAGATTGCTTGTTTGAAAGGTGTTCAAATAGTCAAATTCTACTGTTTGATTTTTTGTAAACCGACTATTGTTTGAGTTTGCAATGGTGAAGGGAAAGCTACTTATAAGTTAAGTCAAGGAGAGGACAAGAAGGAAGAAGGGTTGCAGGCATTCTCCTTACCCCAAGGACCTAAAGACAATCCTTGAAGCATAAGAGGGTTTTTTTACAAAAGGCTTCTTGAATAAGAATTTGATTCTACTGCCATTTAGTTCAAAAATTTGTCATTAGTTCCTTGAAAGCTTTGTGAGTTTTGTTGAAGTGCTTTTGTTCATTTTGATAATGACAACTTCTACAAGTGAGTTTTCCAAATCATCCTCTTTCACAAGATTCTTTGATGAAGACATGAAGTGAGATTTGTTCATCATGAGGGATATGGTGAGAGAAATGAGCATCGAACTTCGAGAGCAGTTGAATTCCATGAAGGAAGAGAAGTAGTTGCTTTTTGACAAATTGCAGGAAATGGAGAGACAACTTCATATTGCAAATATGGATCTGGAAAAGATGCATGAGTTGGAGACACAGCTCCTTTCTACCAAAGAAGCCTTAGTCAAGTATCAGCTTGAAGAAGAGGTAAACAATTCTAGTTTGTCTTCAATTTCCTCTAAGAATGTTTATGTTGGTTCTTTTGAAAAACATACAAGAGGCATAGGGTCCAAGTTAATGTCCAAAATGGGTTATGAAGGAAAAGGATTGGGAAAACATGCACAGGGTATTGTTGAGCCAATAATGGTTGAGGAAAGGCCTAAGTATTTGGGTCTTGGCTATGGAAAATGTTATGGAGAAAGTTCCAAAGCAGCCATGAAGGCAATTGAAACAGTTCCTAGAAGGAGTTTGATTTCAACTTCCCTAACTCAAGTTTGTAAAGGTTGTATTCTTGGAAAACACAATTGTTTGAAACATCATTTGTAGGAAGAAGGTGTACATAAGCATACACTTGAACCAGAAAGTTGTGAAAGCTCTAAAAGCATTGAAGAGATTGATGGTGTTCCAAAGGGAGCTACTTCTTCATTTGATTCACCTCCTCATGAAGGTAATGAAGGTGAAAGAGAAAGGTATAAATCTGATTTCCATCACACTTCTTTTGATTATGTTAAGCATGATAAATTTCCACATAAGCATTGGAAAAGAATTGCATGTTCCTTTTGTGGTTTGGTTAACCATAGTGTTTCTAGATGTTGGAAGAGAATGGCCACATACAGGAAACTTTTGAAGGAAAGAAGGCAAGAAGCCAAAGGTCCATTGGACAAGGAAAATTATGCTATCAAGAAGATGAACATGTGTTGTACTTATTGCCATAAGCAAGGACATATTGTTGAAAGGTGTTGGACTTTGAATCCAACAATGCTTCCACGAAATTTGAAGAAAGTGGAGAAAGAGTATGGTAAGAATGGAAAGGAAGTTTCCATAATTGATGTGTTTCAGGATGATCCACATGTTGATGTTGATGTGCAGTTAAAGGAAGCACCTTTGGTGTGGATTGGTAAGAAATGGTTAGAGTTCTTATCCAATTAAAGTTACATGTTTTTTTTATGAGAAAAGAAATGTGTCACATCTATTTGCATTTCTTTGCTAATGGAATGCAAGTTGCAGGATGGAAAAGTTGAGTATGTAGACTCACTTTATTGTAGCAAAATTATATTCATTTCAGCTTTGAAAGTACATGTACATGTGATCAAGGATCTTGTACTCATGATTGTACTTAAGAGAAAGTTGAAGAATCAAATACATGCATGAGGATGGAATGCATGAACAACAGGGATGTTAATTATTTCCTTGTATTTGAACATGTATGTAATTGACTTGATGGAAAGCTATCGACCATCATATTGTTTTGTTTAAACATGCATGTAATGTCATGTCGACTTGGAAGAGTTGATTTGGTCTCCAAGATTGTAAAAGGGAGATAATGATGAAGTGTTTCATCTTTGTAAAAGAATCGTTAAAATTCTTTTTGTACATGCTTGACTTGAAGGGGAAAATGTATGAAAACGCAATTTTTTTTGTTTTTGTCGGCTTGGGATTTAGTCAATCATTTGTACACAAGATGTAAAGACATGTTGATGATTCACATGATGTGAAATTTGTTTCTTTTGATGGAGCAAGAATTTATGTCGTCAAGTTGTTTTCTTGTATTTTGACATCGTCTGCTGAAGGAGATTTGCAGCAGCAAAGGTCGCCATGGAAGTGGCTTGGAAGCGATGTTCAGCTACCTTCTGTAAATTCTGAATGAGTTCAAGGAAGACAGTTCTTAACAGGAGGACAAGCGCATCCAGGAAGGGAAGTGTCAACTACCTTCGAGATTTGGTTCAAAGGCACCCACCATGCAGGAAAGTGTATGAAGGCTGAAAGAAGAGGGTACTGTACTCTCATCTATTGTTCAGATCAATATTTCAATCTTTTGGGGTTCAAAATATTCCTAATGGGGAGGAGGGATCAGATATTGATCTAGGACTTTGATGATAGCTCAAATTTCAAAGTGTTCGAAAGAGCGTCGAACCCGAACAACCGGATAGATCTCGTCTTCTTGATACTGGAACCGTGAATGGTTCGCAAAACAAACACTGTATGAAGAAGTTATCGCCATTTGAAAAAGTCCAGTAAACTGCAATTTTCAAGAATAAATTGATTTTTGGAAAATATTAGAAAAAAAATATTCCAAGGAATATTCCTTGGAATATTCCCCAGAATAATACTTTTTGGTTGACCAATTAGGTGCTGACATGTGGCAAGCCCAGAGGCCACCACGTGGCCCTGGATTGGCATAGTAAAATTTGTTTTAGGTCTGGTGGAATCGAACCCATGACCTCCGGCAAGCTAGCCCAGCATGCTACTACCTCCGTTATGCAGTGTTTCTTAACATTCTATGGTCTTGGGTTATATTTAAGGTTTAGCGGTCGACATTTTGAAGGTTGGGACCACCAGCGGTCCCGCAAAAAATGTTCACATGCGAATTAACCGCTGGTTTTCCAACCACACACAGTTTGTGTGTTAACCCGACCGCCAAAACCGCTAACCTTATCCCTAACCGCCGGAGCATACGCATCACATGCACGCTAAACCCCGGCAGTTATGGTCATCCCCGACTGTCAAGTTTGGCGGAGCGGAGAAATTTAGGGGAATTGCTAAATTTAACTACAGTTAACTCCAGTTAGCCAAATTTAGTGGAGGATCACTAGGAGTTATTGATTAAATGCACTCCAGAAGTGATTTTCGACCTAATAGAGTGAACCAAGAGGATAGCTAGGCTAATTGAGGTGTTCTAAAGCCAATGGAACAATCCAGAGAAGCTGAAGAAGCCATCTTCAAGGATATTTTCATCCAGGGAGATTTTGGAGCTCAGGGCCACCAGGGGTTGGAGGCAGTTGCAGGAGCTACCAGTATCTATTCTCAGCGAACCAACAGTCATTCCTGACTGTAATGAGCCTTCTGAATCCATTGAAAGGGTTTATAGAAGCATCTGAAGACTTCTAAAGGCTGAGATGCTACAGGGAAGTTTGAGGTAGCCTAGTGCCAACCGTGGAGGAAGGCCTAGATCGAGGATGCAGTGCTCATTTTGAGAAAATGAATAGTTTATTGTTGATGTCTGATATGTGTTGGAGATAGTAGAAGAGGTTTTAGAGATAGTTGAAGAATTCTGAAGGAGTTTGTGCCATCAAGAAGCTCAGGGAAGCTCAGTGCATCGATTGAAGGAATCAAGTCTAAGGGATCTTAGATCTGTTTGCAGAATGATGACAGTCATGACAGGGATTTAGATGGTTTTCTAAGCCCATTGGTTCAATCAATAACCATTGGAGTTGAGTGTGGAACTTGTAAAAGAATTGAAGCCATATTGACATAAGCTCAACAAGACGTAGCCCACAATATTCGGGGTGAACTCCTAGATTAAATTTTTTGTTATGTGTTGATGCTTATTTTCTGCATTATATGGATGTTATGTGTGTCTAATATCAGCAAAAACTAATCAACTTAAAACACTTAAATAGTTAAAAACAAACAAAGACATACACCTGTTTCAAGTACTTAATTCCGCAATTGTCAACATAAGCTAGATCATATAATTGTTAAGCTTTGGAGTGAGAGGTTCTTATAAGTATAACAAGATTTTAAACCCTCATTTCAGATCAATCATGTGCTTCCTTTAACCTTTGTCAAATCTACTTTACCTACTCCATTTCTTGAACCATTTCTAGACCTACTATTATGTTTTCCTCCAACCTTTCCCAACTCAATGGTGCCTTGCATGGTCTCCCATATAGAGATTGATAAGGAGGAATCCCAATCAAACTATGGTGATTTTTATTGTAGGCTAACTCTACCAATTACAGGTACTTCTCCCATTGAGTGTGGTTACCCATAATATACTTTCTAAGCATGTCTTCAATAACTTGATTTACTCTTTCAATCTGACCATTTGTTTCTAGATTATATGCAATGATCAAGTTCAACTAAGCCCCCAATGTTGACTACAAACTTATCCAAAACCTAGATGTAAATCAAGAGTCCCCATCAAAAATTATCTTTGTGAGTAACCCATGTAGCTAGATAACTTCACTAATAAACACTCATGCCACATCGGTGACATCATAAGTGTCTCTCACTAGGATAAAATGGGCACTTTTGTTCAACTTATCAACTACAACCAAAATGGTGTTATGCATTTGTGAGGTGAGTAGAAAACCCACAGTAAAATCCATAGAAATGACTACCCATTTAGACATAGGTATGTCATGCAGGTGTAAGAGTCCCACTGGGTGGTGATGGTTATCCTTCACTCATTGACATTCAAGACACTTGGTAACAAACAAGACCATGTCATGCTTCATTCTTTCCCAAAAGAAAAGTTTCTTCATGTTTTCACACATCTTCTTCACGCAAAGACATGCACAATAGAGTTCCCTATGTGACTCCTCAAGGATGGTTCTTCGTATACTCCCTTCCCTAAAGATGTACATTCTTCCTTCAAATTTCAATAGTCCATCTGCTTCAAGGGTATATCCTTGAAACTTTAGTTCCATTTGCTTCCCATTGTGGAGCACTGATATAAACTTTAGATACCAACTATCTTCAAAGAGTTTCTTTAACAAAAACTCCTTGAAATTGACACTCAATTGTACTAGGGAGAAGATCCTTGGTCTCCTTCTTAGTGCATTGACCATCACATTCTCCTTTCCCTTGATGTAAAAAATACCAAAATCATACTCACACATGAATTCATATCCCGACTGAAGAGATGCTTCAGGCTCTCATGATCAGTTTTCAAATCAAAGCTTCTCCCAACGAGGTAGTGCCTCCAAAGTGTCAAAGCTAGCATTAACCCTGCTAATTCTAAGTCATGGGCAACGTATAAATCTTAATGTTTCTTCAAATTCCTAGATGCATAAGCTATTACTCCCCCTTATTACATTAACACAACTCCTAATCCTTGTTTCAAAGCATCTATGAAAATTATCAAGTCCTTCTCCATGGCAGACACTCAAAGGATCGGTGCACTGGTTAGTAATCACTTCAGTTCAATGAATGTAGTGTTGCATTCATCTATCTATTTGTACCTAAATCCCTTCCACTGCAATGTGGTGATGGAATTTTCAATATTTTAAAACCCTCCCATGAATCTCTGATAATAACCTTCCAACCCCATGAAGATACGCACCTCATGAGCATTTGTTGGGACCTTCCAATACAATATGGCCTTCACCATTTTCGGGTCAACTAAAATCCCTTCTCCTAAGATGATACGCCCAAGACAATGAATTTCCTTTTAAAATAAAAAGCATTTTGACAAATTTTGATACAGCTTATTTTCCTTTAAGCATGACAACACAACCTTTAAGTTCCTTCATGCCCCTTTTTGTTCTTGGAATACATGAGAATATTATCCAAAAATATTTGCACAAAGTGATCCAGATACTTCTGAAACACGACATTCATGAGGCTTATAAACATTTTGGGTGCATTGGTCAAACCAAATAGCACTACTACAAAATCATAGTGCCCAAACCGAGTTCAAAAGTCATTTTTTGGGATGTCACCTTCCTGAATAATTAGCTGGTGGTATTTGGATTACAAATCGATTTTTGAGAAATCCATTGCTCCCTTCATTTGATCAAAGAGATAATCTATTCTAAGTATCAAGTACCTATTATTTATTGTGGCTCAATTCAAGTCCTTGTAATCTATGCATAATATTAAGTAATCATCTTTCTAGATCAAGGTTACCTACCCCTAATGGAGGGTTCTCTACTTTCACTTCAATTGTTTGGTGTCCTAAGTTTCATTAATTTCCTCTAGGGAGTGCAAGATGAGGGCCAACTATGTGATGGAAATGGTGGTTATGGTGGAGGTGGTCCTTGTGATGACCCTCCTCATCCTTGATTCCCTCGTGTCCTCACCATTATGAACTGGTCAAATATCTACATGACACATAAGGCTCATTATTGTAGCTTAGGATAGTCTCAGCTCTTACTTGGCTCACACATGCCATATAAAATGGTAGGTGTAAGCTTCTCTTTTAACTATGCTTGTAAAAAAGTGTTATTGATAATGGGGAGATCCTCATGGATTTACTATATCCTCTGCCATCTCTAGCTAAGCAAGCACTATGAAGCTCTATCAATCAACTATCCTACTTGGCTTCTTGTTATCAAAATTTTCCCTCACGGTAACCTTCATTAGTTAATTAATTTAGTAATCTTAATGTTTATTAATAAATATTTAATTAAAATTTATGATAACTTGATTATCATGTTAACCCATGGGGGAAAACACAATTGGTTATCACCATGTTATGAAGTATTGTGTAAACTATGAGATTCAAAATTCAAATCCCATGTGGATCAAGCCAAAAAAAAAACTTGATTATCATGTTAAATCTATACAAAGGATTATACTAATAGTTTAATTAATAATTTAAATTAATTTAATTGATTTTTTTTAATGAACCACATGTAAGGACCCATTATGGGATCCTTCATTTTGATAAATTTTCCATGAAAGAAAAACATATTTGTCACAAAATATCAAGCATGGAGGTTGTCACAACATATTAAAACATGTAAAAGAAATTTTAATTGATGATCATTTTATAAAATTTAAACTACAATAAGAAGAATACTTGGTTATGGTGGCTCAGTTGTGTTGCACTTGTTGGGACCACCCAACTGAATATGCTACCTTGCCAACTAGGAATGTCTATCCAACTTCCTAACTCAGGGTGTAGAAAATCCTTGAAACCTTGCAACTGCTAATGAGAGAAAACTAATCACAAAAGACATAAAATTTCTCTACCAAAAAAATTGTGGAAAGAAAACAATGACTGAAACACAATCACACATAGAACACAAAATATATATGGGGAACCCAATTGAGAAAAACCTTTGCTTGATTGTATTGAACCAACTAAGCAATCTTATCTATTACATAGAAATTTCTTCAAGCTTGAAGCTCCCTACAATACTGATCAACTCTCTACAAGACTTTCCCAACACTTAGGAAAATAAGGCCCGCTAGGAAGCTCATATTTCCTAGCGCAAATCCTCCCTAAAAAGTAGGAATTTCTCTTGTTTCCTTGCACAATTTCCAAGAGAATTTCCTCTCTTGCTTCTCAAGAACTACCCACAAAAACTTGTGTACCATAATAAATACAATTTGTTCCTTCATCCAATCTCAATAGGGAAATCGAATTGCATGACCTACTAGGGTTAATTTTAGAAGCTACAACTAGTTAACTGAGGGTAAGTTGAGTTAACAGAAAATCAAATACCTAACTAAACTCATAACTATTTATATTGTAGAACTATAGATCATTTAATTGGCCCACATTATAGTTAACTCCACTAGATAACTAATTTTAGCCATCAACTAGTCCACAACTCACTAAAATCCATCTAACTCGAATTAACTGACAATAAATCAGTGATAGGCCACATCACACATGTTAACTGAAAGATAACTCAAGCATGTATGAGACTAAATTTGAATTAGCATCTTTGACTAAGGCACAAGTCAAATAAGCCATTCCTTGCTACATTTTCAACACTCCCTCTTACCTAGGAAGGACTTCTTAGAAGAACCTCGTCCACCTAGATCTGACTTCAACTCTACCAAGTTCTCTACTACTGCAGTTTCTTCCTTTAAACTAGAAAGAGCCATGTACCCTGTGTATCTGGGTGTTTGCTTCTTGGTGCTAAGATACTTAACTCTCTTTTGAGCTCCCTTAACCAAATCCGCGACCTACTTGGCTCAAACTTTCCTTATACTTGAATTCTATGGCTGAGTGGCTACCTCCACTCACCCTAGGCTATGTTCCTCATCATCATCCTGCTGGCCAACCCAACTTCCAACTAGCTTAACCTGAAGCCGAGGCATTAGATGAGTCTCCATCTTGAGAGCTCTATCTTGCTCTCGCTCAACCACCACATCTCTACTATGAGAACTCGCTTCCTTGTTTCTCATGGCTACACATGCATAAACCTCCAATTTGTAGAGGTTTTTGATCTTGACCCTAATATTCTTGTTTTTTCTTGAAGCGTAATGCTTGAGGTACGCCTTCCCTTTGCTCAATACTACATCATACCCTTTTTCTTCAAGGACTAATACTGAGACAAGGTTTTCTTCAATCCTAGGACATACATCACATTCTTGAGGTGGCTAATGGAACCAAACTCCCTCTTAAATCTTACTATATGAACTCCTTTGGTCATCATCTACCATCATATCTAAGCTTAATAGGGAATTTCATGTATTTCTCCTCCAAATTGCTAAAGAATTTTGTATTCCGTGTCATGTGGAATGAAGCCCCTAAGTCAATATACCAAACACTACCTCGAACATAGCTTTCCATGCAAGCTATCAAAGGGAAATCCAATTTGAACTAAGAAGAGAGTGCTTCTCCTCTTCTTGTTGTTGCATCATGCTTGATGTATTTCTTGTTTGGACATTTTGTAGCATATGTCCAAACTATTGACAATGAAAACACTTGATCTTGCTAAGACCCTTCTTTTCCTTGCCTGCATTTTGACTAGATTTGGTCTTTCCTTGGGCATTATTTCCCTTGTCTTTCTTCCCTTTGCTAGCAAAAGAAAAGTTATCCTCATATTTTGTTCGAGATGAGATTCCATTCCTTTTGTTCATCCTTATCTCTTTCTGCACAAGATTTGACCACAATCTCTCCCAATCATGGAGCTTGTCTTTTCCATTCACAACATCCTATAAACTATGCCAAGATTTGTGACGCCCAAGAAGAGCAAGGCTCACAAGCTCTTCTGGTGGAATTTTCTCTCCAACACCTCCAAGATCATCCCCCATTTGAGAAAACCTAGATAGATATGTAACAATGGGCCCATCCTTTCCCATTCAAATGTTCCTTATTTTTTCTTCAAAGAAAGTTTTTTGGCATCATTATTGCTTTCAAACACATCAATAAGGGCCTTCCACTTATATAATGGATTTTCCTTCCCATGCAAGTTTGGAACAATATGGTATTTGACTCCTTCTAGGATCATCCTCCTAGTTTTGGCAGTGTCATTATTCCATTGATCCAGTTGTTGTGCATCTGATGCAATATATTTAATAATATCTGTCTTGATGTATTCCAAAAACCCATTATCATCTAACACAACCTCCATTTTGTCCTTCCATGCACAAAAATTCAAAGTCCCTTCTAGTGCATGCTCTGTCCTCAAACCATAGGATGACATGATTCCTGCACTTGTAGAATTCCTACACTAATTGATCTTCTCTCCAATGCACTTTGAATCTAGTCAAGGAACTCAGTTTCTATCTTGTTTTCAACTCTAATACCATGTAGAAAATCCTTGAAACCTTACAATTGATAATGAGAACAAATTAATCACAAAAGACATGAGATTTCTCTACCAAAAAAAATTATGGAAAGAAAACAATCAATAGAAACACAATCACACATAGAACACAAAATATATCTAATGAATCAACTAGGAAAAACCCCTACTTGTTTGTATTGAATCAACTGTGCAATCTGATCTATTACATAGAAACTGCTTCAAACCTGAATCTCCCTGCAATATTGATCAACTCTCTACAAGAATTACCCAACACTTAGGCAAATAAGGCCTGCTAGGAAAGCTCCTATATCCTAGCACAATTACTCCTAGAGAAATAGGAATTTCTCCTATTTCCTTGCACAGTTCCTAAGAGAATTTCTCTGCTTGCTTCTCAAGAACTACACACAAAACCTTGTGTACCATAATAAAGACAATTTGTTCCTTCATCCAATCTCAATAGGAAATTCAAATTGCATGACCTATTAGGGCTAATTTTAGCAGCTGCAACTAGTTAACTGAGAGTAAGTTGAGTTAATAGAAAGTCAACTACCCAACTAAACTCATAACTATCTCTATTCTAGACCTAGAGATCAGTTAATTAACAGACACTAGAGAACTTAACTCCACTAGATAGCTAATTTTAGCCATCAACTAGTCCACAACTCATTGAAATCCATCTAACTCAAATTAACTGATAATAACTCAGTGATAGGCCACATCACACATGTTAACTGAAAGCTAACTCAAGAATCTATGAGACTGAATTTGAATTAGCATCTTTGACTAAGGCACAAGTCAAAGAAGCCATTATTTGCTACATTTTCAAGACAGGGGCCATCCACAGGCTCCCTAGCCCTTAGAGCCCAAGTCCAAATCACAACCATAGTGTGTTTGAGATCCTCATACCAACACCCCTCTAGTTCCCAACACCAAAATCCACCTCTTAGTGATAGAAATACCTCTACACTCCCAAGTGCAAAACCCAAATCCATTTGAAAGAAATCTCCTTGCTCCCCTTCCATGTTTTCCCCAAGGCCCCGTAAGAATCCCCCTCTCTCCCTCCAATTTCCTGCACTTATTACCCTCAGTCAATTCCACCAACCCCACCATTATGTCACCAACCTCCATTCCTTTCCTCGAGCCTCTCCCACATATTCTCTTATCCTCAAATTAATTTGAGGGGAAAATCATGCAAGCGCATAAAAACAATAAAATAATAAAATAATAATATCTTTTAATGTCTTGGAGACCTATGGATTCTTAAGAACCCTATTAATTTAAATATTAAATAAATCATGCATTAGGGGAATTTTGAGGTCTAAAATGGGCCTCCTAAGAAAAATGTACAACCAAAATAAACTTTATAAGAACCAATAGGATTCAATATGATGATGTCAATCATGGGGTATCATTCACTGTTTTTGGAGTAAAAAAATAAAAAGATCAAAAAATAATAAAATAATAAAACTAATTTTTAAACTCATATTTTCAACTTATCTCCTTAACATTTTACTCAAATTTCAAGCGAGAGTATTTGTTGGATGAAAAATTTAATTCCTCATCCAAGGAGTACCTATGTTGCATACTTTCGATGAATCCTCCTGCATGAAAAATGAGAAATACATGAAAAAATGTGATTGCATTAATGTTTTTCACGTATTTCTCATTTTCCATGTAGTAGGGTCCATCGAAAGTATGAAATCAAATTTTTCATCCAACAAGTGTTGCTACTTGAAATTTAAGTAAACCCAAAGGAAGATAAGTTGAAAATATGAGTTGAACAAATAGTATTTTTCTTTTTTCTCTCTAAAATTTGATGATGTAATCTAATTTTAATTTATTATTTCCACTTTTATTTTATAATTTCCTTAGGAGGCCCATCTTAGACCACAAAATTCCCCTAATGTTAATTTATTAATTATAAGTTAGGATAAAGGGTTAATTAATGACTAATCAAGTTTAAGGCTAACCATAAGCTTGATAATTAATCAAGCTTTAGGTTAATCATATCTTATTCATTAATCAAGCTTAACCACTAATTAATCATCTGGTATAATAGGCTATAGAATACTAGCATATTCGTGCAAGATGTGGGAATGTATCTAGCATACACATACCTCATAAGTATACTAATAGTTCTTATAAGAATCAAGAACATAATTCAATTACTTAGCAGGTATTTTAATAACATAACGTAAGATAATAGAATCAGGGAGAGAGAATTACATTAATTTGGTACAACTTTTAGAATCATTCCTAATGAATTCCTTTAATTCATGGGTCTTAGCCTTTAATTTCTTTATTTCTTTCTTTCTAGAAAATTGTCTCTGATGTTGAGATGAATTATGTTTAGACTATTGCGAGGAGACATCTCTATCCTCTGGTTCTTCAAAAGTATTCTACTATTGCTTTTTTTAGATTGATGGAGGAAAACAAAGGTTTTGATAAAGGATAATTGATCATACTTTGGTTGGGAAAACAATATTGGAGAAGAGAGAGGTGAGTTTGTAGAACTTGGAGAGGGAATAGCTTGAAGTTGTTACTAGAGGTCTTGGATAAGATGTCGTGGAGAGGGTTGCATCATAGCAAGATGGAGGAAATAGAATCATTATGAGAGGGACTAGTATAATTGGAAAAAGGGAATGTTAGATCATTTTCTTTTAATGGAATATTAGAATGTACCTTAGAATCATGGTTAGTGAAAGAATTATCAAAATCATAATTCTAAGATGTGGGATCTATAAACTTAGCTTGAGTCATAGCATTTATGATTCATGGTATCAAGATTCATGAATTTAGGGGATTTATTTTTTTTTTTGGAAATTCATCAACCCAATGAATGGACTTTTTGCATATAAAACATCCAGTCTTTTTATGAGGAGAAGAACTTTGTTTGAATCTACTAGATATTTTATTTGGAAGGATCTTAAACTTTGTTTCAAATATTTTCTATAAGAAAAATCTTGAAACCTTTTCTTGGATTTATGTTTTGATTTTGTGTGACAACCAAAGTCATATGTTTCTAGCTTAGAATTATAGAGTGTTGAATTAAGCCATCTACAATTTATAGTCTTTGCATTTTTCCTATAAATTGTTTTCACTTTCTAGATGGATAGATGAAAGAGACATTTTATTAATATCCAAGCCTTTTTGTTCTAATATTGACTCCATTAAATTTGGATTTTTTTTCTCCATGATCTCAAGTAGTATCTAATGATACACGCTCTATGGGTTTTTCATTATGATATAAAAGATCCTACATTACACATTTGTAACCTTCTCTCTGTTTCATACTACATAAACATTGACTGAGGAACATGTTAGCAACAAATGACTTGTCATTGTTTTTTGTACCATATAAATCATTTCTAATTTCATTAATTAGATCCTATAGAGGGTGAGTGTTGGTTAGTATTGGAATCCTACTTAAGACTCCTAACTTCAACCACCAATTTGTTGAATGGCCAGTAAAACCCAAAGTAGGTCTTAAGATTGTTTCATATTCACTAAGTTTTCCATGAGGGAGGGCATGCTAGGATTTTACCCATCCTTCCCAAATATTAAGGTTTGTTCTAATTTCTTGGAAAATCCAACAATTAAGATCTATTATGGGATAAGCTTCTAATAAAATAATCATTGTGGTTTTGAAAGGAGTATGTGGATGATTGGGTAGAGGCAGTTCTTTCTTAGAAAAAGATTAGAAGTATCCAATTGTTCTAAGCTTCAAATAGGCTGAAGGAGTTGGATATATGACTATATCACCAAGATTTTAGGTTTATTAGCTTTGACATCATGCCACACATAATATCCATTTCTTGTTTAAATATAATTTAATTTACAACATTCTAATTGTGCTTAACTTCTACCAATTACTTTTGTACTATGATTAGTCTGTCAGTAACACCCTGGGGCAAAATTTTGAACTGATAACCTTTGGGGTTACTAAAGGGATGGATAGGTAGTGTATCTAACCTCAAAGCCTTATATTCTAGAAATATTTTGCTTTTTTCTTCTATAGAGGTAGAGGACTTAAACATTAATGCTTTATTTTGACCACATTATTTGAATAAAAAACAAAAGAAGCAAAATATTTTGGTTTCTTATTTATAACGAAAATAACGTGTTCCATTACTTCACCATGTCTTGATAGTTTGTTTCCAAAATATTCAAGCTTTTCTTTTAGTTGTAATGGTTCCATCTAGAATATTCAAGTGGTAATATTGCTTTCCCACCAGGCTAACACACATAACAATATTTTTGACTCAAGCTTCCCCTCAACATGAAAAAGTGACAACAACTCTATTTTAGATTTAAAATGGGACAAAAATGTCTTACGATGTTATAAATTATTTCTTGGCTAAGAAGCCATGAGTGGATGGTATCTGTTATGCCAAAGTTATAGCATACTTGCCTCTAACCCATTCATTTTCACTTGCACAATCATTAGCACACATGTGCCATTAAAAGACTTTAACTATGGTGATGGTGATAACAACATCACACTTTCATCAACTTGGTTAAGAATTTATTGATATCACCTTCTAAATTTAACTAGGAAAAATTGTTTTCCACTCTTCACTAACTTCATATTTAATAAAGTAAACTTATAATTGTTGTAAACAGTGATATAACTTAAATGTATCAAACTTACCCACATATGGTTTTATTTTCACCTTTACTTTTAGTTTTAAAGGTGTTTGGACTTTGTTAGTGATTTATTTTCCTAGTTTTGGTTTATACTCATGAATTAACTCCCTTCATTTTCTATATCATGGTCACTAATTTTCTAGTTCCTAGTTTATTTCTTAATTTTTACAATATTCACTATAATAACCCCTTTACTACCTTTAAGAATCTTGGTTTGTTACCAATATGGTCCATAATCACTTCGACCTATGGTGTTCATGATTCACCTACACATACTCGACTATTTAATTTTTATTTATGGCTCTTTTGTGCTCTTTAACTTATCATAAGTTTATTGCTACTACATATATTTTATTACAAAGAATTGGATGTAATTAAGAAAGAACACACAATAAACACATAAATTTTGTAAGATTCAATTGATCAACCTAGAAGAGGATCTAGAATCTAATTGAGAAACAATACATTTAACAATTTGAGAGAAGAGAAGAAAAGAAGAATAATTGGAGCAATGTAATTCTCATTAACCTTTATAAGAAAACTCATCCAAAGATGAAATAATATAATACAATGCAATAGAATCCAAATAGTATTCATGCAACTATGCTAAGCTTAACTATATGTAAAGCATGAGAGAACACACTCTACTTATCCAACGTGCTTGCATGAGGGAGTTAACTTGGATTTTACTAGCCAAGTGGAGTAAACTAGATCCTAGAAATAGGATCTACTCCTCTAGTGTCCTCTAATATCTAGAAAATAAGAATTATCCATACATTGGAGGAAAGAAGTGCTCTAGCTCCTAGAAAATAGGAATTGACCCTAGAATTAAGGAATGAAACACTCCTATCCCTAGAAAAGTAGATTTTACTTAAGATAAAAGTGGAATGTAACTATGATAAATCTCTACAATTAAGGGATGGAACTCAAGTACACTCTAATAGAGAGAAGACTATACAGGTGCAGAAAAATGATGCATGTACACCAACAAATTTATCCTATAGAAACCTAACATGCAAAAACTCTAGTTCAAAAATGACTTTCTAAACTCTTTGTTGAATTTTAGGAAATTGATGTATAGAGGTGCTTCTAAGAGTTTTTTCCTTGTGCAAATGAATTAAATGCTATCAAGTGATCACCCTCTACTCTAATGTAAACTCTTTATCTAATTCTTGTTAAGATCACAAACAAAGAGAAACCCAAAACACCAACCCAAAAACCTATAGTATATATAGGAAAAGACAACACTAATGAAGTGTGCTTAGTGTTGAACCAAAAATTCATTCGAAACTGAAATATTCTCAAACATGAGCATGCTACACATGAGATGCACAAATACACATGAAATAGAAAACATGCCAACCACAAGAGAATGCCAAAGTTATAGTGCTTGTACACTTAAAAAACTTGTATTTGAGAGCCTTGGCTCAATGAATAAAAGGAATGATTTGCAAATGGAACTTGAGTTGTGTATTTATACAAAGCTCAAGTAGGGAATCCTACCAAGAGGGGCCATGGGCCCACATAAATAGGGGATACTCTCAAATAGGGTTATTGATCTTACATATCAAAGTTGATTAGGGTGCCCTTGGCCATAACCTAGAGATATAATAAATAATTGTAGTAATGAAACAATAAAATTGGTTGTTGCCAAATATGAGGATTACAAATTTCTAAACACCACCCCTTAAGATGAACATAGGGCTACAAAGAGATGATGAAATATAGATGAGAGTGAGTTTATGGATACTTAACTCAATATAAGGGCAACCATTGATGCAAATAGGAATGGGTTTTTATAAATATTCAACTTTATAAAGGTTGATTGTAGCTACAATACAAATAAGAGAAAAATTATGAATGTCCACCTAAATACGAGTTAGAGTGGGTTTATGAGTCCCAACTTAAGACAAATGGAAGGGTTTAATGAAAACCCAATTTGATAAAAAGTTAATAATGCTTGAAAATGAGGACTACATTATTGTATTTAACATTCCCTCTAATCTAAACTGGATTGTGGAAAAAAAACATTTCATCACAAGCTACATCCATCCTTCACATTGAATAGGAGCCAAATATCCCTTAAACACCACATTTTCCACAATGATGTGATTCCATAAGTTGGTGAAGAGAGATTTTAGTAGAGGCATAGAATAAAAATCCACTAAAATATGCTAAAATTTATCTATAAAATTATAAAAAACTATGTTTCTTGTATAAAGTTTTCTTATGGGACACATGTGAGGGAGCCATTCGAGATGGTAATAAACTAAAGTGAAGACTTGAACAACCAACTTAAGGTGCTTTTGGGTTAATGAGATCCACTTAAATCACCTAAATCCCTAGATTCTCATTATATAGATAGTCATGGAATGTGTCCCATACATTTGGATTGGGTTTTGATTACTTACCTAAACCTATTTATAAACAATCTTATATATCAATGTAACATCATCTATCTTTGGAGCTATGTTCATTATGGTTAACTGCCAACAATGATTTTTAACGCCACTGTCATGCTTTGGATTTGTTGTCCCCACTTCTACTATTTTCCCTGACATGATATCATATGTTTGGTTCTTGGATCAAATGGATTTGTAGAGACTTGACATGAGTTTCAAATAAAGTCAGTGGACTTGATGAAGCTGTAGTGATCCTATTTGTGATGCATTAAGTATTGTTCCCAATTTAGGGCAAGAATTTGAGTCATTGTTATTGTTTGTGATTCTAAGATGCATCGATCCATACTCGACCTGAACTCTCTGTGATCATTGGAGTCTTCCCACTAGATTTTATATTTTTCTATCTATTGAAAAGTCTATGTGGTCCTTGAAGACGTCTTTGACTCTTTAGTGAGTAACAACCTTTGTTAACTTTGTGGCAAGTGATACAAGAAAATTGGAAGAGCAGACATGGTGCACAAATTAGTCACAAATCAATTCGTATATTGCTCACAAAGCCAAATTACAAGCCACATAAATAGTGCTCATGAGATCCAATAGATTCCAAACAAAGAATTGCTTGTTGAGAAAATATCTCAACAAAAACCCAACAACCAACAACCCAATCCTACCTATATGTTATTGTAAGCATTATTCCAAGTCCCCCCTTTAATGCTTACATTACATCATTACAAAGATTAATACAAAAAATGACAAATTACAATTCACATGTCACATCTGTTTGGTTGGTCTTCCTCGGCACTTATCCCCACTCTGAAGTCTCCTAAACAATGCTCTTTTCACATACACAATATTCAATTTTCTCATTCAACTCATTTAAGACATAATCACCTCTAACCATCTTTGATGAACTTTGTATAATTGACGCTTCTCGATCTCCCGAAGGATAATCTCGATACTGAACTGTATCCAACAGTCAATTATGCAACTGACCTTTCTACACACATGGATCTCATAACATAACATGAGATTGACGCTCTTGAATCCCAAAGAATAACAAGATCCATCAGTATATAAAAGATTCACATAATCAAACTAGCGATACATTCTCTAGGCACCAACCACTAATTTAATTATATTTCATTGTTCAATAATTAATTTTGCACCTTCCATTTACACACCATAAAAAATATAAATTTAATAACAGAAAAACCAAGATTTATTTAATGAAGACAATAAAACTACATCAACACTCCCATCCCCTGGAAAACCTAGTCGTAAACTGCCCTTCTACTGTAATGAATCTAACCAAACCATAGACAGAATGAAAGACATGCTTCCAATAATTAGAAAAAGAAACGATTCATACTTTTGAAGAGAATTGCAAATCCAATTCCTGAAAACGCAACATGTCGCTTTGTAACGCTGGTGGACATGATTTTAAATCTGTCGTAGTCAATTATCACCGAGTTTAATTTACTGACAGCTTCCACAACTGTTAGAGCAGTCGACAGAGTGTTCATAAAATATTTACAGTTGTCTTTGCATCTACTGAACCAATAAACACCTCGTTTATTTTCATTTCTATTACTTCACAATTTACCTTGGCCTCACCATTCATTTAGTACACTAGGTTTGAATAAAAAAAAAGTACACAAAACAGATCCCCGTTGAACAGACAGGTGGGATGTTGGCACCTCTGTCTCGCACGGGAAACCATATAAATACCTGGAGGACTTAATCCTGCAATAATCCAATATCTATTGGGCGAACCAACCGATCAATAATGACTTTATTTGAAGTTTCGGTCGGACCAAGCTAAAAAATTCCTTAGGGAATTGGAAAATAGTAAGTCTTTTGGGATGTTGAGGCTGCAATGCATCTTCTCTGACCTGTAAGCGTAGCGATTGCAGAAACCACCATTTGGAGCACTCGACTTCACCAACAAAATATTCAAAAAAAAATAGCGCTCTGCAGTCCACAACTGATTTTACGCACTTCTCCGTTCGATGATCCAACGCAGCTCGTTCGCACCAAACCACATAACCCTCGAACTAAATAGCGATCGAACTCTTAACAAGCAATACCTCGCGTGTTCGTTTCACATGAATTATTTGTAAATACGGTTCCAATACACAATGAATGTTGCAAGATATGGCTACCGACTGATAATTAGATAGGGTATCCACACAATCATCATTAGAGAGTCCTCCTTGCAATCGAGATAGATGAAATATGCTTGAGCAAATTTTTAATCTCACACTAAGACACGCCACACTAGGCACACCCACAAAAAAACTACACAGAGAAACTACTTTATGTACATAGGATTAGCTCTTATGCCCCTCACATCTCTTTGGCCTTCTCATAAGGGAATTAAACCAAAACAGGCTCTGATACCAACAAAAAAATTAGAAGAGCAGACATGGTGCACAAATTACTCACAAATCAATTTTGTATATGTCTCACAAAGCCAAATTATAAGCCACATAAATAGTGCTCATGAGATCTAACAAATTCCAAACAAGGAATTGCTTGTTGAGAAAATATCTCTACAAAACTCCAACAACACAATCCTACATGTATGCTATTATAAGCATTATTCCAAGTGCCAAAGATATATCTTAGCTCTGGGGTTAAATTGAAAGAAACAAAATTAGACCATTAGAAATAAAGATGAGAGGATTGTCTCGATTCCGTAAACCTTAGCCACCATAGAGGAAGTGTGTGATGTCAAGAATTGATAAAGGCACTCTTTGGCATATGTGAAGTTGTGTATGGTTGTAGTGGCTCATATATGAAATAATTTCCAACCTATCGGACTTGAAGCTTGTTGTAAACATAACCATTGACTGAATATTGACTAGTATTGATCTAGGTGGCTCCAGAGACACACACAAGACAAAGAGGCCTTATGGAAGCTCAAAAATCAAAGTGATCAGAATGTTTTCAAACTAAAACTAGAGCATAGATCTTATCGTCCTGATCGCAGCAGTGCAAACGATTCGTCAATCCAAGCTCGTATGAGGGAGAACCATCCAGTCAAAGTTTTGGTGAAAGTTGGACTATGGGCCAAGTTTAAGTGTCCTACAATTTGACCGGCCCCAGGGCGTAAAACCTAGCTCCTGAAAGCGGGTGAATTTGTTGGATCGATGATTTGTCTAATATCCCCTATATTAGACAAAATCAAAAAAAATCCCTATTTAATAGAAAAATAAAAAATATATATAAATGAGGTGGCGAGCCACCACCCCTACCATCTCTAAACTATATTACAAAACCAAATTTTAAATAAAAAAAATTGTCGGCGGCCATTGCCCCGCCGAACCCTCCCTCAACCACCGCACCATATTAAACATTAATATGGGGTTGGCGGGCAACCTCTTGTGGACCCGGCCCACACCCCAACTACCCCCGCATAGGGTAACACATTTAATGTGAGGTCGACGGGTATTGAACCCGCGCCAGCCATGTGGGCTAGCCCGCCACCATGCGGCGACCCCATTTTTATACAACAAACAAACATGTAAACGGTCCTCACACTACCTTCTGCCATTTAATGCAACACCTAAACGCAACAAAAAAACCGCGCCAAACTTAACCACAATATTGTTTAAAAAATTGTGTTGTGTGTATTTTTGGGAGAGGCGGGATTTTATCCCCCGACCGCCCCCAGTGTTCCACCTAACCACCATGCCACAGGTGATGGATTTGTAAAGTTTGCCACCCCACCAACATATAAACCCTTCATTTCTTAGTGTGCTAGCATGGAGGAGCGGAGGAGCACGCACGCGGATTGAGGCATTTTTTTATTTAATTAATTTGCAGGCAGAACCATGATCCAGAGAAGACGCAGGCGGAACAATGATTGAGCCAAATTTCCAAGAGGGCAAGATTTTTCTATTGTCCAAATTGGACAAATTTTATGTCAATCTTACACCTCTCAGCGTCACGAACCTGATGGCGCAATCAGTTTCGTGATTTGAGCAGCATACCTTCAGATGACTCAGAGGAGGGAATCTTTGAGGAATCTAGAGAGAATCTAAAAGATTCCTTAAGCCCCAAATTTTCACTTTCTCAGAATTCAGAAATTTGATAATCGATTTTGTACTATTCGATGCCACAAATCTAATGGTGCATTCATATTTTCCATTTTATCATTTCATTTTTCAGCCACTTTTCAAAGTGGAGTGCAGGGGTCAGTATTCAATGTGCGAGCGGTCATTCCATGAGATTCGACACTGCGAGATTAATGGTATGGCCAGCTTCAGCAGTTGACATCCTTTTCTTCAGATGGCCCCAGGATGTGAGGTATATGCAGTGTGTTCATGAACTTCTTTTTGCTATGAGATGCATTGTGTTGCACAAATCCTTGTTTGATGTGGGATCTTGTTTCTTACTTGTCTCATGCTTCCTGCTTGATGTGATGCAGAATCATTTGTGGGATGTCCTTGTTCTCATGATTTGTCATGTTTTGTTTGAGATCCCTTTGTTATTATGTTGATGGGATGCTCATGTGTCGCCATGTATATTTGCATCGAGATCCATTTTATGCCATGTTGGCGGGATGCTCATTATCATCATGCATGAGTTTAGGTCATACTGATAGGAGTCCCTTTTTAATGAGAGTTCCTGCAGCGGAACATCTCTTGGAGCCACTCCTGCTTGAGGGCATTTTTCTTGTATGATAGCAACGTCACCTCTTATGTACATCATCACTATTGACAGCACTTAATGCAGCGGCCTATACCATCTTGACACTAGGGCCCAGAGACGTAGTCCCTCCTCAATGAATTTTGTTATCAACGTCTTGTTATTTTATGTTGCTGATTATTGTCATGCTTTTTCTTCTTTACAGCATGTGTTTATGTTCAATTATGCTATTTTAAGTGCAATTTTAACCACATCACGAAAGTAAAAGATCTTGGTTAAATATGGGAGTTGAGCCAACTCGGATCAAGTTTGGTATCAAAGCGGTCTTTGCGTGGATGTGAATTGCAAGCGTGAACAATGGAACGTGCAGCGATAGAGGATGAAAAAGCAATGTAAGAGACCATGCTCAAAATTTTCCAAAGGGTGGAAATAATGTATGAAACTGCACAAGAAGAGACAGAGGAAAAGGAGCGATTGCAGCTTTAGTTGCAAGCCACGAAAGAGGCCCTGGAAGAACTGAAGCACAAAAACCAAAATCTTCAAATAGAGAACGTTGAATTGAAGATGTTTCTACATGAAGATAAAGAGGAAAAACAAAGTTTGCTACAACAATTACAAGCTAAGGATGAGGCCTTGCAAAACTGCAGCATGACCCATGTGAGGGAAGAAGTAATTCTCTGAATTCATGTATGTGTCCTGATGATGATTTCGTTGTTTTTTAAAATCATACCACAGGAACTAGCTCCAAAATGTTGAAGAAAATGGGGTATGAAGGAAAAGGCTTGGTCATTAATGGCCAAGGCATTGTCAACCCCATCAAAGTAGAAGAATTACCTCGTCAGGCAAGACTTGGGTATGTCAGAAAGGAAGTTGGGGAATGTGCCGAAATAGCTAGCAAACCACCAACAACAGATGATGAGAATCCCTCATCAGTTCTTTCCAAATCGACAGAGGAGGTAAAAGATGTTGATTTCCTGTTGGTTTCATCTTCACATAGTATGATTTCTGTTGGAGATGTTGAGATACCAATTACAGGGACAAACATGAGGCTCCGTACCAGAATGAGGTGCGAGGAGGGAAAAGAACTTGGTGTTAATAACCAAGGCATAACTCAACCATTGGAGGTTGTGCAAAGACCTCAATTTGTAGGCTTGAGATACACCGAGGGAGAATGCTCGAAGGTGTCAGATTCTTCCGAGACATTGTCGAAATCGTCAAGGAAAGAGAATGATGGGAACACATCCCCATCATCCCATGGCAGTTTCCATTGTAGGGAAAGAGCTAAGGCAAGCTCTCATCGCCATAATGACATCAGAGACAGCAAGGAAAGGTATAACTAGTTTCGATATTCGAATGTTCATTTTGATTATAATCATGTTGTTAAGGATGAATGTAGAACATGGCATCGAAAAACATGTACCTTTTGTGGATTACATAACCATACATTTTCTAAGTGTTGGAAAAGAATAGAAGTACACAACAAGATGAGGCATGAAATAACCTCTCAACAACAGGCAAAGAAACATGTGAAGCAAAATTGGAGGAAGAATACCTATTGCAGTCATTGCAAAAGAAGTGGCCATCAAAGAGCCACATGTTGGAGGCTCCATCCAGAGCAGGCCTTAAAGACAAAGTGTCGGTGCATGAACCAGGTGAAACAATTGTTCGACAAGCAAAACCACCATAGGGGGATGACCCATTCACAGTGATAAGTGAAAAATGGTTTCTATATATGTTAGCTTGTCATGGTCATGCTTTTGTAAATCATTTGTTGCATTTTAAAATGTAAAAGTGATGATGTGTTTTCCATCACCTATTAAGCAGCAATGATCTCTGGTCTTATTTCGAGTTGCATGTTAAACTGTGAAAGTGATGTTGTGTTTCCATCACCTGTCAAAGAAAAAATAGTGTTTGGCTTTATTTTTGTAAATCATGTGTTGCAGTGATGATGTATTTTCCATGGCTTGTTGGAGCAACAATGATATGTTGGCTTTATTTTCGTAACTGGGGTATTGTGTCCATCTTGATGCAAACTTGACCACCAAGTATGTGCTATAAATTTGTGGAAAGTATGGGATGCTTGGGTCATTAGTTGGTCATCAAAGTCAAGCATGTAATTTGCAAAACAATGTACTATAGGTTGCAGAAGTTGCAGGTGTCGACTCATCTCTTAAGGCTTCGAAGAACAAAGGTGAAAGAGATGGAAGCGAGACCTTTTCAGGGCACTTGTGATGTAGACAAGGTACGTAGAAGTTGCATATTATTTGTCATGCTTTTGGAGGACCAAAATCTCCTCAGTGGAGAGGATTGATCCAGGTGGCTCTAGAGAAATACACACGACAAAGAGGGCTTATGGATGCTCAAAAATCAAAGTGATCAGAATGCTTTCAAACCAGGACTAGAGCATAGATCTTATCGTCCTGATTGTAGCGGTGTGAACGGTTCGTCAATCCGAGCTCGTATGAGGGAGAAGGAGCTAGTCAAAGTTTTGGTCAAAGTTGCACTGTGGGCCAGGTTTAAGTGTCCTACAATTTGACCGACCCCAGGGCATGAAACCTAGCTCCCGAAAGCGGGTGAATTTGTTGGATCGATAATTTATCTAATATCCCCTATATTAGACAAAATCAAAAAAATGCCCTATTTAATAGAAAAATAAAAATATATATATAAATGTGGCGGGCCACCACCCCCGCCACCCCTAAACTATATTACAAAACAAATTTTAAATAATTTTTTGGGTCGGGGCTACCATTACCCCGTCGAACCCTCACTCAACCACCGCACCATATTAAACATTAATACAGGGTGGGTGGGCCACCTCCAATGGACCCGGCCCACACCCCAACTACCTCCACATATGGTAACACATTTAATGTGAGGCTGGTGGGTATCGAACCCAAGCCGGCCACGTGGCTGGCCTGCCACCATGCAGTGGCCCCATTTTTATACAACAAACAAACATGTAAACGGTCCTCACACTACCTTCCGCCATCTAATGCAACACCTAAACACAACCAAAAATCCATGCCAAACTTAACCACAATATTTTTTTAAAAATTGCGTTGTGTGTATTTTTGGGAGAGGCGGGATTTGATCCCCGGACCTCTCTGCCTCCAGTCTTCTACCTAACCACCATGTCATGGGTGGCGGCTTTGTAAAGTCTACCACCCCACCAACATATAAACCCTTCATTTTCTTAGTGCGCCAGCATGGAGGAGTGGAGGAGCGCGCACATGGATCGAGTCATGTTTTTTTTATTTAACTAATTTGCAGGCGGAACCATGATCCAAGGAAGAGGCAAGTGGAGCCATGATTGAGCCAAATTTCCAGGAGGGCGAGATTTTTCCATTGTCCAAATTGGCCAAATTTTATGTCGATCTTACACCTCTCAGTGACACGAACCTAATGGCACAGTTAGTTTCCTGATCTGAGTAGCAGATCTTTAGATGACCCAGAGGAGGGAATATTTGAGGAATCTAAGGGGAATCTAAAAGATTCCTTAAGCCCCAGATTTTCACTTTCTCAGAATTCAGAAATTTGACAGTCGATTTTGCACTATTCGATGCCACAAATCTGATGGTGCATTTAGATTTTCCATTTGATCATTTCATTTTTCGTCCACTTTTCAAAGTGGAGTGCAAGTGTCAGTATTCAACGTGCGAGCAGTCATTCCATGAGATTTGACGCAGCGAGATTGATGGTACGGCTAGCTTCAGAAGTTGACATCCTTTTCTTCAAATGGCCCCAGGATGTGAGGTATATGCAGTGTGTTCATGTACTTCTTTTTGCTATGAGATGCATTGTGCTGCACAGATCCCTGTTTGATGTTTGATGTGGGATCTTGTTTCTTACTTGTCTCATGATTCCTACTTGATGTGATGCAGAATCATTTGTGGGATGTACTTGTTGTCATGATTCGTCATGTTTTGTTTGATATCCCTTTGTTGTTATGTTGATGGGATACTCATGTGTCGCCATGTATGTTTGCATTGAGATCCCTTTTATGCCATGTTGACGAGATGCTCATTATCATCATGCATGAGTTTAGGTAATACTGATAGGAGTCCTTTTTGAATGAGAGTTCCTGCAGCACAACATCTCTTGGAGCCACTCCTGTGTGAGGGCATTTTCCTTGTATGATAGCGACGTCACCTCTTATGTACATCATCACTATTGACAACACTTAATGCAGCTTCCTACACCATTTTGACACCGGGGCCCGGAGACATAGTCCCTCCTCTGTTATCAATGTCTTGTTATTTTATGTTGCTGATGATTGTCATGTTTCTTCTTCTTTATAGCGTGCGTTTATGTTCAATTATGCTATTTTAAGTGCAATTCTATCCACATCACAAAAGCAAAAGATCTTGGCTAAATCCGGGAGTTGAGCCAACTCAGATCAAGTATAGTTGACCAAAGATGCAATAATATCAACAACCAAACTGGTTAAGAACAAACCAAGTCCTTATTTGTCCATTGTGTGGAGGTCGATGGAAGACTTGAAATAAAAAAATTGTTGATTAAAGAAGGATCAACTAGCTTGTGATTTCTGACTAGACACTATCAGACCATGAGCCTTGTCCTTGTAAACTGATGGATTCCTAAGAACTCTCTAGATCAAGAAAAACTTTGGAACAACCTATGAGTAGGCTTGTTTTCTTAGGTTGTAGAAAGGACTATGTCCTTGGCTGTCAATGTTGGCATTAACATAGGACTTCGCATGTGTCTTTGATAGACGGAAGTTTACTAATATTAACAGATGGCATTGACCATCAATAATTTTCATTACACATATAGGAGATAGAAGTAAAAGCATATCGTGTTCCTAGAATAATAGGGTAAGGCCTTGGTCTTGATTAGCTTTAGGGCACTTTTGTCGTATGATCACCTTGTTGGTTATTGACTCACATGGACATACTTGATGTAAGATTGATGGTTAGAAGAGTTTGTTTTGGAGTGCGTTGACTTGTTGGTAAGGTGTGCTATGAACATGATGGATGCCCTTGCTCATAGATTAGGTGCATCATAAACATTGGAAGCACACATTAGTTGGTTGAACCAAGAGAAGCTTGGAAGGGAACTTGGCGAGGAAAGGAAAAGAGGGTTTCCATGGGAAACCTCATCAATAAAAAAGCACTACACATGATGGATTAAGTGGCATAGAGAGCTTGACTATATTTTATGGACCTGGGTGTTTGGGCTACATGCATACTTGACAAGTTAGACATTCCACACTTAGGGGTTGTGACAAATAGTGAAAGTTCCTTTAGGAACAAGTACCTTTTTGGTGCAATCATGGGATGCCTCATTCAGTGCACATCCATTGGGCACACATCTGATAGGCACATGTCCATTGGACCCACTTGGGTGCACTTGGATGCACTTAGGCACAATGTTGAACTCATTAGATGCACAAGATGCATTGAATGCATTGTTGAGAACACTAGTTGGACGTATTGGGTGTAGTTGGGTGCACATGTTGAGTGCACCATTAGATGTTGGAGAAAAAAAAACAATTCATGGAGGGGACAAAGGAACCATCATGCATAGTTGAGCTGGAAATGTGGGTACCTAGGTCCATTTAGGTTTGGAAGGGCTTGCAAGTACAAGATGAGTCTTGCATAAATAGTGGATGCCTCAAAGATGCTAAGGAATTGAAGATCATTCACAAAGAGAGTAAACAAGCTTTGTGGTTTGTGCTAAGTTCAAGGTTAGTCACAATAGGGAAAATTGCATTGGCCGAGTGAGAAGAAGTAGAGAAAAAGACCTGTAGGAGATAAGTCTACAATTGCTTCAAGGGTTGGACTACGCAAGTTTGTTGGGTAGTAAGTAAAAGGCAGTGTTACCTTAGATTCATTATACATATGTAATAGAGTTGCATCCAGGAAGCTACAACTCCTTTGTTGTATATATATGACATCCTTGATATAATAAACCTAAGGAACCTACCATGGATGTCTCTTATACATGTGTGCTTTTTAACTCATGAAATTTTTTGAAGGTCAATATTCTTGCTTTTCTTTCTATTGGTTGTGTTAAATTATTATTGGGATGTTTTAAAGGTTGCAACTCGACATGTGCTTATTGTTTGATGAACTTGGTTGAGGAGGACTTAGTTTCTTTTCAAATATTGTAGCTTAAGGAGAAGTTATGGATAAATTTTAAGTGAAAAGGCATAACATTTTTGTAGTAGGCATAGGCTAGCCAAGTATTTGCGACTGAGGCAAGGCAATGTTGCATGATTAAGGTGCCAAAATAGACTTGGGAGAAACTCAAGTTTTCAAAAATAAAATGGGCACACTGTAGGTTCGTGACAAGTGGTATTATCACAAATTTTGAGATAGTTTTGGTGTTTTGTACCACTTTCACTACCATGAAAATCGGTATTGGACAAAATGAAGCATTCCACATCACATATGGATGAACTTGAGGCAAAGAAGTATGATTTAAGATGAGTTTCCATGTAGTCTAAAGAGTGGCTTGAATATTTGAAAATGAAAACTTAGTTCCTTGGTGTAGTACGTAGAAAAGATGGTATATTTTCATAGCCTTTGATGATTCCAGTGCTCAAGTCACCATGACATGGAAGGGTAGTAGCAAGCTTTAGAGAGAGGTTGAGTTGATGGACAAGAGCAAGGTTAAGATAGCAAGGTAGAATTGACACTTTGAGACTTGGGGAAGAATCTTTGGCCATGCCTATGTGTAGATTGGATGGCATAGAAGAAGAACCTGGGAAGACAAGTAAGAAACTCAAATTGTGTAAGTCTAGACTTAATCATGTTACTTTTTTTATATATCAAAATCATTTTTCCATTGATTTTTATTTAAATAAGAGGTTGGAGGATTTGCAAGAAATGCAAGTGCAAGAAGTTTTGAAGGCAAAGCCATTATCTTTGGGAGGATCCTAATTGCAACAAACTTCAAAGAAAACACTAGAGGTTCTCTATGCCTTGAAAACAGGTTTAAGAAAGCTTAATATAGGAAGTTAGGAACAATAGTTTTCTAAGTTAAATCTCATAGCTAATATTAGGAAACCATTACTACAGTTTTTTGAGGTGGCCTTAGAAACTACCTACCATTTCACTAATCAAAGCAATGTGTGGCTTATTTTTTGGGAGTAGGTAGTGGATCCTAAGGGACATGTAAAGGTACCAATTTTATTGAAAGGATAGATAGAGAAGGATTAATTTTATCAAAAGAATGAAACTTGTTATGGAAGCAGGACATCCTCTTCTCCATGTCAATGATGGTTTAGGAAGTTTTTTGTCTAAAAAGTTGGACCACAAGCAAGGAGACATAGTGTAGAAGTGTCTTGAAGAAATTGTTGAGTTGTAGGAGCCAACTTGACAAAATTAAGGAAGAGGTGAAGACATTTCTTTATGTATTCACAATTATAGTGCAAAAGAAAAGGATGGAGATAGTGAAGGATTTGATCAAGAAATGTGCATTTGAACTAGATGGTTTAGACTAAAAAACAAAGAAAGTTGACAAGGGAAACACTTTCCCTCCTTCATATATGGGGACCTAGGATGAGGTAGATTACTCCTTGGGAAGTTTGAGTATCCTCACCAAGGTGGCCTATACATCATGAGATTGTTGGTCAAAGGCAATGGAAATACTAGAGTGGATGTACCTCTCTAAGCAAGAGGTATGGAATTCCTTTTAGCTAGCTCATCACACTTATTAGACCTTGGACTAATTGTTGTAGGGTTTGAGGGAAACTATTGTGAGGGCCATCTACCACCATATTCTCATTAATATTTGATTGAATACAACTTCAAGCTACCTAGAAGTTGGTAGTAGAGCCTAAGCACATCAAGACAATGTGTGAAGATCAATGAAGGAGTTGGAAGTGTCAATGTTATCACCTAAAAGGTGATCACCTAGCCATATTTTACTAGGCTGGTCGAAATACACCATGTAGTATGGGTTTTACACATTAAAACCCACTTTTACCATAGGAAATAATTTAGAGAACCAGTAACACTCCTATTAGTTGGAGTGATCTAGTGAACAGGGTTCATGTTGGACCTAACATGTTAAAAGAGATGGAACAAGAAATGGTAACCATCAGGAAGGATTTAAAAGTAGCTCAAGATAGAGAGAAAAACTATGTAGACCAACATAGAGTTTATAAAGAATTCAAAGTCGGAGAGCATGTCTACATAAGAGTTAAACCCAAGAGGAGTTCCCTAAAAATTGGTTCTTGTGCCAAGTTGGCACCATGGTTTTGTGGTCCATTTCATATTTTAGAGAGAGTGGAGTTGGTGGCATATAGATTGGCCTTACCTCCTATTGTAAAAGTTCATGATGTTTTTCATGTTTTTTTGCTTAAAAATTATATACATTATGCCAATCGTGTGATTGATTAGAAGGTGCTACAACTGGAACCAGAAGGAGAGTTCTAGCCAAAACCTTTTTGCATCCTAGATTAGAGGTAGATTCCACTCTGAAATTTATTTATCGAGCAAGTCAAGGTGTAGTGGAGGCACTTTGGGCCTGAGGAAGCCACATGGGAGATGATTGATCAAATGCAGATGACATATCCAATTTTGTTTGTTGGTTAAGAAAATGTATATATACAATTGTACATATGTTATGTATATAAATTTCACTATTATTTGTGATGGATTAAAGCATTGTTGTAAATGTGTTTGGATATAGAACACCGAGGACGGTGTTCCTCTAAGGGGGTGGGGCCTGTGACATACCCATTTTGAAAATTCCCTCTTGTACACATTGTAAATATTCCTTGTAATTATTTAGCCACAATTAACTGGTTAAGAGAAAGGGACACAAATTTCATAGCTTGGGGAAGGAGATTGCTTGAGAAATTGGGTTATTTTAATGCTAGTCGGGGAAACTGAATGTTGTGTTTAATGGAGTTATTTGTGTTATTAATTCAACTGACAACAAGGATGTGTCCATGTTTCTATTGGGAAAAAACTATAAGCAAAGAAAAGGAAAAAAATTACATGGGAGGATGGGTTGCATTGTCCAAGAAAGGGGGTATGCATAGACCACGAAAGGAGGAGACAATTTTGTCTATGGAAATGACGGGGAGAAAATATCCTCAGTAAGTGAGAATAACGACAAGAAGTGGAGACCGGGGGAGGTTTGTGAAAACATAGAGGATTCATTCGCTCAAGTGGAGATGAGCAGTAAGAAGCAAAGCATCACGGGATTGAGAGGATTGGCTATAAAAATAATATTCAAAGGAGAACACTCTATTGATAGCCAGCTGAGGAATCCAAGGGGGCTTGCTGGGTGAATATCAAAGATAAATGGCTTACATAAGGCTGAGGAATCCAAGAGGGCTTGTTGGGTGAATATCAAAGAGAAATGGCTTACCTAAGGTTGAGGAAACCACTGGGAAGCTTGTGGATTGATGAAGCTACTAGCTAGGAGACAAAAACTTAGATATCTTTTAGGATTGATGAAACACTAGAGGTTTCCTTGGGGTTGAAGAACTAGCGCTTGATTCACTGAACAATTTCCTAGAAAAGGTGACACCTATAGTCTCATCGTAGTTTATCCAGTTGTTAAATATTCCTATATTAAAGTTTAATTTATTCTCCTGAAAGTGAGTTTTAGCACTTTCTGTTAGGACCCCTCTACTGATTTTTCATGTGTTCTAAAATACTTGAATAGTAGGTGGGTGAAGGTGGTGTAGCCTTGAGACACCTTATCTCAATTGATATGACTGGTTGTTTCCTATGTTGATGCCTATCGTGTGTAAATGAAGATGTTCCCTATCCTTGGTGTGATTGTTTGTATAACTGGTGGGTGAAGGTGGTGTAGCCTTGGGACACCTTATTTCAGCTGATACTATCAGTTGTTTCTCTAAAAGCACTCATCCTCAATCTTTGAAATCTAGCTAAGGGGTGAAAACTGCAAGAAAGAACTAGTCGCGACTTGTTTATGGTTGGGTGGCGAATTGAAGTCCCACTCTTAGTTGTTAATTTGTTTTGTTACATAAGATAAGTATTTACTTGAGCTTCTTATGCTTAAATGATATGTACATGTTATTTGCACTGGTTAAATGTTTATATTGATGATAAGGAATGTGATTTCCTGTGTGGATGTGGGATGTTGAACTCCCTGTACAAATCCATGTAGAATGGTTGAGAATACTTGTATATGTTTAAGTTTTTGCATCTCAATGGTCTTACAGTCCTAAAGAGATAGTAATATCTTTGTGCTTAATGGTGAAGTTTGATGATTATGGTAACCATCATGTATTATTATGTGTGTCTCATTAATTTCTTTGAGTACGTGAGTTGGTCAATTGAAAGAAATGCATCCTTATGTTGTGAGTGGGAGCTTCCTAAGTTCCCTGTAATTATGAGAAAATGCACTTGAATGCACATTCACTGAGTGTATCTTCCTGTACATATTATTTTCCAAGTTTCATTGTTAAATCATGAAGTTCATATTTTCTTAGGCAAAATAGTTGAAATGATTCGGGCCTATGTAAAACCACGTAGAAATCTGGAAAATCATTCTAAGTAAAAAGCCTTGGAAACAAGTCGATAATCGCCTATGGGACCTACCAAGTCGGGGGTTGTGCTAGTCGACTAGGCCGAGCCAGTTAGGATTGAAAGTAAATCAGACCTGTCAACTAATTAGGTGGGATCCACTAGTCGGGGTAAAATTTGTTAGGCCTGGGAGCAAGTTAGGTCAGTAGCTTAGTCAGGCCTTTTAGCCAGTCGACCATGTCGGAGTTTGGGCTTCAACTAATGTCACGTCTTATGTTTTTAGCAAATGGGCTGACTACTAACTATAGACAAGTGCACCTGTTCCACGTGGATCTATCCATGGTAGCAGAGCAACCACGTAGGTGCCATGCGAGATGCGAGATGCCACTATGGGTATGGCAAGTTTAATAGACCTGACTCTAAATGACCATATCTTTTGATCCGCAAGTCAGATAAGGGAAAAATTTATATCACTAAAAAGGTCTCGACAAGATGAATGTTATGGTATCGTTTGTTTCTAGTTTTAAGGTAGTTGGAAAAATGAGGAATTTTATGACCCCATTTCCATGACAGGACTATGGAGGTCGGGTCTATGATAGTAATGCACCCTTCTACCCTTAGTATGGGCTCTAGGTAGTGAAAGAGGTGTGTTACAATCACCAATTGATCTATAACCCTAGGGGCTATTTTATTAGATTTGTTATGATAAGTTGTTCCAATTAAATATCCACGACAATATACAAATCAATTTTATTGTTTCACAAACTTATGTTTTTCCATTAAAATATGTCATAGCTTTAACATATTCATCATCATCAATAACAACATCCTTAAATGTCCCATGACTAAAGACTTACTAATTCTTAATATTATTGAGCATAACTACTCAAAAGAGACGCTCCACATCAAATTTATTCATAAGAAATAGATTTAGTAGGAACATTATTTAGAATGAAATTACGAAGAAATGAACTTCAACATTATCTCATCTACATATCAATTTGATGTTAAACGTAATATATATTTAATATTTCATGAAATAAGCAAATTAGTATTACATTAATATTCAAGATTTTTACACAATTATATATCATGTTTTTTCAATATTAATTTGTTAACAATATCAACCAGATATCTTTAAGATACGATATCAACCGAATAAGATATCTCGAACTTATTCCTATTTTTTATTTGATGTGATAATATTTTCCTTAAATTGTTAACATATTAAACTATCATGTTTTCAATTTATTTCTTTATCATGTTTTCAATTTATTTCTTTCTAATCTCTATTGTGATAGTATAGTATACCCTTCCAATATCAAATTGTTAACTATATGAATAAGATATCTTCAATTTATTGTCTCCTTTGATTTGATGGGATAGAATTTTCCCTTTAAAATAGTTAAAAATTTATATAAATTTATATATGATAATATATTCTTTTCTTTTTATTTTATATTAAATTGTTAAGATATTGATACTATATTGTGATTCCTAATTTTTATAATACATTATTAACCATAGCAATACCTTTATGAATTATATTTTAAGTTTCATTCTCATTTTCCCGCTTTACTAACGTCAAAACCTAAGACTACCATAATTTATCATCGTTGTGCGTAGGTCTCGTTGGCAACTAAGGAATACATAAATTTAGAGGAAAACAAAACTAATTGGGCATTGTTTTAATGTATGTTTAATATTAATAACAAATTATTTGTGCATATTTAATTTAAAAGGGTCAAATATCATGAGTATCCATGATGGTTGGTCGAGTCTTTTAAAAGTAGTTTCATGATTGTAGGTGGAGTTTTATTTAATAAGATAGGTTTGGTTTGTATTGATTATTTAAATTGTTTTTTGAGATTTTTTGGAATTTTTTTTGGTGGGATTTTTCAGTTTAATTTTTTTAAAATCTGTCGGGAATTTATTGAAATCACAAATTTGATGGGTAATTGTTGGACAATCGAAATGTTCTAGGATTTTTCAGGGTGTTGAATCCATATATATAGTCAAAAACCAGTGTAAATAACACAAATCAATGTTTCACTTCAAAAAACATTGTCGGCACGGAGTCCAAAAAGTCGCACTAAAAACTCCTCTTGGAATATCCATGATCATCGGTTGAGTCTTTTAAAAGTAATTTTATCTAATAAGATAAATCTGGTTGGCATCCAAGGAATTGATAAAGATAGAGCTTTAGAGTATCATTTAAAATAATATAGTATGAATAAATTAATATAATTATATAAATTAAATGATTGGAAAATATTAATAGTTATCAATCTATAAGAAGTATCAAAACATTTATTTCATGATCCATCTAAATTTTAAAATATTATAAAAAATAACTTAATTATAATTTTATTTTATAATTATAGGATTTCTGCTCTACCATGGGTATGACTGTTAGCACTGACAAAACAAAAGTTATGATTATCAAATCCAAGAAGGACACTTACGCTAATTTTATGTATGACAATAATAACTTGGAGGAAGTGTATTCTTACAAGTACCTAGGAATTGATATTCATCACAAGCTCAACTGGAACCATAGCATTGAGAAAAGGATTAATGGGGGTGGAAAGCTTATTTTGGTCTTGAAAATAATTGTAAAACAACAAACCTTGTAATGTGGGATAAAAAGAAGTTCCTCTTTGAAACTTTAGTCACTCTTGTTATCTTATATGGCTGTGAGGTTTGGGGTTGCAGCATCTCCAGAGAATCATGGAGAAAGATTGAGCAAATCCAGAAGCGTTTTATAACTTATAACCTGAAAATTAAAAGTAATACACCCTATCCTATTCTCCTTATAGAAGCAGGTATTTCCCCTATTGAGAGCCTAGCTATGATTAGGTTTCTGTTGTACAAGCACAAACTCAATAACATAGACGATCATAGACTTCCTAAGCTAGCTTTAAATTCCAGCCAAAACCACCTAAGGCTCAATCGGGGGTGGCATAAAGACACAAGGGCCTGGTTAAACTATTGGGAGATCAACGAGAATGATGCATTACAAAACATAAATAACATTAAAGATATTGTTACTTCTAAGTTCAAAGAAAAATTGTGGTGTGAGAAAGATTTAGCGGCTAAAAGAAAATTAAGTTATTATAAGAAGGTCATCAACCCCACCCTAGAAGATCAAAAGTATCTCTTTATTTTAACTAGCTCAAAGAAGAAAATTAATATAGCAAAGATTAGAACAAATTCTCATGAGCTCCATAGTGAAACAGGTCGTTGGGCAGTTCCTAAAACGCCATGGATGGAAAGGATTTGCCATATATGTGAGAATAGGAACATTGAGGATGAAAACCACTTCCTCTTAGAGTGCCCCGCGTACAACCACATTAGATCTCAGTTTCACAATCTTTGTTACAATACTGACCTTCCTAGCCTTTTACAATGTCAAAATTATAGTGAGCTGGGGAGGCTTCTCTCCAAGCTTTTTGAGCATAGGAATAAAATCTTAAATCAAAATAAATAATTTGTTTCTTTAGGTCCGATAGACCAATGTTTGGTCTCAGCGGACGTTAACCACCACCATCATCATCGTCATCACCATATATATAAAAGTTAAACATATATATAATTTAACACTGTTTTATATATATACTATTTAATAATATTAAGATAAATCTTAATTTTTAATTGGTGAACAATGCTATGAATATTTTAGAATATTATGTAGAGATTAACTTTTATCATCCATTTAATAATTATTAATAATTAACTTAAAAATCAGTAAACTTTATATTAAAATAAACACACTTATTAATATGATTAATATATTAAAAAATAAATTTAAAAATGAATATTATATATTAAAAAAATAATTAAACATAAATATTAATGATATATTAAAATAGTAAATTTTAAAATGAATAATATGATATAAATATAAGATTTTTTAAAAGGAAAAATTGTTTAAATAATTATATTTAATTAATAAAAAAATTTCATCATACTAATTTTATTTTTAAAAGAAATATATTATGAAATTAAAAAATATGTTTATACCTCTAAATTACAAAAATTATTAAATTAATTAAAAATATTTTTTTTAAATAATAAAAAACATATGAATTATTGGCATGGTTAGTTGAAGTGGTCATAAAATATCTCCATAAAGGAGTGGCCATAAAATCTCATCATAAAATATGGGAAGGTAACGGTTTAACTATTTTAATTTCTTTTGTATTGGAATCTATAATATAATGATTTAATTTATTTAAAATTATTATTTTAAATCTCTATAGATTAAAGTTTAGTCTTAGTGGATCATCATAAATATTTTTTTGCAGATAAGTGATTTTTGGATTAATCATATTATTATTAGGATTAGGTCTACTTTTCGAACCAACCAATGTGGTTCATCCTCAGGACAAAAGGTGAAAAAATCATACAATCTTCATGACCTAAAGTTAGCCGTTGGAGAACAGTCAAACAAGTAAATAAAATCTTTATTTAGAAAATTAGATTTAATCTTTTTAATTTTAATATTCTAAATTAGTTATAAATTATTAAAAAAGAAAAAAAATAGTTATAAAGAAAAGTTAGAAGTATGGATCTTGTTAAGAGAATTAATAAGGGGTTAAGAATAAGCAATTGATAAAATAGTGTTATTAAATAATAATAAAGTTATAAGGTTGGTTTGAGAATAAGTTAATACTAGTTGCTATGTAATATTAAAAATATTAAGGTTAAGAGATTTAAATCTAGCAAAATCCCAAAATTAACCAATAAGGTTAATCTAAAAGGGTTATGGATTAATCAATATTATAAATTTAGTTATACAATAGCATTAAGGGATGAGACACGTGATCGAATCAGATTTTTCGGAGAGCTCTGACGCGTTTCTGATCTCGGCAAACATGAGTTCCTCTGGTGCAATAGGAGGCTGTGGGAAGGCCAAGTCTTCAAAGCCGCAGAAGGCCGGCTTACAGCTCCCGGGAGGAAGAATCGCCAGGCTCCACAAGGCTGGAAAGTATGCAGAGCGTGTGGGGGCTGCAGCTCCGGTGTACCATGTCGCTGTTCTTAAATGTCTGGCTGCTGAGATTTTGGCGAACAGGATGGCTAGGGCAAACGCTTTACTCAGCGCCGCCGACACAAAGCATATCACCGAAGACGCAGCAATCGCAGGGAGTATCAGCATGATACCACGCCCCAGAACAGCCGAATCGTTTTCATTGCCATGGATCCGGCTCCCCTCCACGGCGGATCGGCCTTTGGCGGCAACTCAATCATTCTCCAGGTTTCGGAAGAGCCCCCTATGCCTGCACAAGGGTTTCCCATTCAATGCGCAGCGTGCTTTTCATTCAACAGGGCAGGGCAAGGTCGCTGCAGACTACCACCGCCCAGATCTGCTAATCAAAACACGGAGGCTCCGCAAAGTAATCAACGAGAAGAGATCTGAGTTTTCTCACACAGATCTGCTAACTGAAATCAAAGAAGGGGTCATGCATGTAGCAGATCCGACTCCTTTCATTACAGACCGGGTCAGATCTTGCAGATCCGGGATGGATCTATCAGATCTAGGGTTGTATAAGAGCAATCCAATGTGCAGGGGTACAGATCTGGCTCAAAAAAGACTCCACAGCACTGATCTAATTCATACAGATGCAGATCTGATTCAGATCTTCATCAAATTGGTTGAAGGAAAACACTACTGCGTACGGCTCAGAACGACAACAAGCATCCATGAATTAAAAAAGGAAATACAGGGTCACCATGGAATCCCAGAACGACTACAAAACCTCATTTACTCAGGGTTCAGTCTGCAAGACAACAAAACCCTGCAGCATTATGGCATAGCCAATGATTCAACTATTAATCTAACTCTTCGACTGCGTGGCAGAAGCTCTGGAACCAGCTCTAAAAATACAGGTTCCTTTCGGGATGCAGTAAAAGGAAAGGGAGAAAAAATGAAAAATAAAGCAGCACCAACATCAGAATTGCCAGGACCCTACATCGTCGAACAAAAGCCAGAATCACCAACTCTGCAAGTCTCTATACCGGAGGTAAATGAACTATACACTGATTTATCTAATACTGCAGTTATATGTAGATTCAATGGCTTCTGGCCAAAATCAGATGCCCTGCATCAATGGATCTACTCAACCTGGACACCTAACTGTGAAATTTATCTCTGCCCTAAAGGGTTTTTCATAGTTAGATTTGATACAGAACAGGAAAGGGACAACATTATCACACAGGGGCCTTGGTTCTGGGGCAGTGCTGGCCTCTTCACCACACCCTGGTTCTCGGAATTTGATGCTACTATAATGATAGTCTCAACCATGCCAGTATGGGTGAGGCTACATGGGCTTCCATTGCACTTCTGGCATCAAAAAGTGTTAATCGCCATTGGGAATTCTCTAGGGAAATTCCTAAAAACGGATGAAGACAGAGCAATCAGGGGAATCTTCACATTTGCCAGAATATGTGTAGAAGTGGATTTGAGTCAGGGGCTACCTGACCACATCGCGCTAAACTTCAATAATACTCAATGGAAACAGCATCTTGACTACGAAAACACAGCATTCCGTTGCAGGAACTGTATGCAGACAGGGCATCTTCAATATGATTGCCCAACAGCTCGAAAGGACCCTAGGAAAAAACAACAAAAAAAGCCCAAAGGCTGGCAACACACAGAACCACCGGAAGAAGAGGGCATTAAGGAGGAACCCACAGAGAACCAGATGGAACCAGAATCTCAAATGGGACAGAAACAAAATCAGGAAGCGAATACCCTTTCTACTCATACGGGGCTGATCATTACAGATCTACATCAAGAGTTGAAAATGGAAATAAGCGGCATAAAGAGAACCCATGGATCGGAGGGCTCAGAATCAGACAAAGAACAACAAATGATCACAATGGAAAACCAGCTAGCTACAATTACACCCACAGCTGATTCGGGAGGATGGCGCCGGGTGGAGAAGAAGAAGGGAAGAAAAGAATAGGCTTGCTGGAACATAATTTCTTTTTCTGTTACTCTGTTGGATCCTGTCCTTACAGGAATTGTTCATTTGCTATTTAGTGTTCTTTCTTTGTTTGCTGCCTGTTAATACAGGTTCAGCCATCTGCATATGCCTATGGCATCTACAAAATGTAATTTTATCAATTATGAATAAAATTACGACTTTTTCCTAGGGGAAAAAAAATAGCATTAAGGGATAATATATTGCTAATAATAATCATCAATAATAAAGGTTAAAAACATATGCAAGAAGTTTTATAAATAATATCAAAAACTAATAAGGTATAGATCTATATATTATAGAGGCTATATATTATTGAAGTAAATAGGAGTTTAATAATTGATTTTAATTAAGTTAAAAAGGGGTCAAAAACGAATCAAAATATTTTTTAATTTTTAAAATTAATAAAATATTAAGGAGTGGTTTCTAAGTGTGATTTTTTGGAATTTTTAAAAGATTTATGGACAAAATTTGACTAGAAAATTTATGGTCAAATCTTGATTCCTCTTATTTAAACTGGCTTTTTGACTACATATATAGATTAAGCATCCTTCAAAACTCTTGGGGTAGTTTAATTGTGAAAAATTCACATGTCAAACTTGTAATTTCAATAAATCCCGACTTGATTCTACACAAATTATATCGAAATATAAACTAAAAAATTTTCCAAAAAATCACACTTAAAAACTACTCAAAATATTTATATAAATATATATTATAATTTCAATAGTTTTTAAAAATATTAAAAAATAAATATTTAGTTTATTGAGAAGAGTTTTCGGTGAAAATCACATCGTAATTCATTTGTCGACATATTTCGAACCAACAAGTGTGGTTCATCATCAAGACAAGTTGAAGAACCAGATCATGGCAGGAGGCTAAATAGAGAACAAATCATCAAGGCTATATTTCACGAGGAAACGGTACCAGGAAACGGTTGTACTTGATCAGAAACAACTATATTTAACTGGGTAACTTATTTGACCGAGAGATAAAGATAGGGAAAATTAATTTTGTTATATTTATCACTATATCTGATTAAATTTAAATGTTTGTATCTAACTACAATAAGTATAAATCCATAACTAATTAATAGATTTATTTTTATTATTAGAACTATATAAATTAAATATAAATTAATATTAATAATAAAAAAATCTAGCATTATTTACTAAAAACTAATTTAATTAGTTAAAAGCTAAATTATCATTATTATTAATTTCAAAATTTTATTAATATAATAATATTATATTTTTAAAATTAAATATTATAATAATATATTTATTATAAATATAATATTTTCTATAATAATAATAATAATATATTACTAAATTTTAATAATTTCTTGAAATTACTAAATTTTAATAATTTCTTATCTTTATTTCAAAGTTCTATATAATCGAATTATTCTTTTTTTAATAATATTGAATGGTAGCAATAATTATAGATCTTATTGTATTTATAGATCAATACCTCTAGGGTAAATAATAATAATAATAATAATAATAATATATTATTATTATTATTACCGAATTTTAAGAACATTACACAACAACAATGTCCATATGCTCTCTCCCTTACCCAACACAACCACATTTTTTCTAAGCACACCAACCACATTTTTTTAAAGCACACCAAGAATGTGCCACTTGATAACAACACCAAGCTCCAAGTTCCCTCTTCGGAACCCGAAGACACATAATTCAACACCAAGTCTTTCCCCTCTTTAGTCAATGAGGACATCGATTTTCAGAGGAATGGAGTACGAGGAGAACACAATATGGTGTATTGTAAGAGTCTTAGGAATTGATAGCTTTTTTGATAAAGTAAAATAATGTGGGTTTTTAACCATGGAGATATACAACATGACATCGTATCATGCAATTCTGAAATATGCGCTTAATATTTTTTAATATATATATGTTTTATTAGTGATGTTAATTTTTTAAATTTATTTTGATTTTGGATTTACTAAGTATTAAGAGATCAATTTTTTTTCCAGTTTAAAAGGTGTTTGTATGTCAAGAGATTTGAATTTTCTAGGAGTTTGGTAGATCTTGAATTAAAATAGATTTAGGCTAGTTTAATTTCCCTTTTCAAACATGGTACATTCCACATGAATACCATGGGCTCTCAATACCATGGCTCATTTTTATTTTTATTATTATTTTATTTTTATGTAATTTGACTTAGTCAAAATATTAAACATTACATTGCAACATCTCTGCCATACTATATTGAGCTAGAGAAGGCCTTTAGGTACAATAATTTATTTGTTATGTATTACATCATCAATTTTAATAATATCTTTGTAAATAATATTTTTATTATATTATTATTATTTACAAAATATAAAAATATTATTATGATAGAGATATTGTAATGTAATGTTTAACATTTTGACTAAGACAAATTACATAAAAATAAAATAAAATAAAATTATTATTGAATTTAATGATTATAAATATGCATTTTTTTACAACGTTATAGATTCTAATTCATAAAAAGTTAGAGTGTGTATATCTTCATAATTTTTAATTCTCAAATCACTACTTAAACATTAATCTTTTATTGCACAACAAAAAAAGCTTATACATCAATTTGGTGTCTAACTTGATTGTAATTTTAAAATTAAATTATTTTTATTTTTATTACACCATTGATTTAAAAAATATACCAACTTATACATAACATTTAGTAATGTACCCACTTATACATAACATTTACTATACATTACTATATCGTTGTTTTCAAAAATTTTAAAATTTATAAACACTCTAAAATGATTTTCAAAATTTTTAAAATTTATAAACACTATAAAATGATTAACTAAAATTAACATGTATCAATTTCTCATATATAAAAACAAAATTGAAATCTGAACATCAAATTTATACATTGGTAACGAGCACAACTAAATTATAAGTCAATATCTAATTGGTTATTATACATATATATTTGGTCAATTTTATTTATTACACTTGTATAGATACTATATATGCTCAAAAGAAAGCATTATACTTGCATAAATGTGAGCCTCCTTATTTGTAGGTATTTTTGATAGGACTCCTTATTTGTAGGTATTTTTGATAGGAGGCATTATACTTGCATATACAATGGACAAATTATACTTGCATATACAATGGACCCTTGTCCATTGTGTATGCTTTAAAAGAAAAAGTGTACGTAGACCTAATATTATTTTATGTTAGTTGGAATTTAAGTCTCGAGCTCTATAATGGTTAGAAAAGAGACATTTAAAAAATGTTTATTGATTATTTCGCCAACATTTCTTCCGAGAGGCAGAATAACATCAATCAGACCTCATGAGGTATGATGGTGTAAAAGGTAGTCCAGAAATTCCATAACCATCACATAAAGTGTTAAAGTTAAGGGGCACCTTTATGTTATCGACTAAAAGATCCAAATCTTTTAGACATGGACTGGTTATCAAAAAATTATGTTGTGATATCCACAAAATTATCCAAATCACACACGTAAAGAATGGGCTAAATATATGGACCTGTACATAAACAAAATGAATGACCACTTTGCTTGGCTACAAAACTTTTCAAATTCCATCTCGTTTACAATGCTTCAAACTCTAAATAACAAACCAATTTCATACCTTTCAAAATTACAATAACAATGCGTGGAATGAAATGCGCTCGAATAAAACCACACATCAAATCATCTAAGGGAGAATTTAGCAATATGAACTTGGAAAGTTGTACCACAAGGAGTGATGTGAGGGAAGCATGATGTTTCTTCAAACTCTTTTTTCGCCACTTTATGGTGGCCTCACTTAACTATCACAGTATGCTAGTCAAAATATCGAAGGAGTTTGTTATATCATTTTACGACTCTACCCGTCTATCTTTTCATTAAAGCTAAGGAAACAAGTTTCAAATCCATAATATGGCTTGAATACAACTCGAGTATTCCATAGTATGGTTTGAATACATCTTGAGTAGGCCTAATGGTTAAGAGCATGTGTTTTTTCCCAAGAGGTCATAGGTTCAAAACTAGAGTGGGGTAGAGTATGTATGTCTTCGTAGACTTAGCAGTCAAATCATTGTGCAGAGGTGGGTCCCTTGTCTCACAAACAGGGGGTCTCATACACCAATTTGGTGTCTGGCTTGGCTGTGACCTTAAAATTAGATAATAATAATAATAAAACACAAAATATATCATTCAACATTAACGTTTTTATAACACCAATACCTATATGCTTTCTTCCCAATTTTCTAGAGACATGTGCTTCCTCTCCAAAAAATACAAAACATATCATTTAGTATCAACTTTTTTACAACATTATTGTCCATGTGCTCTCTTCCCCATAGTACAAGACATCTTTCAATACCAATCCTTTAAATGATATCAACTTTTCTACAACACTATTGTTCATGAGTTCTCTTCCCAATAGTACAACACATCTTTCAATACCAATCCTTTAAGGCCACCAATTTTTAAGGATGGAATATAATTAAATTATTCAATATTTTGTATTATTTGCATAATGATAATACTAAATGGTGTTGTTTAATAAGGCTACAATTTGGTTTAGATGATGAATTTTTCACTAAAATCTAGTAAGAAATTTTTCAAAAAAGTCTAGTTATGGGAGTGTTTGAATCATTGTTTTGATTGTAGAAATGGCTTCAACACCATCAAGAACCTCTAGGGCACCCAAAATCCTGAAATTTAATAGCTATAACCCAGATTTTCAAAAATTTCCATCATATTTTCTCAAAATCATACCAAAATTTCTATTATTTTTGAGCTAAAACATTACCTAATTATACTACATATTATTAAATGCATTGCATTGTCGGTGTAATGAAATATTAAATGCATTTGTATTATAGGAATGTTTGAACTTGAGCACCATAAAAAACGTGTAGGACAGGTAAAATTTTGAAGTTTAACAACTATAACTTGGATTTACAAAAATCCTTGTTAATTTTTTTTTCTAAATATGATCTGAAAGTCCTTGACGAGAGGGGACGATCTGAGTGGAGGAGCGCTGCGATAGCAACCAATCAACATCTTTCCATCTCATGGCGGACCAATTGACCAGTTGCAGGTGCGTGAGGCTGAACTATTGACATTTAACAGGTATCTGTGCCTTTTTGCGAGCCTCTTTCCATTTTCCTGCATGCATGTCTCATACTATTTACGCCCGCCACCTCTCTACCCAGATACACTTGCCACCTCCCGAGTTTTTTGCTTAAACCTTAGCTTCATTGTCCTCTCGACATCCTAACAGGTGGCAGCTAAAATTCTAAATACCCACTCTTTGTCATTTTGGAAGTTATCGTCCCCACACACTCTGGTGTGGGGAGACTGTGTTTCTTACCAGATTTGAACATGTACTGTTTAGTCTGGATTTTCCTAGTCTCGGGGTCATTTTTGGCAGCGTATGTACCCATCACTACTCACTGGATCTGGTTCTCTGTACACTATCGCGGCCTTTCTCCCTTGGGCTCTCGCTCGGTAGAAGGTTAGTGAATCTATTCCCCTTTTAAAAAATGTATTGTTTTGGATGCTTGTTATTGTGATACTTGGTTGCAGTGATATTTTCAGGTGGATATGAGATACTACAATATAATGAATTACATTTAGAGTGCAGAAGATTGAAACAATAATATATTTTTTTAGCTTTATATACTCCGGGGTGTTCTGTATGAAATAATCATGTTAATGGACTATCAGAAAGATTTCTATCCGGGGTATAGCTAGAAGAGATAGGGCTACATTTCTTACACCATCCATGTCCTGGTCTGTAATTTCTGAACGACTATGGTCATCTTTAGAAATCATCAGAAAACACATTATGGTATATAGACCATGCACTGATATTCGCCTGAAGATAGGCCATTGGTGGTGCATCTTCGGTATAGTTTGCTGCTGTATTGTCTACTCGGAGGCATCTACTTGACTGTAGTTTTTTCTCATGTTGCAATCTTTGTTGGTTTTTCCGTCGTCACGCTTTCTGGCTCTAGCCATTTTTCGACGATCTGACGAGGATTCATTTAATCGACTTTCAAATTTTCTATCCTCCGTAGGCCACCTCTTCATTTCCTGCCTACCCCTCTGTGCGAAAGGACTTCCTCGACTGCCACCCTCGACCTTCTATTGACTATTTTTAGTCCTTGTCTATAAATGCTTTCCTCTTTCTAATAAAGCCTGGAGAATTCTAGGCTTTCCAGTACAATCTCCTCGGATATAGTTTTGTACTTCAGGGGTTCTGCATAGATTTTTTCCCATTTTTGGAGCTCAGTCGATATCCTGAGGTGGCTATCTTTCAGATAAGGTATTTATTTGCCCTGCTTTGACTCGTGTCAATCCCTTTCCTATCGTCCTCGCTGCAGAAGACCATTTCATCGCTGAAATGGACATCCTTCACATGGAATCCGACACGTCGGATTTGGTTAAAGCGGCTATGGAAGCTGAAGCTAAATATTGTGGTACTATTAAGGCTCCCGAATGGCATTCCAAGCTGGCAGAGCATATCCAGTCATCCCACCTTGCTTCTGATCTGAAATCGGAATCTCCCCCTGCTCCCCGTCGCAAACACAATCATCAGCCTGCTAAAATTACACCCCCCCCTGCAATATGTTTGGATGGAGTTATACTAGCGGACTGGATCGCTAGCCTGCAATCTCGGGTCTTGATTGGAAAGTTTTACTTCCTGGATATGGACGATAGCCAGATTCGAAAATGGCTGGGAGCTCGATGGAGGCCACTCATTGGATACACGCCCACCATTGTCTGTTTAATGCGTGACTGGTACAACTTCCATTTTTTGAAAGTTAAAGACCTAAACATCATTTGGAAACTCCCGTGGGTACATGGTCAGAGCTTTTTGGCTCTTCACAAATGGTACATAGGCTTTGACCCCCTCCGGAACACCCCACAGAACAATTTCATTTGGGTCAAATTACCTGCGTTGCCTATTGAACTGTGGACGAAGGAAACTCTTTCCTTCATTGGCAATGCAATCGGTAAATTTGTTTACGTCGACCCCAAATGTCTCGGAGCAAAAGACAAAAGGGTTGCTTGGATATTGATTGAGAAAGATTACAGGGGTGGTTTTCCTGACCACATCGATCTGCTTTGGGGTAATTTATCTGCTAGTCAAAGGCTGGACTACTGGGGCATTCCTTTTAGGTGTGCTCACTGTCATAGAACGAGACATTTAAAAGAAAAATGTCCTCGGATGCTACAAGGTAAGGCATGGAAAAAGGTTTATAAGGTGAATCACAACTCCAAAGTCACAGCTGTGTCTCCCAATTGCGAAGACAATGAAATTCGCAAATTCAATGATGTATCTCCTAATGCTGATATTCTCTCACAGTCCTGTTACCAAATATTTCCATCTTCCCCGAAATTTTCGGGGTGACAGACCCACCAACCTTTCCTCTCGCCCTTGAACCATAAAACTTCCTTCATTCCTATATCAAGGTCGAATTCCATGGGGAAAATTAACGTGGTTTGTGGCCCTGTCTTTTCTCCCCTGTCTCCCCCCCTGAACCTTCTCAAGACGTCCCTGTTGACTCTCTCCTGCCAATGCCCAAATTCTGCCCATCCCTAAAGGAAGATAACATCCACATCATCCCCTCGTCTTCCCCGTCGCCTGTCAGACTTGATCGCTCCCCTATTAAAGTATACCCCTCTCCCTCCATGCTCTTCTCGCCGAAACGCTCTGCCTCTAAAGGTAAAGCTCCCATGTCCCCCATTTCCCCCTCAAACACTCCTCTCCCTTCCCCTACCAACTCCATGGGCAGTGACCTTGACATGTTGCTACAGAAAGATTCGCTTCACTTGCTCCCCCTGACTATCCATAAACCCCGAAAATCTTCTTCTCCTGTCATCAGTCCTAATTCTGCCAAGAATATCACTGTTCGTCGGAAAAACAACAGGGGAAGTAGACACTTTAGGGGCCACAAAGGCTCTCGGAATCTGAATTTTCAGGAGTCCTCCCTTATTGATATTCCCATTTCAAATTTCTCTGAATCCGGGCCTCTTAGAGCAGAATTGCCCGAGAAAAGTATCCAATGATGAATATACTATCTATCAACATAAGGGGTCTTGGAGCAAACCCCAAGTATATTGCTCTAAAAGACTTATTTTTCTCATCTTCATACAGGTTGATTTTAATACAGGAAACCATGCATGACAGTCAGGACACTATCTCTTACTTCAGGCGAATGTTCCCTTCCTGGTATATAGCGGCAATGGAGGCGATGGGTCTCTTCGGAGGACTCGCTGTGCTTTGGGATCCGAGATGGATCTCTGCAAGAACCTTCCGATGTCTTGGGGGAATCTTGATCACTGCTAAATATAGAGGATGTGCTGACAGGATCCATATAATGAATGTCTATGCGCCCTACAAGGACAAAGCCTCCTATTGGAACTTTTTTATTGCCTCCGGTATATTGGAGATTGAATCGCTCCTCATCGCGGGAGATCTAAATTGCACAATGGGACCGGATGAAGTATGGGGGAAGGGGAAAAAAGCTGACGCTATTGGGGAGAAAATCAGGGAAGCAATGCTACAATACAACTATGTAGACATCTGCCCAAAATCTTTGTCCCCCACTTGGGACAATGGTAGAATGGGGGAAGCCTACATTGCTAAGAGGCTGGACAGATATATCATGCACGAAAAACTGCTGGACAAATACGGTATTCTGAGCTCACACACTCTCCCTGTTTTTATTTCGGACCATCGGCCGATTTCTTTATAATGGATGAATCAAAAATCGCAAAAAGGTTATCCATTCAAGTTCAATAGGTATTGGCTAGAAGAGGAAGCATTTAACGGCATGGTTCGCGATGTTTGGATGGCTAACAGATCTACAACAGAAGCTTCTCCATCGGAGAACTTGATTGGCAAAATGAGGAATCTTCGATACAAAGTGAAAGAATGGCAGATCCAGAAAAAACATTCAAATTGCATAGAACTGAAGAAGATTGAAAAAGAATTAGCAGAAATAGCCGATGGCATGACTTCCCAATCCATTTCATGGAGCACTCGGGCACGGATTTGGGAACTTGGAAAAAAGAAACAGAGACTATTAAATATTGAAGAAATCTCTTGGCAGCTCAAAAGCCGGGCCACTTGGCTGAAGGAGGGTGATAAGAACACCAAGTTCTTTCACCGGTTTGCTAGCAAAAGACGAGCTTCCAATTCAATATGGCAAATCAAGAATGAAGAGGGAGATTATCTGCACTCCCAAGAAGATATTTCCAAGGAAGCTGTCAAACATTTTAAAAAAGCATACAAACGGGAGAATAACAGGGAGATAAATGATATTATATGGGGCATAGAACCATTCCCAAAAATGTTCGATGAAGAGGATAATGCAAGACTATTTGCTGCTGTAACCGAGGAAGAATTACTCTCTGTAATGAAATCATTTAAAAAGGACAAATGTCCTGGCCCAGATGGTTGGACCATAGACATTTTTATTCACTTCTTTGATATAATGAAAAGCGACATCTTGGGGATGGTGGAAGAAACCAGAATACAAGGGAGAATTCATCAAAATATTTCATCCACCTATATAGCACTGATTCCAAAAAGAAAGGACTCCTTTTCTTTTGCAGACTATAGGCCGATTTCTTTATGCAATGTCATCTATAAAATCATTTCTAAAATTTTAGCAGAGAGAATCCGCGGCAATTTATCAATCCATATCACAAAAGAACAACATGGGTTTCTAAGTGGCAGAAACATTTTAGAAGCTGTGGCCATCGCTCAGGAAGCTTTACATTCAATGCAAACTAAAAATATGGGAGCTGCCATACTTAAAATTGATCTAAAAAAAGCCTTCGACTGCATAGATTGGAGCTATCTGAGATGTTTACTTATCAAGATCGGGCTAAATGACCTGTGCACTAAATGGATCATGGCATGTGTGGAAGGAGTCAACTACGCGATTCTCATTAATGGATACCCCACATCTTTTTTCTCAGCTGAAAGAGGTCTCTGTCAAGGTTGCTCCCTGTCTCCCCTCTTATTCATTTTGGTCATGGATACCCTTAGTCTACACCTCAAAAAAGCGGTTGCTGCAGGGAATATCGGCCCTCTTTCCATCTCCAGAGGTAATTCCTTTACGCACAACCTCTTTGTGGATGATGTTCTTCTGTTTGCTATGCTTTGTAGACAAACTTGGCATATAATGCATGAGATAATAAAATTATTTCAAAGGGCTACAAGATTATATATCAACAAAGGAAAATCCACATTTCATTATGGTAAGGTTAATATGGACGAGATGGAATATATCTCACAGTTATATAACATTCAGGCAGTTTCCATAAAAGAGGGGTTAAAATACTTGGGGTATCATCTTAAACCCACGGGTTACAATATTTCTGATTGGTCATGGATCATTAACAAATTTTACAAGAGAATATCAGGGTGGGAATTTAAATGTTTATCTTTAGCTGGCAGAATGATACTATCACAGTCGGTTCTTGCACAAATCTGTGTATATTGGGCGCATCTGTATTACATTCCATCAGCTACTATTAAAAAGTTAAACAGTTTAATGGCAATCTTTATCTGGGGAGGATGCAAGGAAAAGAGGAAATATCATCTTACAAAACTGGAAAACATCTCCCTCCCAAAAAAAATGGGGGGCTGGGGCATCATGAATCTACGTCTCTTTGGCATGGCACTACTATGCAAATCATTGTGGCGAGCGGTTTTTGGGAAAAGCTTATGGAGTCAAGCTATTAAAATGAAATACCTTGAGAATGAAGATATCTATTACTGGTACAGGAACAGTTTTAAATGGCCCTCTCAAGGATCAGCGATTTGGAGAAGTTTTCAAAAGGTCCTTCCTTTTTTCTACAGAAACTTTATATGGAAATTACATTCAGGAAACAACATTCTTATAGGTGTTGATGCTATCAAGGGCGTAGAGATGGACCCCCCAATAGCTCCGCAACTTCTCATGCTCCTCCACCAAAAAGGTCTTTTCTTCTGGGCACAAGTAATAGAAGGATGGAAGGATGCCATACCTCAATGGAAATCGGACAGAGAGCTCGGCCTCGAAGGAGCAATGGCTGCCCAATGGAATAGAATTGTATGGACAATGAAAAATGCAGGATTTTATAAAACAGAGGATAGAGATTGCATTGATTGGCAGGTAAAGAAAGGCCGGTCCATTGTATTAGTGAGAGATATATATCTCTCCTTGATAGAACAGCGAAGAGAGACCTCCCGGAAACTTTTCCCATACTCTCTATGGAAGGTTAGCTGTCCTCTAAAAATTATAATGTTTTCGTGGCTAGTATATCATAATAAAAATCTTACATGGACAAATTTGCAGAAAAGGAACTGGCAGGGGCCAGCCATATGCATAATCTGCTTTGCCAGCTCAGAAGATAATTTGCACATTTTTTTAAAATGTCCACAATCACAGAGTTTATGGAAGCAAATGGCTTCTTATTTTGGTTTTCCTGAGATTTCACATCCATCCATAACAGATGCATATGAATGGTGGGGTTCACAAAAATCAATTTGGCGTCCCATTCCATTAATTGTCTTCTGGTTCATATGGAAGTGGAGAAACAAAAGGATCTTCCAAAACAGTAAGGAGAGTTTTGGGCATATAATGGATAAGGTTATTCCTTTTTATTTCTCTGTCCTCCAAAACATTCCTCAACAGATAAAACATCAATCGACAGTCTCAGACTCTCAACAACTCTTCTTCCCACGGGCTCATTTTGACAGTGCAGCGAAAGATGGCATATGCGCTTGTGGTGTTTTCATTGGTATATCAAGTGATCTTCAATACTACATGTATTGGAATGGTGGCAATGGGACCAATAACAAAGCTGAGGCCATGGCCCTGCATGGTCTGCTTCTATTCTGCACATTCATGGACATCGGCCCTATCAATGTATATGGTGACTCTAAAATAATCATAGATCACGTGAAAGGAAAACATAGTATAAAAAATGACAGCCTTACAGGATGGCTAGGCAGGATTACATCTCTATGGAAGCCTGATATATTCCCTATCTCACATATAAAACGGAAGCAAAATGAGCAAGCGGATGATCTTTCAAAGAAGGGAATGCAGTCTCCATACGGTAAGTGGCAACTGAGTATCTCTATGGAATCCTGTACATATGACATTCAGCCTTTCTCTATGCCGGCATATAAGGTCGACAAAAATCTGGTATGCTACAAGCTCCTTTTTTCTGGAATATATGTCAGATGGCCAGGTATCTCCATATTTTTAGAAGTCTTTTGAATATTTCTATGATGAAATGATCTCTATGCAGTCCAAAAATTTTGAATATCAACAATGAAAGATGTATAAAAGAAAATACTCTCAGAATAGGATGCATTTTCTGGGATAAAATCTCGCCACATTTCTGTAAATACAAAACTGTTTTTAAACATAATATAAATACCATACTGCTGTTTCTTCTGAAAAGAAAAAGAAAAAAAAAGAGGAATGTTTGAACTAATAATTTTTAGTAAAAAAGAAAATGTTTGTATGATTACGAGGGAAGATTCTCAATATTGAAGGATCATTATTAATGCGTAAATGGCCAACATCACTCTATGTATTGGTGAACATCCCATATACGTACGTCTCGATAAGAAACGTGTGATTAAATAGCATTACTTGAGATGTTGGGTATTATCTCATTTTTGTACCCTGGTTCGATAAAAGTGCGCATACAAGCCTGCAATTTGTTAGATTGGCAGAGAACAAATGAATGACTAAAATTACCTTACATATCAATTATATCCACGAGTCTCTATATTTTTATTAGTTTGTGATGATGCTTCTTCATTTGTATAAAGTTTTCAATAATACTTTATTCTTGATGTTTGATCAACAAACATCAAGGTTTTCTACATGTGTTTAAAGTTTGTAATGGTGCTTTTTCATTTGTAGTAGATTTTTTATTGGTAATTTTGTTATCAATATTTAATAAGTCTTCTCCACGCATTCACTTCAAGAAATGCTGTTTAACTCTACCTTGATTATGTGAACCATTTTCTGTTGAAAATGTGTAGTTTTATGTTGTTTATGCTTAATCTTAATTTTCATTGTGATGATTGCCTTAACTTATAGTGTATAAGGTTTTAGTTTGACGTTGGAATTGATATGAAAAACAATGATTTTGTAACAAATCTATGATGCGGTCACAATTTTCTAAGTTATGCAATTGTTGTTGGGTGGTTTTTTATTTAAGTCTTTTATATTGTACGAGTTAAAGATTAATGCTTTTGATTTTAATTTATTTATAATATTTTACAATTTATGTATAAATTTATTTAGGTTTAGATATTTCATTATGATTTTATTTATGTAAATGTTATCATGAAATCAAATCAATTTATTATAGTGTTAATTTTTTCCACCATATAATTGGAGAATGTTTTTATGCTTCTTCATATTTTATTTCGATAACTTATATATAATTTTAAGGATTCAGTTTTATTTGTGGTTGTGTGGTCTGATGAATACACAAGTATTGGAAGAAAATTTTTATTTTTATTTATTTTTTATTTTTTATTTTTTATTTTTTATTTTTTATTTTTTATTTTTTATTTTTTATTTTTTTATTATTTTTATTTTTATTTTTTATTTTTTTTCTTTCTGTAATTATGTGCCTGAGACATGGTTATAAGAATTATAATATCACTAATCTTTGTTCTCTTTTTTTTTCCCATAATTTTCACATTTTAATTCTTAGGTTGATTACACATGATGGTTCACTTCAACATAATATAATATGGTGTGAGAGTTATATATGCCAAAGTCATTACAATTAAGGATCCCTTCCTATTTGACGAAGGAATGGATTTGAAGAAATGATGGTTAGGTTTCGTTTCTTCCCTAAAGAGAAAACATAGGTGAATTATCTTCACATTTATGGATATTATATTATTCAAGTGAATAATTAATCAAGCTATATCTCATTTCACTTAAAATATGTTTCGTAATGAAATATAAATATTAGAGGGTGAGCCTTCCAAGTGGGTTGCCCTTCACCAACTTATATAAAAAAACAAGAAAATAAGTTTGGTGATAGGAAGTAGCTTCCTCTATTGAATGCTTAATTATATACTAAATAAAAATCATTTATGGAGTTCCTAAATGCTTATAGGTTAAGAATTGCGCACCTAACTCTCATTTAATACCTTTTTCTTACGAAATTGATTCGAATTGTAGACAAAATGGAATGAAGGAACGCGTAATATTCTATAAATAATGCAAACACGATGTTAAATACAATACATTATGGATATTATATTATTCAAGTTAATTTTAGGTATGTTCTATGCTAGAGCAATTTATTTCAATTTTCACAGTTAGCTCATTATCTTTTCCAGATTAGCAATCACATCAGCATTAAAGTAAACTGCAGATAGAACATAAATATAAATCGCAGAAGACAAGCCAAGACAAGAGGACACAAGATGTGGCGCTAGCCAGGGACAAACCCCACAATGTGGGGAAACCCTTGATCAATTCTTCTTTTATGTTCTTCAAAGTTCAGCAGAGAAAGAGAGAGAGAGAGATAGTACATTTACAATAGAAGTCAACACTTTGACTTATCTAGATAAGAGCATAGATCATCTCTAAGAAGATGATACATGAGATCAGTTGAAGACATGTTGCTTCAACTGATTCTCCAAGGTGACTCCACCTATCGTTGTGTTGCATTTCGTCATCATGTTGCACCTCACCGCGCTGCACCATGCTACACCCATCATCACTGTACTACATTATGTGCCATTGCTGCACCATGTTGCCTTCTTGGCAGTTCCGGTTGTTCCCTGCTGTACCGGTTGTTCTCAGCAGTTCCGACAATTCCAGCAGTTCCGGCTTTTCCGGCAGTTCTGGCTTTTCTGGCAGTTCCGGCTTTTCCGACTTTTTCGGCAGTTCCAGCTTTTCCGGCTTTTCTGACAGTTCCAGCTTTTCAAGCTATTCTGGCCTTTCCGGCAGTTCTGGCTTTTCTGACAGTTCCAGTTTTTTCGGCTTTTCCAGCAATTCCGGCTTTTCCTACTTTTCTGGCAATTCTAGCTTTTTTGGCAATTCCGGCTTTTCCGACAGTTCCGACTTTTCCGGCAATTCTGGCTTTTTTGACAGTTCCGACTTTTCCATCTTTTTCCGACAGTTCAGGCTTTTCTGGCAGTTCCGGCTTTTCCGGCAGTTCCGGCTTTTTCGGCAGTTCCAGCTTTTCCAGCAGTTCCAGCGTTTCCGGCTTTTCTGGCTTTTCCTGCTTTTCCGACTTTTTAGATAGTTCCAGATTTTCCAACTTTTTCGGCAGTTCCGGCTTTTCCAGCTTTTCTGGCTTTCTGGATCAGGGTAGCGTTATCCCTTAGGATCTCTCCTCCTACTAAAACCCAAAGACAAGTAGAGAGAGGAAGAGATCCCAAGTGTGTGTTGAAATGACTTGAAGTCCTCTATATTTATACTAAAACGTAGATGATGAATAGGCATGTCTATTGGGCTTTTGAGCCTACTCAAGTTGCTGGTCGGCTTGATAATAATTCCATAATCAAAATAAATTCATAACTCCATGAATACTTATCGAAATCGGATGATATTTAGATCAATCCTACACCTCTCGATGAGAGGGATCTAATAAAAATATCAGCTGCCATAAATAAGCTGACCCACATGGAGTTTGGCCCTAGTTTCCAATTTTAACACTCCCTCTCAACTAGGGAGAACTCCATCCGCTGATCCATATGTCCGACTGTATTGTCTCTGCCATCAGAACCCTGCACTTTTCTGCTTATCTCTGCTAGCTCTGCTTAGCTCTAATGTCTCTGCTCAGCTCTGCTGGCTCTGCTCTTCTCTGCTCAGCTCTATTGGCTCTTCTCTTCTCTTCTCAGCTCTGTTGGCTCTACTCTACTTTCCTTAGCTCTGCTGAACCATGAAGAAGAAGAATTGATCGAGAATGTCTCATACCATTCTCCACTGACCCGAAGTCAGTCTCAAAGTGCGTACCAGTGGTCCCAGACCAGTCTCAACCGACCCAAATTCAGCGTCATAGTGGGTACCACTCCTACCATTGGTCCCAGACCAGTATCATCAGTCTTAGAGTGTGTACCACTGGTCCCAAACAAGTCTCAACCGACCCAAAGTCAACGTCATAGTATGTACCACTCTCACTGGTCCCAGACCAGTACTCCACTGACCCGAAGTCAGCGTCATAGTATGTACCACTCTCACTGGTCCCAGACCAATATTCCACTAACCCGAAGTCAGTCTCAGAGTATGTACCACTGGTCCCAGACCAGTCTCAACCAACCCGAAGTCAGCGTCATAGTAGGTACAACTCCTACAACTAGTCCCAGACCAGTATTATTGATCCCAAGTCAATGAAGGTCATCCTAGCATAGGGAGTATGGTAGATACAACAATGCATCCATCGGTACTACTATGGTCCCTATCCTCATTTCCATGCTCATTGATCAGATGAAAGGTACTTCCCATGAGTCCCAGACTGCATGGGCAGGATGCCTCGACAGGAGAACTAATCAATCTTGTCCTCACAGGAGAACTTATCATCCTGCTACACAATCGGCATGGAGAACACATCATCCAGGCCTCACAGGAGAGCTAATCATCCTACTACATAATCGTCATGGAGAACACATCATCTAGACCTCACAGGAGAACTAATCATCCTGCTACATAATTGTCATGGAGAACACATCATCCAGACCTCATAGGAGAACTAATCATCTTGCTACATAGTTGCCACGGGAGAACTAATCATCCCGACCACAGGAGAACTAATCATCTTGTTCATAGCGCACCGCCAGGGGAGGGTGAGCCGCCCTGTATGTTGCTCTAGTAAGTACCCCAAGCCCCCTAGAGCTCCCAGAGCTCAATGCATGAAACATGCAGGACCCTTATAAGAAGGTCTCTCAACGACTCCAAGTCATTCGGGAAAGTCACAGATTTGACCTTTCCCCCGGGCTTTGACAAAATGTCGGTGAACTGTACATCAGTCTCAATGCGATGGAGCCTCCTCGCCCATCGACTTACCATATCCCAGATAAGGCAGTATCTGATGTCTATCTGCTAGAGCAATCATCGAATACGGGATTCCTCAATAATCGAATCCCACCTCTGGTTGTCACAGAGAATCACAATGGTATTCATCATGTGTACAAACAACTCACTTAAGAGCTTTTGCAACCATGCAGCTTCACACGAGATCATACTCGTAGCTTTGTATTCGATCTCGGTGGTGCTTATAGCAACTGATTTCTGCTTCCTGCTCATCCATGATATCGAAGCAGAATCTAAAGGGAACCAACACTAAGAAGTGCTCTAGTGATCCTCCACACTGTATGCCCACTCAGCATTTGAATAATGATGCAATTTCATATTTCCGACAGTGTATCTCAATCCATGAGAGATTGTACCCTGAATATATCTCACAAGATTCTTTGCACCAATCCAGTGAGGCTCAACCAAATGTGAGCTCACCATGCTAACTGCAAAACATATGTTCGGATGGAAGTTCACCAAGAACATCAACGCGAATGAGTTTATGAAACTCAGAGGCATTTCCCAAATCTGGTCCGACATCACTACCATATAATTTCTGAAAGTTAAGATCCTCGAGGTAGTCACAGGCTTGCAGTTTATCATTCCACATTCGGAATCCAACTCTCTCTTACTTCTACAAATGAGAGGGTCTGCACCTGTCAGAAATAGGTCATCCTCATAAGGTGCTAGTATGAGAGGTCTATCATCCACAACCTTCAGGTAATGGTTTGGATCAGTTTCACTCCTAGTGAATCTCAGCGTCATCTGACAGCTATCAATCCTCTCATACTACACCCGGGGAGTTTTGCTTCAAGCCATAAAGGGCTTTCTTCCACCTGCATATGTGAGATTTCTGATCATCAATCTCAAACCCCTCGAGTTGTTCCAAACCTTTGGACCTGCTACATGAGGGGAATGGTCCCCTTGTAAGATTTTCCTTCGGTACATCTCAAACACGTACTTTCATGCTCTTTTTGAATTCAGGCATCCCTATCACCATCTGATTCACAGACCTTCGGTGCTATGTGTTAATGGACATAGTCCCCAGTGGAATTCCTGTAACTTGATACAACCCTGAACTCAAAAACATCTTTGAAAATTCTATTTTCAAACACATACCTTTCCATCGATGAGTGCCACCCTGAAACCTTTGACTTCCATTGTTGAAATGGACACCAGGTTCTTCTTGCGATCAGGTACATAAAAGAGATTCTATAAATGAATTGAGTTACCCTCATTCAATTGAGGGATAACATTCCCTACACCCTTTCCGAGATAGGTGGCATCAGCTCTAAGTATAATCCCATGATTGTTTCTATCTCTACCAAATTAGAGAGTGCACCCATCTATCTGATGAAGTGCCTTGAAGCACTACAATCAATAAGCCAGATTCCCAAAGAATCTGAAGGAGAGGGCCAATACAAGATAACACTTCTTTATCTTATCAAAAACAACATTTGATTCTTCATACCTGGGGTTCCTTGTTTTCTTTGAAGAGTCGATCATTTCCTTGATGACCTGCATTACCTGTCATTCCTTTGATCATTGAAGATGTCCTTGGAATTATTGTTATCTTCATCAAGGGATGTGTCTCTGCCATTTAGACACTCCTTTGCATAATGGCCGAACTTATTGCAACCAAGGCATCTGCCTTTCCTTCCACCCTTAGATCTAAACTTCTCAATGAAGTGATCTTTAGGTAGGCCATCAGAAACTTCCGTTGTGCCATTCTGATAATATTCTCTGCTTCAACTTCACCCTCAGTGAATTTGAAGAGGGATTAGGAATCCACTGATCCTTTTGTCCTTTCCCAACTATCTTCGGCGATTGCTCTTTCACTCTTGCTTGGGCATTGTCTTCACCTCAGCTCTGATCCCATGTTAACTTTAGGTATGTTCTATGCTAGAGCAATTTATTTCAATTTTCACAGTTAGTTCATTATCTTTTCCAGATTAGCAATCACATCAAAATTAAAGTAAACTACAGATAAAACATAAATATAAATCGCAGAAGACAAGCCAATACAAGATGACACAAGATGTGGCGCTAGCCAGGGACAAACCCCACAATGTGGGGAAACCCTTGATCAATTCTTCTTTTATGTTCTTCAAAGTTCAGCAGAGAAAGAGAGAGAGAGAGATAGTACATTTACAATAGAAGTCAATGCTTTGACTTATCTAGATAAGAGCATAGATCATCTCTAAGAAGATGATACATGAGATTAGTTGAAGACATGCTGCTTCAACTGATTCTCCAAGGTGACTCCTTCACCTACCGTTATGCTGCATTTCGTCATCATGCTGCACCTCACCGCGCTACACCATGCTACACCCATCATCGTTGTACTACATTATGTGCCATTGCTGCACCATGTTGCCTTCCCGGTAGTTCCGACTGTTCCCTACAGTTCCGACAGTTCCGGTTGTTCTCGGCAGTTCTGACAGTTCTAGCAGTTCCGGCTTTTCTGGCAGTTTCGGCTTTTCCGAAAGTTTCAGCTTTTTCGGCATTTTCGGCTTTTCTGGAAATTCCGCCTTTTCTAGCAGTTCCGGCTTTTCCGAAAGTTCTGGCTTTTCTGACAGTTCCGGCTTTTCCAGCAGTTCCAACTTTTCCGACTTTTTTGGCTTTTCCGGCAGTTCCAACTTTTTCTGCGGTTCCGGCTTTTCCGACAGTTCCAGCTTTTTCGGCTTTTCCGTCTTTTCTGATAGTTTCGGATTTTCTGGCTTTTCTGGATTTTCCAACAGTTTTGGCTTTTCTGGCAGTTCCGGCTTTTCTGGCTTTTCCAGCTTTCTGGATCAGGGCAGCGTTATCCTTTAGGATCTCTCCTCCTACTAAAACCCAAAGACAAGTAGAGAGAGGAAGAGATCCCAAGTGTGTGTTGAAATGACTTGAAGTCCTCTATATTTATACTAAAACGTAGATGATGAATAGGCATGTCTATTGGGCTTTTGAGCCTACTCAAGTTGTTGGTCGGCTTGATAATAATTCCATAATCAAAATAAATTCATAACTCCATGAATACTTATTGGAATCGGATGATCTTTAGATAAATCCTACACCTCTCGATGAGAGGGATCCAATAAAAATATCAGCTGCCATAAATAAGCTGACCCACATGGAGTTTGGCCCTAGTTGCCAATTTTAACATGAATTATCTTCACATTATGGATATTATATTATTCAAGTGAATAATTAATCAAACTATATCTAGTTTCACTTAAAATATGTTTCGTAATGAAATATAAATATTAGAGGAGGGCGAGCCTTCCAACTGGGTTGTCCTTCACCAAATTATATAAAAAAACAAGAAAATAAGTTTGGTGATAGGAAGTAGCTTCCTCTATTGAATGCTTAATTATATACTAAATAAAAATCATTTATAGAGTTCCTAAATGCTTATAGGTTAAGAATTGCGCACCTAACTCTCATTTAATACCTTTTTCTTACGAAATTGATTCGAATTGTAGACAAAATTAAATGAAGGAACATGCTATATTCTATAAATAATGCAAACACGATGTTGAAGCATAATATTATAGTGAAAACCAAATTCTATTAATGAATAAACTATTAAAAGAATTGTAATATACATAAGAATACAAATGGCTAGAACAGTGACAACTTACCATCTCTAAGGAGAGATGTGATGGTTACACTCATCCACACACAAAAAAAAAACCTTCTTGAAAGGTGAAAAGTATAGTTTATAGTAATGTTAATTAAACCTAAGAAACAAAACCCCTAAAATTGAAGAACTAGCACCCTAACATGATTATGGTTAGGGGCATCACTGAATTGGACAAATTTGAGTTGTCTAGGAAAATGGGGAGCAATGTAAACATCATAGCTTTCACTCATTGATATATTCTAGGTCTTCATTAGCTCACTAGAAATGATTGTAGAATGAGATAGGTGCCTATGCTTTTGGTGTAATTACCCCCAAAAGTGCAAAGGAAATCCCTCAAAAATATGTCGAAAAATCATGAATAAAAAATTTGTCAATATTTGGACCATTTTTTAGATACCTTAGTTGGCCACTTTGATTAGTTTTTGGCCCTTGCATAGTAATAGTCTCCATTGTGTCAAGTTATTAAAACCTATGAGGAAACTTTTGTTGTATTTGGTTCTTGCTAAACCAATTTCCCTATTGAGTACATTGTCATCCTTTGAAAATCTAATAAAGTTATATGTTTTAATGGTGTGTTATCTCCACCTGTAAGCTACTATAACTTTCTCAATGAAGGTAGGGTTTGGCTTTGTAATATTCAAGTGTTCTACCACTTTTAAGGTGGAAAGTATGTATGGCACAACCACATTGAACAAAGGGTGCAAAATTTAATAAGGACACAAGATTCACTTAAAATTTACTTTTTCCCAGGACTTTTGTGATTGTGTGAGTCCCATATCAGAGTGGTCTAATGATCCTTTCGCAAGTTCTCAATTTTTCCTTCTGCAACTACAACCACACATTGTCACCAACCTAAAACTTGTGATAGACATGACTTTGATCATGTTATTACTTGTACTTGGTGTTTACTTTATATGAAAAAACATGAGCTTGTTGTTGGATGTGTTCGATTTATTTGATTTTGTTTTGCTTTGTATACTTTGTTTTAGGCACAGGAGAAATCATTTTGTATTGATTTAATTAGTAAAACTACATTAATTAAAATTAATGGCTAAAACTCCACATACTCTTAAAAATATTATATTTAATACCATTATAAAAAAACTTTATTATACTTGTGTGGAAAACAAGAAAAACTTTTACAATTTTCTTCAAAAATCTATCTTATTTTAAAATAAAAAAAATAACAAGAGAGAATGTGCAGAGCTCTGCTAAGGTTTTTGAAAACTGATATCGAAAATTGTACTGTGCCAGACTGTCAGGTTTCTGAGGCCACCTACTGCTTCGAAGATCATTGATAAGGGACATGAGCATTCCCGTAGGGAGGGCAGAGATCCCCTCCTACCGCAACACATCACTGTCGGTGAAGAAAGTGGTAAACCCAATGGAAATGCACCAGATTCTCACAGCTTCAACCCTAATGGTTGTATGGTAATGGGTGCCCACTGGCAAACTCATCTCAAAGGAAAATGCCTTCCCCACACCATGAAGATGCCAAGATTCATTATTCCAGCTAACAAACATGAGAACTATCGAACTTACATGAAGGATCATGCACTGATCTGTAAGTTTATAGGCATCTAGTCGACAGAAAGAGATCTAATCAAGTGGATTCAGTTGAAATAGCAACCTAAAGGCCATATTGACCTGAAATTGGGAGCCATGGGTTTATTCACAGTTATTTTCACCAACCTGGAGGATAAGGAGCAGATCTTCGAAAATGGACTTTATTTCTACTATAATGTTGGACTCTTCATGAGATTCTTGGAAGAGTGTTATAACCTTGATCAAGAACAGTTCATGGCAGCCTCAGTATGGGTTCACATCTTTGCCCTTCTTATGGAATTCTAGGATCTCGAAATTCTAGAGAGGATAGGCAGTTCTATCAGCAGATTCGTCAAAGCAAAAGATTCTGCTCAGAGAGGAAGATATAAGTCATATGCTCGAATCTGTGTATATATGAATATCACAGAACCGCTTCCTAAATTAGTTGAACTGGAGTACCAAGGATTAGTATGGCAACAACCGCTTGATTATGAGCATATCCCTTTTCGTTGCAAGTGGTGCCATGAATACATACGCATGTACAAGGAATTCTCCCTCAATCAGGTGGAGGCAATGGGAACAACAGGGCCAAAGGAAGCAGGACAAGTGCGGGAGGAAAACGAAGGATTCTAGGAAGTTTGTCACAAGAAAAGGACTAACAAACCCCACCAGGAAAACTCGGAGGCTCAGATGCGAAAAAACCCTGCCAATGAGAATCAATTCAGGGTTTTACAAGAAATGGGGGAAAGCTCAAAAGAAGCATTCAAAGGAAAGGAAGTCGAATCGAGAGATATTCCTAAAACAAACCCTAAGCCAAAAAGAAAGGCACAAGAAGCAACAAATGATAAGGAGATGTCGAAACCAGTCATGGAACAAATCAACATGGAGATTGATGGGGTAAAGGAAGACTTAAATGTTGAATAGAAAGTCCTCAAGCGACTATTGTATGAATGGAGAAACCTGGATGAGAGGTTTATACCTAAATAACAAAGAAGGTTATATCGGGAGACCTTTGAATAGTACCAAGCTAATCAAGCTCAAAAACCTTCAGATCCGCTGGACCCCCCTGGCTCCCAAATGGGGAGCTCCTAGGATCATGGAGGACTTAGAAAAGGAGAGAAAAAATGGGGCAAAAAGAACATACAAGAGTTGATTTAGATGGTAGGAGACTTGCTGGTAAACTCAGGGAGGGTGATACCACTATCGGCGGTGTTTCACCAACTTAATAAACCTTCTCAATGATAGTGCTCTCCTAGAATGTAAGAGGCCTCAACAGTTGAGGAAAACAGTGATACCCGAAGGACAGACTAAGGAAGGAAAAGCCCAACATAATAATGTTTCAAGAGACAAAGGTGTCAGAAGACAAACTCAAATCGATCATTGACTCCATGTGGATAGGATATGAAGTGATGGAAAAGGATGCCAGAGGAAGTGCAGGAGGTCTGGCAATTCTCTGGAACCCTTTTGAAATCCTATTTCATAACTGGGTGAGTATGCCTCGACTTCTTTCTGTCTGCTTTCTCCATATAGGCACAAGGCACTGGGCGCTTCTCACAAATGTTTATAGGCCTAACATTCCAGGAGAGAAATCATATTTCCTTCATAACATAGGAAAGCTCAGGAATACATGCCCCAATGAGTTGTCGATAATTGAGGGAGACTTTAACTTGATTACGTCCTTGGAAGAAAAAAGAGGAGGGATTAGACGTCGGGAACAAGAGATGGAGGTCTTTCGAGAATTGATCTCAGATCTTAAAATCATTGATGTTCCCACCAACAATGACATTCTTACTTGGGACAATTGCCGAGGGGGGCAACACAAGGTAGCCTCTCGCTTGGATCGATTCTTAGTGCCAGAAGGTCTCATCAGCATGGATATTTTCTTTGAAGTAGTAATCATTCCATGTATGGGATCAAACCATTGGCCAATTCGATTAGAAATGGACCTTAGGTTGGCCCCCAGAAACCACCTCTTTTGGTTTGAAGCCTTCTGGCTCTGGGACCCCGCCTTTCTTGGTAAACTTGAAAACTGGTGGAAATCAAGTTCTGTTCAGGGAAGAAATCGTATGCACACCTTCCAGCTTCGTCTGAACGATTTGAAAAAATAGATCAAAGGTTGGAATAAAGAAGAGTTTGGGAACATTATGAAGGAGCAACTTCAACTTCAAGCTCGCATGCAGCACATAAAACAACGGCAAATCACTAAGGGAAGAACTGAAGATCTTGCTACAAAAGAGGGGCAGACCTTGACCTAGCTAAAAGGGCGGAAAAAGCAAGAGGAAATCCTCTAGAAACAAAAATACAAGATTCAATGGCTTCGTTAAGAAGAAAGAAATACTCATTTCCTTCATAAAACCATGATCCAACATCATCAACAAAATATAATCTTCTCTCTGAAAGATGTTGCAGGGAATCGATTGGTCCATCATGAGGAGATGTAGAATCTACTGGTAGATCATTTCCACACCCTCCTCTTCGAACTGGAGCATGATAGATCTGAATCCATCCAGCGCATTACTAGACATATCCCTCGGCTTGTGAGTAGAGACTGAAACATGGATTTAATGAGGGCAAATACCATGGAAGAAGTCGAAGAAGTGATCAAGGGGATGGCTCAAAATAAAGCATTGGGACCAGACGGAATCACATTGGAGTTCTTTCAAGCAACCTGACATTTTATGGGACCTAATATCCTTGAGGTCGTGGAGGAATCCAGACGGTCTCAACAGGTAAATATGTCTCTTAATTCTACTTTTATTACTCTAATACCTAAGTTAGCTCAATCTTAAGAACCTCGAGGGTTTCGACCGATTTCTCTTTGTAATGTCATTTATAACATTGTTTCCACGATCATGGTTCAGAGATTGAAACCATTGTTACCATCTTTGATCTCCTTGGAACAAATTGTTTTTTTACAAGGACGCTAGATCCTGGACGGGATAATCACTTCGCAGGACGTGGTCCACTCCCTTAAGCAGCTTAAAGCTAAAGGCATGCTCATTAAATTGGATCTCTCTAAATCCTATGATCACCTTAGCTAGTCGTATCTTTTAAGCATGTTAAAAGCCTTTGGGTTTGAATCGCGTTGGATAGCTTGGGTTTCCTCCCTTATCTCAATCCTTTTTTTTCAATCCTCATTAATGGCTCCTCTTCTCGTACCTTTAATTCCTTTAGGGTTCTAAGGCAAGGGGACCCCCTTTCACCCTTCATCTTTATCCTCACCGCAGAATGTCTAGGTCATAATATTCATTCTGTCATTCATTCAGGGTCTCTTAGAGGGGTTCGCCTCTGGGGTAATGACCTCCCTCTCACTCACCAGCAATTTGTGTATGATATCATGCTTTTCTACCAAGTTTTCCTCCAAGAAGCTAGAATTATTAAAGATATTCTCTCTAAATTTATGAAATCCTCTGGTACGCTAATCAATAATGACAAGTCTAATATTGTTTTCTTTAATACCCTGATTCCCACCCAATCTTTTCTCGCCAGAATTTTGGGATTTTGTATTGGATCCCTTCCTTCTAAGCACCTGGGTATCCCCCTGGTTCTCAATTCTCTCCGAACCTCTCACTCGAAAGACCTCCTGGACCATATCCAATCCCACCTTTAATCTTGGTCTTTCTGTACCCTAAATATTGTTGGTAGAGTGGTTATTTTAAAGGTTGTGCTCCAATCCATGCTGATATATTAGTTGTCTAGTATCACTGCTCCCAAATCTTCCTGTGCAAGTATGCTTTAGATATTCAGAAAATTCTTGTGGAGAGGAGCCTAGGAGGTGAAAAAAGGGGCTCTGGTCTCCTGGGAAAAAATCACCAAACCCAAGCTTGCAGACGGTCTTGGGCTCCGAGAACCATATATTCTGAATCAAGTCCTAGGGGAAAAATATGGTGGAGATGGATACAAGGGGGACAGGATCTATGAAAAATCATATGGACACGCAAATATCAAATGCGCACCTCGCCTGAAGCGGTTTTAGGAACTTAAAACATCCAAAAAGGTTCGTCAATATGGAATTTGGCCTCAACAAAAAGAGTGTAGAAATTTCTCTATAGATAAGCTAGCTCTGATACCATGTAGAAATTATGCAAATCCTCTACAAATTTACCTCTAAGATCTTTGTAGAAAATTTGACTATAGATTAACCTGATAATGCAATATAACCAAAGCAAAATACTATAATATACTTCTACTATCAATTTAAGGAAGCTTAAAGATTGAGCTGAATCAGAGCTGAACAATATAACCAGAAGAAGAAGAATCAATGCACGTGAAACTTAGAAAATACTTAGGGGAAAGCCTCAGCTAAAAACCCCACTATCTATATTATCATACAAGGTGGAAATACATCAGAATTATACAAAGCCTTAGCTCTCACAACTAGCCAGCTCTCAGTACAATCCTCCTGGATGCTCACAGATAATCAAAGCTTCTCACAAGCCTTCTCCTCTATCCTCCAAGCTCTTATTTCCTTGCGCAGTTCCTCTGGGATGATTCTCCTTCACCTAGTGAAACACTGCTCTCACGCACTTCTCTAACACACTATCAGAACTACACAATCCTCAAGGAACCTTCCCTTGACTTCATGCATGAGTTTCCTTTATAGGAAAACACGTGCAACTGATAGTACATTGTCCTTGACATTTAGCTCAACTGGGTCTTTCTTAGAATAGACATGCATGAGTTCCTAATGAGGGAATCTTCAATTATCTGGAGTACACTGGTTGAGTGCATGGATGCATCAACTGATTGATAACTCACAATTAGTTCCTCAAACATTTTGGAACTAATTTAACTGGACTTAACTCAGTAAACTGAGTCAACTAATTACAACTCAAATATAACTCAGTCTTATCTCCTTAATTAAGGGATAATCTCTTTAATTTAAGGGATAACTCTTGCATGACTTCATAAAGACTTCTAACTTGAATTTCTCCAACTAATTAATCCATAATGAATTAATTAATTACATTAATCCATAATGAATTAATTAATTACTTCCAAGCAGCTGGTGAGACTAAATTCGATTTTAATTCACAATTTTAATTCAAGGACAAATTAAAATTGGAATATTATGGATTCTATTTTTATCATTTCTTGTTGCTATTTTCGTAGAAATTTCTCTATAGATAAGCTAACTCTGATACCATGTAGAAATTCTGCAAATTCTCTACAAATCTACCTCTGAGATCTCTGTAGAAAATCTGGCTGTAGATTAACCTGATAATGCAATATAACCAAAGCAAAATACTATAATCTACTTCTACTATCAATTTAAGGAAGCTTAAAGATTGAGATGAATCAGAGCTGAATAATATAACCAAAAGAAGAAGAATCAATGCACATGAAACACAGAAAATAATCAGGGGAAAGCCTCAACTAAAAACCACACTATCTTTATTATCATACAAGGTGGAAATACATTAGAATTATACAAAGCCTTAGCTCTCACAGCTAGCCAGCCCTCAGTACAATCCTCCTAGATGCTCACAGGCAATCAAAGCTTCTCACAAGCCTTCTCCTCTGCCCTCCAAGCTCCTATTTCCTTGCGCAGTTCCTTTGGGATGATTCTCCTTCACCCAGTGGAACACTGCTTTCACACACTTCTCTAACACACTATCAGAACTGCACAATCCTCAAGGAACATTCCCTTGACTGCATGCATGAGTTTCATTTATAGGAAAACACATGCAACTGATAGTACATTGTCCTTGACATTTAGCTCAACTAGGTCTTTCTCATAATAGACATGCATGAGTTCCTAATGAGGGAATCTTCAGTTATCTGGAGTACACTGGTTGTCAGGTTGAGTGCATGCATGCATCAACTGACTGATAACTCACAATTAGTTCCTCAAATAGTTTGGAACTAATTTAACTGGACTTAACACAATAAACTGAGTCAACTAATTACATCTCAAATATAACTCAATCTTATCTCCTTAATTAAGGGATAATCTCCTTAATTAAAGGGATAAATCTTGCATGACTTCAGAAAGACTTCTAACTTGAATTTCTCCAACTAATTAATCCATAATGAATTAATAAATTGTTTCCAAGAAGCTGGTGAGACTAAATTCGATTTTAATTCACAATTTTAATTCAAGGACAAATTAAAATTAGAATATTCAGGATTCTATTTTTATCATTTCTTGTTGCTATTTTCAACAAAGAGATCTTATTCACTCTCATACATTCTAGGAAATTTGAGATGGAAGACAGACCCTCTTTTGGCAATACTCTTGGCAGTAAGAGCCAAACTCTTTAGCTGACAAGATCTAGCTGATCTTTTTCTCTATACAAATAGTCAAAATTGTGCAACTGTGGAGCAGTATTGGAAACCTTCTTTGGACCCTGCTTAAAGACATTGGAAGGACAAACAAGATTGGCCCAACCCCCAGACACTGAACAATGGACACTAATGGAAAGAGAACTTCAATCTCGAAAAGTGGCCTTGCTGGAGGGCCTGGATATTCTTCGGTGGGGCTATATAACCAAAGGAATGTTTACCACTAAAGAAACCTACATATTAGCCACTGAAGAGGCCCAAAACTATGTAAATCCAATATGGAGGAAAATTTGGTTAGGACAACTCTGGCCAAAGATTGCCTACTTTCTATGACTAGTGTGTCACCAGAGGATACTCACTTGGGACCAACTCCAGAAAAGAGGGATCCACGGACCCTCACTATGCGTGATGTGTGAATCTAATAAGGAGAATATGGATCACCTTCTAAACTGATGCCCCTTTGCAGATCAATTATGGTGTAGCATGGGCTAGTTTTTTAGACATTTAGATCGGGACAACACTAGTACCAAATCTACCTTGGAAATGTTGAGATACGAGATCTTCTCCAGTCCTGTTCTAAACTGAGCTTGGAACTTAGGTCCCGATTTCCTTCTGTGGGCTCTTTGGAAGGAAAGGAATCGCCTGGTCTTCAAGAATCTACACCTCCCACAACTAGAAATTTGGGTTGCCGTCATTCAAAACATCCATGAAACAATCTTAGCGGAGAAGTGGCACCTAGATGACTAGCAAGTATTGCTCCATGAAACCCGAATTTTGTCTACCCTGAACCCGGCTCCTCAAATATTGGCTCCCTCATCTTGGAACCTAATAGTTTCCCCTTGAGCATCTCCTGCTAAATTCTTTGCCCCTCCCTTGGGTTTTCTTAAGCTTAGTTTTGATGGGGTGTCCAAAGGTAATCTCGATGATGCCGCTTTTGGTGGATTCTTTCAGGATTGCAAAGGTCAGGTGATGTATGTGTATGCAGCAGATTGTGGCTATGCAAGCAAAAATGAGGTTGAATTCAATGGGGTAGAGCATGGGTTGCTAATTGCCAGAAGACAAGGATTCAAAAAACTAGTAGTGGAAGGGGACTCCAAATTAGTCATTGAGACCCTCAAAAAACTTAACCAGGGTACCAAATGGGAGAATCTTAGTCAGAGTTGGCAAATGACACATCTGGTGTATGAGATAAGTACTTTTCTCCCAAGATTTGAGTATATTATCCCTACACATGTGCTTCAAAATGAAAACAAGGCGGTTTCTTTCCTTAATAATTGGAGGTGCACCCACATGGGGTCAACCTTAGATGCACATGGATAAATGATCCTCCTAAGGACCTAGAACCTTTGGCTAGAATTCTGAAACAGGACAGTCAACTGGATCAGAGCCATGCAGTGGTCAATAATCAAGACCCCCAATCGGGGTGCATGTAAGAAGATTGTCCCACTTAGGACTCACGACAAGAGTGATATGATGGACATTAATGTGGGAGGGCGATCGTGGAAAGTGCATGGCGTGTGTGACAGAGATGAGGTGATGCGAGGAGGCATGAGAGAGAGCAAGCTGGGGGGAAAGGCATATCGAGCATTAATCAGCTAGGTGGTGGAGCTTATCTTCAGTTTGTTGCATGCAATTTGGTTATGGAGTGTTGAGGTTCTGAAAGCTGTGGTTCAGTGGTCGATCTCCTTTCCCGCGGAAAGTGTGGACAAAAGGCTCTGGTTGCAGAAGGGTCTTGGTGGAGGCTTCATGGCGATGGTGCTAGGGTATGTTAGGTCTCTTCCCTTTAACCATTGCCAGAGATACATTGAAAATATGACTGTTTCTCGTAGGATTCGTGTTATCTCCTATGAATGGATGACTGTGAGACTTGATGTGGTTTGTTTGTTAGAAAGAAATATGGTTGATTCTGTTGTTTCTAAATCAATTTCAGTTATGTATGGCATTTTTGTGGGAATGGTATCCATCATGGTTGGCATGTATGGTTCTATATTTGGTCGAATTGATTTACATTTATGACCTATAGGATGTCGTTTTTCGTTCACTATCACTCTGAATTGTGATATGGGTTTTGGCTTGAGGAGCAAGCTGGTATTTCCTTCCTTGGAAGGAAACCAACCCATCATGGGTGGTCTCGTTTTAACGTGGTGCTAGAGCAAGAAATGCTAGCAGTGGGAGAAGAAGACCAATGGCAGGTAGACTCTTGGTTATGCTGTGTTTTTATCCGATATGAATCTAATTTTATATACTCCATATTTTTGCTCAGTGTTAATGCACTAGGTGTTAGTAGGTTGAGAAGTCGTGCAGTTTGTGAGTCGTAGGATTCTGGTCTGGCAGTGTGGCTTGATGATTGGTCTGTTGTTTAGTGGGGTTTGGTGAATATGGCTCGGCCAACTGCACTGAAAAAAGAAAAGGAGATAGGGGGGAGTAGGCGTAGCCGTAAAGCAACACCTCAGGAGGTAAGAGGAGCCTCCTCCTCACATCCGCCTAAATGGACCGATTGAAAATTGCAGGCCCAACATATCAATGTTGCGACCCATGCTTATGTTAATGGCACCCTTGCCCAAGTGAGATAGATGATTGCTAGTTGGGAGGCAGACCTCAACTAGTGTGTTGAACAAGAAATACAGGAGGAGGAATGGAGGTTGTTCGCTCTAGACCCTGCAAACACTTGTGGCAGGCTTACATAGTATAAACAAACAACCCATCTTTACTGGATGATCAAGAACATAGTGGCCAGTGCAATTATGAATTCAACAAGTTTTATTAAAACAAATCTAAGACTTTAGGAAATCCAGAAGGAATTCCAACTTGTCCAATTTCAAATTCAATAGGAAAATGTTCGGTTGGGTCGTATTGAATGACACATCACGTGCCCGCCTCAGTCAGAGATTCTGGGATCCAGTGCAAAGGACCCGGCTCCAATGGAGTCCTCAGAGGACTAGTTTTAGATGCTTTCTTTTATTGTTGTTGTTAAATTTTGATGTTGTATATGTCATTAAGTAATACTAATGTTAATAGGTTAATAGTGAACTGGGGTTTAGGCATTCAGGCTTATAAAGCTAAGTTTGACACACTTAAGAACTTTAGATTTGGGATGGCATATAACGTGTTCCGATGGCCAACAAACCTGATTTCCCGATGGGCAGGTTGAAACCATGAAAGGTCTCTAATCATTATAACCTGTTTTTTATGAATGAATAAAAAATCCTACTAAAATTACAAAAAAATAACCTAATATAAAATATTTTTTATATACAATTTATATAAAATTTCAACAATTTTTTATTTATTAAATAATATAAAATAATATCCATAATTTTAACACTAAATTGTAAATTATATAAATGGTATACTTCGGAGAGTCTTTGGCTTGTAAGAGAGAGGCATCTAATATTTACTGAAATTTCAATTATACAGCCATTTGTTCTCTAAGTTGCTTAAACGTGTAAAATATGTCACAACTGATTAGACGAATGACAGGCCATTGTCACGTCACTAAGTGTGGACACATGGGAGCAAAAAATACACGTCACGGACATTGGAGAGAAATAGGGAGCCCATCATTTGATAGCAGAGCTCACACATCTGATCTCTAAAGTCTTATTTTCTTAACTTTTTAGTGGCATGACATATATTATTAGAAGCCCCACGTTACGTGACTGGATGTCACCCAGAAAGTAACACGTGAGTGGTTGTCTCAATTTCTAAATTAAAATAACACGTGGCGTGTATTTAAAAGTCAAAAGTGATAAAGATAATTCCAATGGCCTACCTTTCAAATCTATATTGGACATACCTTTTTGCTTGGAGAACAATAATTTCATTTGATATGCGTACTTTCAAATCTATCAGTAATAATACAATCAACCCACTAAAACCGTAGAATGAGTCTCTCCGCTCCATGACCCAAACACCAATTTAGCTAACACACCAGCCTTAATTAAAATGATAATTATTATAGCTATTAATTTTATTTTATTATTTTATTTTTATCTAATTTATTTTGAATAAAATATTTTAATAATAATTATAAATATTAATTATATATATATATATATAATTTAATTTAATTTAATTTTTGTAATTTGAATAAAGTGAAAATATTAAACAATACATTCCACTTTCTCAACTTTAGCGGGAAGGATGGCACGCACAAATCCGAAATGGTAAAATATGTCTCGGAAAAAAACTTTTGCAGTAAATAGCTCGGCGAATATAAAAATCACTGAAACTCCGATATCTAACTTTTAGTTATTTATATATATATAATTTAACTATTCTTAAATCTAACCCCTATTTATATATATAAGAGCATGTGTTTCTTCCTAAGAGGTTACAGGTTCAAAATCAGAGAGGTAGAGTATGTATGCCTTAGTAGACTTAGCAATCAAATTGCTGCGTGGAGGTGGGTCCCTTGTCCCACAAACAAAACAGTATCATACACCAATTTAATATTTGACTTAGATATAACCTTAAAACTAAATATTATTATTATTATTATTATGATCATCTATCATCTAACTATTCCTAAATATAAATAGCAAGAGTGAAATAAAACTCTGGAATTCTGAAATATTACAGAAATCAACCTATTATTATTATTATTATTATTATTATTATTGGATTCTGAAATATTACAGAAATCAACCAACCGTGCTTTTATGCTTACAAAATGACCAATTGAGTGGAATATTATAGAGAGCCACCCTCTATAATATAGAGAGTTTGATAACGTTAACAAAAAAAGAGCAGTGGCTTCTGCCCTGACAAGATAGGTATTATGTCGTCCAGTTGTGAGCAGTGGCTTCCGCACTGACAAGATAGGTATTTATGTCGTCCAGTTGTTTAGTGCTTTCTCATTCTGCTAATTCTTAGTAGTGCTGCTCGGATTTTTTTGTTTAACATTAAGTAAATTATGTTTATTGCAATTTGATTATCCCATAAACTTATGTCAATGTTGATTGCAAATTCGGATGTAGATTGCAGCTTCAGAGAGCAGAGTGCACCTGTTTTTCCGAACGTATTGTTGTTGCTGCTGCTTTTTTGTTGTGTAATAGTGATAATATTTATAATGTATCATTGATCAAAGTGTTAATTTATTAGTATAGATTTATTTTAATCACATATTTAATAGAAGTTGAGTAAAATGTGTGAAAATTGAGAGGGATCAAATTTCTTGAGATGAAAGTTTTTTTTATTAGTAGAGATTTAATTCTCTCTATAACTATATTTTTTTTAATTTTTTTATTATATTTGATGTGAAATATTTTATTTATAGTATTTATTTTAGTTTTTTATTATTATATTTGATGTGAAATATTTTATTTATAATTGAAAGCCAGTAATTTATTTTTACCATTTTTTCTTAATATGACCACTGAAAGTGAGATTATATATTCATTTTTGTTTTTTATTATATTTGACTTTTTCTCTAAATTTAAATATTATTGGACTAAGGGACACATGCTACAACCTAGTATATAAATGATGTGTGAATATATGCCCTTTGTTAGATTTATAGAAAACACATAAATAACTAAACTTACCTGCATATCAGATATAATCGATCATAACCATTATCCCATAAAAACATATAAATGACTAAAATTACCTTACATATCTGGTATACTCCACCATTCTCTATATTTTTATTAGTTTGTGATGATGCTTCTTCATTTGTAGTAGAGTTTTCATTAATACTAGTTTTCTACATTTGTTTAAAGTTTGTAATGATGTTTTTTCATTTTTTAGATTTGTTTTTATGATTTTTTATTAATATTTAATCCATTTTTTCCACGCTTTTACTTCAAGGAATTCTCTTTAATTCTACCTTGATTATGTGAACCATTTTCTTTTGAAAATGTGTAATATTATGTTGTTTATACTTAATCTTAATATACATGCCTTAACTTATAATGTGTAAGATTTTAGTTTGATGTTAAAATTGATATGAAAAACAATGATTTTGTAACACATGTAGGATGAAGTAACAATTTTTAAAGTTATGGAATGGTTATTAGGCGATTTTTTTATTTAAGTATTTGATGTTGTATAAGTTAAAGATAAATGTGATTGATTCAATTTGTTTACCATATTTCACAATTTATGTATGGATTTATTTAGATTTAAATATTTTATGATGATCTTTAAATGCTATTTTGAAACCAATTTATTATAGTGTCAATTTTTTTCTCCATAAAGTTAGAGAATGTCCTCATGCTTCTTCATATTCTTTTTCGATAACTTACTTATAATTTCAAGGATCCGGTTCCATTTGTTGTTCCGTGCATAAACATGCATTAGAAGAAAAATGTTTTCCTCTTCCTTTCTGTAATTATGTGCATGATACATGGTTATAGGAGTTATCATATCAATAATCTTTGTTCTCATTTTTTTCCCATAATTTCCACATTTTTATTCTTAGGTTGATTACACATGACGGTTCACTTCAACATATAATATGGTGTGAGAGTTATGTATGTCCAAGTCACTAAAACTATGGATCCCTTCCTATTTGACAAAGGAATGGATTTGAAGAAGCGATGGTTAGGCTCTGTCTCTCCCTTAAAGAGAAAAAATAGGTGAATTATCTTCACATTATGGATATTATACTTTCAAGTGAATAGTTAATCAAACTATATCGTGTTTCACTTAAAATATTTTTTGTAATGATTATAAATAGTATAGGAGGGTCAACTTTCCAAGTGGGTTGTCCTTCACCAATTTATATAGAACAATCAAGAAAATAAGTTCGATGATTGGAAGTAGCTTCCTCCATTGAATGCTTAAATTATACACTAAATACAAATAATTTATGGAGTTCTTAAATGCTTGTAGGTTAAGAATTGTGAGTCTAAGTCTCATTTAATACATTTTTGTTATAAAATTGATTCAAATTGTAGACACGATGAAATGAAGGAACAAGCAATATTCTATAAATAATGCAAACACAATGTTGAAGCATAATATTATAGTGAAAACCAAATTCTCTTAATGAATAAATTATTGAAAAGCACTGTAATATATATAAGAATACAAATGGCTAGAACAATGACAACTTACCATCTCTAAGAAGAGTTGTGATGGTTACACTCATGTACAAAAAAAAAAAAAAAAACTTCTTGAAAGGTGAAAAGTATAGTTTATAGTAATGTTAATTAAACCTAAGAAACAAAAACCCCTAAAATGAAAGCAATAGAACCCTAACATGATTAGGGTCACGAGCATGACTGAATTGGACAAATTTGAGTTGACCAAGAAAATGGAAGCATTGTAAACATCATAACTTTAACTCATCGCTATATTGTGCGTTTTCATTAGCTCATTGGAAATGATTGTAGAATGAGATAGGTGTCTATGCTTTTGGTGTAGTTACCCCACAAAAGTTCATAGGAAATCCCTCAAAAATATTTTGAAAATTTATGAATAATTTTTTTTCCAATATTTGGACCATTTTTTAGATGCCCTAGCTAGCCACTTTGATTAGTTTTTGGCCCTTTCATATTAATAGTCTCCATTGTGTCAAGTTGTTAAAACCTTTGAGGAAACTTTTGTTGGATTTGGTTCTTGTGAAACCAATTTCCCTTGTGAATACATTGTCATCTTTTGACAATCCAATAAAGCTATATGTTTTGATGGTGGGTTCTCTTCATCTTGGTCTCCCTGACGTAAGCTACTATAGATTTCTCAATGAAGTTAGTCTTTGGCTTTGTAATATTCAACTGTTCTACCACTTTTAAAAAAAACTTTATTATAATTGTGTGGAATATAAAAACACTTTTATTACTTTTAAAAAAAAATCTACCTTATTTTAAAATATAAAAATAACATAATATAAAATAGGTTTTTTATACACTTTATATAAAGTTTCAACTCAAATCTTTTTATTAAATAATATAAAATAATATCCATAATTTTAATACTAAATGGTAATTTTAATTATATCAATGGTATACTTCGGAGAGTCTTTGGCTTCAAAGAGATAGGCATCTAATATTTACTGAAAATCCAGTTATAGAGACATTTGTTCTCTAAGTTGCAATTGATCAGACGAATGACAACCCCATTGTCACGTCACTAAGTATCGACACATGGTAGCAAAAAATACACTTCACGGGCAATGGAGAGAAATAGGGAGCCGATCAGTTGATAACAGAGCCCAGACAACTGATCTCTAAAGTCTTATTTTCTTTCTTAACTTTTAGTGCCATGACATATTATTAGAAGCCGTACGTTACGTGACTGGATGTCACCCTGAAAGTAACACGTGAGTGGTTGTCTCAATTTCTAAATTAAAATAACACGTGGCGTGTATTTTAAAATGAAGTGATAAATATAATTCCAATGGCCTAGCACAATAATTTCATTTGATATGCGTACTTTCAAATCTATCAATAATAATATAATCAACCCGCTAAAATATACATTCTATGGTCTTTCCCACTCTAATTCGATTTCTATGGATTGTTTGGGCTATTGTCATGTACACAATATTCATTTATGACTTTTGGTTGTAACCCACTTTTTAAACTTGTCTTATTATCCTGCCGCGGCCAGGTATATCGCATTCGGTAACTTTTTGACTACCGAGTTATTTAGCGTTGGACTAAAAATTAAAAATCTAAATTTAAATTGAACATTACACCAGCAAAAATATTTATTTTTGTTAATAAATTATTTTGTATTTTCCTAATTTCTATTGGTCTTCGTCTTATTTCGCAATAATTTCACCCTATCATACCAGTACTGACTGTTGCCACAAGTCACATGCAATGAATAGTACCATAATGGAGGATGTGGACGGAGTACTAAATTTGCTGTGATAAAAAGCCAAATTGTATTATATAAGAAATATAAAGAGTCACAAATATTACATTTGCATAAATATCTGAGATAGGTTTATATAGGTCTGTCAAGAGGAAAAAAACATAGGACAAAATTTCCAGAATAAATGCTCACGACAAAGGCATTGAAGAGACTGTACTCATAAGGACATCTTTTTTTCAGAAGAAAAAATGGTATTGTTGTATTATATTCAATATAAACAGATTGTATACAAAAGAGTGGGCATCTGTCTCGTGGGAATGCAAAAATTCCAGCTAGTATTTGGAGATATCTTTCCTTATACAATACCCAAAAAAAATTTGGGGAACTTGTAATCGGATAATCAAAAACAAAAACTATAAAGGCATCTTTACATATGCAAGTTCACCATATGCATCATTTTATAAACAAAAAAACCATGGAATCTGCACTGAGGATGAAGAAGAGGATACATTTCAGAAATTTAAAGCAAGAGAGCATAATAAACCGTCATTTCAAGGTCATCCATTAGATACTCAGCAATCATTTTTCATGATTTATTTGGAATTGAACTTTTAAAACAGTATGTAGATGTCTCGGCAATTAATTCTTAAGCACACATTTACTGGACAAATTGTTGGCTGAAGGGGCTTTTACAAACGATAGACATATATAGGTCTTGGGTATTTCCTGGATGACACTTCAACGAGAATTAAAGAGGATCAACCTATAAATTTAAAACGAATCTCTCCTTCATATAGAATTAAAATGCGCTTACATTTGCAACTTCGAACTTCTTACAAAATGACACGTGAATTCGTGCATTTGATTTCCAGTATATTTTAGTTACTTATTTGTCCCCTTAATTTATAGTATTTAATTAGATTCGATTCACTTGCCGACACAATTAATTTTATTATCCGGAGAAGAGAAGTGTAAGATGATAATTTGGAGAATAAAGTGCAATTTTTAAAACATTATGCTTTATATTATGTTTAATATATTTTTGGTTTGACTCATTTTTTGTAAATTAAATTGGTTTGTATGAGTTTAATTTTTATTTTTATCCCTCAGATTATTTATTCATGGAATAAAAATAAAAAATTAGAATTAAAAGTAAACCATAGAAAAGTAAAAATGTTTATTTTTTTAAATTTTTTATTTTGTATTTTTTTTTAAATTCTTTTTTACTTCGTCTTATTTCTAAATAATTTCACTAAGTATCATACCAATATTTATAGTTGTGAACACTGCTGGCACAAATCACATCTAGCAGCTACAACAATTGATAAGATTAGGTAATAAATTGGTTGTAATGATAGTGGTAGATTCATACATTATGCTCCAATTTTTATTCGTCCATTATCCCGGTGAGCATGGTAGAAATATAAAGTGCTACATTCTCATGTTGGTGAATCACATCCCATAGATTGTACTAAAAGAAATGTTTGACAAGGTGAAGGCGGCTTTGGTGGCACGTTCGCAAACATTAATTTGTGCCAAAATACAATTAATTACTTGTGTTTCCATTAGACATAACACCTGACACATTCATTGATTATAAGCTTAGCAAAAAGACACCCAAGATGACACATCCACATCGGCTAGGTTGCATGCATGCAATAGTAACGTTCTAGAGAAGACGACAAGAAATTGTATGAGTTTCCCAAAAATTTCAAATAGCATAAGTATTGTTGATAATGATATTAGACTTTACTATTTTCAGAAAACTACATAGTATGAAAAGTATGTTTAAAAGAAATTTATTAAATTTAAATTAATTTATATTATTTTACCTTTATTACAATTACAATAAATTTTAATAATTTTAAAAACTTTATCATATATTAAAAATATTAAAAATTTGATTAAATAGGATAATGAAAATAATAAATTTTTATTTAAAAAATAAAATGTCAGATCACATTACTATGTTATGTCTTTGTGAAAATTATAAAAGAAAGAAAAAATTAAGATAAACTTTAATAATTTCGGAAATGTTGCATTATATATACACATATTAGGATATAAATTACAATTTTTATTAGAAAAAAATATAAATAAAAAACACATTAATTAAAGTGTTTCAAAGAAATCCACACCACGAATACTACTTTATCCACATATATGGTACATTGCACTGCACATAAGATTTTATGGCAAAATGACCCATTTTCATTAAAGGTTAAATAACTAAATATAAACACTTTTTTTGTTTTCTCTTCAATGTCAATTATATATATATATATATATATATAACTCTTACTTACCATAAAATGCTTAATTACATTAAAAATATTATTAAAAAAAAAATTAAATAAATATTCATATAACTCATTTTACAATTTTATTATTATTAAAAATACTTTTTACAACACATCATGACATCAAAATATTTTATTTAAACTAAAGCACATGAAACCCGGCCTTGTTCAATAATACAAATGTTCCAAAAAAAAATGTGATTAAACAATAATATGCTGCATCGGGAAATGTGAGAAAACACTACCTTTTTTAATTTTCTTGTACAAACGAGATGTTAAGTTTTTTCCACGGTCGTGTTGGTTCATGTACGACCTTAATGAACTCAAGCTAGGTTTGAGTAGACATGTTTCTTGTTTTTAGTTCCAAAAAAATATGAATTTTTCTAAATAGATTTTATAAATATGAATTTTTCTAAATAGATTTTATAAAATTTATTAATGTTTTGAAAAAATTAACAATTTTAAAAGTTAAAAAAGAAATTTTGATTTTTTTTAAATTATTATTATTATTTTTTGATTTATTCATTTATATGAAATGACTAATTTTATAGTGTTTAAAATTCAATTGTTAGGAAAAAAATTATTTAAAAAAGAAATCACAAAAATCTTGTATTCAATTATCCAAGTGTAACTTTTAATAAAAAGTATACCTATTAAATCTAAATATTTATGAAAATGAATTATCATTATATGAAGTACCAAACCAAGTGTAATAGTAATAAAGTGTACATCTATCAAATCTATTTTATTATTTATTTTTACTATATAGTTTTCCTAATAAAAATATACAAAACAATAAATATGGTTATTCATATCTTATATTATATTATATTATATTTAATTTCACAGTTTTTAAATTTTTAATTAATAATTGGATAATGAATTTAATATAAGATAAATAATATAAAAAAATTTAACTAGTTACAATATTCATTTAAATTATTTTGTTTGCATAAATGGTTTAGATTTCTTTTTAAATATAATTTATCTATAATTAATTTATTTAGACAATTTTTAATTTATTTATTTTTTATTATTTTTTTATGAAAAATATTGTTGTTGGATTTCAAAATTTATATATTTGTATTTTTTAATACAATTTTTTAAATAATAATAATAATTTAATTTTAACAAATATAAATATGATATTATATGTAAGGCTATTTGAAATTGAGGTTTACTATATATATATGGTTTTGGAGGTTTTTAACTCTATAAACGTTTAAATTAATCTAAAGTAGTTATCAAATACCTTTTACATAAAAAAAAAAAAAAAAGAATAGGGATTAAGCATCAACATTGCATATTACACTTGTTTATTTTGTTTCTAGAAATGAGATTCATTTTTTTTCATACTATTGAGTATATTCATCCACGATCTTAATGAACTCTAGCAGGCTTGATTGGACCAGGTACTCATCAACATAAACTTTAAGTAATGCAAATAAAATCAAGAGGGTTGTTAATATAACATATATATGCAAGAGCGATTGGATAAGTAGAGGTTCTTGCAATCATCTAAATATGTTCCAACTATGCATGGACTCTCTTCTGAACTTCAAGGTTTAGCATTAATTTTTCCATGTCCAGTTTGTCCTTTCACACGGTATCAAAGTATTCACAAGTATGACAATGACGAGTTAAAATGGTTTAGGATGCGAAGTAAATGGTTTCCCTAAACATCAATCAATATTACGAAACATTACAACAATCTATACTAAATAATAAAAATTACATATGTAACACAATTAAAACTAAGTGAAAAGTTAATGCCTTAATTATTAAGGTTATAATATTAATACTAATAATCTAATTTTAAGGTTACATCTAAGTCATACGAAAAATTGTATATGAAATCTCTTTGTTTGTTGGACAAGAAATGAATACTTAGAAGTTTAAAATATTTGAATTGAGGCTTCTGTGACCCATAATAGTTGAAAGAATAACTTCGGCATAAATCACATGTAGACAGACATTTGTCGACGCGTTTTGAACCAACTAGTGTGGTTCATCGTCAGGACAAGTTGAAGAAACAGATCCAGCTTAGCATGTTAAATAGTCTGAGCAGAGCCTTTTCTTCAACTTGTCCTGACGATGAACCACACTAGTTGGTTCGAAACGCGTCGACAAATGTCTGTCTACATGTGATTTATGCCGAAGTTATTCTTTCAAGTTTAAAATATCTCGGAATAAAATTTAACATAAACTTTTTCTAACTATAACTAACTAGATGTTGATTGTGTTACAATATTAGATCAACCAATTTCTATGTTAAGTCATCACCTATTTAATATTCTTCATATTTTTTATTTAACATCAGAGAACATATATTTGCTTTTCCTTCATTCCCTCATGCTTCAATCATAGGTTATATAGTTCCCAATGTGATATTTTTTCATAAACGTCATTTGTATTTGGAACTAGTTTTTTGTGCGAGGACCTAAACTTGCTTAACCATTGTAAGGATCTCTCCTTCAATTTTAGATTTCCAAAATTTTGATACTTTCTTTGTAACCCTTAATGTAAATCTTTCAAATAAATATTCCACTATCTCTTCTGACATGGGTAGTAATCAAAATTGCCAAAATTGTTCTAAATTCCTTTGCAATCATCTTCCCAAATGCTTGACATCTTTCCATGTTCTCTATACTCATATAATTTTGACTCCTGAATTTGTTGAGCACAAATTTGTACTTTGGAAGGGGTTGCGAGGTGGTTGAATCAATGTAAGAAGATTTTTACTTATTTAAACTTTAAGTAACCATAAGAAAGGAATCACATATGGAATCTATCAAGTGCATAACATGTAACCCAAGATTTATGTGGAAGCCATTTTGGGAGAAAACCACCAAATTCCTTCTTATAATTCTTTGTAGGAAATAACCTACTATTACAAATATTTGTAGGCACCAAACAATTCTTCTAGATCTTCGTAGACACTAATCTCCACTACTAAGAACGAACTTAGCAAGACACAAGAACATATTTATTTATGCAACTCACCAACCTACAAATACCTTCTTCAAGATTGATTTCCTAAAAAAAACACCAAATTTGCTTCTGTGTTCTTTATATTTTCTCATTAATGTGCTAGGTGAAAGTTATGGTCACTTTCCCAAAACTTGTTGATTTTTTGCCTCTTCCAAAGAGAAAACTTGTATAGCATGCCATGTGTCCAATTCTGAAATTTGTATCTTAGTCACTTTAGTATGTCTCCTCATATCTCTGAAAATTACATAGTTTGAAATGTGCCAGAAAATGAATTATAGCAAAAATGTCATGATCTCTCTTTTGAAATTGATTTTAGGACCATTCACAAACCATACCTTATACAATGTATATCTACGAAATTATAGTGAATCAAAATATGAATTTTTTAGGATATGTACCTTGAGTATTTTTTCTTAATATTCTCAAAATCTCATGGTATAATTCTTCATAGAAAAGTAAACTATAGCAAAAGTTTCAAGTTCGCTCATTTAAAACTAATTTCAAGACCATTTACAAAAAACAAAGCTAACAACTTAATGAAAACAATATCGAGTTATCTTCTTTTAAGAGGTAACAACAAATCATGATTTTCATGCCGATTTTGAAAAGTATTAATAGCATCAACCCTTATTTTTTTGGAGCACATTTTCAACACTTAAAATTTTCTTATGTATTAAGTATCAGCATTCTTTTTAAATGTTAATGATTTTCATGCTGATTTTGAAAAGTGTTGATAGCATCAACCCTTATTTTTTTGGAGCATATTTTCCACACTTTAAATTTTCTTATGTATTAAGTATGGGCATTTTTTTAAAATGTTAATAATTTTCATGTCGATTTTGAAAAGTGTTGATGCAACATCAACCCCCTTTTTTGGGGGGTTTATTTTTGATACTTTACATTTTCTTATGTATTATGGATACATTTTTTTAAATGTTGGTTATTTAACAATTTTTCAAGGAATGTTCTTCTTCTTATTGTTATTTTTTCCTAAGATGTTTGTTTTTTTAAGTGGTTTCCAAATTTGTGTTTTTTGGTTTTTATTTTAATTTTATTTAAAGAAATTTTCAATTATTTTGAAAAGTAAGGATTTTTGTTTTAATAAGGTCAATATATTTAAGTTAGGATTTTCTGTATGTTTATGTATTATTAATTAATATTTCAATATACATCAAATGATTGTCATTGAAAAAGTAATCATTTTAAACATTTGATAAAAAACACACATTTTGAGTATATATATAAATACAAAAATACAGAACTTTTTCATTAAAATGACACATCAAATAAATGATTTTTATGAGAAAATTTAAACAAAAAAAAAAGTTTAAAAAATAACTTTCTTTATGAATTTTATGTCAAGAAATAATAATTTTAAAAGTTTTTTTTTTCTAAAAAAAAATGATTCACATAAAAATTTAAGTGAAAAATAGATAATAAAAATATTAAACATATAACAATAATAACTGAATGTTTATCTTTATCATAAAATCTTAAAGTTGAAACATTACAAGTATACTTATGAATAGTTCTCAAAATTGAGCTTGATTTTCAAGCATAACTTAAATTTAATTAACAATATCATATAATTCATATTCATTATCTTCAAGAGCTTCATTATAATTTTGTTTCATAGTATTATGTGCTTTCATTTTGTCATCTTCCATCTTGTTGGATCTTTGATGTCCACGAATATCTTGAAGTATCTCTTTCCAATCATTCCATCTACAATGGTTGAGATTCCTTTGCCTTTTTTCCACACGTGACTCATTAAAATCCTTTTTTCTCAAACCAACTTCTCGCGTTACATCTGGAATAATTTTAATTACATTATTTCTTTGTTGAATAAAATTGCATTACAGTGAGTCTTTTTCAATTTTGTTGCAATTTCTTATTTTTTGTAGGCAACATATTAGTGCCATACTTAATCATCAAGTAAACAAAAAATAATAAGTAAAATAGTATAAACACATAAAAAACAAAACAAAAAGATTGAAGCTTATAAAAACATAAAAAATATTTATATCTAGCACCAAACATATGTCTCGTACTTTACCAACTACCCCATAATTTCCACCATATCGAAGCTCATAATATTAAAAAAAAAAAAATCCCCCCTTCATATATCTTTAATACACCATGAAAAGTCCATTTTATTTTCCTCTCGTGACATTTTCCATTCTCTAACATGCTTCACTGATTTTGAGGGGTCAGTTGTTTGGCTTTTACCATAGGTGTTAGTTCAATTTTGTTGAGTAACATTCATAGAGGGTCCAGTTGCATATTTAGAGGTTGTAATTGTTGTCCTTGGTCCATAAACACTCACAGATACTTTTTTTAATGTCATTTTCTTAAATAAAAAAGAAATTACAAGTTTTTGTTTTATTATCATAAAAAATTATACTCTTATTATATTAATAAAAAACTTCCCAATTTTAATCAAAATTAATCATTAGTATATTTTTTTTAAATAAAATTAAAAAAAAACATTATAACATTCAAGAAAAAATATTATAAAAATAAAAATAAAAATAAATATAATATAGCGCAGAAAAAACTCAAAAATTTAACTTCAAAAACATAAAATTGTAATGAAAAATAACAGCATTAACTTAAATAACGTAAATAAAAAAATAATACAAAACTAAAACAACAATGAAAAATAAAAAAATAACATTAAAATTTTTAAAAAATTTTAAAATATTAAAGTTTTCTAATAAAGTAATTTTAAAACCACATTTAAAAAATAAATAAATTTAAATTTAAAAATATAACAAATGCAAAAATCATTATAATTTTAAAAACTAAAATAAAAAAATTTAATTAAAAAATTAAATGAAAACAAAATAAATAAATAAAAATAAAATTTAATTAAAAAATTAAAATCAAATATAGTTAAAAAAATTTAAAAATGTATTAACTAAAAATTTAAAAAATTTAAAAATGAATATATAATGAAATCCGTGGAAGCGAGACATGTCTAGTGATGTGGCATAGCCATGGTGGCAACCACGTCAGGCGTGACATGGTAGCAATGCAGAAGGCCATGTGGTAGAATTTGGTGACATGGCAAGAGGTCATTGGTGGAAACTTTGAATGGTCATATATTTTGATTTGCGATTTAGATTGAGGTGAATTTAACATCGCTGAGAAAGTATCGACAAGGTGAATGCAATGGCGATGTTTATTTAGGATTTTGAAGAGTTCGAAAAATGTTGAAAGTTAGACACCACTTCCATAACAGGACATTGGAGGTTGGTTTTGTCATAGTAATTGCCTTATTCTACCCTTAGTTGGGCTATGGGTGGTAAGGGGGCATGTTATAGAATGACTTGAATCTCATCATCTAGAGTGATTTTGACAAATGCAAGCTAACTGATAATTACATTAAATTCATTTAAGTGCTTCGTAACTAAAGCGCCTTATATCATCTCGAGATTATATAATTTCTTCATCAGGAACAATTTGTTTGTTGTTGTTTTCTTCCTGTATAGGTCATGCAACTTTTTGCATAGACTTTTTGTTATCTTCTCCTCATTCACATTGAAGTACACATTCTTTGTCAAGTACTGCCAAATTGTAGCAATCGATTTCATATCCAACTTCCTGCAATCTTCACATGTCATCGTTGAGGTTTTCATTACTACTCCCTTAATAGAAAAGCATTGATCCTTCAAGATCAATATATACTCCATCTGATACTTCCACATGGAGAAATTAGCCCCATTAAGCTTCTCCATATCACTCATTACAACCTCCATATTGCTCAACAGACCTAGCAACAAAAAACCAACTGTGATACTAGTTGTTAAAAAAATAGAAAAAATATAATATTTTTGATAAACAAAAATAAAATAAACAATGATTGAGAACCACAACACCAAAAATTTAAGTGAAAAACTCAACAGTGTATTGGGAAAAACCACAAGGAAATAGAAGATTTCTAAGTTTCCCTAGATTTCTCAACAATCCAAGCTCACTGGGCATAATCAAGCAGGTTCATATTTTAATCACGAACTAAACATTCGACAACACAATCCAAACTTTAATTACCATTCAAATACATACAATATCTCATACCAAACATAGGCATAGCATGGAATATCACAGTTCATAACTCAAACATGTAAATATAGTATACTTATCTGAGTATTTTAGGATGGTTTTCAATCGAAGGAGGGACTTCAACTCTCCACCCAACCATATTTTAGCTACATTCCAAGTTTCTTACAACTGACCACCCTCAAGCCAGATCCAAAATCTGAGGGGATGCTTACTCAGGGAAATTCACAACAAAGGTTTGGTCACGTACCTAGGAGATGAAGTCCACTATCCTAGTGGTTTAACAACTGCTCTCTGGCAATAAGCATTACAATAACTCACTCTCTAAGTTCAATCATAGGGCTTCAACCAAAGCCTAAATGGGTTATTGCTCCATTCCAGGAGATTGAATCCATATATTAGGTGGTTTCATAGTTGTCTTTTTGTAGCAAGTACCGCATGGGTTTGCAATCCATTGCATAGGTTGTTTAACAACTCTTCCAACAAGCACCATAGAGGCTTAAATTTCCCTATCCAAGTGTTTTAATATCCATACAACAAGAAACACAAGATTTGGTCATCCACTGAGCTTCCCACTAACCATGAGTCATAAAACACCTTCTAGTTTCCTTAACACAATTACAGGGTATAAATCCCAAAATTCACAAAGCTTAGAGCTCAGTTACAATTCTAGAATTTCTCCTTTATGCTTTCATTCCCTTATTCCCTACATTCCACATAACGTTTTTTATTCCCCCAATCTCCTTGTTCCTACTCTGTGTGAGCTTCCTATTCCCAACGCAGGTGTCCCCACCTCAATTCATGAGGGGGATGAGGATGTGTGCAATCTTCTACCCATGTACCCAATCGCATCTCATCAATGTTTATAAGGGGTGGTATCTCTATTAGGTTAGAACCGATCACCAACAAGTTAATTAGGTTGACTAATGGCTTTTGAATTTCAATGCAGGCTAGCTATGAGCTTGTTTACAACACACAATAGGCCCTCTCCCTTAGGATCTATATCGAGTGTCCCCTCCTCCACATAGCCACCAATTAATTTCTCATTAATTTTCAAATGTTCAACAAAAATTGTATAGTTATATTTTTATATATGGAGTGAAATGAAAAAGGGTTGTTACAAAGTCCTTCATCATCCTCATTTGTGCCTTTAAAATCCCCAGTTGAAGAAAATCCATCATCCTCATCTATGCCTTTGAAATCTTTTCTCAAGCGAAATCCATCATCCTCATTTGTGCCTTTGAAATCATTTGTTAGAGGAAATCTTGCACCATCTTCATTTATGCCTTTGAAATCATTGCTTAGAAGAAATCTTTCACCATCCTCATTTATTCCTTTGAAATCCTCTGTTGGAGGAAATCATTCACCATCCTAATATGTGCCTTTGAAATCCTCGCTCGGAGGAAATCCTTCACCATTCTCATTTGTACCTTTGAAATCTTCGCTCGAAGGAAATCCATCATCCTCATCTCTGCCTTTGAAATCCTAACTAGAAGGAAATTATTCACCATCCTCATTTGTGCCTTTGAAATCCTTGCTCTAAAAAAATCCATCATCCTCATCTATGTCTTTAAAATCTTCACTCAAAGGAAATCTATCATCCTCATTTGTGCCTTTGAAATCCTCACTCAGAGGAAATCCTTTACCATCCTCATATGTGTATTTGAGATCCTCTCTTGGAGGAAACCCTTCACCATCCTCATTTGTGCCTTTGAAATCCTCGCTTAGAGTAAATTCTTCATCCTCATCCATGCCTTTGAAATCCTCGCTTGGAATAAATCCTTCACCTCGCTCGTATGCGCCTTTGAAATTCTCGTTCGAAGGAAATCCTTAAATATTCTCATATGTGACTTTGAAATCCTTGCTTAGAGGAAATCCTTTACTATTCTTATCTATACCTTTGACATTGTCAAAATCCATCATCCTCATCCGTGCCTTGGAAATTTTTACTTGGAGGAAATCCATCATTTTCATTCGTGCCTTTGAAATCCTCAGTTAGATGAAATTCATCATCTCATCTATGCCTTTAAAATCTTCGTTTGGAGGAAATTATTCATCCTTCGCTTCGTCTGTGGTGCCTTCAAAGTCCTTCGAATTAAGAATTTCTTGATTAACATGCTCAATTTCAATAGTTTCACTTTCATCAAACTTTTTAATATGTGAAAAAGATGACTCTCTATTCATAGTAAAAACATTCCTAGCATATTCATCAATATGAATAGAACTTGTGTACAAATAAGATGTTGATGATGTAGAAATAGAAACTTCACCATCAAATAAATCCATGATGTTTCATAGAAAATATAGAATTATATAAATGTTGTCTTGCTCGATAATCTTATAGCTCAAAAAATGAAATTTCCCCTCGAAAAATTTACTCAACGCTCACACAAAAGCAAATAGAAAACGTTTATCATTCTTTCATTTATAAAGAATTAAAGGAAAAGTGAAGATCACATTATTAGTCCTTGCCTTCGACAAAGGCAAACACAAAAAGTTTATCATTTTTTCATTTATAAATAATTAAAGGAAAAATGAAGATCACATTATTAGTCTCTTCTTTTGGCATAACAGGGACTATTGTTATTGATAAGCATTGATTTATTATTAAATAACTTTGATCAATTAATATATTCTCATACATTCTAGGTTTAAACCAATGTTTTAAATAAAATATTCTATTCAACAAATTTTTATCTAATGCTTTTGTTGGGGCCTCTTATTGCTGGCTTAACTGTATACTTTTCCTAAAACTTAGGATAAATAGTTCGCAGTTGTTTAGGTTTGGACCTTTTATTTCCGGCTTGACTGTATTCTTTTCCTAAAACTTAGGATAACCAGTTCGAGGTATCGTTGTAATGGCTAGGTCTCCAGTCTAGTCTTAATTCATCTATGTCTGCGTCCATCTGAGAAGATTGTCCATTTGTGTTCCCCTCTAAGCAGGTCGCTGGTGTACCGCTGTAAGAGGACTAATAGGTACCCTTTGGCGGCTCCTTCCGGCCAACCTCATCAAAAGACAGCTTTGCTAATACGTTGATGATTCACCACCAGCAGGCCCACTTCCATAGCCGAGAGGAAGTAAAATCAAAATTGTTGGTAAATGAATTATATAATGCTAGTTTCAATACATTCTCATATCTCGATTTCTCCATGTTTGTCTATTTTTTCTAGCATGGATTCAACACTTGAGCAGGGATATGATACTCGACTAGGCCAATGTTGTTTTCTTTGAATCAATCATGAATTTGTGGGTTGAGCTTGTCCCAGAACTGGACAGAGGATGAAATAGACACTTGTGTTGTATGCAGCTCATGTGTGGCACACAGGTTGTGTATTTTTTTTGGAATTAGTTATTTTAAATTAGGTGTGTTATTTATTTTATTTATTCATTTCATTAAAGGTGATGAACACTTCGCTACCCATAGTACATATGATAAGAGACACCCAAAGATTGCATGCATTCTAGGTGTCTGTGCTCTCATCTTTGAGGAGAAATGACATCATAAGGCTCCTACTCCATACATTTGTACCCGTTATGTAATTATGCAATTCTAGTCATTCTCGTTTTAAACATGGTTTACGACGTCTCTATTCCCCCTATTGATTTGTTTAAATGCTTCATCAAAACAACCCATGATCAGAAGCTGTTCAAAACAACCCAGTTGAACTGTTTGTACACAACATGGGAAAAAGACGAAATTTAGGATCTCAACGAGGAATCAAAAGTTGAAGACAAGTTCTAGGACACTTAGGGTTTTTATTAATTGCTAGGCTTTCCAGTAGATATCCTTTGCATACTTGAGTCTAAGGATTCACACACAATGTTATTACAGGATTTGTTGGACGTTTGGCCGCAAAGACTAATTATTCAACATTTGGTTTCAAGGATCAGAATTTGAGCAGAAATTGGGAAAAGAAAAGAGTGTTCACTTTTTTTTTACAATGTTCGCAGAGATTCAAGGACGAGAATCAATGGATCTTACGTGGCTGAAAATTCTGGCAGTCGGTGCTGGATGTCTTGGACTAGGTAACATTCTGGGTAGACGCTTCAGACTTCCATTGCCTTCCAATTTCACTGTCAATAAATTGAATTAACCAGCAGCTCATAGGTGAGCAAGCTACGCTAGGAAGATGCACCAACTGGAGCATACACTCTCCTTCAATTAATCAAAGATGATTCAATAAATACATCACAAAGGAATAGGGAGGTGAGAACAAACTCCTACAACCTAGGAACTAATCCTAACTTAAGGAGTTACGTTACAACCATGTAACCATTTCTCCATTAATACAATATAATATTAATTATTTTCAACTCTCCCCCTTAATGGAGAAAGGATTATCCTGAAGTCATAACATCCCCCTAAACAATTCAAACTTCACTTTCCCAAGAGGCTTTGTAAAAATATCAGCCACATTGTCACATGTTTTATAGTATTCAATAAAACATTCTTGGACATTTCTGGAGGACATTATGGAAGAATCATGGAACTAAATTGAGTTTTAGTTCTGCTTATCATCCTCAGGCTGATGGACAAAATGAAGTTGTAAATAGAAGTTTAGGTAATCTTTTGAGAAGTCTTGCAGGTGAACATCCGAAACAGTGGGATCAAGTATTGGCCCAAGCAGAATATGCATATAATGATTCTCCTAGCAAGAGTACAGGGCAGAGTCCATTCCATATAATCTATGGAATGCACCCAAGAGGAGTTCCTGAATTGAAAGACTTGGGAAAAGCTGAAAGGAGAAGCGCTAAATGAGAAGATTTTCCTACAGAAGTTCAAGCAATACATGAACAGGTAAAATAACAACTTCAGGACAACAGCATCAAATACAAGGGCAGAGCAGATTTTGAAGAGAAGAGAAGTTAATTTTGAAGTTGGAGACTTGGTTTTAGCACACGTGAGGAAGGAAAGATTTCCAAAAAGGGAGTATAATAAACTGAAGTTTAAGAAAATTGGACCATGCAGAGTCTTGAGAAAATTTTCTGCAAATGCATATGAAATTGAGTTACCCCCTGATATTGGAATATCTCCAAAGTTTAATGCTGCTGACTTATACACGTATGAAAAGGAATAGGCAGATGACACAGCAGAGGATCAAGACGAACAAGAGGTGGATTGGTTAAAACAGTTACCTATAGCAAAGGAATTGAAGCCATAGAGGATTTTGGACAAGAAATTGTTGAAGAAGACAAGAGGACAGGAGTATTTTCAGTATTTGGTCAAATGGAAGGATCAACCAATTGCTGAAGCTACTTGGATGACAGACTCCATGCTACAGAAGTTGGGCAGTTCTGTAGAAGAGCTCATGGACAGGAGCCCATGAAGAATTTTGTCCTCAAGAGTCTGATGCAAGAGCATGAGGCTTGAAGGCAAAAGGCTTTGAACTTATTCCAAAAATACAAAAAAAGTTACAAGCAAAGGAGTGGGATCCTTTAGCTGTCAATTTACAAGCTTTCTAGATAGGATTTGAGCTAGGATTTAGGGATTGAATGGTTTTGTAATTAATTCATGCAGTTTTGATTCAGTTGAGATTTTCAAGGAGAATATCGACTAGATTAGGTATTGTTCAAGATTAGGAAAATTCGATCCAGTGTTTAAGGATCTGATAGTTAGGATGGAATAGTATTTATGTAAGTTATGAATGATTGTGAAGCGATTTTGACTTATTCGACTTGTTTTTTGGCCATATATGATAAAATTCGCAGAAAACATAACTCTGTGCATTTCTATGTATAATTGGTCAATCTTGGGGGTGTTGCATCCCTCCGTAGTGTCTCTTTGTATCATTGAATTTCCGGTTCGGCTTGAAAATTTAGAGTTCAGTGTGATCACATTTAATCTCTTTTCGCTGTATTTAGCAACTGCGGGGTTTGAAAGGGTACGGATTCCTTAATCAGGGTTGAAGTGCGCAGTCTTTCTTAACCGTTGATTTCATTTTCAATGCCTTGCGTCACAGTCAATAGTGGGTGTTGGTCTGTTATTAAATCGTGTATTAATGGAAGCCCCGTGAGCCGTAGATCTAATGACCTCTGTTATCCAATGGATATCGGGTCTTAAGACGATTGGGCGTTAATCTCAGACCCGGACCCGAACTTTTATAAATTGAGGACTTATTAACTTTATCGGTTCCGTGAGGATGGGTAAACATCGTGCAGATCTCCATGTGATATCACAGTGACCGTCAGATCGCTGCTGGTTGTTGACTATTGGATTGCCGATTTAATATCGCATCGCAACAATTCAAAAGTGGACGAACACTTGGTATTATTCGAATTGCGATTGTGAGGTGTGAGAGGATCGCGACTGACTTCGCATCGCATCGTTTCATGAGTAAACCCCACTTAGCTGTAAGAAAAAGGGATTTGCGAGGTGTGATGCTTAAGAGGATTTGTAAAGCTCTGTCACTGCGGTTAAAATTTAGCGGTTCTGCTAATTTAGCAGAAGAGATAACTTTGGAGGTAGATGACTGAGACTCCGCAAGAAATCGAAGAAGAAATTCCGCCTGAACTTGAAGAAATTGTTTCCGGGTTTGAGCGATTGTCCCTTACGTCTGCACCTCGGCGACCACCAATAGAAAAACACATCTTTCAATACCAATCCTTCAAGGCCACCAATTTTCTAAGGATGGAATATAATTAAATTATTCAATACTTTGTATTATTTGCATAATGATAATATTAAATGGTGTTGTTTAACAAGGCCACAATTTCGCTCAAATGATGAATTTTTCACTAAAATCCAGCTAGAAATTTTTCAGAAAATTCTAATTATGGGAGTGTTTAAATCATTGTTTTGATGGTAGAAATGGCTTCAACACCATCAAGAACCTCTAGGGCACCCAAAATCCTGAAATTTAATAGTTATAACCCAGATTTTCAAAAATTTCCATCATATTTTCTCAAATTCATACCGTACTTTCTATTATTTTTCAAGCTAAAACATGACCTAATTATACTACATATTATTAAATGCATTGCATTGTCGGTGTAATTAAATATAAAGTGCATTTGTATTATAGGAATGTTTTAACTAATAATTTTTAATAAAAAAGAAAATGTTGGTATGATTACGAGGGAAGATTCACAATATTGAAGGATCATTATTAATGCCTAAATGGCCAACATCACTCTATGTATTAGTAAACATCCCATATATGTACGTCTGTGTAAGAAACTTGTGATTAAATAGCATTACTTGAGATGTTGGGTATTATCTCATATTTGTACCTTGGTTCGATAAAAGTGCACATACAAGCCTGCAATTTGTTAGATTGGTAGAGAACAAATGAATCACTAAAATTACCTTACATATCAGTTATATTCCAGCATTCTCTATATTTTTATTAGTTTGTGAGGATGGTTCTTCATTTTTAGAAAGTTTTCATTAATACTTTATTCTTGATGTTTGATCAACAAATATCAAGGTTTTCTACATGTGTTTAAAGTTTGTAATGGTGCTTTTTCATTTGGAGTAGATTTTTTATTGGTAATTTTGTTATTAATATTTAATAAGTCTTTTCCACGCATTCACTTCAAGAAATGCTCTTTAATTTTATCTTGATTATGTGAGCCATTTTTTCTTGAAAATGTGTAGTATTATGTTGTTTATGTCTAATCTTAATATGCATTGTGACGATTGCCTTAACTTATAGTGTATAAGGATTTAGTTTGATGTTGGAATTGATATAAAAAACAATGATTTTGTAACAAATCTACGATGCGGTCACAATTTTCTAAGTTAGGGAATTGTTATTGGGTGATTTTTTATTCAAGTATTTTATATTGTACAAGTTAAAGATTAATGCGATTGATTTTAATTTATTTATAATATTTTATAATTTATATATAAATTTATTTAGATTTAGATATTTCATTATGATTTTATTTATTTAAATGTTATCTTGAAATCAAATCAATTTATTATAGTGTTAATTTTTTCCTCCACATAATTGGAGAATGTCTTTATGCTTCTTCATATTTTATTTCGATAACTTATATATAATTTTAAGGATCTGGTTCTATTTGTTGTTGTGTGGTCTGATGAATAAACAAACATTGGAAGAAAAATGTTTTCCTTTTCTTCTGTAATTATGTGCATGAGACATGGTTATAGGAATTATTTTATCAATAATTTTTGTTCTCCTTTTTTTTCCATAATTTCCACAATTTTATTCTTAGGTTGATTACACATGATGGTTCACTTCAACATAATATAATATGGTGTGAGAGTTATATATGTCCAAGTCACTACAATTAAGGATCCCTTATTATTTGACGAAGGAATGGATTTGAAGAAATGATGGTTAGGTTTCGTCTCTTCCTTAAAGAGAAAACACAGGTGAATTATCTTCACATTATGGATATTATATTACTTAAGTGAATAATTAATCAAACTATATCCTGTTTCACTTAAAATATATTTCGTAATGAAATATAAATATTATAGGAGGGCGAGCCTTCCAAGTGGGTTGTCCTTCACCAAATTATATAAAACAAACAAGAAAATAAGTTCGATGATAGGAAGTAGCTTCCTCTATTGAATGCTTAACTTATATACTAAATAAAAATCATTTATGGAGTTCCTAAATGCTTATAGGTTAAGGATTGCGCATTTAACTCTCATTTAATACATTTTTCTTACGAAATTGATTCGAATTGTAGACAAAATAAAATGAAGGAACATGTAATATTCTATAAATAATGAAAACACAATGTTGAGGCATAATATTATAGTGAAAACCAAATTCTCTTAATGAATAAACTATTGAAAAGAATTGTAATATACATAAGAATACAAATGGCTAGAACAGTGACAACTTACCATCTCTAAGAAGAGATGTGATGGTTACACTCATCCACACAAAAAAAAACACCTTCTTGAAAGGTGAAAAGTATAGTTTATAGTAATATTAATTAAACCTAAGAAACAAAACCCCTAAAATTCAAGAACTAGAACCCTAACATGATTATGGTTAGGGGCATCACTAAATTGGACAAATTTGAGTTGTCTAGGAAAATGGGGAGCAATGTAAACATCATAGCTTTCACTCATTACTATTTTCTGGGTCTTCATTAGCTCACTGGAAATGACTGTAGAATGAGATAGGTGTCTATGCTTTTGGTGTAATTACCCCCAAAAGTGCATAAGAAATCCCTCAAAAATATGTTGAAAATTCATGAATAAAAAATTTGCCAATATTTGGACCAGTTTTTAGATACCTTAGTTGGCCACTTTGATTAGTTTTTGGCCCTTGCATAGTAATATTCTCCATTGTGTCAAGTTGTTAAAACCTATGAGGAAACTTTTGTTGGATTTGGTTCTTGCTAAACCAATTTCCCTGGTAAGTACATTGTCATCCTTTGAAAATCTAATAAAGTTATATCTTTTGATGGTGTGTTATCTCCACCTATAAGCTACTATAACTTTCTCAATGAAGTTAGGGTTTCGCTTCATAATATTCAAGTGTTCTGCCACTTTTTAGGTGGAAAGTATGTATGGCACAACCACATTGAATAAAGGGTGTAAATTTAATAAGGACACAAGATTCACTTAAAAATTACTTTTTCCCACGACTTTGGTGGTAGTGTGAGTCCCATATCAGAGTGGTCTAATGATCCTTTCGCAAGTTCTCAATTGTTCCTTCTGCAACTACAACCACACGTTGTCACCAACCTAAAACTTGTGATAAAAATGACTTTGATCATGTTATTACTTGTACTTGGTGTTTACTTTATATGAAAAAGCATGAGCTTGTTGTTAGATGTGTTAGATTTATTTGATTTTTTTTTGCTTTGTATACTTTGTTTTAGGCACGGGAGAAATCTTTTTGTATTGATTTAATTAGTAAAACTACATTAAATTAATGACTAAACCTCCATGTACTCTTAAAAATATTATATTTAATACCATTATACAGAAACATTGTTATACTTGTGTGGAAAACAAGAAAAAAATTTATAATTTTCTTCAAAAATCTATCTTATTTTAAAATTAAAAAATAACAAGAGATAATGTGCAGAGCTATGCTAAGGTTTTTGAAAACTGATACCGAAAATTGTACTATGCCAGATCATTAGGTTTTTGAGGCCACCTATCGCTTCGAAGATCATTGACAAGGGACATGAGCATTCCCGTAAGGAGGGGAGAGATACCCTCCTACCGCAACACATCACTGCCAGCGAAGAAAGTTGTAAACCCAATGGAAATGCACCAGATTCTCACGGCTCTGACCCTAATGGCGGTCTGGTAGTGGGTGCCCACTGGCAAACCCGTCTTAGGGGGCAATGCCTTCCCCACGCCATGAAGAAGGCAAGATTTGTTATTCTAGCTAACAAACGTGAGAACTATCGAAATTACATGAAGGATCATGTAATGCCCCACTTAAATCTTATCCTGCAAATTTTATTAATGTTTACATTACGTGAAAATATTGAGAAATATTGGTGAATACCTTCATTTGGGAAACTATAAATTTGTTGTCTAAATTCATGATTTCTATTATTCAAATTCCCAACTTGCCTTCTCAAATTGAAAATTAGGTAAGATATGCTCTCCTTCCATTATTTCAAATAATATATATATTCATCTCACATTCTCCAATGTACCCCGACATTTACTTGGGAGAAGACATGGTCCTCTCTAACTAATTATCAATATATATATATATATATATATATATATATTCATCTCACATTCTCCAATGTGCTCTCACATTTACTTGGGGGAAGACATGGTCCTCGCCTACTAATTATCAATATATATATATATATATATATATATATATATATATATATTCATCTCACATTCCCCAATATACCCTCACATTTACTTGGGAGAAGACATGGTCCTCTCCTACTAATTTTATGTTCATCTCACATTCCCAAATGTACTCTCCCATTAATTTCTCAATTTTATATTCATATCACAATTCCAAATGTACTCCCAGATTTACTTGGGAGAAGAGAAGTCAACTATAAGGATGGATGAGAATTTAATGACATTAATGAGAGGTGGTTGAGATGGAGAAAAGAGGGAGGGTATAAAAGGGAAGGAGGAAGGGAGAAAAGGGCATGCGGGGTCTTGCTTATGATTTTGGGGTTAGCTGTGATTTTAGGATTGGCTATGATTTTTGGAGACCTTAGGAACCTATGGAGGTTTCTTGGGTTGTTGAGAGGAGGGAAATATTGTTCATCTTGGTCTGGATCATTCATCTTGGACACACACACTACATCTGGTTGGACTTGGGCTCGGAGGGCTAGGAAACCTGTGGAGGTTTCATGGGCTAGGAATTATTTCCTAGTTGGCTGGGAGGTAAATCCAATTGGATTAGTCAAGAGGAGTGTTCAGCAGGAGCAGCAGCTCACAGGCATCTCCACCAGCCACTAGTATAGGTATTCCTCTATAGATTGTTCATGTAAATTTATTAAAATGGAATGTTCACTATAAGTTATAAGGATTAGGATGTAAATGGTAAAATTTTCTTTGTTTAAAAGTCTTGTAAGAAAGTAAATTATTGTCTCTGGTTGCATTTAAATTCTAGAGAAATAGATCGGTTAGAAGACCTTGGGATAGGGCTCTTACACATGGTATCAGTGCTTTGGTTCAAAATCTGGACCTTGAAGCCTACCTACCAGAGATTTTTCAAATCTAGTTGAATCTTTGAAGACCAAGACATTATTAACCTGTAAATTGCACTTTAAAATTTTCCTTGCAATCCTGTAGAAGCTTCCATCTAAGCTAAAATAACATTTTAGTTTCTATTGCAACAAGAAAAAATTTTGTGCTCGACAAATGAAATGAAAGTGCTATTCATCAGACACCCTGTTTCTCCAGTCAAGGGAAATCAGAACATGGTTCTTTGTTAATAAGTACAAATTTGGCGAATTTTTATGAATATAGTTTGCTGCATATTCTAGAAGGATCCCATCTAAGACATTAAATACCAGCCACCGGTACAGTTTATCCAGTTTGCTAGCATGTTCAAAATGGGCACATGCATCGACATCTTTTGGAGGAGCTCTAGATTATAGACATAACAACCCAAGTAGTTTTATTGAAGATTCAAGTATCATGGCCTCTAAGGCTAAACCAGGGGAGCTTTCCACTGATGAATCATGCGGTATTTCACAAACCTTGCTTCCTTTTCTATATTTTATTTTGAAGGATTGTTGTTTTAAAACACCAAGGTTCTCAAATATTCTGCTTGCGCAGAATTAAATATTTTGGTCTTTTTCATTTGCAAACCTATCAATTTTGTTTATGTCGTTATAGAGAGATTCCATACAGGCTGGCAGAATTTTTATGTTTAGTAAACACTATAGGATCTCCCACTTATTGGTTAGCAAAATATCTTGCGCACAAACTTAGACCTTTATCCGGTAACACTCCCTCTTACATCAAAGATTCTGCTTCCTTCATAGATTGGATCAAAATCCTAGAATTTAGTGACAATGACCTAATGGTTAGCTTTGACGTAGTGTCTCTCTACACTATGATTCCAGTGGATGAAGCCTTAGAAGTATTGAAGAAAATCACAGACCTTGAAACAGTGGAACTAATAGGCATTTGCCTTAAATATTCATACTTCAGTTTCAAGGGAAAAATTTATGAGCAAACACATGGCGTTGCAATGGGTTCTCCATTATCACCATTGATTGCCAATCTATACATGGAACACTTTGAGCAAATGGCCCTTAGGTCTTTCCCCTTTACCCCTGAAGAATGGAAACGATATGTAGATGACATTTTTGCTAAATGGAGCCATGGTTTGGACAAACTTAAGGAATTTTTATCTCATATAAATAGCCTCTCTAAACACATAAAATTCATTATTGAAATTGAAGAAGACAACCAGCTCCCCTTTTTAGATGTCCTCCTTACCAAGAAAAATGGCAAGCTAAGCCACCAGGTCTTCAGAAAGCAGACTCACACTGATAGGTATCTTCATTCAAACTCCAACCACCATCCGAAGCAAAAAGTTGGTGTCATCAAAACCCTAGCCACCAGAGCCTCCAGAATCTCTGACCCTGAAAATTTAGAGGATGAACTTAACCATCTCCATGAGGTCTTTGTAAACAATGGCCATCAAAAACACATTATCCAAAAAATAATTAAAGATTCCATATCCAATAAACAAAAAAGAAAATCTCTTGAAAACCCTAGAATCTCCTTACCCTATATTAAAGGAACCACAGATAAAATTGCCAGAGTTCTCGCCAAGCATAACATTATGGTTGCATTCACGCCCCCTAACACCCTAAAAAACATGCTTGAGTCTGCTAAGGACTTAATAGACCCAAAAAATCACAAAGGAGTATACTCGATTCCCTGTTCTTGTGGTAAAGTTTATATAGGTGAAACATGGAGATCCTTTGGAATAAGATTAAAAGAACACATTAATGATATTACAAGAAATAGGTCGGAAAAATTAGGTCTAGCAGAGCACGCATGTTTCTCCTCACACTATATCTGTATGGAACAAGCAAAATTAGTCCACAAGGAAGACCATTATTTAAAAAGAAGGGTGAAAGAGGCAATTGAAATTGAGAAATCCTCCAATAACATGAATAGGGATGACGGTCTTAAATTAAGTAGCACCTGGAAACCCTTATTAAATAAAATGAAAAAGCATTAAATTAATCTAATACTCCCTCTTAATAACATTTGATAAGTCAATAAAACAAAAAAAAATTTAATTAAAAAATAAAAATTACTTCAATTCAAACTAATTCATAACAAGTAACTCATTTATACAACATATCATATAATTAAATAACAAAAAAAAATTATATATCTTTATAATAATAATAATAATAGATAAATAACTAATAATAAGAATAATGTTTAAATTGTATTAAAAAAAAAATAATGAATAGTAAGTAATTAAAATTAATAAATAAACAGAAAATAAATATAAATAATAATAAACTTAAAAAAATAATAATAATAATAATAAAATAAATAAATGAGATACAATTAAATAAAATAATATAATACAAATAAATAAATTAACACATAAAATAATATAATATATAACAACAAATGCTTTCAAATATATTCAATCATTAAAACCTAAAATTTAAAATCATAATAATAATATTAAATAAATATTAAAAATATATATATATATAATAATAATTAATTAATTAATAATTATGTATCAATCAGGCGGACATTATAAGCAAAAAGGTATCAAATAACAAGTAACTCATTTATATAACATATCATATAATTAAACAACAAAAAAGAAAATTATATATCTTTATAATAATAATATTAATAATTATATAAATAATAATAATAATAGATAAATAACTAATAATAAGAATAATGTTTAAATTGTATTAAAAATTAAGAATTAAAAAATAATAATAATAATAATAATAATTAAAATAAATGAATAGTAAGTAATTAAAATTAATAAATAAACAAAAAGTAAATAAAAATAAAAATAAACTAAACAAAATAAAAATAAAAATAAAAAAATAAAATAAATGATATACAATTAAATAAAATAATATAATACAAATAAATAAATTAACACATAAAATAATATAATATATATAACAAACTAATGCTTTCAGATATATTTAATCATTAAATACTAAAATTTAAAATCATAATAATAATATTAAATAAATAGTTAAAAATAATAATAATAATTATTATTATTAATTAATTAATAATTTATGAATCAATCAGGCCGACATTATAAGCAAAAAGATATCAAATATCTTCCTAAACAACTATAAATAGCTCCATAATTTTCACAACTCTCTCTTCTCAAAATACAGATCTCATTGCCTTGATGATGGACTCACCTAGCTAGTCCGAAACGTTGGTTTCATAATTTGTTTATGTCCTCCAACAAATTTTTTTGCGAGGCCCCCATCTTTAAATATATGAAAAAAAAAAGTAGAGAGACAATCACAATTTTAGTATTGATGATGGTTGTAATTCTGAAGCACACCAGGGATTAAATGCGCAAATCACTGAGTTTGTTTACAGTAGCATTGAGGTTGCTATTGAGTTTCCTAATCACCATCAACTATACAATGACATGGTGCCAGCAATGAGGCCACTGCTAGTTTCGTTTCACTCATTGCATTTCTATTCCAATCGAGCGATATATGAGTTTGGTTTGAACAATTTTAGGAGAAAAATACATCCAAAAAAAATATGCAATTTGGGCTGTTGTTTATTTCATATATTATTTCAGCGACATTTTGAGGTCTCGCTGTTGTCCTCAGTTGTATCAAAACTTATTCCTATGCTCTTAGCATATGGTGTAAATCCCGAGCGTATTGAAACAAACCCATGGCAGAGGGGCAAAATAGTTAATGGAGCATATATCACAGATGGCCATTGTTTGTGAGTCAATCCTTTTATAGTGTTGTGCAGTTTATTTATTTCTCCTTTAACAATGTCTTATGCTTTTGCCATGAAGAAATGCAACATGAATCATATGACGAAATGTTGTGTCAAGTTTTAATTTGAATCTGATATGCATCTTCACCAGAGAGTATTTTGTAATTTGAAACTCCACTGTCAATGCAGGAATTGTTGTTGAATGTTCAATTCCCAGTAAGCATATCCGCACTCTTACAAACCTTAAGTAGGTTAAAATTGTTTAACCTATTAAATTTTCACATAAGGATGCAAGATAACTGAAAACACTGAATGATGAGCTAAGAGCCTGCAGCACTCAACCACACTCTGTCTGTTAACTACAAAATAGAAAATTACATACCACACTTTCTAATCACTAGGAAACTATAAAAATGACGAAGGACATGATCCATTCTGTCTTCTGGTATAGATGAGGAAGGCAAGGGTTTTACAAAATAAAGCTTCAAAGTTTAGAAGCAAAACTCTAAACCCTAAATTTAACCCAGAGAAGTGTCCCCTTCCTGCATGAGTAAACGTCCTGGATTAGAGTGTCCTGTTCTAATTCTGGAAAATCCTCCGATGCATGGGGCATTTGCTTCAGTTGTATCTGGAAAACTTCCTAAGGTTGGAAATGTTTTCATTGAAAGCTGCTTCATTGCCTTTAAATACAGGGCAAGGAATATCTTTTCACATACTGATTTCATCATCCCCAGACAGAGTGTTGGAAACAATATTTTCTTGGTTGGCTGCTTCTTTGTCACCTTTAGATTCAGGGGCAGCAACAAAAGATGTCTCATCTATATTCAACTGTGATCTGGACAATAAATCTGGGCCACCTGATGTCTTTTGGGCTGAGATGATAGTTGTTGGCACACTGGAAATTGTTACAGGTTGCTTGGATATGTCCTGCCTGTGTCCATGATGGTGATTGCAGGTGAAAGTTCACCCTTTTCCAAATCTGGGCACTCCTCATAAAAGTTACTGCTTCATCTTCAAACTTGAGCCTACAAATCTCCATATGAGTGCTGGAAACTATCTCTTTTGGGTTGCTGGTTTTTCCATCTTCAATAGCTGATTTATTACCTTCAATTATAGGCTTCGACACATCTTCAAAAATTGGTATTATCCATGGCCACTTCCACAATTTCTAAGGGGCTGGATGTGCCCATTTCTTGATTTATAATGGCTTCTTGATCATTTTCAGACTCACGACTTTGCTCACCTTTCAATTCTGGGCTATTTTCTTCATCTTCCATCATAAGACTGCAGATCTTTTCTTCAATCACGACCTCATTGTCTTTAGGAGGACCAGGGTCCTCTTCTATACTGTTTTGGGAAGCATGCAATTCTGCAATTTCCTCAACTATAGGTTGCCATTCAAGGCCACAGTCCCATTGCATAAAAATCCAACTTATGAGCACCTTTCAACTTAAAAGAATAAAAAAAAAAAAACAGTGAGACCATCTAGAGAAATGACCAGTATAACATGTCATCCACATTCAGATCTGATTTGGAATGTCCATCTACAGACACTCAGAGAGGAACTACCATGGTTTCTTAATGCATTGTGTAATCTGCAGTTTGTTGAAAAGTGGGTCATGGTGATTACACACCAAGAGTGTTGACCTCAATGTATATGAGAATGGAGTACAATACTTCATTCATATTGTTTCAAGTAGTCTACACAACTATGAGAGTTCTGAAACATCACACATGACATCGGAACACACATACACAAGTGAAAACTGAGTTCAGAGACTTTTTGAAGATTGTGAAGGAAGCATTGACCTGAGAATCCTATACATTTAAACGATTCCAATGGGCATTATCTACATAGAAACAAGCAATATATGGTTGTCTGGAATTAGCTTTGATATTTGGTATCTACTAACATGTATCTCAATATATCCATTGGATATGTGAGAAGTGCAGAATAGTTGGTCATGACTTGGTCCAATACTAGTAGATTTTTCCAGTACATGATGGTAGCAGGTAATCCTTTCACTCCTTAATGGATCACTATTTAGGAATGTCCAGTTGCTCTATATACTAGAGCCATTCTATGATAGATCAAGATGCCATGATGTATGTCTGCTAACGGATAACAAATGAGGCTGGTTTGTATCTGTTCCAGTTTTTGTACATTCATCTTTATGAAAGCATGACTTTCTATGTATAAATCTATGAATTTTGGGACTTTTAAGCACATTAGTTAAATCAGAATGTAGCACTGAGGTCATGGAAATCAACAAATGGTTTAATCATCTGCAATTTTGCATTGTAAAAACCACAACAATCTTATTTTATGTTGATATTTGATCCAACATGCCTGACAAACAGCAGTAAAGTTTTTGTCTCTGCAAAATAGAGTCAAGGAAGGAGAAAAATGACCCACCCAACTTTGTTTAACAGGATATTTTGGCTTATTTTATTTATTAACATCACTTACTCATTTGCACAAAGAAACCTGTCCCACTTCTTTCATTTATTTTAGTTATTATCATCACCCACTCATTTGCACAGAGAGATCTTTCCCACCTTAGGTTGTAAGAGGACCCAGCTTGTGCAATTAAATAAAGATGGTAATGCTACATATAGAATTACATGTAATTTAACATAATTAATAGAAAATCAGTTGAAACATAACAGAACCATAAATATTTTATGAGAGCTGGCATAGTTGCATAGTTTAATGGTTCAGGTTACAAATTTTTTTATAAAATTGTGATTTTTACAGTTTAGTCTAATTTGTATTTGAATGATATACACTAACAACTCAAACTTATAATTCTAACAAATTTTTATATAATTCCAACAAATTTTTATATAAAACATACCAGAATTAGACTTGAAACTTAACAAGGAATTGAACCAAATGCTTGCATCCACTTTGGTTAGATTCTAAAAGCTTATCTGAATAGCTTGTTCTTGATTATCGTTATTACAATTTATGTGCTATGTTCAAATATTCCACCAGGGAGTTGTTTCAACATTTTCAATACTGCATGCAATAATTTGAACAGCATTTCCCTCAAGGAATTTGAAAAGCAATAAACAATATTGTCCAATGAATAAAGAACAGAGTTGGTCATATTCCAAACCAGGGAATTTGGAGTAAATGTCGACGCCATAATCCAGGGGTGCGTCAACTAGTTGATAGCAAATTCTCCATTGGAATAAAAAGAAGAAAATTTTATGAAGATGAGAACAATCTCTGCTCAATTCCACGTTATCCAATGATGAGTGCCATGGATTTATGATACTGCAGAGAACATATTTGCACGATGATAAGTTAATTTTTCTTGGAAAACAATGGAAATTTGGGCAAAAATCTAGTAGGAATTTTTGGAAATCATGAAATTTTGGAAAATTTTGGTAATCTTGGTTAAAGGCGGTAAGCGGCAAGATTTTGTGTGCCACATCAGGTTTTATTATGGTGCTGAATCTATTTCTACCATCAAAAACATCATTAAGTATCAAATTTTTGAAAAAAATAACTAGATTCCTATGGCTTTTAACCATCCTGCGAAATTGACACCTATTGACACCTCTATAAAGAAGGCCAAAATTTCCTGAACAATTGTTGTGGACCTTTCATGCTACCTATTCGGGTTACCTAATAAACATGAAATTATGCAAGCGCACTAAGTTTTACCAGATCAAATTAAAATAATAAGAGAAAAAAAAAATAACATTTGGTCTCTTCCAAAATTTTCAACCTTTAACTGATACGATTCCAAAGAAGCCTTCATTTTCATGGGTAAGTTACAGGTCTTCCTACTTCCATTAGTATTAGGTTGTGCAATTTACATAACTTGGAGGTTTAGAGGATTCACTGAGAGGACCACTTATACATAGTCATGTTGGGTTCTACTACAATTTGATTTTGGATCATTTGCTTTCAAGTGGAGAATCCTCCTCTCCACTTCAAGAGAACCTTTCATAGAGATTGGGCCTTAAAGTTTAAAGCCCAATATTAATAACTCGATCTTGTGCTTAATGACATCTGTACCATAGAGTCCAGAGTCCATGTTTTATACTATCCATTTAAAAATGTTCAGAATGGCAGAAAAGTGCCTAATCTAGATTAAGAAAATGGTCTAATCATAATCATACTGGTTAAACTCAAAGGCTGTGCAGGGGAAATAAAAGCATATGATCAGACCAAGAAGTGGGCATGCTTCAAGAAGTGAAACAGATATGAAATAATGAAAGAACTGTTGGTACTATTTTTTTCTCAAAAGATACATGCAAAATACATGCCTGTCATACTAAAAATTGTGAGGCCTACCACGAAGAGAAAAAGTTGAATTCTTCCATCCTGTATATCAATTATGGGGAACGTTTAGTTCCCACCTACTAAATTTATTCAAATCTCACTACCCAAGAATAGGAATCAGTTAACTCATTGAAAACTAAAAGACCCAGCAAACCCAAACCGTTTGGAAAGCTCAAACGCTAAGGCAAATGAATCAGAAATGGTGACACCAAGCATGACAACTGTCTGGGGAGAAAACCAATCCAATAGGGCATTGGTGTTGACTGTGTTTCTTGGTTGTGGATACCCTTCTAGCACCTTGGAACCAAAGAGAGTTCACTTTTCAAGGCATTCTAACAGAAGGGCGAGCTCATCTGAAAGTGAAATTCATGGCAACGAGACTAAGAAAGGAATATTTCACTGAAGTATTTGGGACAAGGATTGATTTAGGATTTAAATCATTTTTTTAGTGTAAGGTTATATTGCTTTCATTTATTCATATTTATATAAGTATTTGGGACAAGGTTTGATTTAGGATTTAATTTTTTTTTTAGTGTAAGGTTATATTGCTTTCATTTATTCATATTTATATAAGTATGGCAGTGTTTGATTTTATATATAATTTAAGAAATAATAAGTATGGTGGCGTTAGGTTTTATGTATGAGTTGATTTTAGAGGTTATTAAAAAGTAGTAAAGTTATATAAATTAAATGTCTAATACATCTTAATATATGTTGATAGCTATTAAAATATTGATGTGTCATTTAATTTATGAGCTGTTTAATTTATGTTGAGAATTTGTAAGGCTGTGATAGAAGTGGAGGTGTGAAACACACTACATAAGTTTTGAAATAGAAAAATTGTTTAGAAATACTTGATTTCATTATCATCCAATGGTAATTTAAGTCCACAACAATTTTTCCATCTTGTGGATATTCTTTTTCATATAATTAATTGTATGTAGTAATATGTATTACCTACTCATCATAAGGTCTAGTTTTAGCCATTGTTTCCGTTCTTTCATAAGTCAAGGCATTTCCCTTGAACCACAGATCATTTGGAATAACCTACATATTTTGTTTAATGACCCTCACTGTCTTGACTGAAGCCAATTGAAGACCCCGTTAACATTTTTAGGCTTTTGGGATGATTCTTAAAAGCTTACATTGTCAGTTTGGAAAACATGCATTTTCTTCTTGCCGAATTTTGTTTAGGTCTATGGCAATTCCATGCAATGTTTTAACTAGCCTATATGGAAAACTTTGCTTTCATCGTGATTGGAAACAAAATGTGAAGTCAGGTAAGAGTTACATTAGGTAATCTCAAGCCTCATCTAGGGGATATAGCATGATGAAAATACAATGAAGAATATACTTGTGTACAAGAGATTCCTTGTGTAGGTTTCATACCTAGCCCTAGTGGTGTGATTCCTATATGATGGATTGTACAATCATGCCTTACGTTCCACATGTCAAGTGCAAGATGTGACCACATTCTTCATAGGATTCTTTTTTTTTAAATTGTTTTGAGAAGCATGCCCCAAGGTCAATGTTGCAATGCATAACATAGACCTCCTTTAGCTTAGGTAATAGGTTGCGCAGTTATCTATCAAAAAATTTCCCAAACTTTCACCTAATCTGACCCCTTTTCCTCAATGGGCACAGTAAGGACCATTAGCATCCATGTATAGCTTTACAATGGAGCTAATAATTTATGCCCAAAATGTGTCCCAATCTAAAGAATGTAGTCAGTTCTATTTTACATACGAGGGTGGCTTTTAATTCTGTTGATAGTAGATTATCATTATTCTTATTAAAAATAAAGTAGATTTTCCATTCGGATAGTAGGATTATCTTTCAGATAGTATATTTGTCATTCTTCATAGAGGAAGTCATAATAACAAATCTCGAGTTTAAGAAGTAAACAACTATGAAGCATGGGAATTCAAATTAGGATGTGTTGAAATACCCTATATGTCACGTTAATGATTATTCTATGGGTGGTGGAATCTTCTAGTGAAAACATAGATTGAATACCATGGACATGTGTAAGGCTTATTGTGATAATTGTTTTTAATGATCTTAAATTAAATGAGAAGATCAATTCATAGAGAAATTGGGATTTTAGAATGGGAGCTTATTTAGTCAATGAAAGACCAATGAAAATATTAGAATACACTTTTACCCTTATTCTAGTGTTGAATAAAAATGCCGTGAAAAATAATGTGTCTCTAGTTTTGGATAAAAGGACCCTCAACTTTCTTCGCAACTTTTGTGGTCATTGGCCACTTGTGAAAGGAGTAGGCATCTTTAAAAATGCAGTGCCATTTAGAAGGGAAATACTAATAACAACAGGGAAAAGGCAATTATTCCATTCGTTTATTTATTTCTCATTTGTCTGGTCATATTGTGAGCTGCAATATATATCATGAAATTGTTTTAGTACTAGTAAACAATGATTAAATATATAATAAATTTGAACCTTTGACATTTAGAGGACATTTCTCTCAATAAGTATGAAAATCATGTTGGAAACAGTTTTTGAAGTTTGGAGTCTTTTATTTTTAAGTTAACTAATTGGTTTGGAAGATGAAAAACTAGCAACTTGGAAGAGTGGGACTTTTATATTCACTGAGGTATTAAAGAAATTATATGCTTGAAACTTACACTAGTGCCTTCTAGTGGAATTGATAGTGCACTAATCTGTTGCTTGCCAATATTTCGGTTTAGGTACCACCTTATAGCATGTCCGGGTTCAAATGCTATTTTCCATGGTGGACAGTCGAACCTGTTTCAACTCTAATTGTTATCAAGGGGTTTCACAAGGTTGTCACATGAGCATCTGTGATGCCCATTTTGACTTAGATAGCTACCCATACTAAGGCTCTATTTTGCAGTTCCATGTTATTATTTATGAACATTATGTAATATTGATGCATTTGGTTGGACATGTGAAACTACTTAGGTTTGATTTTGATAATGAAAATGTTTGATGTATGACCTAATGTATGATGTACCTGGTGATGCTTTATCTGGTGCATGACTTATCAGAGCTATAGTTGCTTCATGTATGGCTTAAGTGGATATGATTTATCTAATAAGTAACGTAATGAAATTATGATTTGTTTCCAATATGAACTACAAAATTGACACATGGATATTAGACTTAATAATGTGATGATTATATGTCTTGTTGTTATATAAATGCATGAATGAGAGCTAACCCGCAGGGGGGGCCGGGGAGAACTATATGATAGCTGAGATCTACTCTTCCACTGAGGGAAGATCGAGACATTCCACGGGGAAGGTATAATGTACATTATTCTACTACATTTGGTATCTACTTGATATGCACTCTTATGAGACGAGTAAAATGCAAATGACAGGTGGCAAGACGACCTGACTGGATTATTCAATGACAAGTCCAACCAGCTCTGTAGTGTGGTCCGTGTTAGGGCGTTGACCCTAATTCCGAAGAAGGGGTGGAGGCATTTCCCACCGTGTATCCTCCGAAACTTGGAATCGTGGGAGGGCAGTGGTGGACACGCTCCCCTAGACGTGTGATGACGATTGCCAATTGCCTGCTGGGGAAGTTAGGTCGATATAGTTGACGCTTCCACCATGTCAGTTTTATCAGTGGTTAGTATGGTTGTTGCCACTGATAAAGCAATAGAGGACGAATAGGGTGGGAACGGAAGTAGGTCAGGATGGATAGGAGGATATAGATCAGTTGGAGACTCTTGATGGGAAGTAATGTCATTGTCTGACTTATCAAATTTTACTGCTATAACTCTCTTTGGTTTGCTATGCTTTTGAACTCCTTGTATCTTTTCATTGTAACTTCGGGACAAAGTTTTCTAAGGGAGGGGTGTATGTAATGCCCCACTTAAATCTTATCCTGCAAATTTTATTAATGTTTACATTACGTGAAAATATTGAGAAATATTGGTGAATACCTTCATTTAGGAAACTATAACTTTGTTGTCTAAATTCATGATTTCTATTATTCAAATTCCCAACTTGCCTTCTCAAATTGAATCTTAGGTAGGATATGGTCTCCTTCCATTATTTCAAATAATATATATATTCATCTCACATTCTCCAATGTACCCTCACATTTACTTGGGAGAAGACATGGTCCTCTCCAACTAATTATCAATATATATATTCATCTCACATTCCCCAATTTACTCTCACATTTACTTGGGAGAAGACATGGTCCTCTCCTACTAATTATCAATATATATATTCATCTCGCATTCCCCAATGTACTCTCACATTTACTTGGGAGAAGACATGGTCCTCTCCTACTAATTATATATTCATCTCACATTCCCCAATGTACTCTCACATTTACTTGGGAGAAGACATGGTCCTCATCTCACATTCCCAAATGTACTCTCCCATTTATTTCACAATTTTATATTCATATCATATTTCCAAATGTACTCCCAGATTTACTTGGGAGAAGAGAAGTCAACTGTAAGGATGGATGAGAATTTAATGACATTAATGAGAGGTGGTTGAGATGAAGAGAGGGAGGGTATAAAAGGGAAGGATGAAGGGAGAAAAGGGCTTGTGGGGTCTTGCTTATGATTTTGGGGTTGGTTGTGATTTTAGGATTGGCTGTGATTTTTGGAGACCTTAGGAACCTGTGGAGGTTTCTTGGGTTGTTGAGAGGAGGGAAATATTGTTCATCTTGGTCTAGATCATTCATCTTGGACACACACACTACATCTGGTTGGACTTGGGCTCAGAGGGCTAGGAAACCTGTGGAGGTTTCCTAGGCTAGGAATTATTTCCTAGTTGGCTGGGAGGTAAATCCAGTTGGGTTAGTCAAGAGGAGCGTTCAGCAGGAGCAGCAGCTCACAGGCATCTCCACTAGCCACCAGTACAGGTATTCCTCTATAGATTGTTCATGTAAATTTATTAAAATGGAATGTTCACTATAAGTTATAAGGATTAGGATGTAAATGGTAAAATTTTCATTGTTTAAAAGTCTTGTAAGAAAGTAAATTATTACCTCTGGTTGCATTTAAATTCTAGAGAAATAGATCTGTTAGAAGACCCTAGGATAGGGCTCTTACAGATCATGCGCTGATCTGTAAGTTTATAGGCATCTGGCTGGCAGAAAGAGATCTAATCAAGTGGATTCAGCTGAAATGGCAACCTAAAGTCCATATTGACCTGAAATTGAGAGCCATGGGTTTCTTCACAGTTATTTTCACCAACCTAGAGGATAAGGAGCAGATCTTCAAAGATGGACTTTATTTCTACTATAATGTTGGGCTCTTCATGAGGTTCTTGGAAGAGTGTTATAACCTTGACCAAGAATAGTTCATGGCAGCCCCAATATGGGTTCGCCTCTTTGCCCTTCCTATGGCCTTCTAGGATCTCGAAATTCTAGAGAGGATAAGCAATTCTATCAGAAGATTGATTAAAGCGGAATATTCTACTCAGAGAGGAAGATATGCGTCGTATGCTCGAATCTGTGTATATGAATATTACAGAACCACTTCCTAAATCAGTTGAACTGGAGTACCAAGGAGTAGTATGGCAACAACCTCTTGATTATGAGCATATCCCTTTTAGTTGCAGGTGGTGCCATGAATACGGGTAACTATACAAGGAATGCTCCCTCAATCAGGTGGAGGCAATGGGAATAATAGGGCCAAAGGAAGCAGGACAAGTGCGAGAGGAAAACGAAGGATTCTAGGAAGTTTATCACAAGAAAAGGACCAACAAACCCCACTAGGAAAACTCGGAGGCTTAGATGCAAAATAACCCTGCCAATGAGAATCAATTTAGGGTTTTACAGGAAATGGGGGAAAGCTCAAAAGAAGCAGTGAAAGGAAAGGAAGTTGAATCGAGGGATATTCCTAAAACAAACCCTAAGCCGAAAAGAAAGGCACGAGAAGCATCAAATGATAAGGAAATGTCGGAACTAGTCATGGAACAAATCAACATGGAGATTGATGAGGTAAAGGAAGACTTAAGTGTCGAAGAGCAAGTCCTCAAGCGACTATTGAATGAATGGAGAAACCTGGACGAGAGGTTTATACCTACATAACAAAAGAGGTTATACCGGGAGACCTTTGAATAGTACCAAGCTAAACAAGCTCAAGAACCTTCAGATCCGCCAAAGCCCCCTGGCTCCCAAATGGGGAGCTCCGAGGATCATGGAGGACCTAGCAAAGGAGAGAAAAAAAGGGGCAAAAAGAACCTACAAGAGTCGATTCAAATGGTAGGAGACTTGTTGGTAAACTCAAGGAGGGTGATACCGCTGTCGGCGGTGTTTCACCAACTTAATAGACATTCTCAATGATAGTTCTCTCCTGGAATGTAAGAGGCCTCAATAGTCGAGGAAAACAGTGATACTCGAAGGACAGATTAAGGAAGGAAAATCCCAACATAATAATGTTTCAAGAGACAAAGGCGTCAGAAGACAAACTCAAATCGATCATTGGCTCCATGTGGATAGGATATAAAGTGATGGAAAAGGATGCCAGAGGAAGTGTAGGAGGTCTGGCAATTCTCTAGAACCCCTTTGAAATCCTATTTGATAACTGGTTGAGTATGCCTCGACTTCTTTCAGGCCGCTTTCGCCATATAGGCACAAGGCACTGGGCACTTCTCACAAATGTTTACAGGCTTAACATTCCAGGAGAGAAAGCATATTTCATTCATAACATAGGAAAGCTCAGGAATACATGCCCCAATGAGTTGTCGATAATTGAGGGAGACTTTAACCTGATTACATCCTTGGAAGAAAAAAGAGGAGGGATTACACGTTGGGAACAAGAGATGGAGGACTTTCAAGACTTAATCTCAGATCTTAAAATCGTTGATGTTCCCACCAACAATGGCATATTTACTTGGGACAACCGCCGAGGATGGCAATACCAGGTAGCCCCTCGCTTGGATCGATTCTTAGTGCCAGAAGGACTCATCAGCATAGATACTTTCTTTGAAGCAGCAATCATTCCATGTATGGGATCAAACCATTGGCCAATTCGATTAGAAATGGACCTTAGGTTGGCCCCCAGAAACTACCTCTTTTGGTTTGAAGCCTTCTAGCTTTGGGACCCTGCCTTTCTTGGTAAACTTGAAAACTGGTGGAAATCAAGTTCAGTTCAGGGCAAAAACCGTATGCACACCTTCCAACTTCGTTTGAACGATTAGAAAAAATAGATCCAACGTTGCACTAAAGAAGAGTTTGGCAGCATTATGAAGGAGAAACTTCAACTTCTAGCTCGCATGCAGCACATAAAACATCGGCAAATCACTAAGGGAACAACTGAAGATATTGTTGCAGAGGAGGGGCATACCTTGACCTAGCTAAAAGAGCAGAGAAAGCAAGAGGAAATCCTCTAGAAAAAGAAATACAGGATTCAATGGCTTCGTGAAGGAGAACGAAATACTCATTTCTTTCATAAAACCATGATCCAACATCGTCAACAAAATATAATCTTCTCTCTGAAAGATGTTGCAGGGAATCGATTGGTCCATCATGAGGAGATGTTGAATCTACTGGTAGATCATTTCCACACCCTCCTCTCCGAACTGGAGCACGATAGATCTGAATCCATCCAGTGCATTACCAGACATATCCCTCGGCTTATGAGTAGACACTGAAACATGGCTTTAATGAGGACCATTACCATGGAAGAAGTCAAAGAAGTGATCAAGGGGATGGCTTGAAATAAAGCACTCGAACCAGACGAATTCACAATGGAGTTCTTTCAAGCAACCTGGAATTTTATCAGACCTGATATCCTAGAGGTCGTGGAGGAATCCAGACGGTCTCAATATGTAAATTTGTCTCTTAATTCTACTTTTCTTACTATAATACCTAAGATAGCTCAATCTGAAGAACCCTGAGGGTTTCGACCGATTTCTCTTTGTAATGTCATTTATAAAATTATTTCCACAATCGTTGTTCAGAAATTGAAACCACTGTTACCATCTTTGATCTCCCCAAAACAAATCGGTTTTGTACAATGACGCCAAATCCTAGATGAGATAATCACTTCGCAAGAGGTGGTCCACTCCCTTAAGCAAATTAAAGCTAAAGGCATGCTCATTAAAATGGATCTCTCTAAATCCTATGATCACCTCAGCTAGTCGTATCTTTTAAGCGTGTTAAAAGCCTTTGGTTTTGAATCATGTTGGATAGCCTATGTTTCCTCCCTTATCTCAACCCTGTGTTTTCAACACCTCATTAATGGCTCCCCTTCTCGTACCTTTAATTCCTTTAGGGGTCTAAGGCAAGGGGACCCCCTTTCACCCTTCCTCTTTATCCTCACTGCAGAATGTCTAGGTCATAATATCCATTATATCGTTCATTCAGGCTCTCTTAGAGGGGTTCGCCTCTGGGGTAATGGCCTCCCTCTCACTCACCAACAATTTGTGGACGATATCATGCTTTTCTGCGAAGTTTTCCTCCGAGAAGCCATAATGATTAAAGATTTTCTCTCTGAATTTATGAAATCCTTTGGTACGCTAATCAATAATGTCAAGTCTAATATCATTTTCTTCAATACCCTAATTCCCACCCAATATTTTCTCGCCAGAATTCTGGGATTCTGCATTGGATCCCTTCCTTCTAAGCACCTGGGTATCCCCCTGGTTCTGAATTCTCTCTGTACCTCTTGCTCGAAAGACCTCCTGGACCATATCCAATCCCACCTTTAATCCTGGTCTTCCCATACCCTAAATATTGTTGGTAGAGTGGTTATTTTAAAGGCTATGCTCTAATCCATGCCGATATATTAGTTGTCTAGTCTTGCCGCTCCGAAATCTTCCAATGCAAGTATGGTTTATATATTCAGAAAATTCTTGTGGAGAGGAGCCTAAGAGGTGAAAAAAGGGGTTGTGATCTCCTGGGAAAAAATCACCAAACCCAAGCTCGCAGGTGGTCTTGGGCTCCGGGAACGATATATTCTGAATCAAGTCCTGGGGGGGAAATATGGTGGAGATGGATACAGGGGGGGACAGGATCTATGAAAAATCATATGGACATGCAAATATCAAATGCCCACCTCGCTTGAAGCGGTTTTAAGAACTCAAAACATCTAAAAAGGTTCGTCAATCTGGAATTTGGCCTCAACAAAAAGAGATCTTATTTGCTCTCATAATTCTAGGAAATTTGAGATGGAAGACACACCCTCTTTTGGCAATACTCTTGGTAGTAGAGAGTCAAACTCTTTAGCTGACATGATCTGGCTGATCTTTTTCTCTATACAAATAGTCAAAATTGTGCAACCGTGGAGCAATATTGGAAACCATCTTTGGACCTTGCTTAAATACGTTGGAAGGACAAACAGGATTGGCCCAACCCCCTAGACACTGAACAATGGACACTAATGGAAAGAGAACTTCAATCTCAAAAAGTGGCCTTGCTGGAGGGCCTGGATATTCTTCGGTGGGGCTATATAACCAAAGGAATGTTTACCACTAAAGAAGCCTACATATTAGCCAATGAACCGGCCTAGAACTATGTAAATCCAATATGGAGGAAAATTTGGTTAGGACAACTCTGGCCAACGATTTCCTACTTTCTATGACTCGTGTGTCGCGAGAGGATACTCACTTGGGACCAGCTCTAGAAAAGAGGGATCCACGGACCCTCACTATGTGTGATGTGTGAATCTAATAAGGAGAATATGGATCACCTTCTAAACTGATGCCCCTTTGCAGATCAATTATGGCGTAGCATGGGCCAATCTTTTAGACAATTAGATCAGGACAGCACTAGCACCAAATAACCTTGGAAATGTGGAGAAACGATATCTTCTCCAGTCCTATTCTAAATCGAGCTTGGAACTTAGGCCCCGGTTTCCTTCTGTGGGCTCTTTGGAAGGAAAGGAACCACCAGGTATTTAAGAATCTAAACATCCCACAACTGGAAGTTTGGGTTGGCGTCATTCAAAACTTCCATGAAACAATCTTAGCGGAGAAGTGGCACCTAGATGACTAGCAAGTGTTGCTCCATGAAACCCGAATTCTATCTACCCTGAACCTAGCTCCTCAAATATTAGCTCCCTCATCCTGGAAGCTACTAGTTTCCCCTCAAGCATCTCCTGCTAAATTCTCTGCCCCTCCCTCGGGTTTTCTTAAGCTCAGTTTCGATGGGTTGTCCAAAGGTAATCCTGGTGATGCGGCTTTTGGTGGACTCTTTTGGGATTGCAAAGGTCAGGCGACGTATGTGTATGCAGCAGACTATGGCTATGCAAGCAACAATGAGGTTGAATTCAATGGGGTAAAGCATGGGTTTCTAATTGCCAGAAGACAAGGATTCGAAAAACTAATAGTGGAAGGGGACTCCAAATTAGTCATTGAGACCCTCGAAAAACTTAAATAGGGTACCAAATGGGAGAATCTTAGTCAGAGTTGACAAACGACACATCTAGTGTATGAGATAAGTACTTTTCTCCCAAGCTTTGAGTATATTATCCCTACACATGTGCTTCAAAATCAAAACAGGGCGGTTTCCTTCCTTGTTGATTGGGGGTGCACCCACATGGGGTCAACCTTAGATGCACCATGGACGCATGATCCTCCTAAGGACCTAGAACCTTTGGCTAGAATTCTGACACAAGACAGTCAACCGGATCAGAGCCATGCAATGATTAATAATCAAGAACCCCGATCGAGGTGTATGCAAGAAGATTGTCCCACTTGGGACTCATGACAAGCGTGATATGACAAAGGTGGGAGGGTGATCGTGGAAAGTGCATGGCGTGTGTGACAGAGATGAGGTGATGCGAGGAGGCACGGGAAAGAGAAAGCTGGGGGGAAAGGCACGTCGAGCATTAATCAGCCAAGTGGTGGAGGTTATCGTTAGTTTGTTACATGCAATTTGGTTGTGGAGTGTTGAGGTTCCAGAAGCTGTGGTTCAGTGGTCGAGCTCCTCTCCTGTGACAAGTGTGGATGAAAGGCTCTGGTTGCAGAAGGGTCTTGGTGCAGGCTTCATGGCGATGGTGCTAGGGTATGTTAGGTCTCTTCCCTTTAACCATTGCCAGAGATACATTGAAAATATGATTGTTTCTCGTAGGATTCGTGTTATCTCCTGTGAATGGATGACTGTGAGACTTGATGTGGTTCGTTTGTTAGAAGGAAATATGGTTGATTCTGTTGTTTCTAAACCGGTTTCAGTTTTGTATGGCATTTTACTGCTTCGCATGGGAATGTATGGCGTAGGAGGGACTTCCTGTTTTTATGGGAAGGGTATCCATCATGGTCGGCATGTCTGGTTCTATATTTGGTCGAATTGGTTTACATTTATGACCTATAGGATGTCATTTTTGGTTCACTATCACTCTGAATTTCGATATGGGTTTTGGCCTGAGGAGCAGGCTGGTATTTCCTTCCTTGGAAGGAAACCAACCCATCATGGGTGGTCTTGTTTTAACGTGGTGCTAGAGTAAGAAATGCAAGCAGTGGGAGAAGAAGACCAATGGCAGGGAGACTCTCGGTTATGTTGTGTTTTGATCCGATATGAATCTAATTTTATATACTCCATCTTTTTGTTCATTGTTAATGCACCAGGTGTTAGTAGGTTGAGAAGCCGCCCAGTTTGCGAGCCATAGGATTCTGGTCTGGCGGTGTGGCTCGACGATCGATTTGTTGTTCAGTGGGGTTTGGTGAATATGGCTCGACCAATTGCACTGAAGAAAGAAAAGGAGATAGGGGGAGCAGGCGTAGCCGTAAAGCAACACCTCAGGAGGTAAGAGGAACCTCCTCCTCACATCCGCCTAAACAGACTGATCGAAAATTGCAGGCCCAACATATCAATGTTGCGACCCATGCTTATGTTATTAGCACCCTTGCCCAGGTGAGATAGATGATTGCTAGTTGGGAGGCAGACCTCAACCAGTGCGTTGAACATGAAATACAGGAGGAGGAATGGAGGTTGTTCACTCTAGACCCCGACAACACTTGTGGCAAGCTTACATAGTATAAACAAACAACCCATCTTTACTGGATGATGAAGAACATAGTGGCCAATGCAATTATGAATTCAACAGGTTTTATTAAAACAAATCTAAGACTTTAGGAAATCCAGAAGGAATTCCAACTTGTCCAATTTCAAATTCAATAGCAAAATGTTCGGTTGGGTCGTATTGAACGACACATCACGTGCCCACCTCAGTCAGAGATTCTGGGATCCAGTGCAAAGGACCCGGCTCCAGTGGAGTCCTCAAAGGACTAGTTTTAGATGCTTTCTTTTATTGTTGTTGTTAAATTTTGATGTTGTATATGTCGTTAAGCAGTACTAATGTTAAACCCTCCGTGCAAGAGCGGTACCTCTGGATAGCAAAGGAGTGGAGTTCGCTGCATATACTGGGCCACTTAACAAAATTCATTTCGATCCCAAAACCTGGACGTTTCACTTACCCAGGATTGAAATCACCGAAATAACAGACGCTGTTATGAGAAATTTGGTGGCATTCGAGTTATTCGGTTGCTAATGCCAAACGAAACCGATAAAATGCTATGTGGATTTGATGGACCAGTTGATCAACAAAGCCGAGGACGTTGAGGTGCTGAAGAAACGTGGTATAATCAACCATCACTTAGGCACTGACCAAGAAGTGGCCAATATTTGGAATAAAATGAGGAAAGGGCATGATCAAAAGGGTCAATATGGACCAATCGACACTGCTATTGATGAAGTCATAAAACTCTACGGAAGCCATAGAATCTGGTATGCTGAAGGTGTGAAAAAGTTTTTCTCGAAGCCATGGCTAGTAGTATCTTTTATTGCGGGATGTATCATCGTGGTTACAGCTATACTGCAAACTATTTTCTCTGGGTTGCAACTCCACCACCCTTAAATTCAAAGTATGAAGGAAAGTATAATATTCATGTCATAATTGATCGGCTCTATAACCTTCATACATAATCGATCTTCATATCATAATCCATTGGCTCTGGCTCTGTAACGTGAAATCCCCGAATCTACCTTGATTTTTCTGAATAGCAGGCCGATGTTGTTTGAATAGGAGACCGATGTTGTTTGTAGACTTAGCTAATACCAGTTTGATAACGTTAACAAAAAAAGAGCAGTGGCTTCTGCCCTGACAAGATAGGTATTTATGTTGCCCAGTTGTTTAGTGCTTTCTCATTCCGCTAATTCTTAGTAGTGCTGCTCGGAATTTTTTGGTTTAACCTTATGTAAATTATATTTATTGCAATTTGATTATCCCATAAACTTATGTCAATGTTGATTGCAAATTCGGATGTAGATTGCAGCTTCAGACAACAGAGTGCACCTTGTTTTTCAGTACAGTACGTATGGTTGTTGCTGCTGCTGTTTTTTTGTTGTGTAATATTGATAATATTTATAATGCATAATTGATCAAAGTGTTAATTGATTAGTATAGATTTATTTTAATTACTTATTTAGTAAAAGTTGAGTAAAATATGTGAAAGTTGAGAGGATCAAATTTCTTGAGATGAAAAGTTCTTTTGGAATGTAAAATTTAAATGAAATGTTGGTACTGGTAGAGATTTAATTCTCTCTATATAACTGTATTCTTTTTGGTTTTTTTTTTTTTTTTTTTTTTTAATATTTGATGTGAAATCTTTTATTTATAGTATTTATTACTATATTTGATGTGAAATATTTTATTTATAATTGAAAGCCAGTAATTGTTTTTTACCATTTCTCCTTAATATGACCATTGAAAGTGAGATTATATATTCATTTTTGTTCTTTATTATATTAGACTTTTTTTTTAAACTTAAATATTATTGGACTGAGAAACACATGCTACAACCCAGTGTATAAACAATGTGTGAATATATGCACTTTGTTAGATTTATAGAAAACACATAAATAACTAAACTTACCTACATATCAGATATACTCGATCATAACCATTATCTCATAAAAACATATAAATGACTAAAATTACCTTACATATATGGTATACTCCACCATTCTCTATATTTTTATTAGTTTGTGATGATGCTTCTTCATTTGTAGTAGAGGTTTCATTAATACTTCTATTCTTGATGTTTGATCAAAGTTTTCTACATTTGTTTAAAGTTTGTAATGATGTTTTTTCATTTTTTTAGATTTTTCTTGGATAATTTTGTTATTAACATTTAATCAGTCTTTTCCACGCATTTACTTCAAGGAATTCTCTTTAATTCTACCTTGATTATGTGAACCATTTTCTTTTGAAAATGTGTAGTATTATGTTGTTTATACTTAATCTTAATATACATGCCTTAACTTATAATGTGTAAGATTTTAGTTTGATGTTAGAATTGATATGAAAAACAATGATTTTGTAACAAATCTAGGATGAAGTAATAATTTTTAAAGTTATGGAATGGTTATTGGGTGATTGTTTTATTTAAGTATTTTATGTTGTATGAGTTAAAGATAAATGTGAGTGATTCAATTTGTTTACCATATTTCACAATTTATGTATGGATTTATTTAGATTTAAATATTTTATGATGATCTTATTCATGTAAATGCTATTTTGAAACCAATTTATTATAGTGTCAATTTTTTTCTCCATAAAGTTGGAGAATGTCCTCATGCTTCTTCATATTCTATTTCGATAACTTACATATAATTTCAAGGATCCGGTTCCATTTGTTGTTGTGTGGTCCCGTGCATAAACATGCATCAGAAGAAAAATGTTTTCCTCTTCCTTTCTGTAATTATGTGCATGAGACATGGTTATAGGAGTTATCATATCAATAATCTTTGTTCTCATTTTTTTTCCATAATTTCCACATTTTTATTCTTAGGTTGATTACACATGATGGTTCACTTCAACATATAATATGGTGTGAGAGTTATGTATGTCCAAGTCACTAAAATTATGGATCCCTTCCTATTTGACAAAGGAATGGATTTGAAGAAGCGATGGTTAGGCTTTGTCTCTCCCTTAAAGAGAAAACATAGGTGAATTATCTTCACATTATGGATATTATACTTTCAAGTGAATAGTTAATCAAACTATATCTTGTTTCACTTAAAATATTTTTTGTAATGATTATAAATAGTATAGGAGGGTCAACCTTCCAAGTGGGTTGTCCTTCACCAATTTATATAGAACAAGCAAGAAAATAAGTTCGATGATTGGAAGTAGCTTCCTCCATTGAATGCTTAAATTATACACTAAATACAAATAATTTATGGAGTTGTTAAATGCTTATAGGTTAAGAATTGTAGGCCTAAGTCCCATTTAATACATTTTTGTTATGAAATTGATTCAAATTGTAGACAAAATGAAATGAAGGAACAAGCAATATTCTATAAATAATGCAAACACAATGTTGAAGCATAATATTATAGTGAAAACCAAATTCTCTTAATGAATAAACTATTGAAAAGCACTCTAATATATATAAGAATACAAATGGCTAGAACAATGACAACTTACCATCTCTAAGAAGAGTTGTGATGGTTACACTCATCTACAAAAAAAAAAGAACTTCTTGAAAGGTGAAAAGTATAGTTTATAGTAATGTTAATTAAACCTAAGAAACAAAAACCCCTAAAATGAAAGAACTAGAACCCTAACATGATTAGGGTCACGGGCATGACTGAATTGGACAAATTTGAGTTGTCCAAGAAAATGGGGAGCATTGTAAACATCATAACTTTCACTCATCGCTATATTGTGCGTTTTCATTAGCTCATTGGAAATGATTGTAGAATGAGATAGGTGCCTATGCTTTTGGTGTAATTACCCCCCAAAAGTTCATAGGAAATCCCTCAAAAATATGTTAAAAATTTATGAATAAAAAATTTGCCAATATTTGGACCATTTTTTAGATACCCTAGCTAGCCACTTCGATTAGTTTTTGGCCCTTTCATATTAATAGTCTCCATTGTGTCAAGTTGTTAAAACCTATGAGGAAACTTTTGTTGGATTTGGTTCTTGCGAAACCAATTTCCCTTGTGAATACATTGTCATCTTTTGACAATCCAATAAAGTTATATGTTTTGATGGTGGGTTCTCTTCATCTTGGTCTCCCTGACGTAAGCTACTATAGATTTCTCAATGAAGTTAGGCTTTGGCTTTGTAATATTCAAGTGTTCTACCACTTTTGAGGTGGAAAGTATGGATGGCACAACCACATTAAATAAAGGGTGTAAATTGAAGAAGGACACAAGATTCACTTAAAAATTATTTTTCCCACGACTTTGGTGGTAGTGTGAGTCCCATATCAAAGTGGTTTGAGGATCCTTTGGCAGTTTCTGAGTTGTTGCCTCTGCAATTGCAACCACACATTGTCACCAACCTAAAATTTGTGATGAACATGACTTTAATCATGTTTTGCTTAATCTTAGTATTTACCTTCTAAGAAATAACATGAACTTCTTGTTGGATGTGTTAGATTTATTTGATTTTTTTTTAGTACTTTGTATCTTTTGCTTTATGCATTTAATGTAATTAGTAAAAGTACATTAATTTTAATTAATGACTAAAAATCTACCTACTCTTAAAATATTGTATCTGATACCATTACAAAAAAACTTTATTGCACCATATGTTAAAACATGGATAATGTTTCACCAAAAAATAATTAATTCACATCAATGATATGTTAAAACTTGGATAATGTTTCAACTGCGGAATGACTAGAATATATTTCAGAACATATATGTAATTAAGGGTTTTTGCATAATTTCCGTAAGGTCTAAGTTAATTCACTGTAGCCCCGCATTAGTATTTATGACATGACCAAGGGTGGTGCTATTAACGCTAGTGTACGAATGAACGGGGCTTCCGAGGAGGTGACCTCTTCCGCATTAAGTCTGTACATTTGTATTTTGATTTGACATTTAAGCTTAGGCACCCGGCTGGTCTGCAACCTAACAATGACCGCAGGAGCTAACCAATTTGTCATAAGGTATTAAATGTCCAGTTATATGCAGGTTGGATAACCCGATAACACGCGTGTACGGAGATTAGATAAATAAAAAATGTACCTGCGCAGTTTCCGTGCGCATGTATTATCGGGTTATCCAGCCTGCATATAACCAGACATTTAATGCCCTATGACAAACTGGTTAACCGCTACCTGTTTGCCAGCCACAAGTCACATCCAGCGGCAGCTGCAATGAATTCTACCATAATGGAAGATGTGGACGGAGTACTATGTGATAATAGTGGTAGATCGTGGTGGGGTGGATAAGTTCAACTTTAAATTCAGTGTTTTATTTCTTGTACTGCGTAGGACTATATCTGTTTTATTTCTTGTACTGCGTAGGACTATATCTGCACTGAGGATGAAGAAGAGGGCAACCAATATTTCCTATGCTATTAATGCTTCTAAGACAGTACCATACAGTACATATGCCAATGGCCTACCACTCTAATTCGATTTCTATGGATTGGTTGGGCTATTGTCATGTACACAATATTCATTTATGACTTTTGGTTGTAACCCACTTTTTAAACTTGTCTTATTATCCTGCCACGCCCAGGTATATAGCATTCGGTAACTTTTTGACTACCGAATTATTTAGCGTTGGACTAAATATTAAAAATCAAAATTTAAAGTGAACATTACACCAGCAAAAATATTTATTTTGTTAATACACTATTTTGTATTTTCGTAATTTCTATTGGTCTTCGTTTTATTTCGCAATAATTTCACCCTGTCATACCAGTACTGACAATACTGAACACTGTTGCCACAAGTCACATGCAATGAATAGTACCATAATGGAGGATGTGGACGGAGTACTATGTGATAAATTTGCTGTGATAATAGTGGTAGATAACTTGAACTTTCAATTCAGTGTTTTATTTCTTGAACTGCGTAGGACTATATCCCTCAGATTATTTATTCATTGAATAAAAATTAAAAATTAGAATCAAAAAGTAAACAATGGAAAAGTAAAAATGTTTATTTAAAAAAAAAAATTATTTTGTATTTTTTTTAAATTTTATTGGACTTTGTTTTATTTCCAAATGATTTCACCAGGTATCATATCAATATTTATATTTACAGTGGTGAACACTGCTGGCACAAATCACATCTAGCAGCTACAACAATGAATAAGACTACCATGGACAATGTAGAGGGCGTAATCTGTAATAAATTGGTTGCGATGATAGTGGTAGATTCATACATTATGCTCCAATTTTTATTTGTTCATGTTAGCAAACATTAATTTGTGCCAAAATACAATTAATTACTTGTGTTTCCATTAGACATAACACCTGACACATTCATTGATTATAAGCTTAGCAAAAAGACACCCAAGATGACACATCCACATCAGCTAGGTTGCATGCATGCAATAGTAACGTTCTAGAGAAGACAACAAGAAATTGTATGAATTTCCCAAAATTTTCAAATAGCATAAGTATTGTTGATAATGATAATAGACTTTACTATTTTCAGAAAACTACATAGTATGAAAAGTATGTTTAAAGAAATTTATTAAAATTTAAATTAATTTATATTATTTTGCATTTATTACAATTACAATAAATTTTAATAATTTAAAAAACTTTATTATATATTAAAAATTTGATTAAATATGATAATGAAAATTATAAAATAAAATGTCGGATCACATTACTATGTTATGTCTTTGTGAAAATTATAAAAAGAAAGAAAAAATTAAGATAAACTTTAATAATTTCAGAAATGTTATATTATATATACATATATTAGGATATAAATTACAATTTTTATAAAAAGGATTAGAAATTAATCTGGTTCGTTGATTACTCAACGAGAAGATTATAAGAAGGATTTTGATGGAAATTTGGAAGACACATCGAGTGAGATCAAGGGATCGATTTCTCAAGGGAGTAGCGCAACAATTACAGGAGAAGTTACCGAGGATATTTTTTGCAGTGAGGGGCAAGGATAGTTTTTCGGAGGAATTTTTTTCTGATCCGGAGAGTGCAAGGCAGAGAGGGCAGAGAGTAACCCAGAGAGGCAACGCAGAGCTTCAGAGGGAGTCCATAATTCTACTGGGTAACAATCAAGATCTAGTGTCGGAGCTGGGGTATGAAACTGGGAGAACAGAGGGCTGAAGTTTCCAGTTAGCAGGAGATCAAGAGGAGGTGCAGCACAGTCCCAGTAGCAGTGACGCAGTAACTGCGTAGGTGTGACGTAGTGCTACACAGAGGCTCATATCTAGTGCAGATCAGTGCCAAATTTTCCAATGACAGGGTGAGATCATCTCACTATCTTTTGTCCATTTAGATCTTTGTATAGGATTTCCAGTTTGGGCATCCAAAGAATTGTATTCAGAAACTGTTGCATAATAATACAAACCCTCAGCCGCTGCACCGGTTTTCCCACATTGGGTTTTTTTCCGAGGACATTTGTCCAAAAAAACGATGTCACTTGTGTGTGGGTTATTTCTTCTTGCTCAGTTCTTGTTTCTGCATATAATTTAATTAGTGGAGGATGCAGTCGTATTTACTTCGATATTTACAGTGTAACATAGTAAATAACTTGCATGAATTAACAAGTAGGAGAAGTAATATCAATTTGTTGCAGTAGGGGATTTGGGTCTCCAAATTTTCACATGGTTTCAGAGTGCAGGTGAAGCAAGAGAGCAGACCAGAAGAGCCCAATGTTGAAGAGAAGGAGGGAGATCGAAGTGCTACGTAGGCAACAGATCGAATCCCTAGAGGGATTGCGCAGTCCAGGCCAAGAGGGCAAGATTCTCGAGGAAAATCTCTCTTTGAGTGAGTTGACAGAGAGGTAAGATTTCTAGTTCGTGATTGGTTAGTGGCAGAGGGAGTAGTGTAGCAGCAGATTTGGTGCAGAGCAGTCTTCAGGTGGGATGTAGTTTTCTGCAGTGTTTGTTGGGTCAGAAAAGCGACAGAAGAAGGAAGAAGACACTTTTTGAGGGAATTTCTTCCTCAGTGAATTCTGAGCTAAGGAATTATATTTCTCAATTACTGAGCAACAGTAGCAAGAAGCAGATCTACTAACTCCAGTAGGGAGTGCGTAGGCCAGCCTAGCAGCTGTGCAGAGGAGAGAGGAAGCAGTTCAACTTTTTGTTGGCTAAGATGGTAGCTAATGGGCTGAGAGATCAAGATCGATTGGACGGAGCATCCAACTATGTGATCTGGAAGGCTAGGATCTCCTGCCTTCTAGATGAGCATGATCTCAAAGCCTATGTCGATAGTGTGGTAGTTGAACCTGTCGATGCAGATCCGCTCAAGAAGTACAAGGCTGAGATGGTGAAGGCCAAGCGGTTGATCCTCGACAAAATGAGGGATCATGTTATATGTCACATTGCTAGCAAAGGGACGACCAAAGAGATGTGGGATGCCTTAGCAAATTTGTATCAAGGATATTCCGAGCAGCGGAAGATGTACTTGGAGGAGAAAATGAGATCCACAAGGATGCAGATGTGTGAACGCATTGATCCGTTCCTATTGAAGCTTTAAGAAGTCCGAGATCGGTTGGCAGTTGCAGGATCAGTGCCTCAGCCTACATAGATGGTGAGGTTGGCACTGAATTTAGTCTCAAAAGAATGGAAAGTATTTGTCTAGAGTATCCTCGGCAGAGAAAAATTACCGGATTGGGAAGGGATGTGGGTCGCTCTTCAACAGGAAGAGGTGAGGCGAGACTTAGTCAAATGAAAACTTGAAGGCAACAACAGTAGTGGGACGAAGCCCAAGGAGGAGGAGGAGAATGCAACCCTTGCATCAAAGGGGCAACAGGAGCAGCGGAGGCGGAAGGAGGATGTATCTAAGATCAAATGTTTCTGGTGTGGTGAATTTGGTCACTACACTACGTAGTGTCCTCTTAAGAAGAAGGACAAGGATGAGAAACATGATCCGCAGGCTGCAACCACAAGGATCGAGGAGGAGTTTTCCATGATTGCCAAGATACCTCTAGGGGAGAGGTGGGGTGATGTAGTATTGTAGTTCGAAAGAACTGCAGATGGGTAGGATCCATGAGGAATCCACCTCTTGGATCAATACCTTGCTGCAGGAGCCCATATTAGAAGTCGCAGGATGGACAAGTGTCAATTGGTGCAGAGGAATGCTAGAGTGACAGTTGCAGTGGCTAGGAGCACCAGAGACTGAACAATGCAGAGCAGAGTTGGAAATAGTGCAGATTCAACAACAACGTAGAGACTTCAGAGGGTCAGTGAAGAGACTAGAAGCAGTCAGAACTCCAACAATAGATGCATCACAGTGAACACCTTTGGTTCAGTGTTTTGGATGTTTTTCTGTTGCAAAAACAACAAAGTTGCAGTGCAGATGCAGTTGGTAGCAGCGCAAATGCAGCATTTGCACAGTAGTTGGTGGGAAGTGATGTGATACATGATCAACGTAGAGGGAGATGTTACAGAGTTAGGGTGATGCTTCAGCAGGTTGCATTACTAGAGCACATTCCTCGCTAAGAGGGAGTGTTGATTTATGCTAGCATCAGATGTGCTCTAAGCCTCAAAATGTGTAGGGAGGCTAGGACACATGTATTCCAAAATACCCAAAAATCGTTTTGGGAAATTCCATTGAGAGACAACTTTATTAAAATAATTAATTATTTTTAATGGATGCCTAAGTCTAAACTTAGGAAATTAAAATAATTTAAGGGTATTAATAAAACTGGGTGTGAATCTTTTAGAAGAAGATGATGATCGAGTCAAGATGATCTGAGTCATTGATTAGAATTTAATTTGGATCGTTGATTACTCAACGAGAAGATTATAAGAAGGACTTCGATGGGCATTTGGAAGACACATCGAGTGAGATCAAGAGATCAATTTCTCAAGAGAGAAGCGTAGTAGTTGCAACGAGGAGATTTCTTGTAGTGAGGGGCAGGGATGGTTTTCCAGAGGAAGTTTTTTCTAATCTATAGAGTGCAAGGCAGAGAGGGCAGAGAGTAGTCTGGAAAGGGAGCGCATAGCTACGTTGTGGCAGTGTAGAGCTTCAGAAGGAGTCTGTATTTCTACCAGGGAACAGTTGGGATCTAGTGCCGGAGCCGAGGTGTAAGACCCAGAGGCCAGAGGGTCAAAGTTTCCAGCTAGCAGGAGATGAAGAGGAGGTGCAGCACAATCCCAACAACAGTGACATAGTTACTGCATAGGTGTGATGCAATGTTGCGCAGAGGCTCATCTCTAGTGTAGATCAATGTCGGATTTTCCAGTGACAAGGTGAGATCATCTCGCTATATTTTGTCTAGTTAGATATCTGTATAGGATTGCCATTTTGGGCATCTGAAGAATTGTATTCAGAAACTACTACATAATAATACAAACCCTCAGTTGTTGCATCAATTTTCCCACATTGGGTTTTTCTGGGGACATTTGTCCAAAAACAATGGTGTCACTTGTTTGTGTGTTATTTCTTCTTGCTTAGTTCTTGTTTCCGCATATAATTTAATTAGTGAAGGTTGCAGTGGTATTTACTTCGATATTTATAGTGTAACACAATAAATAACTTGCATGAATTAACAAGTAAGAGAAGTAATATCATTTTGTTGCAGTAAAGGATTTGGGTCTCGAAATTTTCACACTTAGTGTTTACTTTCTATGAAATAACATGAACAAGACTTCTTGTTAGATGCATTAGATTTTTTTTATGCTTTGTATACTTTGTTTTAGGCACATGAAAAATCTTTTTGTATTGATGTAATTAGTAAAGCCACATTAATTAAAAATAATGACTAAAAATCCACATACGCTTAAAAATATTGTATTTAATACCATTATTAAAAACACTTTATTATAATTGTGTTGAAAATAAGAAAAACTCTTATAACTTTTTTAAAAAATCTATCTTATTTTAAAATATGAAAATAACATAATATAAAAATATTTAAAAATAACATAATATAAAATGTTTTTTTATATGGACTTCATATAAAATTTCAACTCAATTTATTTTATTAAATAATATAAAATAATATCCATAATTTTAGTACTAAATTGTAAATTATATCGATGGTATACTTCGGAGTCTTTGGCTTGTAAGAGATAGGCATCTAATATTTACTTGAAATTTCAATTATACAAGCATTTGTTCTCTTAGTTGCTTAAACTTGTAAAATATGTCACCGGTGATTAGACGAATGACGACCCCATTGTCACGTCACGAAGTGTCGACACATAGTCTTATTTTCTTAACTTTTTAGTGCCATGACATATATTATTAGAAGCCCCACGTTACGTGAATGGATGTCACCTTGAAAGTAACACGTGAGTGGTTATCTCAATTTCTAAATTAAAATAACACGTGGCCTGTATTTAAAAATAAAAATGAAGTGATGAGATAATTCTAATGGCCTACCTTTCAAGTCCATATTGCCAACTTTATAGACCTATATGGACGTACCTTTTTGCTTTGGGGAACAATCATTTCATTTGATATGCGTACTTTCAAATCTATCAATAATAATATAATCAACCCACTAAAACTAGTCATATATATAAAAGTTAAAACATACATTTCAGGGGGGTTTTTACCGAGACGTTTATTGAGAATTTTTTGTCACTGGCACAATCTTGGTAGAAATTACTGACATAATTTAGGCACCCCAGAAATCTTTGCAGCAGTGTCTTGTCTTTAAGCTCGTTTGGGAATTTATCTGCAAATTCGATGGCATGCTGTTGCAGAGAAATCTGCCCGTTGCAAATTATGTGTCCCAAGAATTTTATAGAAGTCTGGAATACTTCTATCTTTTTCTTGCTCAGTACTAGTCCATTCTTTTGGACCAATTTCATGAAAATATTTACATGTTTGAAATGGTCATCTAGCAAACTTCGCTTCTCCAGCTTTCTTGACGTCTTTACATAAAACTTTCTGCATCGCTGAGGCATCTGTTCTAAGAAGAAAAGGCTTATTTATCAAATAAACTTCAAATTTGCTAATACAGTTCCATGCTGCTTTTACCTCTCTTTCAATGACAGAGTAGTTTTGCTCTGCTGAATTCCAGATCCCAGAAGCAAATTGAACAACCTGTTCTTCTTTTCCAATTCTTTGTTTCAAGATTCCACCCCATCCAACATTGCTTGCATCAGATTCAACTATCTTGAAAGCTTGATCATCAGCTACATATAATATAGGTAAAGATTTTACCTTGGCTTTGATTTCTTGGACTGCTCTTGTGTGGAGATCTGACCATTCAGGGGGATTCTTACCAAGTCGTTTATTGAGAATCTTTCTGTCACTGGCACAATCCTGGTAGAAATTACTGACATAATTTAGGCACCCCAGAAATCTTTGCAGCCGTGTCTTGTCTTTAAGCTCGTCTGGGAACTTATCTGCAAATTCGATGGAACGCTGTTGCAGAGAAATCTGCCCGTTGCAAATTGTGTGTCCCAAGAATTTTACAGAAGTCTGGAATACTTCTATCTTTTTCTTGCTCAGTACTAGTCCATTCTTTTGGACCAATTTCATGAAAATATTTACATGTTTGAAATGGTCATCAAGATTCTTGAAAAAAATTAAAACATCATCAATATAAACGATTAGCCAATCAAAGTATGGCTTGAATATATCATCCATTACTTTCTGGAACTTTGAGGGAGCATTTTTGAGGCCGAATGGCATGACATTCCATTCATAATGCCCTGCTGGAATACTAAAAGCAGTCTTGAATTTACGAGCTTCATCAATGACAACTTGCCAGAATCCTGCTTTGAGATCAAATTTTGAAAATACCTTGGCTCCTGCAATCCTTCTTATCAAGTCTCCCTTGTGTGGAATCGGATAAGTGTCATCGGCTAGAACTGAATTTAGAGGTTTATAATTTATAACAAGCCTGGGAATTCCTATAATTTGTTCAGCTCTCTTATTCACATAGAATCCATAGCAATTCCAGGGGCTATTGGATTCTCTGATTAGTCTTCTATCAAGCAATTGCTGGATTTCTTTTTGGCAAAGATCCCTATATTCTTTGCTCATCGGGATAGCTCTACTTTTGCAGGGTTTTCCAGTGTATCCCTCTTTATATGGCAGCTTGATAGTATGCTGCTTCCTATGCCAGAAGGCATTTGGCTCTTCTGAGCAGCATGTTTCCTGCAATTTTTCTTTCAGCTCTTGGATTTTTCTTTTGACTTGGGGTAATTTTAGTTGTTCCTCAACCCTTAGTGTGCCTTTCAGATCTTTGAGATCTGCTAATTGAGATTCTGCGTTTTCCAGGTTTTGTATGGCTTGGACCATTGTTGAAATCCTTGGACTTGAAACATAAGGGAGTTCAATTTTCTTTCTCCTGCCTTTTGATGTAGGAACAAAAATGAAATAACCGGCTCTCCCTCCTTTTAGCCTGGCTGAGCCATGAGGCTCTATTGCAGCTAGAAAGACATTTCCTAATATACAGTCAACAGTGATGTCTGCAATATCAAACTTCATGTGCACACAATGAGTATCAAAACACAATGAAGCTTTGGGAATTTCATATTGGAGTTTTTTGTTCCCAAGGCCTACCACCTCCCTTTCAGCTGAAACCCAGTACTTGGCTGGAATATTTTTGATATTAAGGATGTTAATATCTGCACCAGAATCCAATAATGCAATCATTTGAAAAAAATTTCCTTGGATGCAAATTTTTACCTTAACATGATGTCGCTAGTAGGTGTTCGTGAACAACCTCATATCTTTAAATCCAAAATGTGGATCTTGCATTCCTTCAACAATCTGTACCTCTTGGTGATATGCAGTGAGATTCCAGGAATCATCTCCTTTTTCTTCTGCAGATTGTTTTTCCTTTCTGCATTTCTCCAATTTGAGCTTTGATTGCAGAGATTTCTGTTTTGAGATGGTGGATTTCACCACTTACTTCCCCAAGAGTAAGCGATCTCACTTTTCCTGGCTTTTGATGATGCATTTGAAATTATTTAGTATTTTTTTCATAAGATGCATCAATAAATAAAGGCTTCTTACCTGATTCTTTGGAAGCTTTGTTCTAGAGCTGGTCAGTGAATGCTTCAATCAGGCGATTCTTCATATATCCTTCTTCCATTGCCCTTATTTGGGATAAAATCTTTAGTTCTGCTTCTTCTTCAGTAGATGCCATAAGAACTTTTTCTTTTGGCGGCTTAAACTTTTCTTCTTCTTTACTGGAGCTGGTGTAATACTCAAGATCACTTCTGTATATAGCATGACAAGCACACTCATCTGAATCTGAACATAGGCATTCTGATGAGTCTGATCAGAATACTGGCCCATATAGACCTGCACTTCTTCTTCTGATGTAGTGCTAAAAGAATCGAGAGAAGATTCTTCTAGTTGGTGTTGCTGAGCTGTATCTCTAATGGAAAGATTTGGGCATCTTTTTGTGACATGTGTCTTGGATTTGCATCTGAGACAAAAAATGGGTCCTGAATGTTCTTGCTTGACTTGCTTGGACTTCTAAGCATAAACAGCTGCCTTCTTTCCTTTATTGAGCTTTGATTCTTCTCCTTGGGGACATCTCGAAGCTGTATTCATTTATGACTTTTGGTTGTAACCCACTTTTTAAACTTGTCTTATTCAATAATACAAATGGTCCAAGCGAAAATGTGATTAAACATTATGTTGCATCGTAAAACGTGATTAAATACCACTTTTTAAAATTTGCTTGTAGAAACGAGATGTTAAGTTTTTTCCACGATTGTGTAGATTCATGTACGACCTTAATGAACTCCAGCTAGGTTTGTTTATATATGTTTTTCAAGTACCATTTTTTTATTATACTACCAGGAAAAGCAAGCTTGAATTTTAATTAGTTTTGAAATTTCTAAATAATTTTATAAAATTTATATAAGTTTTGAAAAAATAAATATTTTGAAAATCAAAAATAAATTTGAATTTTGTTAGTATTATTATTATTATTATTTTTATGAAATGAATAATTTCATAGTGTTTAAAATTGAATTGTTAGGAAAAAATTTATTTAAAAAACAAGAAATAAAAAAAAATTGTATTCAACCAAGCGTCATAATATTTAATAAAGAGTGCATTTATCAAATCTAAATATTTATGAAAATGAATTATTATATGAAATACCAAACCAAGTGTCATAGTATTTAATAAAGTGTACACCTATCAAATCTATTTTGCTATTTATTTTTACTATATAGTTTTACTAATAAAAATATAAAAAACAATAAATATAGCTATTCATATATTATATTATATAATTTTTAATTTGATAGTTTTTAAATTTTTAATTAATAGTTGGATAAGGAATTTAATATAAGATAAATAACAATATATATAAATTTTTAGTTACAAAATTTATTTAAATTAATTTATTTTCATAAATCATTTAGATTTCTTTTTAAATACAATTTATCGATAATTAATTTATTTAGACAATTTTTAATTTATTTATTTTTTATGTTTTTTATATGAAAAATATTGATGTTGGATTTCAAAAATTATATATTTATATTTTTAATGCAAAATTTTAAATAATAATAATAATTTAATTTTAAGAGATATAAATATGATATTATATGTAAGGCTATCTTAAATTGGGGTTTATGACTACTATGTGTGTGTGTGGGATTTTGGAGGCTTTTAAGTCTATAAACATTAAAATTAATCTAAAGTAATTATCAATTACTTTTTACATAAGAGGTAGGTATTAAGCATCAATGTTGCATATTACACTTGTTTATTTTGTTTTTAGAAATGAGATCTACAATTTTTTCCTACGATTGAGTAGATTCATCCGCGATCTTAATGAACTCTAGCTAGGTTTGATTGGACACGGTTCTCATCAACAGAAACTTGAGTAATGCAAATAAAATCAAGAGGATTGTTAATATAACATAGATATGCAAGAGCGATTGGATAAGTAGAGGTTGCTTCAATCATCTAGATATGTTCCAACTATGCATGGAATCTCTTCTGAACTTCAAGGTTTAGCATTAATTTTTCCATGGTTCGGTTTTTCCTTTCACACGGTATCTATGTATTCACAAGTATGACAATGACAAGTTAAAATGGTTCAGGATGCGAAGTAAATGGTTGCCCTAAACATCAATCAATATTACGAAACATTACAACAATCTATACTAAATAATAAAAAATTACATATGTAACACATTTAAAACCAAGTGAAAAGTTAATGCCTTAATTATTAAGGTTATAATATTAATACTAATAATTGGACTCGGCCGCGCGCACGCTCCGTTTCCCGCCGCCGCCTGCAACCTGTTTTGTTTCGCCCCTCGGCTGCTCGGATGGCCCTTCCGGAGGCTCCACTGGAGGAGGCAATGCTTCAGCATGCTTTCTCGGTGTTGATCAACTCCTTACCTCCTCAGCGAGCTCGCCCTTCGGTTTCCAAGTTTGTAAAAAAAATTGAGGGGTTACAGGAAGTCTCTCTCCCTCCTACTTTTCTCAGAATGGCGGCTCCTGCTCTAGCGGAAAAAGGACTTATATGGAAATTTACAGGTCTCTGGCCCTCCCCAAAAACTGTTCAGAAGTGGGTGGAAAGGAATTGGACAGACAAAATTCAAGGAAAAATTTCTATCGGATTTTATGGGAAGGGTTATTTCACCTTTCATTTTGAGAAAAAGGAAGACAAGGATTTGATCTTCCGCAATGGACCTTACTTCATGGATTCTAGAGGTTTGTACTTAAACAAATGGACACCGGACTTCGATCCGGAGCTTGATATCCCTAATGCGGTCCCTGTTTGGGTTCGTCTTCCTCACCTCCCATTGCATTGCTGGGGAGACGAATTAGTTCGTGCTATTGGAAATGCGGTCAGGAAATACATTGACCGGAGTGAGCCAAGAGACAACATGCAAGCTTGTGCCCGTATTTGCATTGAAGTTGATTTGGGTAAAGGTCTTCCAGAAGCCATTAAACTTAAAGTCGACGACTGGTCGCACATTCAGCAACTCGACTATGAGCAGATCCCCTTCAAGTGCAAGGTATGTCACGAGTATGGTCACTTTGCTAATCATTGCACTAAACTCTCTAATGTTGATAATAATCCGCAAGAAGAACAATGGGAAACTGTCAAAAAGAAAAAAACAGCCCCTAGCCACAAACTACCCAATGAAGCTGGTCCTTCCTCACAACCCCCTCCCATCTCTCCTATCTCTTCTCCCCCGCCCTCATTCCCTCTTCCTTCTTCCCCTCAACCGCCTCAATCTTCTGTCCGCCAGCTGAATCCCCTGCCTTCCTCTCCCTCCTCCAATCCCTTTCATGTTCTCTCCCTTCCTGAGGAATCCCCTGCTCCCTTGATTCAATCTGAGCCTCCCTCTTCTCCCCATCTCCTGGTCATTCCCTCTTCCCTCCCATCAGATCCTCCCCCACTCAGAATCACCCGAAGCAATTCCAAGGAACATGGGTCCTCTCTAGACGGTCAAAAGAAGCTGGGAAGAAAGTCTTCCAAACAACACAGGGACGAGAACGCGCAAAAAGACATAGCTCTAGGACTCCAGAATCCTATAGAGTCATACATACAAGGATCAATAGATAAAGAAATAGCAAGCAAAGATAAGGGAGGGAGAGCAACTCCTCGAATCACACTTTTGAAATGATTAAAATTCTTTCATGGAATAGTAGGGGACTAGGGCACCCCTCCAAAACCAATGCCTTAAAGGATCTTATAAATCAAGAGCAACCATCCATTGTCTTATTGCAGGAAACAAAACAGAGAAAGTCAGAAATTAGCAAGATCATTGAATATCATAAGCGTTATAAAGGATGTACATGTGAATCCAAAGGGGCCTCAGGCGGGATTGCTACTCTTTGGCGTCAGGATGAGTGGAACAGTGAAGCTGAAGTAATAGAACAACATTGGGTAAAGACAGTATTGAGGAACAATATGAGAAAACAACAGATTGTAATTTTCAATGTCTACGCCCCTAATCATTATAGGGACAAAGAAGTTTGCTGGGATTCCCTCAGCAAGAACATAACAGAAGAAGATAGCAGCAACATCATCTTAGGGGGCGACTTAAATCTAATATTACATGCCAATGAAAAATGTGGGGGCAGCTTCACTTCAGACCCATTTAGAAATCAGCTGGAAAACATAATGCAACATGGTGATCTGATCGACATCATCCCAAAAAATCGTAAATACACATGGAGTAATCGCAGATTGGGTAGCAACAATATTATGGAGAGACTTGACCGATTTCTGGTAAATATCTCCTTTCTTTCCACCTTTTCAGCTGTCAACGCCACCATTCTTCCCTTTGCTATCTCAGATCACTATCCCATTACTTTAGCTATTGATTCGCACTGCCCTCTAGGGCCTCTCCCCTTCAAATACAACCATATTTGGAGCGACTACCAAGCAGTCAAAAGTCTGGTCCAGCAAACCTGGTGTCAACATGTTGAAGGATCTCCAAGCTTTATATGGGAAAGTAAACTCAAAAATGTGAAAAATGCGCTCAAGAATTGGGCAAAAACGCAGTATAAAGAGCCAGAGAAAAAAAACGAGAGGTGAAAGCCAAAATTGAAGATCTTCACTGTGCAATAGAAAAACAAGAGTATCATCAAGCTGAAAAGATTCAAGAAGAAAATCTTTATAATCAGTTATGCAGTATCAGAAGAGAAGAGGAAGAAAAATGGCATATAAAATCTAGGCAGACTTGGCTGAAAAGCGGAGATAAGAACACTGCTTTCTTCCATAAGCAAGCCACTGTTCGACAAATTAAAAACAACATAACAACTATCATAGACAACGCAGGGACCCAACACACTGATCAAATAGCCATCAAAAGTGTTGCCTCAGACCACTTCAAGGAGCTCTTAACTGAATCAGGGGAGGAAGAAAACTACGCTGACCTCCTGCAGCATTTGCCAACAAAGATTACAACAGATTTAAATGAAAGGTTGACAGAAGAGATAAAAGAGGAAGAAATTAAGGAAGCAATTTGGTGCCTCCAGCCAGACAAGGCACCTGGACCAGACAATTTCTCAATATGTTTTTATAGAGAATATTGGGAAATGATAAAAAAGGATCTCATAAAATATTTCAAATGGATTCAGAGAAAAAGAAAAATAGGAGGCTACACAAACTCAACACATCTGGCCCTCATTCCAAAGGAGAACTTCCCTTCCAATTTTTCCCGCTTCAGGCCAATATCATTATGTAACTCTTCCTACAAAATCTTCACAAAAATCCTTGCTTCTCATCTCAAGCCTCTCCTGTCGATGTTAATTTCCGAAAACCAAGGAGGCTTTATGGCTAACAGGAAAATCTCAGACTGCATCCTCTTAGTTCAGGAAGCCATTCATTCCAGCCATTTCAGAAATGAAAAGGGCTTCATTTTGAAATTGGACTTGGAAAATGCCTTCGACAGGGTAAGGCATTCATTTCTATTTTTTGTTCTTCAAAAAATGGGCTTCTCCTCCTCCTTTCTTGATACCATAAGAGCTTGTATCTCTGGGCCTTGGATTGCTCCTCTTATTAATGGTAGACTTGGGCCCTCCTTTCGATCCTCAAGAGGATTACGGCAAGGCTGTCCCTTATCTCCTTACCTTTTCCTCTTAATGGCTGAGTCCTTCAGCTGCGCGCTTGACCATAAGAGGCAGGCAGGCCTCATCACTGGTATTAAATTTGAAGATGGAGTGAAAAACATCAATCATTCTCAATTTGCTGATGATACCCTGCTGCTTGGAGGGGCGACCACAATCATAGCTCGAAGATTCAAATCCTTGCTAGATCAATTCATGAGATACTCAGGGGGACAGATTAACCATCTCAAAAGTTGTATTTACGGATGGAATGCCTCAGCTCAAATGCTCCAAAGCATTGCCAGCATATTTGGTGTTCCTTGCAAGTTAAATTGGGATCACTTCAGCTACCTGGGAATGCCTGTGAGTATAGGGAACACAAGGGTTGATGTTTGGGAATTAAATTTAGACAAAATGAAAAGAAAAGTCCAGAAGTGGGGAACTTCATGGCTCAATCCAGCTGGACGGCTGGTGCTCCTCAAATCGGGCCTTTCCTCTCTTCCCCTTTACCAATTTTCCCTTGCTCAAGCTCCAGCTTCTTTTCTCTGCAAAATGGACAGTGTTCTCAGATTCTTCCTTTGGAAGGGAGGGAAAAATGAGAGAAAAAATTCAACTTGGTTGGATGGAAACAAGTCATCCAAAACCAGGAAAAAGGAGGCCTTGGCATTAGATCTCCAACTCTCATGAATTTAGCCTTTGGCGGAAAGTTAGTTTGGAGACTCATTGAAAACCAAACAGCCTGGTGGAAAAAAGTCTTGGAGGCAAAATACCTTAGCCAACCAAGGCAGCATCTGCTTGTAGTCGAGATACCCAACAGAAACTGCACAAAAATTTGGAAACTCTGTAAAAAAGCCATCACCTTCATGGCACAAAACGTTTCCAAGGTGCCTAAAGGAGGTAGGAAAGTCAACATCGGCACTGACAAAATTATGGGGAACCCGCCAATCAACAGTCTCCCAGGTATGGATTCAATAATACTCTTCCTTCAAAGCAAAGGGATATGCAATTTAGACCAAATTTCCCAATGGGATGCAATAACCCATGCTTGGATGCGATGGAATTTTCCTCCCATCCCTCAATGCCTCAAAGGGAATTTTGACAACTTCCGTAAACATCTGCACAACATTGCTCCCACTCTTAAAAATGACAAGGATGAATTCAGATGGGACCCCACAGGCACCAGCTATTCAATACAAGCAGGCTATGATTATTTATGCAGCAAGGAACACCCAGCGCCAACATGGATACATTGGAAAACATTGTGGAAAGCAGAAGCAATTCCTAAGGTGAAATTCTTCATGTGGACCCTTTTGAAAGAAAAAACTCTCACTACAGAGAATCTTAAAAAAAGAGGCATTGCTGGACCTTCCAGATGTCCTAATTGCCAAGAAGCAGAGGAGTCTATTCAACATCTATTCATCTCATGCCCCTTCACAATTTCTTGTTGGAGCAGCATCAATCCTTCCACGCCTCCCATCTGGAATCCTCAGCAATCCATTGGAGAAGCTCTTAACAATTGGAAAAAAAATTACCCCTAGCAATCCATGAAAAATAATCCTGCTAAGAGAGTGTGGGATGCCCTCCCTTTTGCTCTTTTATGGAGGATCTGGATTGCTCGGAACAACAAGATTTTTAAAGACAAAGAGACCTCAATCAAGCACCTTTGTATCAAGGCAAAAAGTCTGGCGATCGAAACTATCGCTTCTAAGATCACAATTTTTTTTTGACATAACTAGTCTTTGGGCTGAGGAAAAAGATTTCATAAGGAACTTAATAGACAAGATTAGCATCCCCCCAGCAGTGAAATCCTACAACAATCTGGGCAGTGCTAACAGTCATAGATGGAAAATTCGATTAAAGCAGGACGACTTCAACAATTGGCTCCGCTCAAGCAACATCCACTCCTTGTTCTTTGACGGTGCCTCCAAATCAAACCCGGGAGCGGCGGGAGCAGGGGGCATCATCTACAATCCCAATGGTGAGCCCTTAGTCACCTTTGAATGGGGATTGGGGATCCTCTCAAACAACAGAGCTGAGGCTCTGGCCCTCTACCAAGGTATTCTTCAGCTACAGGCTCAGGGAATCAAAAAAGCTTTCATCTTCGGCGACTCTGCTATCATTATTAATTTAATGACTAGCAAGCGGGAAGCCTCCAATATCTTCTTGCAGCAAACCATTAGCAGATGCAAAGTCTTGCTAAATCATGATCAGGAATTTCAATTCTACCACATTCTTCGTTCCATCAACCGAGAAGCTGACAAACGGGCCAGCCAAGCTTGCACTCGGTCCAAAGGAAGTATCCTCTGTAACAATGAGGACCTGCACCAATTCCTTCCTTGATTTCCATGATTTATTCAAATACCTCATGTCAAATGATCTGCGCCTTTATCAAGGTGTACCCCGACCAAATCTACAGTAATCCCGAGGCTCTCTGTCACAAACCGCCGAAAATCCCCTCATATCTCATTGCAGACCCCGCTGTATCTCTGAACCCATGCTACTCCTGTGAACTGCCCAAGCTCCTTCCACGTGATCCGGTACTTCATGGCCCTCTGCTCGCCTACTATTTATTCTGGGAAGCTCCCCCTTCATCCTCAAGCCCCCCTCTCCATGCTCGTTGGCCCCTCTGCTCTCGTTTCCTTGGATAGCAGTTGGCTTGTGCTCTTTATTACTGCTTTCGCTCCATTCCACAGGCTCTTCCCCGCCCGATCCTCCTTTTCTGCGCTGACAAGGATCGCCAACTTTCCTCATCACATCCTATTTTTGGTCAATCATTCCTCCTTATGCTCAGCATTATCCTCTGTCTTTACGTCTGGAATTTCTTTTAGCCCTGCTACCGAGCTTCTGAGTCCTCCATCAGCACTCTCCCCTGCTATTCTGATCCACCATTTGGTTCCCTTTGTCACATATTCAGCTTGTGGGAGCCTTCTTTCAGCGTTACTTCAGGCCAGATTTGAAATTTTTCAGATGGATCGCAGCGAAGATTGTCTCCACTGTCGTGACTTGCAAGCAGAACTTGAGCAAGTCAGAACGCATCAGCGCCTCTTGGACGAGAAAATTGAGGCTGCTACCAGGATAATCACAGCCAAATATGAAGCCGATCTCAACCTTTTCCTTCATCGTATCTCTTCACTGCAGGAGCAATTTAATGCTCTAACAAATACCTGTGCGCATATTCAGGAATCTATTGACATTCTCAAGTATATGATGGAAAAGATCAACGCCCCAAGCACCAGTTCCTCTAGCATAAAGATTGCAGAAGCTGACAGCCACCCGGAGGACTCCACTGCTCGACAGATCAGTCACATAAGTATAGATTAGATGTTTTGTAAAGTCTGTTTGCTTCTGTTTCAGTTTGTCCGAATTTACACCTGTGTTAGTGCCCTTCAAGTTGAATATGAAAGCATTTCAGCTGAATGCTTCAATGTAATACAGTTGCAAGCTCATCCTATGAGCTCTACACTTGTAATGTTGGAGCTTAGTCTCCCTATCTTTTTTTGAATACAACCAGCAGCCGAATTTGTAAAAAAAAAATATTAATACTAATAATCTAATTTTAAGGTGACATCTAAGTCATACACAAAATTGGTATACTAAATCTCTTTGTTTGTTGGACAAGAGATGAAAACTTAGAAATTTAAAATAACTCGAAAAAAAACTTAACATAAACTTTTTCTAACTATAACTAACTAGATGTGGATCGTGTTTCAATATTAGATAAACCAATTTCCATGTTAATTCATCACCTATTTAATATTCTTCATATTTTTTATTTAACATCAGAGAACATATATTTGAGCTTTTCCTTCATTCCCCATACTTCAACCATAGGTTATATAGTTCCCAATGTGATATTTTTTCATAGGCATCATTTGTATTTGACAGTAATTTGTTGTGCGAGGACCTAAACTTGCTTAACCATGGTAAGGATTCCTCCTCCTTCAATTTTAGATTTCCAGAATTTTGACATTTTCTCTGTAAACCTTAATGTAAAACTTTCAAATAAATATTCCACTATCTCTTCCGACATGGCTAATAATAAAACTTGCCAAAATTATTCTAAATTGCTTTGCAGCCATCTTCCCAAATGCTTGACATCTTTCCATGTTCTCTATTCTCATATAGTTTTGACTCCTGAATTTGTTGAGCACACACTTGTACTTTGGAAGGGGGGTTGCGGGGTGGTTGAATCAATGTAAGAAGATTTTTACTTATTTAAACTTTCTTGAACCATAAGAAAGGAATCACATATGGCATCTATCAATTACATAACATGTAAAACAAGATTTATGTGGAAACCATTTTTGGAGAAAACCACAAATTTCCTTTTTATAATTCTTTGTAGGAAACAACTTACTATTACAAATATTTGTAGGCACCAAACAATTCTTCTAGATCTTCGTAGACATTAATCCCCACTACTAAGAACCAACTTAGCAAGACACAAGAATCTCTTTATTTATGCAACTCACCAACCTACAAATACCTTCTTCAAGATTGATTTCCTAAAAAAACACCAAATTTTCTTCCCACTTCTTTATATTTACTCATTAATGTGCTAGGTGAAAGTTATGGTCACTTTCCCAAAACTTGTTGATTTTTGGCCTCTTCCTAAGAGAAAACTTGTATAGCATGCCATGTGTCCAATTCTTTATATCCAATTCTGAAATTTGTATCTTAGTCACTTCAGTATGTCTCCTCATATCTATGAAAATTCCATAGTTTGAAATGTGCCAAAAAAAGAATTATAGCAAAAATGTCATGATCGCTCTTTTGAAATTGATTTCAGGACCATTCACACATCATAACTTATACAATGTATATATCTAAGGAATTATAGTGAATGAAAAAATGATTTTTTAGGATATGTACCTTGAGTATTTTTTCTTAATATTCTCAAAATCTCATGGTATAATTCTTCATAGAAGGTAAACTATAGCAAAAGTTTCAAGTTTGCTCATTTAAAACTAATTTGAAGACCACTTACAAAAAATCAAAGCTACCAACTTAATTGAAACTAGACCGAGTTCTCTTTTTTTCAAAGGCCACAACAAATCATGATTTTCATGCCGATTTTGAAAAGTGTTGATAACATCAACCCTTATTTTTGTGGAGCACCTTTTTGATACTTTAAATTTTTTTATGTATTAATTATGGGCATTTTTTAAAATGTTAATGATTTTTATGTCGATTTTGAAAAGTTTTGATGCAATATCAACCCCCTTTTTTGGGGGTTTATTTTTGATATTTTACATTTTCTTATATATTATGGATACATTTTTTTAAATGTTGGTTATTTAACATTTTTTCAAGTAATCTTCTTCTTATTATTGTTCTTTTTTTGGGAGATGTTTGTCTTTTTAAGTGTTTTCCAAGTTTGTGTTTTTTGGTTTTTATTTTAATTTTTTTAAAAGAATATTTCAATTATTTTGAAAAGTAAGGATTTTTTTTAATAAGGTCAATATTTTGAAAAGTAAGGATTTTTTTTAACAAGGTCAATATTTTGAAGTTAGGATTTTCCATATGTTTATGTCTTATTAATTAATATTTCAATATACATCGAATGATTGTCATTGAAAAAGTAGTAATTTTAAACATTTGACCTAAAAACACACATTTTGAGTATATATATAAATACAAAAATACAGAACTTTTTCGTTAAAATGACACATCAAATAAATTATTTTTATGAACAAAAAAAAAAGTTCAAAAAATAACTTTCTTTATGAATTTTATGTCAAAAAATAATAATGTTAAATTTTTATTTTTATTTTTATTTATTTTTATTTTATTTTTATTTATTTATTTATTTATTATTATTATTTATTTTTCTAAAAAAATGGTTCACATAAAAATTTAAGTATAAAACAGATAATAAAAATATTAAAGATATAACAATAATAACTGAATGTTTATCTTTATCATAAAATCTTAAAGTTGAAACATTACAAGTATACTTATGAATAGTTCTCAAAATTGAGCTTGATTTTCAAGCATAACTTAATTTAATTAACAATATCATATAATTCATATTCATTATCTTCAAGAGCTTCATTATAATTTTCTTTCATAGTATTATGTGCTTTTATTTTGTGATCTTCCTATCTTGTTTGATCTTTGATGTCCACAAATATCTTGAAGTATCTCTTTCCAATTATTCCATCTACAATGACTTAGGTTTTATCTTTTTTTTTTCCCACACTTGACTCATTAAAATCCTCATTGCTGAAACCAACTTCTTGCATTACATCTAGAAGAATTTTAATCACATTATTTCTTTTTTGAATAAAATTGCATTACAGTGAGTCTTTTTCATTTGTTATGCAATTTCTTATTTTTTGTAGGCAACATACTAGTCCCATACTTAATTATCAAGTTCACAAAAAATAATAAGCAAATTAGTATAAACACATAAAAAACAAAACAAAAAGATTGAATCTTACAAAAACATAAAAAATATTTATATCCCCCTTCATATATCTTTAATATACCATGAAAAATTCATTTTATTTTCCTCTCCTGACATGTGCCATTCTCTAACTTGCTTCACTGATTTTGAGGAGTCACTTGTTTGGCTTTTACAATAGGTGTTAGTTCGATTTTGTTTGGCTTTTACAATAGGTGTTAGTTCGATTTTGTTGAGTAGCATTCATAGAGGGTCTAGTTGCATATTTAGAGGTAAACATTCACAAATACTTTTTTTAATGTCATTTTCTTAATATATCTATATATATATATATATATATATATAATCATAGAAAATTATACTCTTATTATATTAATAAAAAAGCTTCCCACATTTAAACAAAATTAATTATTTTAATATTTTTTTAAATAAAATTTAAAAAAACCATTATAACATTCAAGAAAAAATATTATAAAAATAAAATTATAAAAAATATAATATAGCCCCAAACAAAAAAAAACAAAAAAATTTAACCTCAAAAACATAAAATAGTAATGAAAAATAACAAAATTAACATAAATAAAAAATAATACAAAACTAAAACTAAAACAACATTGAAAAATAAAAAATAACATTAATTTTTTTTTTAATTTTTTAAATATTAATTTTTTTTAATAAAGTAATTTTAAAACCACATTTCAAAAAATAAATAAAATTTAAATTTAAAAATATAACAAATGCAAAATTCATTATAATTTTAAAAACTAAAATGAACAAATTTAATTAAAAAAAAATGAAAAACAAAATAAACAAATAAAAATAAATTTTAATTAAAATTAAAAACAAATATAGTTAAAAATATTTAAAAATGTATTAATTAAAATTTGAAAATAAAATTTTAAAAAGATATTAAAAACAAATATATAATGAAATCCGTGGAAGCGAGCCCATGTATAGTTATGTGGCATAGCCATGGTGGCAACCACGTGAGGCGTGACATGGTAGCAATGTAGAAGGCCATGTGGTAGAATCTGGTGACATGGAAAGAGGTCATTGGTGGAAATTTTGAATGGTCATATATTTTGATCTGCGATTTAGATTGAGTTGAATTTTCCATGTCATTGGTGGAAATTTTGAATGGTCATATATTTTGATCTGCGATTTAGATTGAGTTGAATTTAACGTCGCCAGGAAAGTATCGACAAGATTATTTATTTGGGATTTTGAAGAGTTCGAAAAATGTTGAAAGTTAAACACCACTTCCATAACAGGACATTGGAGCGTGGTTCTGTCATGGTAATTGCCTTATTCTACCCTTAGTTGGGCTATGGGTGGTAAGGGGGCATGTAATAGAATGACTTGAATCTCATCATCTAGAGTGATTTTGATAAATTCAAGCTAACTGATAATCACATTAAATTGATTTAAGTGCTTTGTAACTAAAGTGCCTTCTATCATCTTGAGATTATATAATTTATTCGTTAGGAACAATTTGTTTGTTGTTGTGTTCTTCCTGTATATGTCATGCAATTGTTTCCATAGACTTTTGGCTATCTTCTCCTCAGCCACATTGAAGTACACATTCTTTCTCAGGTACTGTCAAATTATAGAAATGGATTTCCTATCCAACTTCCTCCTATCTTCACATGTCATGAGGTTTTCATTGCGACTCCCTTAATCAACAAACATTGATCCTTCAAGATCAATATATCCTCCATTTGAGATTTCCACATGATGAAATTAGCCCCATTAAGCTTCTCCATATCACTCATTACAGTCTCCATATTTCTCAACAGACCTAGCAACAAAAAACAAACTCTGATACTAGTTGTTAAAAAAATAGCAAAAAATAAAAATAAACAATAATTGAGAACCACAACACCAAAAGTTTAAGTGGAACTCAACAATGTATTGGGAAAACCACAAGGAAATAGAAGATTTCCTTTTATATTCAAGAAGAATTATTCATACAATCGAGGAGAAGTTTTCATTACATTTTAGAAGTCTTTGCTATGTTCAAGAAGAATATTGGAGAGAAAAATAAAATTAAAAATATCAGTCTCCCTCAACCATATTTGAACTCACACTTAAATATTTCTACTCATAAGTTAAATATTTACATACACTCTTAAGTATATTTGCATTTACACTTACAAAAATTACTCTTAGCATTATTTTGCATTTCATAACAATCAACTTTGATCCATCTTAACTAGAGATCTACCAGGCCTCAAGAGATTAAATATCTTTCTACTATAAAATAGGTATATACCTCAAGAGAAAATCACTCTCTAGATCTACCAAGCGCCAAGTGAGACTAAATCTCTTTTTAAAATTAGCAAAAAATGAAATTGTTACAATTCATGTGTAAATTTTTTTATTTTTTATTTTCAATTTTCACTTATCCTTCTTCCCCTCTATATCTATCGTTATAATTCATTAGTGTGTAATTTTTTTATTTTTATTTTTCCAAATTTTAGCTTATCCTTTTTCCCCTTTATATCTACTTCTAATTAGATATACTCAATATACATTACATATGGATAGGTATTAAAAAGAGGTTAGTAACATTTTTTTACACATGCATAGGTATTTATATTTAAAAAGAGGTTAGTAACATTTTTTTCCCGGTAAGCAATGTGGTTGCGTCAATATATGAAAACTGTACACATGTTTTTTACATAAGATTTTTTTTTGGAAAGAATACTTATATAGAATCCTTTTGTAAATCAAATCAAAATCAATCACCAACTGTGAATAATTCTTACCACAGTTACGAGGAGTATGAGTTTTTTCTGCTCTGTAAATGTTAATTGCAAATAATAATATATTTGAAAGATCACATCGTACATGCACAGTTAACTACATCAACCACACGTTCTCAATTCCAAGTATTATTATTACGTCAAAGAAGAGCAGCAGCTAATTAGCGTGTCATAGGGCATTAAATGTTTGGGGAGATGTAGGCTGGATAACCCGCATATATGTGAATTCCCATTTCTTATTTAGTACCCAGTGTGGTGTATGCGGGCTATCCAGCCTGCATTTCCCCAAATATTTAATGCCCTATGACAAGCTGGTTAACCGCTGCCTCAAAAAACTGCCATGACTGTAAACCAGTACTACCATGACTGTAAAGTTGTAAACCACAAGAACTGGCATGACTCTAAACCAGTACTGCGATGAACGTAAACCACATCATTGTTTGTAAAATAAGAGTGAACAACCAATCAAATTTTAAATGAAAAAAATTAAAAAAATAAATTAATTTAATTTTATAAAATTAACATTATTATAGTAATTTGATTTTTAAGTCAAATAAGAAATAATGTATGGTCAACGCAAAAACGAACGCGTTATACCCTGCGGCAGTCCAAGCGAAAATGTGATTAGACAATAATGCAGCCGGAAAATAGCTTTCTTACATTCGAAGTAAGCACCACTTTTCTAATTTGCTTGCAGAAACGGGATGTTCAAATTTTTTCCACAATTGTGTAGATTCATGTACGACCTTAGTGAACTCCGGCTAGGTTTGATTGGACATGGTTCTCAAACACCACTTTTTTAATTTGTTTCTGGAAAAGAGATGTTCAATATTTTTCTACGATTGTGTACATTCATCTGCGACCTTAATGAGCTCTAGCTAGGTTTTGATTGGACACGGTTCTCATCAACAAAAACTTTGTGTAATGCAAATAAAATCAAGAGGATTGTTAATATAACAGAGCGAAGCAAGGAGTCATGAGTACCAGTACGATAATATGTGGTTTACTCATAATCAAGGTGTCAACCAGTCAGTCAGATTGGTTAGCAATATTTTCACTTTTAGTTTGATATTGAGATCTCGCCCTGTGGTTTACCCACCATCATAGTGCTAGTAAGCCAGGTGGTTAGCAAGACCCTGGCCTTTAGTTTGATATTGGGATCATAGTGCTAGTCTGCCAGGTGGTTGGCAAGACCCTGGCCTTTAGTTTGATATTGGGATCTTCTTGGTGCCAGTTTAATTATAAGTAGAGGTTCTTGCAATCATCTAGGCGTGTTCCAACTATGCATAGACTCTCTTATGAACTTCAAGGTTTAACACGAATTTTTCCAGGGTCAAGTTTGTCCTTTAACACGGTATCCACGGTATCCATGTATTCACAACTATGACAATGACTATTTAAAATGGTTTAACACGCCATAACACGGTATCCTTGTTTGTTCGGGAAGGGATGAATACTTTGAAGTTTAAAATATTTTGAAATAAAATTTAACATAACCTTTTTCTAACCATAACTAACCAAATGTGGATTGTGTTACAATATTAGATGAACCAAGTTCCATATTAAGTCATCACATATTGAATATTTTTCATATTTTTGTTTAACATTAGAGAGCATATAATTGAGCTTTTCCCTGACTCCCTCATTCTTTAATTATGTCATATAGTTCGCAAGGTGATCTTTTGTCATAGACATCATTTCTATTTGACACTAGTTTGTTGTGCGGGGACCTAATCTTACTTAATCATTGTAATAGTTTCTCCTCTCTCGATGTTAGATTTCCATAATTTTGATATTTTCTCTATAACCTTTATTGTAAATTTTTCAAATAAATATTTCACTATTTCTCCTCCAACCTGGGTGGTAATCAAACTTGTCAAAACTGTTCTAGATTGCTTTGCAACCATCTTCCCAAAGGCTTGACATCTTTCCATGTTCTCTGTACTAATATAATTTTGATTTTGGATTGGTTGAGTACAGACTTTGACTCGACTTTGACTCTTGAATTTGTTGTGGGGTAATTAAATCACTATAAGAAATTTTGTACTTATTTAAACATTCTTGAACCATAAGAAATAAATCACACATGGCATCTATTAATTGCATAGCATGGAACATAAGATTTATATGGAAATCATTTTAGGAGAAAACCATAAAATTCTTTTTTATAATTCTTTGTAGGAAACAACTTACTATTACAAATATTTGTAGGTACCAACCAATTCTTCCAAATCTTTGTAGACACTAATCCCCGCTACTAAGCACCAACTTAGAAAGGCACAACAATTTCTTTATTTATGCAACTCACCAACCTACAAATACATTCTTCAAGATTGATTTGCTAAAAAAAATCAAATTTGCTTCCCTCTTCTTTATATTTACTCATTAATGTGCTAGGTGAAAGTTATGGTAACTTTCCCAAAACTTGTTCATTTTGGCCTCTTCCTAAGAGAAAACTTGTATAATAATCTGTGTCCAATTATTTATATATGATTACATTCTTCAAGATTGATTTGCTAAAAAAAATCAAATTTGCTTCCCTCTTCTTTATATTTACTCATTAATGTGCTAGGTGAAAGTTATGGTAACTTTCCCAAAACTTGTTCATTTTGGCCTCTTCCTAAGAGAAAACTTGTATAATAATCTGTGTCCAATTATTTATATATGATTATGAAATTTTTATCTTAATCACTTCAGTATGTCTCCTCCTATATATATGAAAATTCCTAGTTTGAAATGTGCCAGAAAAAAAATAAAAAATTATAGCAAAAATGCCATGATTGTTTTTTTGAAATTGATTTCAAGACCATTCACAAACCATAACTTCCACAATGTATATCTACGTAATTATAGCAAATCAAAATATGATTTTTTTTAGGATATGCACCTTCAATCATTTTTTCTTAATATTCTCAAAATCTCATGGTATAATTCTTCATAGAAAGTAAACTATATCAAAAATTTCAAGTTAACTCAGTAATTTCAAGACCGTTTACAAACAACGAAGTTACCAACTTAATGAAAGCTATACCAAGTTCTCTTTTTTTCCAGAGGTCCCAATAAATAATGATTTTCATGCTAATTTTGAAAAGTGCTGATAGAATCAACCCTTGAGCATATTTTTGACACTTCAAATTTTCTTAAGTATTAGGTATAAACAATTTTCTTAAATGTTAATGATTTTCATGTCGATATTGAAATTGTTGATGCAACATCAACCACTTTTTGGGGGTTTATTTTTGATACTTCACATTTTCTTATCTATTATGGATACATTTCTTTAAATGTTGGTTATTCAACAATTTTTCAAATAATCTTCTTCTTCTTATTGTTGTTTTTTCCTAAGATGTTTGTTTTTTAAGTGTTTTTCAAGTTTGTGTTTTTTTGTTTTTATTTTAATTTTTTCTAAAGAAATTTTCAATTATTTTGAAAAGTGAATTTTTTTTTTTTTTTACTTTTATTTATAAGAAGGTTGATATTTTGAAGTTAAGATTTTCTATATATTTATGTATAGTTAATTAATATTTCAATATAATCAAATAATTCTCAATGAAAAACAATAATTTTGAACATTTGACAAAAAACACACATTCATGAAAAAAAATAATTTTAAACATTTGAGCAAAAAAACACACATTTTGATTATAGATATGAATAAAAAATACATATTTCGGGAGTTTACATCAAATAAATTATTTTTATGAGAAAATTTAAATAAAAATAAGTTTAAAAAATAATAATATTTATGAATTTTATGTCAAGAAATAATTATATTAAAAATGGTTCACATAAAAATTTAAGTGAAAAGCAGATAATAAAAATATTATACATATAACAATAATAAATGAATACTTATCTTTATTATAAAATCTTAAAGTTGAAACATTACAAGGATACTTATGAATAGTTCTCAAAATTGAACTTGATTTTCAATCACAACTTAAATTTAATTAACAATATCATATAATTCATATTCGTTATATTCAAGAGCTTCATTATAATTTTTGTCATAGTATTGTGTGATTTCATTTTGTTATCTTCCTATCTTGTTGGATCTTTGATGTCCACAAATCTCTTGAAGTATCTCTTTCCAATCATTCTATCAACAGTGTGTGATTTCATTTTGTTATCTTCCTATCTTGTCGGATCTTTGATGTCCACAAATCTCTTGAAGTATCTCTTTCCAATCATTCTATCTACAGTGGTTGAGGTTCCTTTGCCTCTTTTTCCACACATGATTCATTAAAATCCCCATTCCTCAAATCAACTTTAATTACATTAATTCTTTGTTGAATAAAATTGCATTAGAATGAGTCTTTTTCAATTGTTATGCAATTTCTTCTTTTTTGTAGGCAACATAGTAGTGTCATACTTAATCATCAAGTACACAAAAAAATAATAAGTAAATTAGTATAAACACATAAAGAACAAAAAAAAATATTGAGATTTTACAATAACATTAAAAATATCTATATCTAGCACCAAACATATTTCTCGTAGTTTACCAACTACCCCATAATTTCCACCATATCAAAGCTCATAATATAAAAAAATTGTCCCCCTTTGTTGTTTCATATATCTTTAATATACCATGAAAAGTCCATTTTATTTTGCTATGGTGAGATCTTGCATTCTCTAACATGCTTCACAGATTTTGAGGGGTTAGTCGGTTGGCTTTTATAGGTGTTAGTTCGGTTTTGTTGAGTAGTATTCATAGAGGGTTCAGTTGCATCTTTAGAGGCTGTAATTGTTGTCCTTGATACCGAAACATTAAAAATTCTTTCTTTGATGCCATTTTCTTAAAAAAAAGAAAAAAGAAAATATAAATTGTTATTTTATTATTATAGAAAATTATACTCTTATTATATTAATAAAAAAAAAACTTCCACTTTTAATTTAAACAAAATTAATTATTTTAATATTTTTTAATGAAGAAAAAATATTATAAAATATAAAATAGCCAAAAAAATTTAACCTCAAAGACATAAAATTATAATGAAAAAACAACAACATCAAAAGTAAAAAGTTATATATATATATATATATTACAAAAATCATTTTAATTTTAAAAATTAAAATTAACCAATTTAATAAAAAAACAAATTTTAATTAAAAAATTAAAAATAAATTATTATTTTTTAAAATATATTAATTAAATTAAAAAATATATATTAAAAACAAATATATAATGAAATCTGTGGAAGCCACCTATGTATAGTGATGTGACATAGCCATGGTGGAATGTCTACATGGGTGAAATAGCAAGAGGTCATTGGCGAAAATTTTGAATGGTGATATCTTTTGTTCCACAATTTAGATTGAAGTGAATTTAATATCATCAGGAAGGTATTTAGATTGAGGTGAATTTAATATCATTAGGAAGGTGTGAATTTAATATTATCAGGAAGGTATTGACCAGACGAATGCAATGAATTTTGAATGGTCATATCTTTTGTTCCACAATTTAGATTGAAGTGAATTTAATATCATCAGGAAGGTATTTAGATTGAGGTGAATTTAATATCATTAGGAAGGTGTGAATTTAATATTATCAGGAAGGTATTGACCAGACGAATGTTTATTTGGGATTTTGAAGAGTTCGAAAAATGTTGAAAGTTAGACACCACTTTTATAATAGGACATTGGAGGTTGGGTCTATCATAGTAATTACCTTCTACCCTTAGTGGTAAGGGGCATGTTATAGAATGACTTTAATCTCGTCATTTAGAGTGATTTCGACAGATGCACGATAATTGGTAATTACATTAAATTCATTTAAGTGCTCCACAACTAAAGAACCTTCTTCATCATGAACAATTTGTCATGCAACTTTTTACATATAACTTATGTTATTTTTACATATAACTTATGTTATCTTCTCCTCAGCCACATTGAAGTACACATTCTTTGTTAGGTACTGCCAAATTGTAGTAATGACTTTCCTATCCACCTTCTTCCCATCTTTCCTATCCACCTTCTTCCAACCTTCACTTGTCATTGTTGAGGGTTTCATTACTACTCCCTCAATCGATAAGCATTGATCCTTCAAGATCAATATAACCTCCATTTGAGATTTTCACATGTTGATATCACTCATTACAGTCTCCATATTGCTCAACAAACCTAGCAAAACCTCCATTTGAGATTTTCACATGTTGATATCACTCATTACAGTCTCCATATTGCTCAACAAACCTAGCAACAAAAAACCAACTCTGATACGAGTTGTTAAAAAAAATAGCAAAAAATATAATATTTTTATAAACAATGATTGAGAACCACAACACCGAAGACAGTGTATCATGAGGAAATATATTATTTGTGTATCCATTGGTAAATATAATATTTGTGTATCCACAAGGAAATATAATATTTCTTGCTACATTCAAGGAGAATTCTTCATTACAATCTAGGAGAAGTTTTTATTAATAAAATTACAAATATTTACATTCTCACTCAACCATATTTGAACTCACACTTAAATACTTGCACTCATAAGTTAAATATTTGCATACACTTTTAAGTATATTTGCATTCACACTTAACAAAAATTACTCTTAACATTATTTTGCATTTCATAACAATCAACCTTGATCCATCTTAACTAGAGATCTACCAAACCTCAAGAGATTAAATCTCTTTTCACTCTTAAAGAGGTTTATACCTCAAGAGATCTTAATTATATTTGAATTGACACTGAACAAAAATCACTCTCTAAATTTACCAAGCCCCAAGAAAGACTAAATCTCTTTTCACTGTAAAAGAGGTTTGTACCTTAGGAGACTTAGATCTCTTTTCACTCTAAAACATGTTTGTACCTCGAGATATGATCCATGAACCCTTACCAGAATCACTTCTTACCATAATCTTTAATGAAAATATAACCCACTACCTCTTAATAACAAAACTGACTCAACCAATTAAACTAACTCTTTAAACTTAATTATAATTATTAATTTTAAATTATTATTTCTTATTTTATTTTTATGAAATTTTACATATTAAAATATTTTATTAATAATTATTCATTTTGTTTAGTATGTAATTTGAATCGGTAAAAATGTAAAAAAACACATTCCGCACTCTCTGCTCTCAAGAAAAATAGATAGCGTCTAAAAACGTTCATAAAACTCCGATCTCTAACCCGTTATTATATATGTATCTATATATCGATCATGTAACTATTCCTAAATATGAAGTATAGGAGTGAAATATTACATAAATCAACCAACCGTACTTTCACTCTTTCAAAATGACAGATATAGTGAAATATTTATAGAGAGGCGCCCTCCCCTTTCCTTTCTGGCATTGGATATCTATACTTCTGATCACATTCGGTTTGGTTTCATCGTGGCTGAGCAGGTTGATTGTTGTGGTTTTTACAATGCAAAACTGCAGATGATTAAACCATTTGTTGATTTCCATGACCTCAGTGCTACATTCTGATTTAACTAATGTGCTTAAAAGTCCCAAAATTCATAGATTTATACATAGAAAGTCATGCTTTCATAAAGATGAAAGTACAAAAACTGGAACAAATACAAACCAGCCTCATTTGTTATCCGTTAGAAGACATACATCATGGCATCTTGATCTATCATAGAATGGCTCTAGTATATAGAACAACTGGACATTCCTAAATAGTGATCCATTAAGGAGTGAAAGGATTACCTGCTACCATCATGTACTGGAAAAATCTACTAGTATTGGACCAAGTCATGACCAACTATTCTGCACTTCTCACATATCCAATGGATATATTGAGATACATGTTAGTAGATACCAAATATCAAAGCTAATTCCAGACAACCATATATTGCTTGTTTCTATGTAGATAATGCCCATTGGAATCGTTTAAATGTATAGGATTCTCAGGTCAATGCTTCCTTCACAATCTTCAAAAAGTCTCTGAACTCAGTTTTCACTTGTGTATGTGTGTTCTGATGTCATGTGTGATGTTTCAGAACTCTCATAGTTGTGTTGATTGCTTGAAACAATATGCATGAAGTATTGTACTCCATTCTCATATCCTTTGAGGTCAACACTCTTGGTGTGTAATCACCATGACCCACTTTTCAACAAACTGCAGATTACACAATGCATTAAGAAACCATGGTAGTTCCTCTCTAAGTGTCTGTAGATGGACATTCCAAATCAAATCTGAATGTGGATGACATGTTATACTGGTCATTTCTCTAGATGGTCTCACTGTTTTTTTTTTTTTATTCTTTTAAGTTGAAAGGTGCTCATAATTATTTTTTTGGATGCAAAATTTAATTCCTCATCCAAGGAGTACCCATGTTGCATACTTTTGAGGGACCCTGCTACATGAAAAATGAGAAATACATGAAAAAACATGATTGCCATCACATTTTTTCATGTATTTCTTATTTTTCATGTAGAAGGGTCTATCGAAAGTATGCAACATGGGTACTCCTTGGATGAGGAATCAAATTCTTCATCCAATGAGTGTTTTCGCTCAAAATTTGAGTAAACCCATAGGGAGATAAGTTGAAAATATGAGTTCAAAAATTAGTTTTTTTTTTTTCCCTCTAAAATTTGATGATGTAATCTAATCTTATTTTATTATTTCCTTAGAATTCCAAATTTAGACATAAAAATTCCCATACTTCTTATATCAGTTCATTTTTGGAGCACTCTTTCTATTCTCTCTCTCTCTCTCATACTCTTGAATACTTAGAGTTTTCTTGGAGCACTCTTGGAGGGTGTGGAATACTTGGATTTTTGGAGCAAGAAGATAAAGGAAGAGAAGGAAAACGCAAGAGGACATCAGGATTGGCAGCTACAATGTTTTTTTATTGCAAGTATCGAGTTACATGTATGTTTCCTTCACTAGTTTTGGCATGCATGGCATATGCATGTGGTTTGTTGGTTGTGATCATTGGCATGTAGGATGGGAAGGATTAACAATGGATTTCCTAGCCTTGCCATTTCCTAGATAGCCATGGTGATTGTGGATTTGCTTTCCTTGTTTTTTCTTGGTTGGTTCTCATGTTTCCTTAGATTGGGTTGAGTTATTAGTCCTGGAAGCCTTGGTTGGACAAACGCTCTAGAAGCCCTGTAATAGCTTGGGTTGAGTTACTAGTCCTAGAAGCCTTGGTTGGAAAAACGGTCTAGAAGCCCTGGAAGTCTTGGATAGAGACTAATCTAATGATGGTTTTGTGATGTCCAACCGTGAGGTGGAATCATTGTTTAATGGGTTGAGGTGGATGGCCTATGGAAGCCCTAGATGGTTTTGGATTGATGTGTTCTATGAAATTCCACATTCATGCTTAGAATATGACATGGGGTGAATAACTGAAGAGAGATTTGGCCCAACCATTCTACAATTGGGTGGAACGTGGTAGTCTCATACCGAGTTGGATTTTGCATCATTAATATGGGGTTATTTCTACTTGTTATCTCATGAGTATTATACTGGTTTATATGTGGATTATGTGGTTGTTGTTTCCTTGGTATTTCTGTTGTTATTATGCTGGTTATGAATATGTATTATGATAATGGCTATATATGGCTCCCATCATGTTGTTGGGAAAAGTATCCATTCAGAACGACCCTATCCCACTCTAAGGTGTGACAATGCCTTAGCAACAAACAAGGAAAACTATTTTCGTATTCTTCTTTATGAAATGTAAACGAAGAGGAAGGATGTAACTAACCTGTGTCTTTCGCTAGTTTGTTGATCCACTCGCTCTCTCCTTTGTTCGCTTCCCGCTGCCTGCTCCCTCACTGGTCCAGCTTCACCAAGTTCCTGCAAGATCACAGAAGAGAGAAACTATACAAAAGACATAGATTTACATTCATAACTAGTTTAGGATCAGATTTAAACTAAACATGCAAATATAACAAAGCATCATTGATATACAAACATGTAGGAGAAACTCAAATAGTTTTATTGATACGATAAGAAAGTCCAAGAGGAGATACAACCAAGTGATTCCCGATCCAGCATCTACCTTCCAGCAAAGGAATCCCTTCCTCTCCTCCAACAAAGCATAAATCACCCAATGCACTAATCTCAATCTCAAACCAACAACAATTCTCTGCAAAGTACAAAATTCCAGCCCTTGGATCTCTGGGATGAGGGATCCATATATAGATGTAAGTAGAGAGGATGAGTCAGCTTATGTTTTGACTTGTGGCTTCTCTCTGTCAATTCTTGCTTCCACTTGGAGGCTGAGAGCCTCTTACTCATCACTGGTCGAATTCATTGAGACAAGTGTCATTGAGGAAGATTCTGGAAGCTTCCAGTGTCTGTACACCTCGCGGAATGACACTGCCATTTGGCATTTCTCGCTCAGCGCACCCTCGTAGTGCATTTAGGTGTGTTGCAACGCACCTAGCTAGTGTACTGGGGTGCATTGCAACGCAGGCAGCTAGTAGAGCATCTGAATTGATCCTAATTTGACTAGTTCTAAGTGGTTTTTGGTGGAGAACTTCTGGGAGAAGCTGTCATTGGTTGACCTTGTTCCTTTAGGGGCAGGAACAACTCTTTTAGGGACTTTGGATCCCTTGGATTATGGACATTTCATGCTCAATGCTGTAAGGCACAAAAATGTCTATAACAGTTGCCCCCTAAAGTATGAGGCTGTTTATCGGGTGAAATGCTTTATTAGGAGGATCCGAAGTTCTTTTAATGCTAGGAGGAGACCTGTAATAAGATACAATACAATACATTACTTTTCATACTGTTTTCATGATCTAGCTGAGGCGGGCATTCCCATGCTCAGCTTTATAAATTCATTTATATGTACACAGGACAGACAATCGTCTGATGGTAGACTGATGATCTTGATGAAATCATCATCCTTTTGGTAGGATGATTATCTGTGTTGCAATGCTATACATGTCAATGTCTTTATTTTTCTTGAATATATATCGCAGCCCGAATGGATGAAACTAGATCCGGGGTCTTCAATCTCGTCCGATCTTCACTCTAAGTACAAGTCGATCCATGTGAGAAATGTTCTGAAGTCGAACATGGAAAGACATCGCTTGATTACCAGTCAATGATGTAAACTGTTAACAAGAGCGAGAGGAATCACCGATAATGATAATGACCCTCAAGGTACTGCAGTACAATTCACGTGGTGTGAATAAAGGACTTGGCGTCGAACACCACGCAAAATCTTTCGGTCGAAGGTCATTGATGTATACCTGTCACCGGAAGTGAGAAACTTGCCATTGAGGCATGCAAGCTTCAAAGTACTGAAGGGGGTGTTCCTAGATCAAATTCTTGGATAATGAGCTGATGTCGACAAGAAGCGATCCGTCAAAGGAGGGCCTTAATGTATCCCACATCAGTGACACGGAACGGAGCAAATGATTTTGATGGAGGTGAAAACGATCTGATGATATATGGTTCAGGGTGGCGGTCATGAAAGAATGAAGTATAATGTATGGTAGTGGATGGGACATGGGTGACTTATCTGGATGACTTCTATTGAACATATCGGCGACACTTATATGATGGATTGGTAGCATTTACCCCAAAGGTGGATGGTATGGCGAGACCATGGCGATGTGACCGGTGAATGAAACAACCCAACCCGACTTAGGCACGGAGTGGAAGTGTCATGTTCAAGAGCGACTTGCTACCAATAAAAGTTCTTTGAGTTTCTTCCCAATTTTTCCCCAGTCATTGCTGACCAGTACCTCTTTATTTTTGTCAAGCTTGAGGAGGATAACATATGCTTGTTCTATAATTTGCCCTTCGGGCAAACCCATCGCTATGTTTTAACGAGCCTAGCGATAGTGAAACTCGTTGTCGTCTAATGACAAGTTTGTCGCTATTAATCTTTTTAACGATTCTAACGACAAATATAACTCGGTCCTTTTCATTTTTAGAGAGTCTGAAAAGGTACGTAAAGATAACTCTGGAAGACCTTTTTCGTCATCTAATCCCTTAAGTCCGAAAAAGTATAAAACAATACAGAAGGGATGAATTTTCGATAGTTTTAACGAGCCGAACAAAGCAAGCGCTCGATATTTTTGTGCAATAATCCCTCAGGTCCAAAAAGGTTAAAATCTAGAGGAGGGATAGCACTTCCGGTCGCTTTAACGAGCTGGAAGGCCAAAACTCGGCAATCTTCTCATATTTTACGAGTCAGATGAAAAGAGCTTAAAGAAGACTCGTCTTTTGAGGAACGAGTGATAAAAAGGGTAGTAGCTGATTCCAGGTAAGGGTTGGAATTTTCCAATCACGGCAGTGTCACAAGGATGGCTAGTGAAATCACTCTTTGTAGCTGTTCCTCAAAATGGGTAAACAATCAAATGGAGGTGAATGATCGGCCAATGGAAAAGTGGAGGTGACGGTGCAAACACGACCAAGGCTTTAATGGCTGATAATGTTACATTCACGGCGGTTATTTACCGGAGGATAGTTAATTTTTTAACGAGCTTAAACGCGGATTGAAACACTTGCTCGATCTTACGTTTATTTTTTAACGAGCATGAACTATGTGCCAAAACTGCTCGATCTTATGTTTATTTTTTAACGAGCATAAAATATGTGCTAAAACTGCTCGATTAATCCAGTCATATGATAAGAATGTCTCACTTAAGATTCCATTTTTTATGGAGCTTGCGCCTTACAAAGCTTTGCTCCGGAATCCTTTCTTTGTGAAAGTTCGGAAACGACTAATCCTATGAGTTTAAAGGGTTAGAGGTCCTAAAAATTTAAAAAATAAATAGTCGCCCCTTGCTTGCACTCCAAAAGGTTTGCATGCCCCCAGGTATAAAGTACGATTTCAAGGTTACCCCTACTTCACTTCCGCCAAAACATTTGTTTTACCGAGAGAGGCCTACCTCTTTCAGGTTACCAAAGATTGTCTCATTCGCGCAGCAAACAAAACATCTCTTCGGCAATGTCCACCGAGATGAACAAAGGTGAATGACGACGCCCGCCCTTTCACATAACTTTGAAAATAGAATCTTATTCTAGAACAACCCCTCTTCCAATCACGGACGGGGTACGGACTAGTCATATTCTCCCGCGGAAACCTACTCTATACCCAAAGTTTTCCTGTCGCAGAAGACCAGGACGCATGCCCCCTGGGTTCCAGTCATATCCCTCCGAATTACTCGCGCTCATCGGGAGGACGGACCGTAGGTTGAGACATTTCTTGCGTGAAGAGACCATTTAGGGATGGTATATGACTATTTGCGATGTGTGATCCAGGAAATGAAAGCTGGTCCACGAGCTTGACCACTCTTCCTTTGTGCGGAAAACACATTACTCTAAAGAGTGAGGAGACGATGGCTCCCATGCAATATATATAGTCTCGTCCAAGGAGTAGGTTATAATCCAAGGGTCCTTGAACGACCATCACGTTCATTTGAATGGTCTTTCCTTTCAATGTGATAGGCACATTGGGGAGGATCCCTAAAGGTCGAGTGGTTCCTTTATCAAAGCCTGTCAGATTTCTCATTTCAGGCAAAAGCGATGGCGAACCAAGCGCTTTCCAAGCAATAGAGGAAAGGATACTCACAGATGCCCCCTCATCAATGATGGTGCTAGCCATGACCATTCTGTATATTTGGACGATAATTCGGAATGGTATGCCTTCTGGCAAACAGGGTCTGCCTAGTTGGTTCCAGTCGAAGGATACAACTAGGTTGCTTGGTGGTGGGACCGAGTAGACGGTCGGGTATCGCTTTGACGAACTTCCTTCCTGCGATAAAGGAATGGGTGGATTGCCCCCGTGTTCGTCGGAGTTTGTGTTGATGAAAAGAATCTGGATGGTGTCATCCTTATCCTCTTCAGTGACTGTATCATTCGAAGATAATTCCTCTGAAGGAAAAACTGGGTCGCCTGCCGCCTCGACCTTTTGACTTTCGTCTGGTATGGACTCAGTCGGTTTATCCTCAATGATAGACGCTTCAGCCGACCACTTGAGCGGGCCAGTTGGATTCTCAACTAACGAAGGACTCGGCAAGAGTTTTTTATATCCAGGAGGGAGTCGTAACGGTGAAACCGGACGATCATCCAAAACTCTTTTAGCTTTGTCTAAGAAGGGACAATGGTGGAGGGCATGGTTGCCTTCGCACAGTCTACAGGGAGGTCTAGCCCTCCCTTTTTGTCCTGGAACTTCACTTTCACTAGTTGACGGTGTGCTTTCAACATGGCCATCAGAGGTTGACGACACCGGATTGTGCAAACGAGGAGACCAGTCCCTTAGTATCCGAGGGATGCAAGGACAATGTTTGTGAAAGTGGTCTCCTCTACAAATGACACATGGTGATTTAGGCCTGGTCAGTGCTGTGTGTGTATTTTCATTAGACGACACTTGTTTTCCCTTATTTGCCTTTGGCTCCTTCTTCTTTTTCTCTTTCTTCTTCTTTTCCTTTTTCTCCTTGGGAACTTGGTTTTTAGCTCTACCGGTCCCGTCACGCGAAGAGGAAGGAAGAGAAGAAGAATTAGAGGAAGTAGATGGTTGGTGGGAAATTCTGGACTCGTCTAATTGCTGATTCGATTGTTCAGGAATAGTGGTGTTCTGAACGACATTGGTTGAGAAGAGCGAGACCGGCAGGCCAATTGTCAGTCCTGGAAGCGACAATGTGGCCATATGGGGCGCACCAACATCTCCCCAAGAGGAGAAGGGACTAGGATTTCCACCAAGGGGAATTCCTTGGTTGGTAGGCTCCATTTTCTCAACCTAAAGATCAACGCAGGAAAAAGGGTATGAATATTCCGTTTAAAATAAGTTTTAACGACGCTTGGACACAACTTGCTTTTTCAATTTTAAAGAGTCGAGAAAAAGCAAAAGATGACTCTAGTCTCCTTCGATTTTTAATGAGCCTGAAGTGACAAGTGCTCAGATGGACCTTTTCCGTTAAGGAGTCTGAAAAGGAACGAAAGGGACTGCTCTGGAGTTCTAGGTAGAGGGTGTGCCAAACCAATCGCAAAACCGCAGAATACTTTTTAAGGTACAGGCGGTCAGTCTTCCCGAATGCTGTGTTCAGTGCATTGCGATCAGTAGGGCGGCCGACACGGCTTCCTATGGATAAAGGTTTTATGCCTATAGGGGTCTCCCAATATATACTCGATGGTACGTGGGAGCACAATCCGTACTGGCACTTGTCGTCTCTCAGGAGGAATCACCCAACCATCAGTGAGGCAACAGTTACCAGGTTTTACGACGCCGGAACACGTCTCTAGCCTAGACCTCTATGTTGTGCGTTAAGTTACAAAGCGTTGTTAAGTTCATTCAATTTATTTTAGGTTGATCTTTCTTAGAAGTTTGCCTTTTTGGATCACCACGAGTGGTTGAGGGGAAAGTACCCCTAGGGTCCTTTGGGTTAAGACTCTACCAGACCGAAAATTGCTTATTCAAAGAAACACACACACAGCCATTATCTTTACTATAAGCAAATTCTAATGTTTAGGGTACGTACCTAAGGTCCTATGTTCGAGAAGGCCTTTAGGGTCCAAACCCTTCTTGGAGTTCCCTTCTTCTCCTTTGACCTGTAAAACAAACAAATCAAAGAACACAACAGTACATGGACAAATACTTATATGAAAACCATCTTCATGCTATAAAGTTAGTTATAAGAATCTTTAAGTAACTAATTGCATAAGAATTCAAGACAAGAATCTCATAAGCACAAAGAAAGATTGTTTCGGGAACCAAGACGTGTTTCTTTATATAAAGGCAAGTAAAGTACATATAACGGAAAGATTTCACCTGAAACACCTTCAACAGGCTCCAAGCAAAGCTTCCTCCCAGATTCGTTCCAGCCTCAAGCCTCTAACAAGAGCTCCTTCCAAGTCTTACTCAATGGTGATATAAAGACGGAATGATCACCAATACACATGGAAACAAGGGTTTCCTATTCAAAATGGGGGAAGTGCAGAAGGCACCAAGGACTTCAGACCTGGTCTAAGGGGAAAATCTCAGCATAATAATCTTGCTCTTCTTTTCTCTCTCCCTTAGGCCTTCCCTTTGATGTCTTTTTATACCATCTCCAAACTAGTTTTTTAGTTAGGAGTTAGTTGGGAACAGTTGGGCCACGAGCACTAACAGGTGATCAGCAGGTAAAACCCGCGATCTCCGCCCGAAAATAAGGAATTATTTATTTTTTTAAGTGTTTTAATACATACACGCGGGTTGGGTATACACAGACCCGCGTGTACACGCGTTTAACTCAGGGCAATGTCGCGTATAGGGGATAAAACACTGTTTTTTAAATTTTAGGACCAGGTCTGGAAGGAGGGGTTGCCCTAGGCCATGAGTGCAGCATCACAAACCATAAGAGTGAGATTTGGAGCTATAACAGATGCCCCCTAATGTATGAGGTCAGAAGGGGAACATGATGGCCGAAATATATTATGTAAGAACATGGAAAGGGAGTCTTGGCGAAAAATCGAGGAGGACTTCACCAGAATTCAGCTTGCCAAGCCACCAAAAGGAGATCAGAAAGAAACACTGTCTGAGGCAGGCATACCCATGCTCAGAAAAAGTAAAGCATGTCCGCATATCAAGTACAAGCGGATCCACTAAGTATACAAGTATAAATGACTGGAAGATACATAATGGATCATCTGATCATAAGGAGCAAGTACATGTCTGAATATCACATAGAAGACTGTCAATGATGCTGAAAGATGCAACGGATCACTGATATCAAAGACTGATCCCAAAAGGTACCAACTGAACATGATGGAATAGGATGGTACTACACTACAAACTCAGGTGCCAGCATATAGAATGTCGCCGTGACTGACTGCAACATATAAGGTGGAGTGGTATCAACTAGCAGCAACAGGAGAAACTGTCAAGTGAACCAATAAATGATGATACGACTTGAGGTCTTCACCGACCGCCGTGGTACATTTCTACACCATGGGAATAAATGATCTGAAGTCGACCATGTGAGAAATCATTTGATTACCGGTCATTGATGTATACCGTTAACAAACGCGAGACTACTCACCGATAATGATAATGAGCGTCAAGGTACCCAGTACAATCTAACAAGTGTGAATAGATGAGTTGAAGTCGAACACCTGTAAGAATCTATCGATCAGGAGACAATGATGGTTTCCCACTGTCGATAGCGAAGGATCTGCCACTAATGACTGCAAAGCCAAAGGTACTGCCAAATGGACTCTAGATCTTTGCCCCAGAGCAATGAGTCGGAGTTGATAGGGAAAGATCCGCTAGAAGGAAGGCATTAAGGCATCTTCCATCAATCTAGCGCGAGTGTAACCCGTAGGCCAATAATGTGGAAGGAATCGGACGAAAAAGATGTAGTAACCCAACCGAAGTACGTTTCTGGTGTACACAAGATGTGGCTAGCGCACGGCAGAAACCCTCTGAACCAACCAATAATGAAAGCTGACACAGAGGCGAGGTATCCACCAATAGGGTCAAATGGAAACCAAGGTACTGTACGAATCCCAATTTGTGATAATGTATGCTGATGTCGAACACAAGGGAAACCACTCAGTCAAAGACCCATGATACTGATCGATGATGAGCACAAGGTGACCTATCAATAATGAAAATAGGGCCAGGGTACGGCTTTAGGCCTGTCCTCAGAGCAAGGTGTCGTCGTCGATAAAAACAAGACCCGCCAGCAAGAAGTCAATGGGGACCTTCTCAAACCGGCACGAGTAAAGGACCAATATAACTGATGTGATGATAGACATGATACTGACAACCAGGGATGGCCGACTGAAAATGAGTCAAGAGACACCGCAGAGAGGCCGACTCAGGCTAACTTCCCTTGAACAAAAGCACGACTCAATGTGACTATGTGGCAGCATATGATGACTCTGTATAAGTTCGCCATGCAGGAGGCACGAACGAACCCTCCATATGATTGGAAGAGATAACCAATCGGGGGAGAACTGACTCAATAACAAGGTTATGGCATACCTAAGTCAAACTAAATCCCACCCATGCGGAGGAGACTTTGTTTTGAGTGCTTTGTTCAAGGGCGACACAACTGACTCTAGCTGCCAACAATAAATGGAAATAATGTCCCTGTTCGCGCTCTTTTTTGGAATATTTAATTTTTTTGTCTTTTTCTGTTAAGCCGGAAAAATAATAAAAGAATGCTATGGTACAGTGGAAAGAACGAGTGTCAGTGAAACAGATGATCTAGTTCCTGGGAAAGGAACGTTCCTATGCTCAATGCAGGGAGGTGAAAACTGGTCAGTGACACTCAGAGGTATGTTCCTCCCACGGATCAGGGTATGTCAAGCTGCAGAAGTCAAAGGTATGCAAGGTTGATTTTGCAAATGTCATGGTCAAAAGTTGGCTTAAACACGAGTCCCAGTGAAGCCGGCTCTAGGCCAAAAGGTGAAAATGGTCAACATGCAATGCAAAAGTACAACTCGACACACATAGGAGCCTCTAGGGTATAAGGCCAGAACGAAGCGAAGAAGCAAGGAGGAATGAGTCTTCAATGCATAGGTCATGGCGGGACTACAGAGGACTCCCGAGCCTACTCAAAACGAAGCAGCATGGGCAACAAATTTCAGTGAGGTGCTAACTACGATGCCCATGTAAAGGAATGGCTCTACCATCGTGTCATGATTTAAAGAATCGGCGAGTGAAAATGGCTTACGAACCATAACACGATGGGGTGGACCCTACGATAGATGTATCGGTCAGATGGAGGCTAGTATGCATAATGCAACGGAAAAATGGTGTCTCTAACCTATATGCCAGTGAAAACACGATACCTGCCATGACGGGTCAGCGGTCATGGAACCGTCTCGAACTATCGAAAAATGTCCAAAATGTCATGAAAACAAACCAAACTCGGCATTCCAAGCTCCCAAGTTAAAAGTCACATGAGGCCAAACAAAATAAAATTTTGAAAAATTTTGCATTTTCAAAACTTATAAAAGGCATTTTTGACTTACCATTTTCACCATTTGACTTGGAGAGCAAAAATTGTGGAGCAAAAGGAGAAAACTTCCCTGTGATCAATTCAACCGTTCAAACTTGCCGAAAACTTCCAGGTAAGCCTCAAACTTGTCTTGCAATTAATTGTGATAGTTTTTAGGAATTTTATTTGATGTTTTACCATTGGATTTTTGCAAAAAATTCTTTCGTGGCGTACACGCGGGTTGGAAATATAGAACTCGCGTATACGACGGCCCTACACGTGAATGTATACAGATGAACCCGCGTGTGCGCAGCAAACTAATTTTATACACAAAACTAACAGATGAAAATGATTTTTTCTTCCAGGATGACTATCACATGGCGTGAAAGAGAGCACTCAGCCGTGGATAATGAAGTTATGGGCAATGATGAGGCATTAGATGCCCTACGGGGATGCGGGTTGCTAAAATTCTTCAAATTGCCAAATATGAAAGCAAACACGCATCTGCTCGAGAGGCTCATTGATTATTGGGATGTCGATGAGGAAGCATTTGTGATTGATCAGATGCCACTCAGGATAGAAGTGGAAGACATATATTTTATCACGGGCCTTTCCCGAAGGGGAGAGGTAGTACATTCCCGGGGCAGAACACGGAATAGCCTCAGTGTAGATGACTATGTACAGCTTTACTGCCCGGGTCATCGGAAGGTCGGGAGCCATATCTCTATCCCACATGTGGAGAGTTTGTCACTTAGGATAATCTTTCTCACCATAGCACGAGTGAACGAATCATCCTCACTACATCAGGCGTCACGGGTAACCATGAGCGTGGCAGTGGACTGTCTCACTACTGTGTTTGACTGGTGTACTCCTCTTCTTGCCAACATGAAGGAACAACTCACTTCTATCAGGAGGGGACAGACCAAGAACTTTGGGTTCGGAACTATCTTGTGCACTTTCTTCTTCGAGAAGGTTCCCGTACTCCGCCCCAGGGTAGCAGTTGCCATCAGTAGTCCACGTGATCCACACATGGGCCGGTGGGCTAACTTGATGAAACGTCTGGGGGGTGGGGAAGTCCCAAGGAATGCATTTGACGATGACTTCTTTGCTTGGTGGGAGCAGCAGATCATCGCCGTGGATGACTACCCCTATGTTGGGCTGGATTTCCGAGGAGATCCTGACCTAGTGTTACCATTGGATGCAACATGGGGCGAGATTGGTAAGAAGTTTTATTATTTTATGATTTTTTTTGGATTTTTCAAATATAATGATGAATTTTGAAAAATATTTTTTGATGAGATTCAAATGACTAATATGATGATCGTGTTCCAGACATTGGGCCTGTACGACCAGATGGATTCCCGTGGCATGGATGGCGTGGCCGAGGAGCCGAAGAGGCGGCTGCGGATACAGAACGGACCCTGAACAACGTCCAACGACACTTGGCGAGACTGAGCTACCAAGTACCGATGGCCGAGATAGAGGACCTTCCTCCGGATATGCAGCGTCATGTGGTTGGCATGCCACGTGACTGGGTTCGCATCTTTCGGTGTGTGGCCCACGCTTTAGTGACATACTTAGACACTCATCCTGAGCTGAGGCGTTAGATATGCCTGACATGATTATGGGAATTTGAGTCCCAATTTTGTATATTTTTGGACACACATATGTACACTCGAGGCGTTTTATGATATAAATATATATATACAGTTTGACTTTTTGATGTATGATTTTATGATGATGAATGATTGATATGCCAGTCTAATGCTTGATTAGCAATAGAATCAGCTAACCAATTTTGAGATCTTGGAATGTGCAAATAATTAATGTAAATAAATGATCTTTGCAACAACCTCACCCTTAAATATTGGCAATATAATAAAGGATCCCTAACCCGATAAATGTTATTTAATTGAGACACTATCAATTGAGAATCAAGATATACTACCAACGAGTCGATCCCATAAGGGATTGCCTCGGATAATAAATTGATAACAGCTGTATACTCGGCCATATTGTTTGAAGCAGGACCAATACACACACCTCTCGATACCATCAATTGACCAGTTGGATAATAAAGTACCCAAGCTGCGGAAGCAAGATTCTGGGTGTGTCGACTAGCACCATCGGCGAACCCAAAATAGACCAAATCATCCATCAGCACCTGCCACAGCAGACCAAAAAGCACTGATATCAGGAAACGCTCGACGATATATGTATAAATATATACATAAAGTACAAAGAAGTCATTGCCCAGCCTGAACTAAGCAAAGTACTTCTTTAGGTAGAGCCCATTTCGGGGCTCCGCCAGCTTGTTCCCTTCAAAGTCGATTAACTCATACGACCCTTTTTCTAAAACTCGTTTAACAATGAAAGGACCATACCACATAGGCCTAAATTTGCCTGCCCCCAAGGTGTCTTTATCTTGGTCGTAGACCAAGACAAGGTCACCTTCAGCAAAGACTCGAGGACAGACAGACTTATCATACTGCGCTTTTACCCTTTTCTTATGAGCCTCATTCATCGTGGCAGCGTCTCGACGCTGCTCATCGAGATGTTCCAAGTGAACTAGGCGCTCTTCGAGACTCGAAGTCTCTGGAAGGAGTTCGACAACCAATTTAAGAGATGGAATTTCACATTCAACCGGGAAGATGGATTCCATCCCATAAACCAATTGGAAAGGTGTAAGACCAGTAGCCGTTTTGATGGAGGTTCGGTATGCCCATAGAGCCGGATACAACATAATGTGCCAATTGGATCGATTTTTATTGATTGTCCGTTGGAGTATCGTCTTAAGAGTTTTTTTAACTGCCTCGACCTGCCCATTGGCTTGAGGATAATAAGGGGACGAATGCTCCTGACGGAAGCCTAACTTACGAGCCAATTCAGACATTAGTTGGTTCTGGAAATGACTGCCATGGTCAGTGACAATCTCCTTTGGGATACCGAATCTTGAGATGATCTGATTGAAAAGAAACAAAGCTTTCGTGTCACTATCGTTCTTATAAGTAGGCATGGCCTCAGCCCACTTCGTGAAGTAGTCTACAGCCATGATAATGTACTTGTGATTCGTCGCTGAGGGCGGATTACAAGTCGTAAAGTCAATGCCCCACTTAGTAAAGGGACCGACAGTGACAACGGGAAAAAGAGGAGCTGGATGCGCACGCATCTTGCGAGTAAAAATTTGACATGGGTGGCAGCGTTTGACTACTTCCACACAGTCCTTAAAAAGTGAAGGCCAAAAATAGCCAGCACGTAAGATGCGTTGGGCTGTAGCAAGCCCTGATAGATGACCACCACAAGCTCCACTGTGGCAATCATTGAGCACGGACTCTGCTTCCTCTAAGGTTAAACAACGCCGGAGGATTGAGTCAACCCCTCGACGATATAATGTGTCACCAACAATAACATAGTTTTTTTCCAGGTGACGTAATTTGCGACGTTCATCCTTGGAGAAAGTAGAGGGGCACTTCGAAGTTTGGAGATAAACAATGATATCTCCATACCAAGGGTCTTGTGCAGAGATGAGGAATATATGTTCGTCGGGTAAACTTTCCTCATAAACAATATCATCTCCACAAGGTAGCTCCGAGATAAGTTCCGCAAAAACCATGGATTTCTTAGATTTGGCAGACAAGAACTCGAGATCGAATTCTTGCAAAATGACTATCCATCTATTATATTTGCCCCCAATCACTCGCCTACTGAGGACAAATTGAAATGGATTCACTGCCGCTAAGACAAAAGTTTTACGTAGCAAAATATAATGACGGAGCCGTTGGACAACATGGACAGCTGCCAAGGCCAACTTCTCAACCGGAGAATAGCGAAGCTCAGGGCCTATTAAGCCTCGGCTCAAATAATAAATGACGTGCTCGGCGAGAGCATCATCCTCCTGAACTAGAACCATACCAATGGTTGATTCTGCCGCAGCGAGATATAAAAGGAAGTCTCTACCATAATCTGGTGGACTCAAAAGTGGGGCAGAGACTAATGCTTTTTTCAAAGCATCAAACGACCGCTGCGCGAAGTCATCCCATATAAATGGAACTCCTTTCCGTAGTAGACGCATGAACCCTTTAGTGATCTCGGCGTAATTTGCTATAAACCGTCTTAAGAAGTTAGCCTTCCCTTGAAGACTTTGAAGTTGCCGAAGTGAAGACGGGGGAGGCAACTGAATTATTGCCTCAACCTTGAAGGGATCAACCTGAATCCCTTCATTGGACACAATAAACCCTAACAGCCAACCGGATGTAACCGCGAAAACGCACTTGTTGGGATTCAACCGGATTTTATAAAAACGACATCGCTCAAAGACTAATCGAATATGACCAGGGTGATCTGTTCTCTTTCGAGAACGAGCAGCGAGATCATCTAAGTATGCCTCGATGACATGTTTGATGTCGTGGAAAGCGTATGACATGGCCCGCTGAAACGTAGCTCCAATATTTTTAAGACCAAAAGGCATCTTTCGATATGCAAAGGTACCCCAGGGACATATGAAGGCTGTCTTATGCTGATCCTCAGGACGGATAGAGATTTGATTATAACCTGAAAAACCATCCATGAAGGAGAAAATCTCGTTACCCACACACTCATCAATAATCTGATCAATAAATGGCGTGGGGTAATTGTCTTTAGGACAAGCCTTGTTTAGATCCCTAAAATCGATGCATACACGGATTGTTCCTTACTTTTTATCTACGGGGACTGGATTAGAAACCCAATCGATAAGAGGAACAGGGTATATAAAACCCGCCTTTAGCAGCTTCTGGACTTCAGCTTTGATAGCTGCTGCTTTCCTAGGGTTAACCGGATGAAGTCTTTGACGAACAGGTTTCGCGTTTTCATATGTCTTGATCTCATGTTGAACTATAGAAGGATCAATGCCAGGCATTTCTTCATAAGACTAAGCAAATACGTCACGATATTCCTTAAAGAGGTCGGTGTAGATTTGAATTTCTTCAGGGGAACACTCGATCCCGATGAAGATATTCTCAATGATGTTAGGGTCCCTAGAGATGTTGATGGATATCGTTTTTGAAATTACCGACATATTACCTTCGGCGCGAATGTGTGCTGGAGCCAAAGGGTTCGACACCATATCAACATCACTAGTACAGAGCTTGGAAAACCTAGATTCCACTTCCTACAAAGGAGGAAGAAAGTACGAACGATGGTGTAAATCTTCCCACGGTTGATCTATACCCATCATTGCTTCAAGGATTGCTTCTTCAGAAGGTAAAATTGAATCCAAGCAATCCAAGGTAGAGATAGAGTCTAGGCTCCAGGCTGGGGCCACATGACCATCCAACTCTTCTTCAGAAAAAGGAGTGGAATGGTTATCTGCAGAGTCTACGATAGACTGATATCTAAGCTCAGCTGCAGATATAGGAAACGCCATTCCATTTACTTGTCCTTCAACTAATGTGGTCGTAGGTGAAGGCAAGGTCCAAGGGTCGGAAAAATAATGAGTTCGGAAGAACTCTTCTCGAGGAGACTCCTTGGATGATGAAATAGCATTGATTTTTGCAAAAGGAGAGGGAAGATCAAATGTACCCATCAATGAGGAATACATCCCTACTCCTAAATTCTCAGTCGGCGGGCGAGGGTTATCCACCAAAGGAACAGTAGAGTCGGAGCTTGCTTGAGGATCGATTGGGGAATAGTCCAATTGATCAACCTTAACGATTTTCCCCTCATGAGGAAAGCAAATGACACGAAACAGAGTCGATACAATGACTTCCATTTCGTATACCCAGTTCCTTCCTAATAGGAGATTATAGTCTAGGTTAGCATCTATGACTTCAACTTCGATATTAACGACCTTCCCTCCAACACATATAGGAAAGGCCGGGATAATCCCATGCGGCTTGTGAGAATGACCATCAAATGCAGTTAAGACGGTTGGTGAAGGAACAGCCGAAGGTGAGCCAATAGCCTTCCAACATGACATCGACATGACACATGTGGAAGCTCCTTCATCTATAACGGTGCGGAAAATATTGATTTTCCGGTATGTAGACTTTATCTGAAAAGCCATATGATGAGGGAGTCGCTTTTTGACATTTAACATGTCAAAAGTGAGCACTAAAGAGTTAGCCGGATCAACTGCTCCAATTGCGGAGAGTAAAGCACTTCTCTGAGCCGGACACGACTGGAGAACCTCTAAAGCGGACATAGCACACGGGCTTTGAGCCAGATCCTCCACAATGGAGTAATTCTGGGCGGCCCTAGCATTAGGGTTAATCGTCGCACGTTTGGCGGAACCTTTCGGTATCCGAGGTATAGTCTCAACAGGGGGTCGCTCAATATGAAGGTCAGTACTTCCGGGAATGGTTTTATCCTTGGACGTTTCGGCTTCACCATAATCACGTGACCGAGTAGCCACATGGACATTTGAACCCATCATAAAAACATTTGATGCTTTTCCCCCTTCCTGGTTGCCCCCTGAGGAGGTCCCAGGATTCGAACTCGCGCCAGCAAGAAGTTGCCGCCCTTGGGGAAACGGGTTAGTTAACACAGCTTGCGAACTAGAAGTCCCTTGCTGTCCTAACAAGCGCTGAGCGTCTTCAATCCTAGGGCAAAGATGAGTTAGATGGTCTCCTTTGCATAACTTGCAAGGAAACTTAACTTTCTTTCTCGACTCACCCTTACCACCACCAGCGTTGTTACCGGATTTATTTGCATCGGGCTTCCCATCCGAGTTCTTCTTCTTACCACGTCCTTTCTTTTTCCCATTGGAATTTTGATTTCCTTTGGGGTTATCGGATTAGACGACATTAATTGAAGAAGTTTGGGAAGCGAGAGGATTAGACAATGTGACTTGGTTGTTAGAAGCAGTTTGCAAAGACAGCTGTTGCAATTGATTCAACAAGTTCACTGTAGATGTGTCTACTGACCCAACGATACCGTCCGCGTGCGGACCTGGCTTCGGCTTAGCTAAATCAACCTTAGATCCAAGAGCATCTGGCAAGTAATTTTGTAGGATCCCAGACTGAGAGTAGATCAATTCCAATTGCTGGGCCCTAAAAATGGCTTGCTCCTCAGAATAGACCCCAGAGATGGAGACATCCTTGGAGATCTCGGGTTGTAAAGACTTCAAAAACCACTCGAGACGGTATTCCGGGGGAATTTCGGCTTTAATGAGCCTCTTTCTCCGTCTCCATTCCTGAATGTGATCGGAAATGTGAGTAGCCTTATCCTGACGAAAGATGGCCAGAAGTTCAGTTCCGGCGTCATAGCGGACAGGCAACTGAAAGTGATTTAAGAAAATATTGGCTAAGTCGGCGAACGATGTAAAGCTGCCCCCTGGCAACTCTATATACCACTTGGCCGCATTACCAGTCAAGGTGCGCTGAAAGAGTCTCGACCTAATCGAATCCTCGATGAGGGAGTTGGATGAGCACCACAGATGGAATGTGGTTACGTGGTCGCCCGGGTCCTCACCACTCTTCCCTTCGAATTTTGGAATGTCCGAAGGGAGTTTGGTTGGGACCGGAGGCTAGGCCGGATTATACCTGATTGGGTCATTTGTTAACTTTGTGAGATCTAGCAAGTTTAACGTTGCCAGAAACGGAAGCCTAGGAGGACCTAGGGGATTCCACCCAGACTGGGCAGAACTCCCAAAGCTCTGAAAAGATTGTCCTGGAATTTGGGAGGCACCAGGCTGCCCAAAGTGACCAGTAGAACCGGCCGGACCAAAAGGCAAGCCTTGTGGTCCATCCAAATTCGGAGTTTGACCAACTCCTGCCGTATAACCTCCATAACCCGCAAAGTTTCCTCCTAGAGAATGGTAAGGAGTTGATAACCCCTGATATGGATTCCAAGCCGAAGCAAGGGGAGGAATACTTTGAAACGAACTAACCGTGGTGTACGGCCTATTCCCTTGTTGGCCGATAAACGGATTCCCAGTTCCCGCGCTACTAACCCCAGGGTTATTCCAACCTTGGAAAGGATTGCTGCTTTGTCCTATTGGAGAAAAAGGCATGGATCCTACCGTCGGGTTGGAATGTGGTATATGACCACTTCCGAAAGGAAAACCCTGGAATGAAGCCGATCTGCCCATCATGGACGTAGCGGCACTAAAAGGAACCGATGGAATACCCTGTGATTGGGTGCCAAAAGAGAAGAGTCCAGTACTAAAAGCATTGGCTTGGGCATTTCCACTCGTGGACGGAATGGAGGTAGACCCAAGTAGAGATGTGCTCGCAAAAGATCCAAACAAGGAAGTGGAGGGGATGGAAATAGTTCCTCCCCCTTGCACTGATGTAGGGGTTTGCATAGTCGTATCAGTCGTAGAAGCCATGCTTCAAGTAGTGGTCATGAATGGTAAGCGCGTAGCGTAACCTGGAATTGATGGTCTATGTGACGGAGTCCCAACGTATTGCAATACGTCTGGATGACTAAATGGTAGGGGAGAATTCGGAGCCCCTAACGACTCTGAGAATTCTTCTACCTCTACGTTATTCTCCGCTTGAAAAAGAACTCGAGAAAGGACTGGATTATCCCTCTCTTGTTCAGAAGTACCAGGCCTTGCTTGGGAAATAATGCCTCCGCTAGGAGGATCAATCTCCGATGCGTCAACCAGCGTAGGACGAACCCCACCGGTGGTATTCCCTCTGCGCCTTCTCGGAGAAGGCTCTAAACTTGGCGGCGAAAGACCACGAAGTCTTCGAGATCGTCTAGGAGATCGGTCAGCCACTTTGAATTTTTTGTTATGATCTAACTAAAGACTCAAAAAATTGAAAGCTAGGCCAACTAGGAGCACAGAGCACACACTATAAAGTCCCTAAAGATACAGCCAGTCAAACGACTCCCACGTATTTCCGCTCTGGGTGATTAGGACCGGACACCAAAATACGAGAAAGTGAATCAAGGGGCCTTCCGAAGATAGTCTGGGATGATGAGGGCCCAGTCCTATCAGCGAAGGTATCAGAGGAAGTTACGCTGACCTCCTAACAACATCCTGTGCCGGTGCAAGCCCCCAAGCTTCGCAAGGGTGCCCTCCAGTAGTACTGTCGAGAGTGATACAACGTCAACCTTAGGTGCCACGGGATTCCCCTTCGCAGCCACCTGTGTAGATCCCTAGGAGAGGCAACTATGGGTACCAACTCGTCACAGAAGCCAGGCGGAACAGTCGTGAGGTAAGTTCGGACAAGTAGGAGAGGGGGTATCTCTCTTCCCTGTCTTCACAGACCCTCGTGCTTAACTCCCAGATCCGGAGCTTTCCTGGTCTTCCTAACGCTATTGGATTTTCTCTCGTTAATTAGACTCTTATGTTTGACGTTTTATGTGGCCTTGGAGAGTTAACTCTCCACTCACCTAATCCAAGGCCCTAAAATCCTAAACTTGTTGGCGTAACTGACTAAAACAAAAAGTTTTAGTGGATTTTAATTAGCGCTTGATTTTATTAGGCTGTTCTTTAAGTCACAGGGTAATGGAGATGAAACTTGTGGTGTTTTTATGGACGCAAAAGAAATTAATAAAACTTAGCTACATGCACATGCACTTTTTGTTTTCGATGAAGAGCAATTTCTATGAGGTTCAGAGGTACTTTTAATATAAACAAATTTTCCTTTTCTTTTCAGACTCCACACTCACAAAAACTAACAAAACTATATATGCCTAAAAAAGATATGCAAATCTATCCTAATGCAAGAACTATATGTGGATGCAAGATTTAAAGACTACTCTAAAATCAAAGAAGGAAAGTTGCTGCCTTATCAAATTTGTCTTGCCACTAAAATGCTTAGATAGAAGATGATGTGTTACCAATCATTTCGTCCAAACAATAAAAACAAGTTCTAAGATAAACACAAAGCACTTTCACTTCGCAAAAAATGAAATCAAATGAAAAGCAAGTTTAAGAAAGCAAAACTCAAAACTTTCAAAAGATTTTCTTTCAATGAAGCCAAGAAGTCTTTTTCAAAGAATGCTCTCAAAAATACTGACCCCAATGATTGATGAATAGGCAACCAAACACTTTTGTGAATTGACACCTTTCAAATGATGAAAACCCAACAAAAACAAATGCGTTTGAAATCGCTCATGACAATCAAAAGCAGCAATGAAAGTCCAAAAGATCAAAAGACAAGTTTCAAGAAAATGGTAACAAACAACTTTCCCGAAACAAAGGAGCAAATGGTCACAAAAATGGTTTCGTTAAGCAAACAAAAGGTCACCAAAACAAAATGAACACAAAGATTGAATCCAATCTTCCTACTCTACCAAAACAGAGCAGTCAAGATTCTTAATCAGAAATCTTGTGTGTCAAAAAACAATGACGCTTGCAATCAACGAAAACAAGACCGGTACTCCTTATAACTAGAAAGAGTTCAGAACAAGATGCCCCCTGTTAAACAGAGGACTATTACTGGAAAATGACTGCTTCAAACTGACCCAAACTACCAGACAAACATTCAGCAAAAAGAAAATTTATAAATCTTGAAAATTAGATAATATACGCACCTGCAGTGATGTGCAGAGTGCGTGTACACGCGACTGTAACTGAGGAAACCTGCGTATACGCGGGTTCACTTAGTACAACTTGCGTATATACGCTTCTGTAATCCAACAAAACAACGTATCTGAAGATTTTCAAGAAAAATAAAAAACACAGACTGAAAAAAATGGAAAAGCTTAGAGTTCAAGAACAGATCAGACAGTCAGAGCCAGCAAACAGAGAGGCTGAGCCTTGATTGGCTTGAAGACTACCCAAACTAGGAACAACAAGAATGTTGTTCCCCAGCGGAGTCGCCAATTCTGGTTGAGGGGAAAGTACCCCTAGGGTCCTTTGGGTTAAGACTCTACCAGACCGAAAATTGATTATTCAAAGAAACACACACACAACCATTATCTTTACTATAAGCAAATTCTAATGTTTAGGGTACGTACCTAAGGTCCTACGTTCGAGAAGGCCTTTAGGGTCCAAACCCTTCTTGGAGTTCCCTTCTTCTCCTTTGACCTGTAAAACAAACAAATCAAAGAACACAACAGTACATGGACAAATACTTATTTGAAAACCATCTTCATGCTATAAAGTTAGTTATAAGAATCTTTAAGTAACTACTTGCATAAGAATTCAAGACAAGAATCTCATAAGCACAAAGAAAGATTGTTTCGGGAACCAAGACGTGTTTCTTTATATAAAGGCAAGTAAAGTACATATAACGGAAAGATTTCACCTGAAACACCTTCAGCAGGCTCCAAGCAAAGCTTCCTCCCGGATTCGTTCCAGCCTCAAGCCTCCAACAAGAGCTCCTTCCAAGTCTTACTCAATGGTGATATAAAGGATGAATGATCACCAATACACATGGAAACAAGGGTTTCCTATGCAAAATGGGGGAAGTGCAGAAGGCACCAAGGACTTCAGACCTGGTCTAAGGGGAAAATCTCAGCATAATAATCTTGCTCTTCTTTTCTCTCTCCCTTAGGCCTTCCCTTTGATGTCTTTTTATACCATCTCCAAAGTAGCTTTTTAGTTAGGAGTTGGTTGGGAACAGTTGGGCCACGGGCACTAACAGGTGATCAGCAGGTAAAACCCGCGATCTCCGCCCGAAAATAAGGAATTATTTATTTTTTTAAGTGTTTTAATACATACACACGGGTTGGGTATACACAGACCCGCGTGTACACGCGTTTAACTCAGGGCAATGTCGCGTATAGGGGATAAAACACTGTTTTTTAAATTTTAGGACCAGGTCTGGAAGGAGGGGTTGCCCTAGGCCATGAGTGCAGCATCACAAACCATAAGAGTGAGATTTGGAGCTATAACAACGAGATGTAGATACAATTCCTAAATGTAGTCTAAAGATGATAAGCAAGCTTTTATCTCTTTTCAACAATGAAAATCCTCGCTGCAAGGGGAAAAGAAAGACACAATCTTTTCTCAAAGAGCATAGAGCACACTGTAAATGCACTTTTCCTAAATCAATCCTTACAAACTGTCAAAATGCAAATGCACATATGCATGTATTTGTTTTCACTTTCTTAATATTGATTCCTAAAAAGAAAGCTATTGTAAAAATTTGAATTCGATTTCAAGTGAAAAACACAAACAAGCTTCTTTCGAAATCAAAAAAGACGATTACGACACTTTATGATTTTGAAGTAAATATTTGTTTCGACACTAGAAATTCATAAATTCAAACCAAAAGACAAAAGTAAAAGCGTAATCAACTGTGAACAGCAAACAAACTCACTCCTAAGATCAAAACGACACTTACGACAGGTCTAGATCTAAGGGCGACAGTATGACTAGTTTACTTTTGTAATGGGAAACTGCAAATGATGTAACAAATACACAAAAACAAATACAGTTTCTTTTATACAACTGAGGCGGAATTAAGGCAAATAAAAAGGGGTTTTGAGATAGGTACACACACTGATAACAGGCTGCAAAAATCAGAGAGAAAACTGAGGAAAAGAAGCAGAGAACCACAGCTGCACAAGGCAAAGGCTGATCAGCGCACCCCTTGCACTAAGAAACTGAACTGCAGCGCAGGTAGCCCTCTCGGGACCTGCGTTGAAATGCAGAACCTCTTCACAGAGCCTGCGCTGAAGCAGAAATGAGAATTGTCTCTGGGTTCTGGGTCACAGTTTGCAGTTTAATCTACGGTTTTTGGCCGGATAAAAGCTATCAATAAGGTACAATTAGAGGGATGATTTAAAGGAGGACTAAGAGCTATCACAAAGGGCTGTTAGAGCATTTGTGGATCAGCTGTTCAGATCATAAACAGGCCCAGCGAATGGACTAGAGTAGCAGATCTCTACTTTGCATTTGTAAATGGCAAATGCAGTTCGATTCGCCACTCCTAAGTTTATGAGAAGAACAACAATAGAAGCACAAATAAACTAACTAGATACGATCCCCAGCGGAGTCGCCAATTTGTTGTTGGGAAAAGTATCCATTCAGAACGCCCCTATCCCACTCTAAGGTGTGACAGTGCCTTAGCAACAAACAAGGAAAACTATTTTCGTATTCTTCTTTATGAAATGTAAACGAAGAGGAAGGATGTAACTAACCTGTGTCTTTCGCTAGTTTGTTGATCCACTCGCTCTCTCCTTTGTTCGCTTCCCACTGCCTGCTCCCTCACTGGTCCAGCTTCACCAAGTTCCTACAAGATCACAGAAGAGAGAAACTACACAAAAGACATAGATTTACATTCATAACTAGTTTAGGATCATATTTAAACTAAACATGCAAATATAACAAAGCATCATTGATATACAAACATGTAGGAGAAACTCAAATAGTTTTATTGATACGATAAGAAAGTCCAAGAGGAGATACAACCAAGTGAGTCCCGATCCAGCATCTACCTCCCAGCAAAGGAATCCCTTCCTCTCCTCCAACAAAGCATAAATCACCCAATGCGCTAATCTCAACCTCAAACCAACAGCAATTCTCTGCAAAGTACAAAATTCCAGCCCTTGGATCTCTGGGATGAGGGATCCATATATAGATGTAAGCAGAGAGGATGAGTCAGCTTATGTTTTGACTTGTGGCTTCTCTCTGTCAGTTCTTGCTTCCACTTGGAGGCTGAGAGCCTCTTACTCATCACTGGCCGAATTCATTGAGGCAAGTGTCATTGAGGAAGATTCTGGAAGCTTCCAGTGTCTGTACACCTCGCGGAATGACACTGCCATTTGACATTTCTCGCTCAGCGCACCCTGGTAGTGAATTTAGGTGTGTTGCAACGCACCTAGCTAGTGTACTAGGGTGCATTGCAACGCTGGCAGCTAGTAGAGCATCTGAATTGATCCTGATTTGACTAGTTCTGAGTGGTTTTTGGTGGAGAACTTCTGGGAGAAGCTGTCATTGGTTGACCTTGTTCCTTTAGGGGTAGGAACAACTCTTTTAGGGACTTTGGATCCCTTGGATTATGGACATTTCATGCTCAATGCTGTAAGGCACAAAAATGTTTATAACACATCATGTTTTTACTTGTATATGAATGAACAATGTATCTATGACCTAATAGATGAAATGGTAGTTGATGTGTTGAGGCATCAATGTTTCTTAGCGATTCTCAACTAAGTATGAGACCTCTATGCTCAAATATGTTATTTACACATGTAGATTACATATTTGTGATATGTTTGACGGAATTCTTGTCATGGCTAGTAGGGGTCCAGTTAAGGTATTATTCAAGTAATTTCATTTGTATTGTCATTTCTCTGTTATTTTACTGTTATGAAGATGTCATTCAATTTTGGGTAGTGACCTAGGCTATGGGCCTACAAAAGTGGCTCAAATCTCGGGGACGCTAGCACAACATTGAACAAAATAGTCCCTGTATGCTAGCATGTCTTGTCATGAGAGCGTCCCAAGCCTCCTGGGTGCTCACAGGCCTATAGCATGTGAGCATCTGGGGGTCAAGTGGTCTAAAATTTCAGTGGGACCTAAGGGTTGGTTGGAAGAAAGGTTGGGATGATTCTTGAGGGTTTTAATGCTAATGTTGAATGTTTGTATGGTGTGTTTCTATCAGTTCCACTTCCTGAACGTAACTTAGGAGATTGAATCATATCATAGTAACTTCACGTCACATGTTTACCCTGATTGGTCGGTTACTTGGGTAGATGTGGGAAGAGGGTGTTACGGAGGAGCATCAGAGCATGGTTCACCCCTCAGACTAGATGGGTGGTGTGTTGGTCATGCATTCATGTCGGTTTCATATGTGTTACTTATGCTTGTAGTCCATGTATTTGTTGAATTTGCATGGTGTTGATCATGGTTGTAGTGATGTCGCCATGTGAAGGTTGATGGTGTTGTTGTGGGATGTGTCATCATGAGTGTATGGGTGTATATGCATTGTTATGCATGTCAGTGTCTATATGCATGCATTTTCATGGTTATGGTTATGCATGTATGGTAGGTTAGACATGCATTGTGAGGTCATTGTATGAAATTAGGTCATCATGATGATATTGGTATGTTATGATGCTAATGTGTTGGCTGAGATAGAGCAGGAGATGCAGACCATCAAAGTGAAGTTGCAACATTGGACCTCGAGGCAAGAGCATGTCGTCATATAGGTTTGTATGTTGGATATGTAGGTATGTAGGTTAAGGATTGTTATGTGCATTATGGTTATGTGTATGTAATTCATTCTATTGATGTTATGGTTACATACATGATAGATGCTAGTTGATTAGTGTAGTCATATGCACATGTGTCAGATAGTCATGAATGATAGTAACCTGTGGTTGTATGCATTGTTAATTTTTTTATGTTAGATAACTTGATGATTATGTTATATATTGTTGATGAGCATGTTATAGGTTAACTTGTTGTTTTTATACGATAGTTAGTTTGATAATTAGGTTATATGTTGTTGATGAGCATGTTATATGTTAACTTGTTGTTGTTATATGCTAGTAACTTGATGATTAGGGTTATTGCATTAAGATCTTGATGTTATATCTATCATACCAAGTTGGATTGGTCTAGGGAAATGGTTAGGGTTATGACATTCATGTATGAGTTAATATGTTATGATATTATGTCATACTAATCTAGATTGACTCTGCAGATGCGATTATTATGTATGAATGATAATTGTTTATGCGTTTATGATGTGAACATGTTAGTTAGTTATAGTTATGGATATTATGATCTTATTTGTGTTTGAGCTGATATGTTGTGAAGTTATACCATGGTAATCTAGATTGATTGTGCAGATAATATTGCCTCCCCTGAGATACATCAAGGTATGAGTTGCTTATGTCGTATATTTGGTGCTTGATTATTTGATTATGTCGTCTAATTGATGTTTTAGAATTTGGTGTCTAGTATGTCGTCGAGTTCATTAATTTAACATGGTATGTTTGCAAGTTGGTTGAATGTTTGATGAATTGCATAATATGAGTATGTGTTCAAATGATCTTGTTTTAAGATGATTGTACTAACACATATGTGTTGAGACAATTGATATGTATTTGAGTGTAGTAGTTAACACTTGTAGCATTATGTTTAATGACTATGAGTTGACTATGGATTATGACATGATTGTTAGGCTTTGTAAAGGTTGATTTCAAATTGACAGATATGATTGTCTTGATATTTGGAACATGTGGTTGACATATGTAAACAGTTGCAGGAAACATGCTTGGTATTAGCATGACAAGGTAACAATTGATGTGTTTAAATAACTAACAATTGGGTGATGTGATAGTACATAGTAATCCTCAATTGCAACAAGGTAAAAAGGTAAAAGAAAGGAATTGGACAAGAATTCATTTGGATATGTTTGGAAACCCTAATTCCAAACGAATGAGTGCTTTGCATACATGAAGTCTTCTTAACCTTGATTTTGTTTGACATTATGAGGGTATGTTTTATATTCATATGTATTTGATAGTTATAACAACTGGTTCTAGTTATGGCTAGATTCCTCAAAAGATTTGAGTCCCTTGAGACATGGTGTGGATGTTTTCAGTTGCAAGAAACGTGCTTGGCACAACAAGGTAAGGTAACCAGTGTATTTTTATGTTTATTTGTGCACTGACAGTTATGTGTTGATGGCAGTATGATACAAGGGATTGCACGGAAAATAGGTTTCCATGAAATTCTGAAGAAGGCTCAGGTTGAGCTTTCCTTTGGAAGCACTAGGAACCATGGGCATTGAGTCATGGTTTTTTTTTTTTTTTTTTTTCAGTCTTGTGCTTTTGGTCTTTTGTGATTTGTTGTGCTTGATTGCTGTTTTGTTTGTGACTTGTGCATGGCGATGCCAATTTGTTTGTGATGTCATATTGTTATTGGTTTTCTCTTGCTTGCTTATTGGTATTGCCTTTTAAGTTTTGAGTCTTGGTGATGCGAACAAAAATCTACATCCATCCATGGTATTCATCGATCCATGGTATTTATTAACTCTTGGAGTATACCCATGGTATTGTAAGTGGCATCCACCCATTGTATTCATCCACCCAAGTTATTTATCCACCCATGGAATTTATTCATGGTATTGTAAGTGGTATCCACCTATGGTATTCAATCACCCACGATATCTATCCATCCATGGAATTTACCTATGGTGTTATAACTAAAAGAAAGACTATAACTAACAAGTGACATTTTGTAAAAAGATAGGTTTTCCACCACAATGTAGTTTCTTACAATTATTCTCTATTTTAATAAAAAGTTTCTTGGTGGTTTTGTTTAATGTGTGTTCTCCTATTTTCTTTTGGCATTTCAATTTTTCAGATCTTGGGGGCCTGCCACCCCAAGATCCATTTCAATTTTTTAGATCTTGGAGGCCTCCCCCCAAGATCCAGAAAAATGGTATTAGATTCAGGTTGCGTCTCAATGGGAATGAGGGTTTGACACATATTTCAATTTCAAATTTTTGCAGCAATATTCAACAAACTTCATGCATGTGCTACGACCTCCACAAAGCACTTTCTTGGGCAAAGCGGGAAGTTTTTTTTTTTTTTTTTGCAGGAATTTTTTGGGCGGCGAGTTTGCAGATCAGATATGAAACTTTTGGTGAAAATTTACAAAAAAAATAATATATATAGATTCCTTGCGAAAAATACCCAAATTCAAAAAGAACATCGACCGAATCGGAGTCCGGATGAGGGATATATCACTAATTAAAATGAGTTGTGTTGCAGAAATTGTTTTGATGACAATTCATAGACAACGGCTCTCCTATCATTTTTATAGTTTTTGTGTAGAATTTCAAAAAAATGATTGCATATTTGAGCTCCTCTTGAAAAATCACCCAATTTAAAATAAAAGATTGGTCGAATCGGAGTTCGTATGTGGGAGATATCATTGGTTTAAAATCAACTATTTTTTCACAACTTTTGTGGTGACATGATAGTTGCAGTGCGAATCTGAGTTTCCAGAGTGTCCAGATAGGAATTTCAATCACATGGGAAAATGAAGAATGGTCATTATGTTTCTAAAAATAGGTTATAATAAATATTTTGAGTTATATTGACCGAGTTATGCCCATTTTAAATTAGTTTTTATATCTGGAGCAACATTCAGAGCGGGTTCCATTTGGAGACGTGCCCTCCCACCCTGCTTTAGTAGGCACCTACTTCACATTCATCAGTTTCAACATAGCATCATCTAGTTTGGGTTCTCTGGAGACGTGCCCTCCCACCCCAAGCTACGTAGGCACCTACTATTACATCAACAATCAACATCACGATTATGGGTCAATCATACAAAATCCTTGTCATCGAAGTCCATTTGCTAGGCTGCACGTTGTTAGTATCACAGTTGAACACAAACATTACAGGGTATTTCTATCCTCAAATATTTATTTGTCATGGTTATGGGTTATCCACAAACCCATACTTCATCGATGTCCATTTTATAGGTTCCACACTGTCAGTATCACAGTTGGTCATAAGCATTATAGGGTATCTCTATCCTCGGATCTTTGTTCATCATGGTTATGGGTTAGCCACACAAAGCCCTTCTCTTTAGTGGCTCTTCATATTCAACAAAGGCTTCTTAGGAGGGAACTTCACGCAATGGGGACCATTGCTTCTTAAGGAGGGATGAACGATTCAAATGGAAATTGGCATCCACCCATGGTAATCATCGATTGACATAAGTAACAAGTGGCATTTTGTAAAAGGATAGATTGTACACCACAATATAGTTTTTTACAGTTATTCTCTATTTTAATAAAAAGTTTCTTGGTGGTTTTTTTTAATGTGTGTTCTCCTATTTTCTTCTGGCATTTTAATTTTTCAGATCTTGGGGGCCTCCCACCCCAAGATCCATTTCAATTTTTTAGATCTTGAGGGCCTCCCCCCAAGATTCAGATCACTTGGGAATTGGTTGGGAAAGAGGAAAGTTAGTGAAACTCAGTGAGAGTTGAACGAAATCCAGTAGGTAATGTAAGACTCAAATGAAGTTAGTGCATGTATAAAGGAAGTTGAAGGAAAGAGTATGACAACTAGTTGGACTGGTTGGGTCCATTGGTGTAAATATATGATGATGAGACAGTCATGGGAAAGGTAATCAAGAAAGGTAAGGTAAATGGATTTGAGGCATCATATTCCTTGGCTACGTTGAGAACTATTTTTCTCAATGTTGCACATGTGTTGCATGCATAAAGGGAGTTCTCTTAACCTTGACCTTATGATATCTAGTAATTATGTTGTGATCATGATTATGTTGATGTCTATATTTGTATACATGTATATATTTAGGTATGCCATTTTTTGACGAGATCATGATTGTTTTGTACTAATGTTATATATATTTATGTATGCATGTATCTATGTCACTTTCTGATAGGGTTATTAGGAATACATCTTGTGGAGCACTGATTTCTTATGTAGGTGAATTGCATGAAGATATTCCTAGTTCATGAGGAATCAAGTGGGAAGACTAGACTGACAGATCTATGAGGTTAGCATCATGTGTATATCAATTGATATTATGTGATTATACTATGTCTATGTTTATGTTATGGACATGCTAATGCTGAGAGAAACATCAGTGAAATGAAAGTAGTATGGTCTGTGGCATGCTATGGTAAGCATGGATGGTAGAGAGACACTAGAAGCAAGGTTTTGGTAGAGATAGTGTGGTTTTGGATGTGTGGTACTACTGTTGTGCATATGTTGTAAATGTTGCATCAATGATGTTGTGTGCATTTGATATTATGTATATATAGTGTGTGTACATGTTGTTTATGCAATGTGATGTATAGGGTGGTACATATAGTGTTGTGTGAATATTGCATGCATGGTATAGGGTGCTATGTACATATGGTGTTGTGTGCATGATTGTACAAGTGATGCTGCAAGCATATGGTGTCGTGTACATGTTGTACATATGGTGTTGTGTGTAGGTGGTGATGTGTACATGTCATGCATATGGTGTTGTGTACGTGTGGTGTCGTGTACATGTCATGCATGTGGTGTTGTGTACATCTAGTGTTGTGTACACGTTGTACAGGTGATATGATGTACACGTGGCGCAATGTACACATTGTGCAGGTGGTGCTGTATACATGTGATGTTGTGTACACTTTGTGTAGGTGGTGTTGCATATAGGTGGTACTGTGTACATGTGGTATTATCTGCATGGGGTACATGTTGTGTTGTGCACATGCGGTACTATGTATGTGCATTATGTAGTTGGGGTATTGTGACATGAGTACTCATTGTGTTGTACTCTGTGTAGTACATGTATTGTGTTGTGTTGTATGCCATGTGTAGGTACATGTATTGTGTGGTGTTGTACATCAGGTGTAGGTGTACATATGTGTTGTGTTGTACATAAGGTGTAGTTGTATGTATGTGTTGTGTTGTACCTTGGGTGTAGGTGTATGTATGTGTTGTGTTGTAACCTGGGTGTAGGTGTATGTGTTGTATGTCAGGTGTAGGTGCATGTATTTCATGGTGTTGTATGTCATGTGTGGTGATATGTGTATGATGCACACTACGTGTATGTGCACATGGTTGAGGAGAAGGTACTAGGTGATTTTCGGGTGTGGAAACTGATCCAGTGTGTGTACAGAATAAGGAAAAAGGTAGAAGCTAAGGATTGATTAGAGGATAGGTATCACTATTTTATTTCAATTTTATTATGCATGTGATCTATGATTCTGGTTTATGATGATTACATGTGATATATGGTTATAGTTTATGATGGTTGCATGTGATTTATGATTTTGATCTATGATGGTTGTGTTTTGAGCTAACCTGATGTGATATGTTTATACATGATGATTTGATCAAAGGTGCTAGTTAGACTTGTTGTGATAGGAAGCGAATAGAATTGCAAGTGTACCTTATTAATAGGTCATCAATGAGGTACGGTGTGAATTTATTTCAATTTATTTTAAATCTAATGGAAGTTATGTTCTTGGTACAGGAAGCATGAAAATTTCTGGTTGGGTGGTTGAAATTAACTACAAGAATTAGCAGCGACAACGAAAGAAATTGGAACATGCAGTAGTATGCTGGTAAAGTATTCAGGAGTAGGGCCATTGTGGGACACTGGTACCCAATAGATTCCATTGATTTCCATGAGCATGCTATGACCCGTATGATGGTTTTAAGGCAGGGATATTCCTTGGTTATTGTGTCTTACGATGTGAAGAAACCTTGCAGGGGGATGGACTGCCTAGGATCGGGGTGCCAGCGGAACTGGGAATGTGTGTTACTGCATGGAAGGGGGTGACTGGATTGCCTGAGGGACTATGTAGTAGAGAAGGGAAGGTCGGGGATGGATTTTTTTTGGTCATTAGCATTGCTAGATGGAATCAGATGCACATTGGGAGTGCACCTTGGAACAATGAGCTGGTAACTATTCACTGAGATGACAAGTGGCGCAGGATTATAGCACTGGATATTGGATGCGGATTTGACTTTGCATTGGATTCTGAACTTCCTGGGAAGGAGGTGAATCCTGGTATTAATCTGAGGGTGGAGGTGTGAGCCTTTGGATTCCCTTGTTGTGGATGCAAGAATCGTATCCTTTTTATTTTCTATTTGAGCAAATGTGTATATGTGTATATATGTATATTATTGTAAATATTGTATCAAGCGGTATTTATAAAGCTCCATAGACAGTATGGTTATTTGCTGGTTGAAGCAAAGATGTATAAAGATATGTGGATTGTAAATACTATAATGAGTTGTGTGATAAAGCTCCAGTAAATGGTATGTATGTCATGCTTTTAGCAGGATGTCATTGTAAATACTGCAACAAGTTGTGTTATAAAGCCCATGGGCAGTATGTTTTGTTTTCAACAATCTTGTTGGTTATAGGTGTCATTGAAAACTGAGGATGGTGTTCCCCCAATGGGGAGGGTTCTGTAACAGCCCTGGTTAAAAATTCATGTAAAAATATAAAAGGCCACGGCCATGGGACATGTATTCCAAGTTGAATGGTGGGCAAGACATCCTAGTGTGGGGTGTCACTTCATTTTATTATGGCTAAGGAAATTGGAAAAGGCAATCGAAAAGGCTTTAGAAAGGCATGATGCATTTATTGGCATTTATTTATGAAAATAATGGAAATTAGGAGAAAAGGAAGGTGAAAGGTCACATGTTGCATGTGAGGAGGAAATTGAAGGAAAATAATGGAAAATGAAGAAAATAGAGGCCTCATTAATAAAAAGGCTTATGAGGATCAGTGGGTAGGCTTGGTTAGTGTAAGCTTATGTCAGTTCATTTTTGAATCTCTCTCTCTCATACTCTTGGATACTTAGAGTTTTCTTGGAGAACTCTTAGAGGGTGTGGCATACTTGGATTTTTGGAGTAAGAAGGCAAAGAAAGAGTAGGAAAGTGCAAGACGTCATCATAATCAACAACTACAATGGATTTTGCTTGCAGGTACCTAGTCGCATGTATGTTTTCCTCACAATTTTTGGCATGCATGGCATATGCATGTGGTTTGTTGGTTGTGATCTGTCATTGGCATGGAGGATGGTCGGGATTGACATGGATTTCCTAGACTTTCCATTTCCTAGATACCCATGGTGATTGTGGATTTGTTTTCCTTGTTTTATTTTGGTTTGTTCTCATTTTTCCTTAGCTTGGGTTGAGTTATTAGTCCTGAAAGTCCTGGTTGAACAAACGCTCTGGAAGCCCTGTAATAGCTTGAGTTGAGTTACTAGTTCTGGAAGGCTTGGTTGGAAAAACGCTTTGGAAGCCCTCGATGGGTTGAGTTATTAGTCTTGGAAGCCTTTGTTGGAAAAATGCTCTTGAACCCTGGTAAAAGTTGTTGCTTGAGTTACTAGTCCTGGAAGCCTTGGTTGGATAAAAGTTAAGGAAGCCTTGGAAGGCTTAAATAGAGACCAATATGATGATGGTTTTTTGATTTCTGACTGTGAGGTGGAATCACTATTTGATGTGTTGAGGTGGATGGCCTTTGGAAGCCTTAAATGGTTATGGTTTGATGTGTTCTATGTGATCCCACATTCACTCTTGGAATATGGCATGGGGGTGAATGACTGAAGAGAGATTTTCTTCAACCATTCTATGGTTGGGTGGAATGTGGTAGTCCCATACTAGGTTGGCTTTTGCATCATTAATATGAGTTTATTTCTCCTTGTTAGCTCATGAGTATTATATTGGTTTATATGTGGCTTATGTGGTTGTTGTTTCCTTGGTATTTCTGATGTTATTATGTTGGTTATGAATATGTATTATGATAGTGGATATGTATGGATCCCACCATGTTTTTACTTGTATATGAATGAACTATGTATCTGTGACCTAATGGATGAAATGGAAGTTGATGTGTTAAGGCATCAATGTTTCTTAGCGATTCTTAGGTAAGTATGAGACCTCTATGCTCATATTTGTTATTTACACCTGTAGATTACATATTCATGATATGTTTGACAAAATGCCTATCATGGCTAGTAAAGGTCCAATCAAAGTCTTATTCAAGTAATTATGTTTATACTATCATTTCCCTATTATTTTAATGTTCAGAAGATTTCATTCAATTCTAGGCAGTGACCTGGGCTCTGGGCTTAAGGAAGTGGCTCAAATCCCAGGGATGCTAGCACAACACTGAGAAAAGTAGTCCTTTGACACTGGCATGCCTTTTCATGAGAGCATCTAGAGCCTCCTGGACATTGGAAGGCCAATAGCATGGGAGTTCCCAAGTGGTCCAAAATCTCAGTGGGACCCAGGGGCTGCTTGGTAGAAAGGTTGGGATGGTTCTTGAGGGTCATAATGCTGATGTTGAAGGTCTGTATGGTGTGTTTCTGTCGGTTCCACTTCCTTAATGTAACTTAGGAGATTGAATCATATCATAGTAACTTCTCCTCACATGTTTATCTGGGTTGGGTGGTTACTTAGGTAGATGCGGGAGGAGTGTGTTACAGTCTTTTGAATAGTTTGCATGTGATAGTTAGGGGATTTCTTGAAACTAATTTTTGTTCACCATGAGTGAATTTACACTTGCAGGTGCTACAGATACATAATACATCACTCTCTCATCATTTTCTAAGACAATGCCTCCTACCACCTGTTAAGCTACATCAAAAGAAATTTCCGAAGCCATTACTGAGAAGGAAGTGGAAACTACTAAGCCAAATATCCCTTTTCTTTCAGACACATAGTCCTTCATTGATAAATATTTGAAGATCTCATGGAAGGACATAAAATATGCTTTCACGAAAAATAAATTCCTAGATAACCTGGAAGATAGGGAAGTGTACATAAATATCAAGAGGTTCGGGATGTACAAATTCACATGTAGATTCCTAATGATGCCTTGTGCAAAAGCTATCGAATGGATCCTATTACACATGGATAACAAGAATATGGCCCTTAGTAGTGAAAGAAGGAATGAGATTCCCACTTACCATCCACATGAAATACATTATTACTACAATATGGTAACCCCATAGCTGTATGCAAACACACAGTTTTATTCAACTTGGGAAAATCTCAATACTAAGGAAATTATCAAATGTTAGTGCCAAGAGGTTGCAAAGTTCCGCAAAATACCAAGTGCGGTTTACTAGACTAAATACGTGAGAAATGTTTATCAATATCTCATGGCGATGTTCTAGAGCATACATGGAAGGAAGAATGAATAACACTTTGAAGAGAGTTGTATTTACTTGCTCAACCTAGTTGTCCTAAGAGGAAAAGTCTTCAACTAGGCTGATATCCTCTCCAATGAGTTGCATCATCACATACAATAGGCCAATATAACATTACAAGCCAAACAAGCACTAGAGTTCTACATGTCCTCTTATATGGTGGATTGTATCTGCACCTGTTATGAGTTCACTGAGATGAAGTGGAATCGGACCCCTTGTGAGAAGTTACCTGTCTACTTCCATTGTAGACTATTATTAGAAGAAGCCAATTTTAGAGGAGTTTATGATAAGTTGGTTGAGCATTTCTTTGTATTTGTATAGAAGATGATATTTGAGACAAAACCTCCCTGCATGATATATTAGGTGAAGGAAGCACTTTATGAGATTTCATATTGGTTTGCTTCACCACAAGGCACATACATCAGATGTTTCGGGTGTCAGACAACCCCTCACCTTATGCCTAGGTATGTGACCAATAAGGTGGTCTTGTAGGAGGTAGCCTATTAGTTGAAAAATTGATTATCTACACAACTCCAGAGGAGGAAGAAGTCTCCCTGGCCCACTTTTCCTTTACAGATCGGACTTTATGAGCTCAAGACCCTCAAGGAAGCTAATGTTGAGATTTAAGAGCTTAATCACCTTCATTTTGGAACGATGAATTAAATTCGTAGATATGATCTTAGAAAATTTTGCAGACAACATTGTGAAAAGATACAATACAACTAGCTATATGGACCTATTATCATGCTAGAAGATGAGAAAATTAAAAATGTGTACAATTCATTGAGAAAGAATCAACCAAGAGATGGGGTAGTTTCCTCCCAGGTCCCACAAGTACAAGATATACAGATGGGGGATGTTCAACAAGAACCAATTGCCCATGTTGGCCGGATAAATCGATCTTGTGGACAAGACCGATATCCCTAGTATCAGAAGATAGTCTAGCAACAAATAGACAAACAAACCTATTTTTCTCTAGACATATGCGATTTATAAGTAAATACTACAAAGGTGTTAAGATCCTACCTTAGATCCAATGCTTGTTCGTAGTAGTCATCCTCCAATCGTTTGAAAGAACTACCTTCGAAGACCTGCAATCACAAACAAGCAAACATTAAATAACACCTGCATAGCAAATATTATAAATCATGTCTATTATGGTGATCAAGGAATCCATAAAATAAACCATGAATTAACAACTTATTGAGAAAAACAAATATATTTGTATTAACTTTGAATAGTAGAAGAACCTTACAAAATTTTCAACCTTGATATTGAACAAGCTCTTCCTGGGGTCCAAAACAAGAATTTCCTTTACTTTGACAAGTCTTGCACTCTTCCAAATGAGATTTTAGAGGTATGTAATCTCTCCTCATAAAAGCTCAACTAAAGAAGACTAAGTTCCATTAGCATTTCACCTCAAAAAATATTAAGCTTCTAACTCCCCAGTAACCAGCTCAATGCTTCTTTTTATAGTGCAGAGGAGGAGGTTACTGGTCCACCTATGAAGGGATAGAATCCTCCTTCAAATGGATAAGCCCCTCGCATCAAGGGATTAGCTCCTTAAGGTATGGGATACATGAACCTCAAAAGAACGAACTTGCCACCTCAAGATTCCTTTTAGAAGCTTCTAGAAATAACTGAAAGTGAGTTTTTCAGAGAATACTCGTGCTTTTTTAACTTTTATAGGGGTCAGCACTTTTAACACAGAGACAGTGCGGTCAGGTGCACAGGAGACATGACCATTAGGTGCGGGACCATAGGTAAGACAAAGAGAAAGTGGAGAACCAGAGTTTTAAAGACTTTTGAGAGCTTTTCTCTTATTTTCTAGATTTGATATGAGGAATTGATGCTTTAGACTTGCAGAGGAGGAAAGTATGAGTGGTAATGAACTCACACAGATAGCAAAATGTCAAGGTGACAATTTTTAGTGCAACAGATTGCCCCCTAAAGTGCGAAGTATATAATAAATGAAGATAGAGTCTGTTATTTATGAAGAGTGAAGTAATTTATCATTTCAAGGATCATCTTGTGGACACCCCAGTCGGAACCTGTAAAAACATTCAATGCAAAGTATATATATGTAGACATATCATCGCTGAGGTAAGTATTCCCATACTTAGATCAAAACTCACTAGAAAACTGACTAAGCTGTTCTGATATAGGAATGATTTTGTAATACATCAAGAGTATAGACATGTGTAGACACAGTATGGACGTAGCCATGTGTTTATGAATAGTCCACTGTATAATGAATAACAAAATTCCTCGCAACCTGGATGGTAGAAACTAGATCTAGGGTCTTGATTTCCGCTTCTCGAACTAGTACGATTCTATCCATGTGAATGAATGTGTCGAAGTCAAACATGGTAGAAACCACTTGACTACCAGTCAATGATGTGGACTATTAACAAGTGTGAGAGAAACCACCAGTAATGTCAATGGTTCTCAAAGTACTCAGTACAATCCATGAAATGTGAATAAATGAGCTGAAGTCGAACATGTCATAAAATCATTCGATCGAAGGCCAATTATGCAACCTATCGTCGAGGTGAGAAAACTGCCATTAGGGCATGCAGGTTTCAAGGTACTGACGATTTCTAGATCAACTTCCTAGATAATGTGCTGAAGTCGATAGAAAGCGATCCGTCTTAGGCAAGCCCACAACACAAAATCATGGATCAAGTTTTGAAGAAATATATTGGCAAGGACTGACTCAGGGATGGTCAAAATGGGTGACATATATCTCACAGATGAATGGTTTGTTTGAACAGTTCCCTTGAACACATAACGACACTGAAGATGGCTTGGTGATAATTGACCCAAAGCTAATACCCAGAAACCGGCTGAAGACTTTCAATGTGGTTTGATTAACTATTAGGCAAAGGATTTTCCCAACCTAGGTGAACAAAAATTGTTCTGTTCAAGAGTGGTTGATGGCTTTTTTTAAAAAAAAAAGTGTAACAAACAGGTTCATTTTTCTCTCTTTTCCCCCACCATTTCTGGCAAGTACCTCTTTATTTTTGACAGGCTTGAGGAGGATAACATTTTCTTGTTTATAAGCTCATCATTCGGATGAGTCCAACTTAGTTTAAAATTCGAAACCCAAGAAGGAGTGGTTTGTTGCTGTTTAAAATTGAACAGGTCCTTTACTGTTAAATTTTAACGAGTCGATTATAGGAAAAACTCGGTGTTTTTCAATTTTAGGGAGTCAGAAGAAAAACTTAGGAAAACTCCATGGTGGTACTTTTTCATAAATTAATCCCTTAGGTCCGAAAAAGGATAAAATAATACAGGAGGGATGACATTTCCAATACTTTAACGAGCTGGAAAGGACAAGCGCTCGACAATCTTTTCATATTTAACGAGTCTGAAAAGGGTTTAAAGAGGACTCTATTGACCGTAATTAGTCAACGTATACCTTTTTCATAAATAGTCCATTTCAGTTCATAAAAGGGGTAAACTTATACTAAAGGGATGATTATTCATTTATTTTAACGAGTTCGAACAATCAAGTGCTCGGCAATCTTTTCAATTTTCGAGAGTCTGAAAAGAGCTTAAAGAGGACTCCAATGTTTTGCTTTTTCGTAAATTTTTGAAAGAGTCTGAAAAAGTGATAAAATTATGCTCTTTGTTGAAAAATGATCAATTTTCCCGAAAAATCCAATATTCTGCACAAAAACTCAAAACATTACACATACCTGTTTAAGATAAATAAAAATGTTTTAAAAATTTACCTTTTTAAAGTGAAAAATAAATAAATTAAAAATTCATTTATTCGAAAAAACTTATAAAAATGGCTTTTCTAACTTCATTTTTACCATTTGAGTTCAGAGTGAGAAGTGAGAGCTTTTGGGTAAAAAAGTTCCTATGAAGATTCTGGAAAATCCGTCCGTCGGAATCGAAAACCGTCAACTCTAGGTAATCCACATCCTCCTTAACTTGCATTTCATCTGTTTACATTTTGTTTTTAGGCTTTAAATTTGATTTTTGAAGGAAAAATAGGTTTAAAAAGTCGCTCACGGGGGTCCGCAGGTGCAACACGCGGGCCCTGCAGACCCCGAATTTTTTCTATAAAGAAAAAAGTCGTGGGTCCACACCTATTGCTCACAACCCGTGCAGACCTATGCACTGTTTGTAAGCAGCAGGTGCGGACCCTGCAGAATGAATTTTAAAACTTAAATTTCTCCAAATTTGCCCAAATTTTTTTGAACAAGCTTGTTCTAATATGTCTTTTTATGCATTGTAGGACATTCAAAATGCTTATTTGGCGAGAACGCGAGCACGAGGATGTAGATTATGCCGCAATGAATGATATGCCCACATTGCAGGCATTGAGAGCATGCAGATTGTATAAGTTCTGGGCCATACAGGGCATGAGGGCCCAAGTAGACCTCCTGACATGGTTGGTAGACAAATGGAACACCCAGGACCGATGCTTTGTGATTGGTGGCCACCGACTCGAAATTGAGTTGGAGGACATATAATTTTTGACTGGTTTTTCCAACAGGGGCAAACAATTATCTCTTTTCAGGACTAGGCCAGGTGGCTAGTTTGTCACTAGTCTTCAATTGGAGTTTTGCGATGATTAAGTAGACCCCAAGGATAAACGGATTGATATTTAAAACTATCAGCGATCTTGAGCTTAAAGTTATTGCATTCACTGTTATCAAACTATGCGACAGTGTAGCATTACATGTGGCTACTAGATCCCAGATGCAGATGGCTGTAGACTATTTTTGAGGCACCATATACAACTGGTACGAGGCTGTGTTAGCAAATGTGAAAGGCCAACTAACCAGAGCAAAGAATGGATAGCTGAAAAACTTTGGATATGGATTTATCGTAGTCACCTTTGCTCTAGAGAGGATCCCCATGTTAGCCCCGCAACATATTCTTGTTGATGCTGGTCTTCCTCGAGAGCCTAGAATGGTTCGATGGGTTGCTTTGATGGCCCATCACTCTAAGGGAACAGAGGTTGTTCGATTTCCGCTTGAATATTTTCGTTGGTTGAACAACCAACTTTTTGTGATTCAGGACTTTCCATACGCCAGGATGGATTACCGCGGTGACCCAGACATGATTCTTCCACCAGGAGAGCAATGGGATGATTCAGGTAAAAACCATTTCAACACTTTCTAAGTTTTATTTTTTTTTTATATTTTAAATCGTCCAAAACTGATAATCAAAAGTTTAAATGCAGATGTGGGTCCATGACGACCAACTACTCTCCAGCCTTACGGGAGGAGACACCTAGCTGCAGCAACACCAACCCCACAGGACCAATCAGCAGAGATCCTAACTAACTTGGAGCATCATCTAGAGCGTTTGACACTAGATATTCCAGAGACTGATATAGATGATATTCCACTTAGGTTACAGAGATATGTGATTGGGGTCCCAGGACCTTTTAGGAGGTTCCTATGTAGGGTGGCCCGAGAAATGGTTTCTTATCGTGATCATCACCAGGGATAGGATGATCGATTTTGTAGACTCACGACATTTTGTCTTTTTGTATTATCATTTTTGCCGATCATAAGGTGTTTTTCAACCTATGATCGAAGACGATGTATATTTTGAAACACACTTCTATGCTATGATATATCATTATTATCAGCTATGTCGTGTAACATGTTATCAAATGTTATTAAATTTACTGTTTTGATTATTGCAAATGTCTATTTATCATACTAGAAGCAACTGAATATGCTAATGTATTTAAATGTCTTGGAATATGCTGATATTTAATATAATCAAATTCACGTTCCATGAGACGATCTCCAAAAATAACCTTAATAATACTAGATTTCTAATGGCATAAACCCTGTTCAGCTGTAATACAACGAGTTCAAAATCCAACCTAACAATCAAGCTCCGAATCCCAAATGAGATGGATTTAGATAATAACTCAATCACTGCACTATACTCTGCAATGTTATTCATTGTTTGATTGAGGCTTACCCCATGCATAGACACTAACTCATTAGAGGGTGAATAGATAACCCAAGCCGCGGAAGAAATGTTCCGTGTACTATGACAAGCACCATCAACAAAACCAATGTATGTTTGAAGAGATGTCGACATATGCAATATCAAGAGTAAAATGAAGATAAGCAGGAATAGTGATAAGAGCACTCTCTAAACTAGGCACACTTTTCTAATCTAAAACACACCAGTTGTAAAGAAACTAATCTAACAAAAAATCTCCACATAGAATTTAAGCATAATATCTCTTCAGATAAAGTCCATTTCTGGGTTTACCCAAAGAGACACCGTCAAAATCTATCAATTCATAAGCCCCTTTTGCCAGATTTCACTTAACAATGTAAGGACCATGCCACATAGGTACAAATTTTCCAGCCCCTAGCTTATCGTTCGCTTGATCATATACTAAAACTAGGTCTCCTTTTGAAAAATTACGAGGTGTAACACTTCTGTCGTACTGAGCTTTCATTCGTTTCGCACGAGTCTCATTTTCTATTGGAGCAGTGCGTCAATTCTCATCTAGCTGAGCTAAGTACAAAAAATATTTCTCTTCTTCAGAAGTAGTTGGGAGTAATTCTATGGCTAATTGTAATGCCAGAATTTCGCATTCAATAGGTAACACTGCTTCCAAACCATAGACTAGTTCAAAAGGAGTGAAACCAGTCGATGTTTTCACTGAGGTCTGATATGCCCAAAGTGATGAAAATAGCATGGTATGCTAGTTTGACTTATGAATACCAATGATTCATTTGATCATAGTGACTAAAACTTTATTGATAGCTTCAACCAGACCATTAGCCTGCAGGTAATATAGAGTAGAACTATCGTGGCGCAGGCCAAGTTGATCTGTCAATTCAGTCATCATGATATTTCGAAAGTGACTTCCATGATTAGTAATAATAGCTTGAGGAACACCGAATCTAGCAATTATATGATTGAATATGAAAGTTGCAGCAGTCTTGTCGTCTGCCGAAAATGTAGGCATTACCTCAGCCCACTTAGTAAAATAATCTACTGCTAGGATAATATACGCATGCCCCCCGGCCGAGTGAGGGTTACATGTAATAAAGTCAATACCCAACTTTACGAAAGGACCGACAAAACTTCTAGGGTGAAGATCAGTTTTGGTTGAACAAGACTCAGAAAACGATTGTACAACTTGATATGCAATTTCAAAGGGACTCAAAGGCATCACGCCATCAAATGAATCCACCTCAGAATCGGAAGGTACGATCCAAGGATCATCAAAAGTAACAGTATTCGATGAAATCATATGAATATTTGCAATAGAAGGTGATACGTTAGGAGGAGGGAAGGAAAAAGTTCCTAGTAAACTAGAATCTTTAATCAAACCTATGCCAACATCCTTGTAAGGGATAGTCATTTTACCAATGTGCTGAATACTATATGTAGAGGCTGGGTCGGATGAGAAATAAGTCAGCTAGTCTATCGTAACGATTTTTCCATTATGAGGAAACTTGATAAGCCGAAAAACCAATGAAACACTAGCAGTCATAGCATAAGACCAATTGTGACCCAGGAGAAGGTTGTAATCTAGAGGGCCATCAACCACTTCCACATCTAGATTTACGGTTTTGCCTTCGACCCCTATAGGTAAATCCTGCAAAATACCAAAAGGATGGAACCCTCGACCATTAAAAGCCTTTAGAATTGTCGGATATTGATTGAGTGTGGGAGAACCAAGCGATTTCCAACACTGGATCGACATAATAAACGTAGAATCCCCTTCATCAATCACAGTCCGAAAGCAAGGTCTGTTTTTGACTAAAACTGGAATCTGGAAATCCATTTGATGAGGTAGGCGGGGTGTACTAATCTCTGAATCAAAGATTATTAGGTACGAATCCTGAATATTGACAACTCCTATAGCAGACAATAGTAATTTATGTTGTGCTGGGCACGATTGTAGCACTTCTAAAGCTAACATTGCTGAAGGGGAAATAGCTAAGCCTTCAACAATGTTGTAATTCTGAGCAGCTCTCGCATGTGGATTGAAAGCTGATTTACGAAGTACACCTTTAGCAGGCGGTTTGATTACTAATTCAGGGTTGGGTTTCTCGATCTGTAGTGGATCGGAGTAGGAGGAGGTGTAGTTGATGTGCGTGAATTAGAAGATTCTGCTTCTTTACCACCAACATGATTTTTACTACCATAATCTTGCGACCGTGTCGCAATCCTAACATGAGACATCATCATAATGGGTTCTTCTGAGGCATTCAAGGAAGAACCAACCATCTTACTATCTTGAGTAGGAAAAGGATCCTTCAAGACAATAGGCATTTGAGAACCTTTAATGAATTTTGAAACCTCTACTCGATGTGGGCATTCTTTGGTAAAATGATCCTCGTTGCAAATGAAACAAGGATAGCGAGGTCTCCATTTTTTGTCAGTAGAATCATTTTTATCTGTTCTATCTTTTGAATTTTGTTTGTTTTTCTTCTTCCCCTTATTTTTACTACTGGATTTTGATTTGGTCGTAGATGATTCTATAACATGGATGTCGGCATAAATTTCAACGGAAGAATCTCCCATCGGGGAATCAGGTAAAGTTATTATAGGAGAAGAATTCTTTGAAGATTTCTTCTTACTTTTAGTACTAACTGAACCAATCATACCATCAGCAACATGAGACCCTGAAGGAGCTGCAGTTATTTGACCGTGTTTTGGAAGATCAGGGATTTTTTCATGTAAAGTACCTGACTGCATATAGACGAGGTCAAGGTACTGAGCCTGAGAAATGACTTGCTCTTCAGTGACAACTCCTCCCTTAGCTACATCTTCAATGATTTTGGGTAACAATGATTTAATGAACCATTCCGCTAAAATTTGATCCGAAATGAAAACTTTCACTAAACACCTTCTACGTCACCATTCATGAATATGATCAGAAATATATGTGGACATGGATTGTTTCAGTGAAGTTAACAGTTCCGTGCCATTGTTGTATCTGACAAGCAACTGAAAATGAGTTAAGAAAGCAGTGGCTAACTGATTGAAATTATTAAAAGAGCCTCGTGGTAACTCAATGTACCATTTGGCAGCAATACCAATAAGAGTTCGTTGAAAAAGACGTAGTCAAATTGAATCATCAATGATTGAATTAGATGCACACGAGAGGTGATAAGTCATAATGTGATTTAACAGATCCTCTCCTAACTTACCCTCGAATTTCGGGATATCACTAGGAAACTTACTAGGCATTGGTGGCCAATACGGAAGATAGTAAATTGGATCGTTCGTAAGGTGCGACAATCAGGTAAATCCAAAGTTGCAATAAATGGTAACTGACGGTTAGGGTCGCGAAAACCTTGAATAATGAGACCAGTTCTAGGAGGAGGATATCTAGGATAATCTGGAATCGGATTTGCATTAGGAATGTTATAACCTCCTAGAACCTAACCGCGAAAACCTTGAATAATGAGACCCGTTCTAGGAGGAGGATATCTAGGATAACCTGGAATTGGATTTGCATTAGGAATGTTATAACCTCCTAGAAAACCAAGATTAACGAGACCAAACTAGGGTTGTTGAGGCTGTTGATAAGTATAGCCAGGATACGGTTGATACTGATAAACTGGGTTTTGTACAGTAGGACCGAATTGATACTGTCCTTGGCAATCGTACTTGTACCAACTTGTCCTGCAAGCATCTGGACCGAAGTCTGAACTGTAGGTCCTAACTGTGGCACAGAGACTTGAGGAATTTGCACCGATGCAGGGATAGTAGAAACCGAAGCCACAGATACTCTAGAAACAGGTGTTATAGGTTGAACAAAAGTTGCAGTAGTTGCAGCAGTTTGAGTCGGATCCCACACCATGTTCATTCCAGAGTATGGACCCATAAAAGGTTGTGCATATGGAGGACCATAACCTGGTTGAACGTAGGGCTGATAATTAAGCGGTACATTTACAACTCCTTGTAAAAATGATCGACCAGAAGACGGTTGGAAACCTTGAGTCGCGTACTGACCTTGAGGTTGATAACCCTGAGGCACGTACTGAATCTGGGGTTGACCTTGGGGTATGTACTGACTCTGGGGTTGACCTTGGGGTATGTATTGTCTGAAGGTTGAAAACCTCGAGGTAGCCCTCCAGGCGGTAATTGACTACCTTGGGGTTGCCCCACAGTCGGTAACTGACTACCTTCGGGTTGCCCCCCAGGTGGTAACTGACTACCTTGGGGTTGCCCCCCAGGCGGTAACTGACTACCTTGAGGTTGAGGATTTGGAATACTACCAGACATCATAAGGATTTTCTTTGCATTCAACGTTTGAGTTCCATTACTACCAGATGATAACTCTTGTTTGGTCGGTCGAGGAGTCACTCCTGAAAAAGTACCAGAGAGTGACTGGTACCCCGAAGGAACAGAAGGACCGCCAGATAAAAATGTTTCCGGTGATTTCCAAAACATAGATGACTGTCTTGACATGATCGATGAAAGATGATAACCTCTTGGTGTAGGATGAAAAGGAATTCAAGGTGGTGAAAAACTAAGACCCGGGTTTTCTAAAAAATTTGTCAATGATAAATACCAAGCGTCACTCCTAAAAGAACTGTAGAATATTGATTCACGCTCCCTAAGATTTAAAGTCTGTTGGTTTTCAGGAAGAGTTACGTCTTCATCTAGACTAACAATTTCTTCAATAGAAATGAGGCCAGAAGGAAGATTTTGAGTAATGATATTTCTTACCCTAGGTGAACCAGGATCACTAGAAGTTGGAGTAACAAATCTTGAAGATGGTTCCAAAATAGTAGGTTCAGTGTCAGGCTCAGAAATTTTAGGTTCTTCAGCTAATTCACTAGAAGGAGAAATACTACCAGTAACTTCGGAAAATGAAATTGGCTCTTGAATATACTCTGTTGTTTGTATTTGATAATCAGGATGAACAATTAAAGATGACTGTTCGGCTTCTGGTGATCCAACTCTACTGTCACTTGGTGATACGAGAGCTTGTAACCCTTCAAGATGGCTTGGTGTATACTCAGGAAGTTTCCCCTAAAGTCTACGAGATTGTCTCGGTAATTCGGCCATGATTAAATATTAATTAATCACACGCAAACAAATAAAATTTCAATAAAAACACCTAAAGTCTCTAAAGAAACAAATAGCTGAATCACACGCCTAAAAAATCTAAGAGTTCAAACCATGCACAAACAGTAACTTCCCATACTAAAAACACTAGTTGGTGATGAAATCCAACTTAGTAGAAGTTTAATACAGAAAGGGCGGTTGGAACAGTTACCCCGACAACTTGCTTAATGAAACAGACTGGCACAAGTTTCTTCACAAAACCATCTTGAGTGAAGAGAATCCCCCAGAGAGTCTAAGTGAGTCTAGTTGACATCTACTCCAGGTATAGTGAGATCTTTCCTTCACCGTCACCTTAGGAAATAATCTTAAGTTTATGGACACTAAGGTTACCAACAACAAAAAATACAACTGGGGGAATAGTCTATGATCCGATCTACGCGCAAGGGTAGAGTAACAAAGCTCAATCCCATTGAAGGTTCCTCGACATGGTCAATCCAAGGTTTACCAACAAGTGACCCCAAGCTCCTTGAAAATGGTTGATCCTAGGTTTACCGTTTATAATACACGCAAATCTTCTATCTTTCCCAATGAAACAAAAGTGATTGTCTAAAAGGTTCGGACATGATCTCGTGATTGACTCCTTTAAGAGAAGCTTCCTAGAATGTATCAATTACAATTGGATTTATTTCCTACCGCAAGATGTATCTACTTGTTTTTTTTAACTATCTTGGAGAGTTAATTACTCCCTACTCCAAGATACTAGCCTAAGCTATATTGGTGATAAGAGCCCTAGAAATAGAAAAGATTACTAGATCAATTTTAATTAAGCGTTGCTTTTATGGGTTGTTCTTTAATTCGATAGGTATGGAAATGAAACTTTGATGGTGTGAAGACTCGACTCCAAACACACTAAAAAATGCACCTAAAATGATAAGAAATTCGTTTTTCTTTCAATGAAATTCTAGCTAAAAGAAAGAGTTCAAGAATGCAATTCTTTAAGAAACAATTCTTTCTTTCAACATGGAAATGGAAAGAAAATCTTTTTGTATTTTTAATAAGAACTCAAAACAAGACAAATAATTAATGCTCACAATAAATCCCTTTCCCTTTTCAAAACTTGAAACTACAAAAAAAACAATTTGCTTCAAAAGAGATCTACAAGTTCTAGAAAAACACTCAAAACTACAAAAAATAATTTTGAGATCTAAAAACTTTAAAAATATAATTGAATAAAAGCTTCAATTATTTTTGAGGACGTTTTACTTAGTTGTTCAGTAAACTAAGGATTCATTTTCACAGAATTACAAACCAATAAAAAAACATCCAGATATGTTTTCTTTTGTAAAAATGAAATTCAGAACTTATAACAAAGTTTGTTCAAAGATTTGCAATGAGAAAACTAAATCTATTTCTCACAAAGGATAGATTTCACAACCAAGTCAGACTCATCAAGAAGACGAAAAGACACCAGGGTTATCTAAGGTTTCTCAAGCTTCTGATCTTTGAGTCACTACAGAGACAAAGTGAAAACCACTCCAAGCATGCAAAACTTCTAGAAAATCATCCAAAACAAAAATACTATCGGAACTCACTCACAAGAGATTTTTGACAGGAAAAATACAGGTTTGGGTAGACACTAAAAATCCTAAATCAAGCCTAAACTTAATTGGAAGAAGATATCTTAGGTTTTAAAAAAATTTTAACAGGGTCCACAAGCTCCAGAAGTAACAGGTGCGGTTCCGCACTGTTTACTAAAGGAAAATGCGGATTTGCTCGCACTGTCTGTAAAGATAAAGTGTGGTCCCCAAAAAAATTCAAAAAAAACAAAAATACTTCCAGATTTTGAAAGTTACCCAAGCCAGTATACATCAATCAAAAACCAGAAAAGAAATAATTTTCTCAAGTCAAAACAAAGGAAAACCAAAACTCAAACACCTTCCCCAGTGGAGTCGCCAATTTGTTGGCCGGATAAATCGATCTTGCAGACAAGACCGATCTCCTTGGTATCAGAAGATAGTCTAGCAACAAACGGACAAACAAAGCTATCTTTCTCTAGACATATGCGATTTATAAGTAAATACTACAAAGGTGTTAATATCCTACCTTAGATCCAATGCTTGTTCGTAGTAGTCATCCTCCAATCATTCGAAAGAACTACCTTTGAAGACCTGCAATTAAAAACAAGAAAACATTAAATAACACCTGCATAGCAAATATTATAAATCATGTCTATTATGGTGATCAAGGAATCCATAAAATAAACCATGAATTAACAGCTTATTGAGAAAAACAAATATATTTGTATTAACTTTGAATAGTAGAAGAACCTTACAACCTTTTCAGCCTTGATGTTGAACAAGCTCTTCCTGGGGTCCGAAATAGGAATTTCCTTTACTTTGACAAGTCTTGCACTCTTCCAAATGAGATCTTAGAGGTATGTAATCTCTCCTCATAAAAACTCAACTAAAGAAGACTAAGTTCCAACAACATTTCACCTCAAAAAATATTAAGCTTCTAACTCCCCAGTAACCAGCCTAATGCTTCTTTTTATAGTGCAGAGGAGGAGGTTACTGGTCCACCTATGAAGGGATAGAATCCTCCTTCAAAGGGATAAGCTCCTCACATCAAGGGATTATCTCCTTAAGGTATGGGATACATGAACCTCCAAAGAGCGAACTTGCCACCTCAAGATTCCTTCCAGAAGCTTCTAGAAATAGCTAAAAGTGAGTTTTTCAGAGTATACTCGCGTCTTTTTAACTTTTACAGGGGTTCGCACCTTTAACAAAGAGACAATGCAATCAGGTGCACAAGAGACATGACCATTAGGTGCGAGACCGCAGGTAAGACAAAGAGAAAGTGTGGAACCAGAGTTTTAAAGACTTTTGAGAGCTTTTCTCTTATTTTCCAGATTTGATATGAGGAACTGATGCTTTAGACTTGCAGAGGAGGAAAGTATGAGTGGTAATGAACTCACACAGATAGAAGAATGTCAAGGTGATAATTTTTAGTGCAATAGCCCAAGAAGACATTGCAACAACTAGAAAGAGGCTAAAGCATGATCCAATGGTAGATAGAAATAGAGGGTTCAAAGTTGATCCAATGTGAAAATGTACAATTGAGGCAGAGAAACAGATGAAACAAAAGGAGGAGAGGAAGAGAAAGTTAGAAATAGAAAAGTAGCTAGAAGAGCATAAAATAAAGGAGAAACATTTACATAAAGAGGAAGAATAAAAGTACAAGAAAGATGACTTCTTGTAGTCAAAATTAAAAGAGGAAAGGAAAATAATAGAGGAAGAGGAACAACATAAGCAGTTACAAGTAGAAGAAATGAGGACCAATCAGGAGGAAGAATCCACATAGATGATGGAGGAAGAACATGTGGCCTATGAAATAGAAGCAAAGTTGGAGGAGGACGATACCATTGAACCAATTGCAGATAAAACCAAACCTAAGTCATAACCTCCTCTCATTGGTGGCCATATCCCATTCAATGAAATGGGAATTTTTCCTCCACCTGATGACAGGGTTATGGATGTATCCAGTTTTACCTTCGATCAACTAAATAAGAGGATTATACAAGAAAGGTGAAGGTACTTTCCAAATGATCATGTTCATCTAGTATCCATATCCACAGAGATGGTGATGACATCTAATACCTAGAGAAATACCAGAGCAGTCATGGTGACGAATGTGGCTTTTGTGACAACAAAACAAGATAATACCTAATACCTTATGAGTCAGAATGTATGATTGTGGAAGGATCTAGTTGCCACACAAAAAACAAGTTGATCATCTTTCCGAAGAGTATTAATAATTGTCTTCTACTAGTATTATCATGATGGAGCTACAATCAACTATAACTGAAGAATTAAAGCTGATGGAAGACACCCTGAAGCAACTATACAATGAGATGATTCTCTTGCATGAGGTGGTGGCACCCCTGGTCCAAATTCAAAAGAAATCTCAAGATATCTTGAAGCTTCTAAAGGTTACAAGAAAAGTTGTAGATTTGATACAGGGTTGGGGCATCAAGTATCATAATGTTCCTGAGCATTTGGTTAAGAAATAAATGATAACGACCATGGTGGATAAAGAACAGTTAAGAATCGATATTTAGAACCACACCCATCATGGTGAACATGCGACCAACACCATAACTTCTTATGTTGAACTGCATAATGGTTTAGAGTCCTTGGGAAAAAAAACATAAACTACCTTCTGTGGGTTCACTTAGAGAAATAAGAGGCAAGGATGTCATCATGAGGGAGATAAAGGAGTTTATCAAACAAATCAAGCAAGAAACAGATCAAGAAGGCTTGGACATCACTAATAACACTATTATATAGTATGTAATTGAGCCAACTAAAGTTAACATCAAATTATCCTGGTTATGGAATAACACACAGTAAAGCTACAAATCCATATTACCAGACGCTTTGGAGGTGAATATGCGATTTGTTGCAAAGTTTCTAATTAGAGTTAAAGTTATCGCAACAGAGTTTAGGGCATAGCACTCCTACATCACAAATGAACTCCATGTTCAATCTACTAATTTGTCCTTTTCCACATGAGGAGTTTTGTCTTATTATAGTTTTTCCTTATATAGCAACCATTTTGATGTAATTTTTATTTTATGAATAATAATTCCAAATGTAAAAGAAGTACAAGAGAAACATGTGGAATGTGAAGAGTCACATAGATGTCCATAGGTTGTGGAATGTTGAACAATCTAGGCCATAAAGATTAAGTGATTTCTACTTTATTAGTAATTGCTTGTGAGTGATTTTTACTTCTTTAGATTAGGATCTTATTTTACTTAGGTTATTAGTGTTCTTCTTCATCAAGCAACTACCAAGGGATTAACCATAAAGAGACAAGATACATAAAATATAGGCTATTAGCCAGGGCCAAAACCTCTCACTATTTGAGAGGAAGAAACGACAATTCTTCTTCTTATAGAGATTCCAATTGACGAATACCAAGACCAAGACCCTTGACTTATTTTCCCCTCCAAGACCAAGATACAAATCCTCCTTGATGAGGTTCTTCCTGCAATTATGAAATATCTTCTTCTTCTTTATTCTTGGCTACTCTTTAGAATTTCGGTCCCTTGGTTCAACACTGCAATTAAGAAAAACCTTAGTCCAAAACAACCTCAAAAATAATGCTGGAATATTTACCTATATGTTCCTCTCTTTTCATTGGCTCCTTCTTTGTCACCTTTGTACTGCTTAACTTCAAACTACCACACCTCGCACTTGTTGTACTACTACCCTTACTGATGCACCTTTGCATCGTTGTCCTTATACCTTCACACTACTATTCTAGTACCTTTGCATTGCTGTCCTTTCCCATTGTTGCACTTTCACACTCCTGTAATTACTATAGTACCTTCGCGCTCCAGACTGAGATTACCAAAATTGTGTGGTAAATATGAAATCTGAGAAGCCTATTTTTAGTAGTTTTCCCCTGTATATAAGCCGACATGAGTACATGAGAGCCGACATGTCCATTAAGTAAGTTATATTCTCCATTTTGTAGCTGACTTCAAGGAGAGGTTTCGTGCTTGGTTTTGGGGGGCTTACACACTAATTAAATGACACATACAATATTTAACATGCCCAATAAGGGTACTTCATACATGACATTGACACAATTAGACTTTATGACCAATCCTATGGACTCTCAATGGGATTCATACTAAAAATAAAATTTCTTGCTCACGAAACCCATGAGACAAGCATTACAATTATAATTTTATTTTCCTTCTTTTCATCAATTACATAAAATAATAATTACACATGTCATATGAATACAAAACCTAGTTACACTTTTCAACACTCCCTCTTTACTAGGGAGGTAATCATAATGGTACTTGGTCATTCTCAATCTGAAGAATTTCTCATAAGAAGAATTAGATTGGTAACCCATTTGTTTAGGATCATATCAACCGGCATTGTCACAGATATGGGCCTTTACTAACAACTCTATCTCTCCATGAGATCTGAGCACAATGTTGGCAAGACCATTGATGTATATGCACCCTCATCATTGTCTCTCTCGGAACATACCCCACCTGGGTTCTTAGGGTGTGTTCGACTAGGACAATTCTTATCTTGGATTCCCAGTCCTCAAATAATATTGGTCATCAACGACTAATGTTATCTTGTCTGCCCTAAAACATCCTCAAAGAGCATAGAATGCCAAATTCTTACCCAATCCTCCATTCTGTCTTCCCAAGTGAAGAAAATAATTATGTCTCTATCTCTCCCTCTTAATTAGGGAGGACACATCTATTCCAATAAAGGAATGTACTCATTCCTACAAAAGGAATGTACCTAAGCTCCCACTTGGCTTAGGGATTTCCAAGTTTCTTCCAAGTAAGAAACTTGTTTCCAGGCTCCCTCTTAATTAGGGACCTACAATAACTTCTTAGGTGGAGATGATGGGACAAAAAACTGCGTGAATAACTCCTCTTCACGATGTGATTAACTTCTTTTCATTGTTTATGGGTCTTCATGTTTGTGACTTATACATAGGGCACCAACCATCCATCACTTTAATCCACGAGTTAGCCATGTCATCATTAGAAAGTGATCCATCAGTCCATATATGGCCTTCCTTCATGTGATGTTTACTTAAGGATCTTTACATCCTACTACATGTGCATCGGTGATGGAAGACTTCCATAGATCTTCCCTTGGAAGATTTGCATAAACCCATCCAGTTATAGAAAAAATAAAGGAATGAACATTAAAATCAACATTACCTTTATGATGGTCTTTCATCATGACATCTTCTAGTTTGCATTAGCATCCTACATACATATCGACACATCTCCCAAAGCTATATATATATATATATATATATATATATATATATATATATATATATATATATATATATATATATATATATATATATATATATATATATTGTCAAGGGTCTCTTTCCTTTTCAGACTTCATCAGAGTCTTCATATCTTCCATGGAGATATCCTAGTCAAATCTTCTTGGTCTTTCAGATGTTGATTGCCTTTACCATGGTTACATATTCCATGATCTATTCCTTCCTTTCTTCACACATTACATTCCCAAGAGCTTCCAATCAGAGTTCCTCAATTGTAGTCAACCACCTCATACTTCATATGAGGACATTTTATGTTGATTTCATTTAGTGAATATGTGACCCATGCATTCTTGCATTCCTTTGAGGGAGGAGATCCTTACTTTTGATCATGCTCTCAAGATAGAGCATTGATCCATGTTACCTGCAACCATATGACATGGCTTACACAATATCAAATGTAAGCCTATGTACCTCATTTTTCCTTTGGGTCATCCAGACTTCCTGCAACAACTTCCTTGGTTGAAAGAGCTTCAATCCCTTGAACTACATTTTTAAGTCATAATACCATCATCCCATGAATTCCACAAGATTGGAATTATTGATGAAAAACTTTCTTTTCCTCATGATCGGTAAAAATTTCAATGAAGATTCCATCATATAATCTTGAGGATATAATGTACCCCCGTCAGCATATGTTTCCTTTTGACAGATGTATGATTAACCTCGTACTATATGACCTTGTCACTTATGTTCCCAATGAGATTCCCAAGATATATATCCTTGAATTCCATAGGTTATAACCATCTTTCATGTTTTTCTATGATGATGTCCCGAGCTCTTGCTTCCAATGCTTCTATGATTCCTTGACGCATCCCATTTAGTGAATCACGATAGACATATCTTGCAACAGAATATTTAGGAACTTGAAAAGAACTTAGGTGAGGAAGATGATCTCAATAGTGGAGATATATTACTTCCTCCTTCTTGGATTTCTTCTTTTCAGCTTCCTCCACTTATTTGGTAATATAAGCTTCTTCTCTTCTTCTTTTGTTATTGTCCTTGTTTTTCTTAGGATAGTCTCTTTTGTAGTGTCCATATTCTTGACATCCATAGCATTATATTTTAGCCATGTTATTTTTCTTTTTCTGAGGAACAAACTTTCCAAATTTTCCCTTTCTTCTTGTCATTGCAGCATCAGCTTGATATTTCTCACCTGCTCCCACATTAGATTTGGCCTTTAGTCGAGATTCTTCAATCTTGCATACTAACCATAGATCCTAGAATGGAGTAGCTTCTTTCTTCCCATAAATACTTGAAGTAAAGTTACCCCACTCCTCTAGTAGTGCATTTAATACCATTGTAGACATTTCACTATACAACATGACTTCTCCCAATTCTTGTAGTTGATCTTGGATCTCAGATATCCTCATAAAGTATGAGGCTATTCCATCATTTTCAGCTGGTAGAGTTCTTGTCTTAATGAGATGAATTCTCCAATAGTGCTTACAGAATACAACTCTTCTACTTTGTCATAAATTTCTTTTGAAGTTTTGAGTTTAGATACATATGGGATGAGGGGATCCTTGATGGATTCTATGAGAATCCTTTGAGCCCTAACTTCCCCCTTGATATATTTGGCAAGTGCTTGAGCATCTTCCTCTCCTGGTTTTGTGATCGATCCTTTGACAAGTTCCATAACCTCATTTTCAATGAGATTCAGATCCGTCCTTTTCTTCCATGCAAGATAGTTTGAAGCCCCTACCAATTTGTTGTTTTCCTATAAAAAAGACATTTTGAAATATTCAAATAAGGTCATATACTTACTTGATAGGATGCTCCTTTCTCCTTGTTGCTTCCTTGATGTTTATGATGATATAGAGGATAGAAAACCTACTTTTGATGAAGATAGTTTTCTTCAATTATGATCCTTGATCCCAAAGAGAGAGAGACCCCTTTGATATTTTTGATGATGATGATGTCCTAAATGGTAGGGATCTTGCTTGAGAGATTTCACCTTAGAGTATTTATGAAAACACCTCTAGCTTCCTTTGGGTGAATAGACTTCAAAACACTTCAACTTGATTTGTAGATCCTTTCAACTTGAGTAGATGTAAGGTTTTGGCCTTCTTTTCTTTGATGATGATCCTAATACTTCTTTGTAGACTTTTTGAATTCAAGATGATATTTAATTTGATTTCTTTCTTGAGATTCGATCCTTGAGTGTCCCTTGATAAGATTCCCTTCCTTGACTTAGTCACCTTAGCTCTCATACCATTTTGAGAAATATAGGGCATAGAGATTAAGTGATTTCTCTTCTATTAGTAACTGCTTGTGAGTTATTTTTACTTCTTTATATTAATATCTTATTTTACTTATGTTATTAGTGTTATTATTCATAAAAAAAATACCAATAAATAAACCATAAAGAGACAAGAGACACAAAATATAGGTTATCAACTAGGGCCAAAACCTCTCACTTTTTGAGAAGAAAACCTGAACAAATTCTTCTTCTTATACAGATTCCAATTGACAAATACCAAGACCAAGACCCTTGACCTATTTTCCCCTCCAAGACCAAGAAACAAATACTCCTTGATGAGGTTCTTCGTGCAATGATCAAACCACTTCTTCTTCATTCTTCTTGGCTACTTATAAGAATTTTAGTCCCTTGGTTCAACACTTCACTTTAGAAAAACTTTAGCCCAAAACAGTCCCAAAACTAATTCCGGAATATTTCGTATCTTTTCCTCTCTCTTCACTAGTTCCCTCTTTTTCACCTTCGTACTAAACTTCAAACTAATATACCTCGCACTTGCTATACTCCTGCCTTTAGTGTTTCACCTTCTCACTACTATCCTTATACCTTCGCAGTGCTCTCCTAGTACCTTCACACTGTTGTCCTTTCCCATTGCTACACTTTCAAATTCCTGTCATTAATGTAGTACCTTCACACTTTAGACTAAGATTACCGAAATTATGTGGAAAATACAAAATATGAGAAACCTACTTATAGTATTTTTCCCTTGTATATAAGCCGACATGAGTACATGATATCAGACATGTCCATTAAGTAAGTTATATTCTCCATTTCGTAGCTGACTTCGAGGAGAGGTTTCGTGCTTGGTTTTGGAGGGCTTACACACTTATTAAATGACTCATACAAGATGTAAAATGACCAAGAACAATACTTCATACATTACATTGACTCAATTAGAATTTATGATCAATCTTAAGGACTCTCAATGGGAGTTGTACTAAAAATAATTTTTTTTTCTCATGAAACCCATGAGACAATAATTACAATAATAATTTTATTTTCCTTCTTTTCATCAATTACATAAAATCATAATTACACATGTCATTATGAAGACCAAACCTAGTTACACTTTTCAACATGGAATTCAAAGAGTCATGAGGGAGCTCAAAGGTTATTAGAATTTTTTATAAATAAGCCCTCATAACTCAAGCAAATGGCTTGGAATTTTAGAGATCTGGCCTTGGCTTCTCTTGTGGTGCATTAGGAAGAAGATAATTCTTTTGGAGAAGGAATTTGTAGCTTCATATTCCACTATTGGAGCTAGTGTTTCATCAATGCAATATTGTACTTGGATCTTTCATTAATTATTAGAATCTCTCAGAGCCGACACTCTTTCATGCATGTATCGTAGATATTATAAGACTATTCTTTAGATGTTTGTGGTATATGTTTATGTTTTCCATACTAAAGATAGTGAAATATTTCAGTTCTTTAGATATGAATATTATTGAATGGATGTTGTTATGTGTTCATATGATCATTGTTATCTTGTGAGCTAATTTGTACGTTAATCAACAAATCCTCTCAATTTTTCTCAAATGTCTCTTCTAGGATGGTACTAATACTTTTGTATTAGAGGCCCATCTCTTATCCTTCTATTGTGGAATATCCTTTTATACCTTACACTTGATGCCTCACAAAGATTACATACTTGATACCCCAAAGTTATGTGCATGATATCTTGTGCACGTTTTGCAGCCAAGGCTTTCCTTTAAAATCACTTGCAATGGTGGCTGGACCTTGTATCCTGATGAGGCTCCTACACTGAACGGTGTGAGGTCTAATTGGGACTTAACATTGGGGATACCCATTGTACGTTGGCGAAATCCAACACCATCAACATCCTGGCGCTAGAAGGAGGGCCAGATGACAATCTAAACCTATAAAGTTTGGTAGAATCTCTTATCTTAAATGACTATCTCTTATCTAGAAGGAGGTGATTTTCAAAAGATTTGGATATTTCAATCCCCACGGAATTTTTACATAACTTGTCACATTTTAAGTTTGATGGAAAGGGTACAACAACCATTCTTGATTATGTGGTTGAATTTGTTAATTTTTTTTTTTCAACCGAAGTTTATTCTAAAGATATTCTTACTCGATTGTTTACCCTCACATTGGATGGTTGTGCCAAGAAATGGTGTTATTCTTTACCTACTTCTTCTATCCATTCTTTCAAACAACTGGTTAATGAGCTTCGTCATGTTTTTGACAAGTATGATTATCAAGATGTTTGTAATAGAATTGATCAACTTAGGATGGAATCAAATGAATCTTTAGAACAGTTCACCAATCGATTTCTTCACATTTGTTATGAGTTTCCCGATGAAGATGTGGATTGGGAATCGTTGGATGAGAAGTTTCAATTCTTGGTTAGGATTTCAAGGAAGTATTTTCAATTAGATTTGCTAGATGGTCCTTTCCAAGAAGAATCTCAACCTTCGAAGGAGGAATATAAAACTCCTTTTATTCCTTGTCCTCCCCCTTTTCCTGTACCTTGTGTTGTTCCTATTCAAATAAGGAAATTTGAAAATCAAATACATGAATTTGATTTGACAACTCTTCGTAATGATGATGAATCCATTGACGAGGAACTAATTTTCCTCCCTTCTCTTTCTCATGATTATGATCCCCCCTGTTTATCAATCATTCATCTCATAGTCTTGTTAATCAACCTATCAACCTTGAATCCTTTAATCATATTGAACCCTAGGAGAAATATTATCCTGATCATCTTATTCCTATGAAATTGCATGATGATGCTTGTTTAGGTTTTATGGATGAAGCTTTGTTTTCATGGGAGGACTTATATTTTCATGACTTTCAATTGGGGTAAGATCTAATCATTGAGGAGTTTCTTTCAGATATATCTACCCCCACCCTTCATACCTTGTGTCAGGATATTAGTAGTAAATTAGTCAATCTTACATAAGGGAATGAAGGTTTTCAATAAGATCAATTTTATTCATTTATGATTTCTGTCAAAGTCTTTTTGATTTTCTTGACAGAAATTAGTGATTCCATGAATCGGGAAACTTTGATTTGGTCTCTTTTGTTAATTCAAATGATGGAAGTTGTTCAGATATATAACTAACCATGTGTTCAAAGTTTGGGTTTTCGTCTTATGAAAGTTCTGAGTCTCATTAGGGAGTCAAGGCACTTTAGTATATTATGATGGCTATATTGATTCTTTTTTTGAATTTGGTTAGATCAAAGTTTTCTCACAAAAGTCCATTATCAGCATTCTTTCATGGGATGTGGATTCATTCTTAAGGGATGTTCAATATCTTCATGTTGAATTCTTTATCCCTCAAGATAAAATCTATGATTAGATGCATAAAATCCAACTGACATATCCTACTTCATGTGAATCTTTGATCTTGAACTTGGAAACAAAGAGTATGTTGAATGATGATCAAACCTTCCGATTTGACACCCCTTTCCCTTCATTCATCATCAGGTTTGACCCACACTCTAACATTGATAATTTCCAATTTGTATGTGATTCACAGTCTAATCTTGTTCTTGCACATGATGTAGATATGTTCATGGTAAATGTGTCGTCGCAATATTTTTGATCTTGTTGCTTTTATGATCCTAGGTAGATTGGTTGGAGAAGTCATACCTGACGAGTTCAGTGGCCCATAGCAAGTAAATTTTTTTATTCAATCAAAATTTGTATGCTCATGAGTCAAAGAGGTTTTTTTGCAGTGTTTCTTCTCTTCATTAATCTCACCATCATTAGATAGAGTAGTAATTTACCTTACATTGCTTTTCTTGCTCTTCCTACCTTTGTATTTTTGTGCAGATGTCTTGGTTGTCTATCTTTCTTACTGCACATTATGTTTTATTGCTTTTACTTGATGATATATTTTGACTTAAGGGTCGGGAGCAACTTCTATGCTTGGAAATTCCATTTTACTTAGTCTCGATCCTCTAGCCTTTAGCTTAGGTTAGGTTGCATTTAGTTAGTTGCATTACATTGTTTTCTTTCATCTTTATTCTCATGCTTTTTTGGTCTTACTTTCCTTGTTCATGTCTTTGTTTTCAATAAGACTATGCATGGAAGTTGTTTTTATAAGATTCGAGATGATGTGGCTAAACATTGGGAAAGGAAAATTGTAGTGACGTGCAACCCTTGACTATCCTGTTACTTTTATTCTTTGTGTAGGCCTTTTCATCTTTCATCGTTGATGATGTCTGAATGAAAAATACAATCCATTTAGTCGGAAAACCATAATACAAACCATAATGCCCACATCCATTTAGTATCTTCATTCCAAAACTAAGTTTTTTATTTGAATTGTGTTCTCTTGCCAATCCAATCAAGTAGTGAAAGGAAATGGAAAAACTAATAGTCAGAAAATCAATTTCAAATGTATATATAACCATGTTTGAAAGAACAACCTCTCTTGTTCTCAATAAGAAGGAACCCCTCTTCTGCCTCAACAAAATAATAAGTGCCTGAACACATGTGAACTTATAAAATAAATAAAAGGTGAGAAGAGAAAGGATTCATGCACAGGGAGGTAAATCAAGCAACTTCATTGGGGTATTGAACAAGCTTGCTGGAAGCAAAGTGATTCTTGTGTTCCTATAGTGACTCTGTCAGGGTACTAAACCAACCTACTGGCAGCGAAGAAACACTAGAGATGAAAGATAAGAATATAATTATCTTTAACTCGCCATTGCTATATTAGCCTCTCTTGGATTGAACCAATTATGATATAGAAATCTTTGTAATGTGTTTTACCGAGTAAGGAGTAGAGGAAACTATATCTATAATCGGGTTGAATGGGGAAGCCGGGATATTAAAATATGTAACTTTGGTCAAATTCCAATTTGTATAACTCACCTGATGGAGATAATGATTTCATTTAATTCCTCTTTTTGAGAGGACCAAAATCGACCTAAAGATCACTCAAAACAAACAAGGTAAAGTGCACTTATAAAGAAAAGCCCACATGTACACATTTGTCAAGGTCAACCCTAAAGAAAAGTGGACACCGTTAGAAGGCTATAGATACAAGTGACCTCTACCTCATTTGAACATCATCATGAGGACTCTTTTATCTTGGTTTTTTGGCTCACAAAGGTCTTAGGCTCGTCCGTGGAGAAACATGTTCGATTTGAGGTGAAATTGCACGGTTTGAAGCTCAGATCTCATTTTTAGGGTTTTGAGCCACAGTTGCAGGCACAAATCAGGAAGATATTGACCACAGTCGCTCACACAGAATCTCATCCATGTGATTTGAACCTTCTAGTTGCATAAATAACTCTCCATCCATGCAATTAGGAGTTAGGGTTTCAAAATCGTAGTCGCTCACTTCTCTTAGACCATATTTGACCCCAGTCACTCAAATACTAGGATTAAGGGTGTGAATGGGGTCTTATATTCGCTCACATGAATCCCCCTCCATCAGAACGAGACCTAAATAATGGAATCTCATTTTTGCAAAGATTTCACTCAGTGACCGCAGGGTTCTATGGCTGACTCCAAACAATGACAATTCATTACAAACTTTAGAATCGGATTTTTGAATATAAGCTTTGTTGGGTTCATTTATGGATGTTGTGGTTTATTTTGCTGGTTAGTTACATAAATGAAGATATGGATCATTGCACTCTCTTTTTCCCAGAATCATTTGATGACAATCTAAGAAGAAGAAGAATTTGAAAGGGTTTTCCCCATAGTGGGTTTTTCCTTGGTCTCTGACCAATATTGGTGTCTCTATGTGTGAATTAATTTCTTCTGTTGTTACTTTATGTTTTTTTGTATTGATGATGATTATATTGTTATTTCTACATAGTTGCATATGCTGCTGAATAATGATGTAAATATGAATAATTTTATGATATTATGGGGTGAACTTAATGTGTTAATGAATAAATGCAATTATCAAATCAAAGAACAATATAGCCCTATGAAAAATTAACATGGTATTAGAGCTGGGTTGAAGAAAATTCATGGAGATCACCCCTATGATGACACCATTGATGGAAGCAAGAAGAGGATGGTGGAGACCTAAAATAATTCTAGGGTTTGAAGAAAACCTTAGGCAATTTTTGTATTAAGGTTTGATGGATATTATGAGGTTAGGGTTTGAGAGAAAACCTGTTTGTGGAAAATATTTGAGATATGAAACCTAGCATGGTCAATGTGAATATGCTTAAGCACTTGTGACAGATTTGATGAATCCCTAGATGGGACAGTCTCTAGTAGGCCTGATTGTTAATAAAGTTGATTGAAATAGTGAAGGAAACATTGTCATATAGACAATAGACAATGATGGCTCTTGAAGGTTGGTTCAAGAGGGAGAGGATCACCTCTCATTGAAGATAAGTTCTTTCTGATTTATGATGCTTCTCTATACCCTCACTTTTGCTTAGAATTATTGATCTGATTATTGTTTTGATAATTACTTATACTTATTGCATATATATTTGAGTATTTGGATGTTTCTAACCTTCTTGATGAGATGTAATAGGAGGATCTTTCTTGAGTATCATTTGAGATGCAGGAAACAAAAGCTAGAGCTGGAAAAGGTAAAGAAACACCTGACGAAAAGATGAAAAAGTGCTGCAAGCTACCGATTTCAAATGAAAATAGGCACAAGTATTTGAATACTACAAGGTATGCATGGTATATTGTTTCAATGTTATGTTTCAGCTATAATATTGGATGGCAAGGTAATCCTTAAGGTATGATGAGAATGTATCCTTCTCAAATGGTTCATGCATGCATATGAAAGTGATTTGGATTCATGGTTCTTATGATGAAATGGTGCACTTGATATTGAACAAGTATCTTACATAATGAATTTCTTGATTCTATGAAGCTACTTGGAAATATTGATTTCTGATATATTGGTATAAATTTATCATTTTTGATATCTTGATCCCATGAAGAAGGCTAACACCTTGATTCTAATAGATGGTAACTTGATACTATTGATATTGAGCATGGTAGCCATGATGATAGAAGTGTAACAATGAGATTGATATTCATGATCTTTTGTTGACCATGGTTATGCTTTGATGTGCTTAGTAATTATGGCATATGGTAAAATTGAATGCCCTGACTTGATGGATTGAGTTATGTGACAAAGAAGTAATGTTGTGATCATGATTCTTGAAGTATGATCCTATTAGCTATTTGACACTAACCCTTGATGAAATATTGATGTCATGATGTCATGGTGAAGTAGATGATGCTAACATATATGACCATGATGAATATGTGGATATAGTTTGAATTTATGATCTAATAGATCTGCTGATGCATGACATTATTATAGTCAGGTTGATGACTTGAATGAAGATGACTGAAGTGGATTCCCATTTAGAGGGAGAATATCTCCATAAGATCCTTACTCCTATTACCATTGGCATTATATGTATATTCTTTATTTTTGAAGTATGATTTATGGGCATGAATAGACAGATATCTGACATTATTGATCTGTAACAAAGTTATGACTTGAGAAGAGAGAGTTTTCCCTTACTCTAAGCTTCAGTCACACAAAAGAAGGGTTATAGGTGCGATTGTAGCCTTTCAACCACACGTAAGTAACGTCAAGGGTGCGATTGTAGCCTCCCAACTTCTTGCAGGGAAGGCCTATGGGTTTGACTATGCCTGTTAGACATAAGACTGAAGTCTTTTGCATGAAATTAGATGTTCACCTGAAGGATGTTAGTCCTACAAACTTGGAGCAGACAACAAAAAAGTTCTATGAGCATGGAAGTTTGAATGTTTACTATAATATAAATGTGTAGACTGAACTTGTATTTGTAGATGATTGAGATATGATGTGACATTATGATTGAAGTTTGGCCTGCAAGAGTGTTGGATTATTGTGGCCTGACCCAGGTTTAGAGTTGGTTTAGCCAAACAAATCTCGGTACTACTGGACCTTTCAGAAACAACCCACGGAGCGCGGACTGAGGTCTCACTCGAAGTAGTATGGGAGGGCACTAGAACCAGGTTTTCACACCCTGGAGATGTTTGATGAGTTCAACTGGTTCGCCGTTTGACCCTGTGCACAGGTGGCTTCGCACACTTTCCTGCACCTCATAACCTGACATACTGTCTTCGCGCAACCCAACCCAAGGGCTGAACACCACGCTCTGCGTTATTACCCAAGACTTTACTGGTATTCCAATGTTAGTTGATTATCTTAGCCTACTTGCATGCTTTAAGTTATACTTAACAACATAAACCATTCATACAAGTGCGCGCAGTAAATAAATAGTATATTTGCAAATTATATCAAACATGCATTAACCCAAGAACAGATACACAAAATTATGATAAAACTTCTCTTTATTAATTCCTTATTTGGTTACAGACTCGACTCCGCCCTGCACACTCAGCTGCAGGGGTTCGCGCACTCAGCTGCGGACTACTAGGCCTCTGCGCACTCAGCTGCAGAGCCTTCTCCTACTCTACAACCCAAAGACACACTTCACGTAGTCACTTAGACTCTTCCTTCTCTACTCTTCTTTCCTTTTACACATAGAGCCTCGCTCTATTTATACAATCCCATTGTTTGCGGACCATGGGTAGGTATCTTTAGCCGATATAACATTAGAAAACTAGGGCGGACAACCTTGTAATTCTATCATACTTTCGTGCCCCACGCCCGCAATTCGTGGAGATTTACAACAAAATTTGGTCAAAACTTGGGCTTTGAGCCCCAAAACATGCCTTGGGGGGATTCCATACCCAACAGGCTCCCAACACAAAAATCGTGACTCGCCCTCGAGTTACTCTGTTGGCGCGGTGATCCTTGCGTGGGGTCCCTCCAACTGTTCTCAAACTACGTGGAGGTGAGTAGTGCACAGAGCTGTTGCTTGTTGGATCTGATGCATACGCTATTCCAAGACCTCTGTGTCTGGGGTACTTCTTTGCAATAATTTGTGCATCCCCTATATGTGCGCAAGCTTGCCTTCAATGTTTGCCATGATGGTGAAGGCCTCATCGATCCAAGGCTGGATGCACGCTTTTAGAACTACCTCCTTATGTCGTGCCGCGTCCACCTGCTCCTTCAGTGCTTTAGCTTGCTGCATCCTCGCAAGCCACTGGGTGAGGACCACTATCTGCGCAGTTCCTCGGACACTGTCATATTGCTGTTGGAGTTTTCGCGCCTTTGTCTCTAAGCGTTGGATGTTGGGGTCCTCCTGCAGAGTTGTGAGGACCTCAAGTGATTCTTCCAACATGCTGGTGTAGTCTCGCATTGCACCTCTGATTTCCTCCAATCCCACAGTGATAGTGCTAGCGCGCTATTCTCTGACTTCCGGGCAGTGGATGGTTGCGCCTTTAATCGCAACTCGACGATCTGAAGATTCAACTCTAGTTGAACCTTTGTCATTTCCTCCTTGGCCTTGTGGACTCCTGCTGCTAACCTGTGGATCCATGTCTCTGTTGGTAGATCTGCTGGGATGGCCAGCTTTGGGATGCTTCTGCAAGCGTTGCCTATCACCTACATCAACTGTTGATTTTGTGACACCAATTCGTCGTGCTGCAAGCTGATTTGTTCCATATTTATCTTCTTCTCACTAAGGACTTGGAGCACGTGACTCTCCCTAGTGTGCAACTCTTCCGTTATCCCATCCCACAATAGATATAATGTTTTGCATGGAAGGTAGCTAGATTAATACCTAGACCTTTCATCGTGCTAACCAAAAATTTGTCGGCCTCATTTGATGTTACTGGAGTCCCTTCTTGCAACACTATTTTGTTCATTATTCGTGCGCACAACATTTGCTTTGCTGCCGTGGATCCGATTGCGAGGTTGGTCGAAAGGGTACCAACCTGAGGGGGGCGCACCTGTAATTCTTGCAACTGCGCTCTGAGGGCCCCCAACACAATCTGGTTCTCCTGCATGAAATCTTGGAGAGCCTCATTTGTGACATCGCGCACCATCTCACCGATGTCATGCAGATCACCCTCGGTTAGGGTGATCGGGTCAATGGACAACTTCGAGGCCTTGACCTTCTTCCACGACCCTCCTTTCTCTACTAAGTTTTGGTGCTTTAGCTGTGTGGATGTGGTTCATGGGTCCGCGCTTCCTTTTGCTATTTTTGCTTCCTTTTCCCCCTACCCCTGTGAAGGCGTTGTTTGGCCCTCGCCCACCTGTGAGGCTGCTACTTGTGCTGCTGCTATTACTGCGGCCTTTTGTATTTTATAGTGCTTTTTGAATTTGAATTCGACCGTTCCCCCCAATTCCGGTTCATTAATGCTTTCTTGGCAGCAGATTTTCCCAAATATTGCACATAAATCGCATCTTAAATGCCCGTCGCTCGCTCCATTTGGCCTCAAGTTGAGCATCCCATCGTGAATAGTGACTTCAACGTTCACTTTTCGGCCAACCCGCGCGG